>CM049857.1:25181294-25886294 GCA_027422415.1 Schizothorax lantsangensis | reverse complement strand
TTTTTATATTAAAAAATTACATATTGTTATTCTAAAGAGACCGTAGCCTATCATTATCTCCGGAACCGAATGATTTTTCTTACGTTGTTTTCATGGCAAACCTCCAAATAGAAACCATCTAAAAACTATACACTTCGTGACTTTTAAAACATCAAACAACACTACATTGAGCATTAAATAAATTAAATAACTTACTCTTTTGCAGCTGAAGTATTCCTCTTCAGAACTGTGCCGCCGAACGCTCCTCAGGATTTAAAGTTAACCTCCGAATCTTTCTCTCAGGCGGCTGATCACCTTCATTCTAGCAGCGGCCCGCCGGTGACAAAACTAACTCGGGCCGAAGATAGATACACACAACTACACACAAGACCTGCCGCACGTACAACAGCTTTCAGCCGAGATTGGCCCATAGAGAAAAGCCGTCTGTCAGCCAGAAGTGTTTTGTAGTCGGCGCGGCTCTGGCCCATTATCTTCTCACCGATGCCGAGACTGAGCCGAGTCCGACAGCGCCGCATTTCGGCCAGAATCGGCCCGAGTGTGCTTGCTATCTGCCTTCCGTTTCCACTATACGCCTTCCGTTTCCACTATACTCTCTCTCTCACATACATACATTCTCCTTTCACATACATACATACTTCTCTCACACACATATATTCTCCTTTCACATACATATATATAGAATGTATGTATGTCTGAAGAAAATATATGTATGTGAAAGGAGAATATATGTGTGTGAGAGAAATATGTATGTATGTGAAAGGAGAATGTATGTGTGTGAGAGAAATATGTATGTATGTGAAAGGAGAATGTATGTATGTGAGAGAAGTATGTATGTATGTGAAAGGAGAATGTATGTATGTGAGAGAAGTATGTATGTATGTGAAAGGAGAATGTATGTATGTGAGAGAAATATGTATGTATGTGAAAGGAGAATATATGTGTGTGAGAGAAGTATGTATGTATGTGAAAGGAGAATGTATGTATGTGAGAGAAGTATGTATGTATGTGAAAGGAGAATGTATGTATGTGTGAGAGAAGTATGTATGTATGTATGTGAAAGGAGAATGTATGTATGTGTGAGAGAAGTATGTATGTATGTGAAAGGAGAATGTATGTATGTGAGAGAAGTATGTATGTATGTGAAAGGAGAATGTATGTATGTGTGAGAGAAGTATGTATGTATGTGAAAGGAGAATGTATGTATGTGTGAGAGTAGAAATGTATGTATGTGAATGGAGAATGTATGTGTGTGAGAGTGCCAGAATGAATTATGGCTTGAACGGCCCCTCATATATATATATATATATATATACATATACTGTATATATATATATATATATAATAATATATAATATTTTATATATTTTTGCAGCCGGTATTCTAGTCTTCAGTGTCGCTCTCACTTTTGATCTTTTTTAATTTACTGTTGCTGAATAAGTGTTAATATCTTTCAAAACAAATTATTGATGACTTTTTTTTCTTTAGATATGGGGGTAAAATATGACCCAGACATATTTTCTAAGAAATTCATCCAAACATGTACTTTGTCTCTCTGTCTCTCTCCCTCACACACACACACACACACACACACGCATGCACATGTAGAGATAAAATATTCAATCAATTTTACAGCATTTGGAGCAATTGTGTCTTGTTAAAGTAGTCTCCTCTCATTTTCAGCATTGGTTTTCGACGAATTGGTTTTAAGGAGAGCAACTGTCTTTTTACCCTTTCTGTCACGCTAGTAAATTTTCAGACACATTTTTATATGACATATGAGTCATTCCTGTTATGCCAAACCCTTTGAACTTTGTACATTACACAAAACTTAAAAAGATGATGTCTAATTTGTTTTTCTAAAAGAGTGTCACGTTGTTAATTTTTTTCAAATTCACCCCATATTCACTTAATTGTATTTCCTAATATGATAAGATGTAAGATGAACATTTTAGACAATATATTAAGACAAATATACTGGGCCATAAAAATAACTGCATAGTAAGAATGACCCATATCTAGCCTGTTTGCATCAAAAATCATGTGACAAGCTGATTCCGCCCCATAAAACTCCCCCATGCCTCACTGTCATGTAAAACACAATGAAATCTTAGCAGGCACAGCAATAAACATCTTTAACATGGTTCATACTGCTCGGTCTCATCTGATGATGCTCTAGAGTAATTCAGAGAGACAGACTAGCGCAGAGAGGTTTGGGTGGGTGAGAGGTAAGCTCTGTTACCTTGGGAACGCTGTCCTCTAGCCTCCAGAATAGAGCCGACTTGTCATATGACGCAGCTAAAATCCGAGTGCCCTAATGGAAAAGCACAGTGACACATCCCACAATGCATTAGAGCAGTAACCACAGCATAATCAACTCAACAGCCTTACAGGAACAGTCTCCTTATCTTACTAATAAAGATCCCTCAGTAGCCGAGGGCTCTTATAGCTCAGCTCATTGGTATGTGCTAATTAGCAATAACTCAGTGTCATTTGGAATGTTTGCAGCTCATCTAAAGCAGGGGTTTTCTCTTTAGAGTTGCTGATTGGTTCTCCCAAGCACTCGATGTAGCCAAACAATCTCTCTTTCATATCTATGCAATTCCCATCCCAACCTGGTACAGCTCAGTCAGCAGTGCGCGCCATGAGAATTTTCTTTAGCCCTCCTCCTCCCCAGCACCACCTGTCTAGATCTGCTACACGTGTTCTCCGTTTTTACCTTGTAGCAGCATGTATCCTGATACCTAAGCATGTATTATTCTAAGCATGTTTCAGGAATATGTCTACACTCATACCAGCAGCAGCATAGCAGATCTAGTCTGCCAAGATCAAAACTACCTATACTCTACTCTTATTTTTAAAATAAACGCTGTTAAAATCTATTTTGAGAGTTGTCTTGATTGAAATGCGAATTGAACAATAATTGAATGAATTATTCATTTAATGAATAATTTAATCATTCTTCTTTCTAAAGAATGTGTAAAATTCAAAGTAATTGTGATTATTTCCTTTCTATAAACATTCTATAAACTGTCATTGTTTTAACACCAAGAAGTTATAATAACATCTGCATATATACAGGAAAAATAGAAATATACATTGTGTTTTCTCGTACCTTTCTATGACAACTTGGTCTCACAGAATTCTGTGTAATGACCACGGACCCTTAACTCCAAATCTGTGGTGGCATCACGGAATTGCCGAAAATCCCGTGATGGGCTCACAGAAGTGATACCAATGTAAGTGTCACCAACGCGATACCAGGAATTTTATCGTCATAATTAAATTATATATTGGGTATCAACATTGCCATTATTGCATATATGTTGGGGTGTGATTTTTCAATGTAAACAGCCATAACAGTTTTATTTATATTACATTACACATTTACGAGCACGTAACCCAACCCCTGCCCCTAAACCTACCATTTGTCAATAAAACAGAAGATATAACAGACAGACACAACTACCGTCATAATTTATTCAAAAAGTATTAATGTTCCAAGTCTTCCGAGGCAAAACGATTGATTTGTGAGAGGAATAGACACGATCTCCGTCTCCGTCCGCCGTAAAGCTCTTCCTGTGTGCTGCAGTCTCTGTGCGTAAATTAAAAAAATGCCGCCAGAAGAAGCCTTACGTCAGCTTTGGTTGTGAAATGCTATTGGCTCTTGCGTGTCTCGTGAGCGATTGCTTCATGCTATGGGACGGGAGTATCTTTATTTTTTTGTTATCAACATTTTTTTTTTTTTTTTTCACACATAACACAACACAGCATCCAAAATATAACAAAACAAAACAACAGACATATACTCAACATCTCAAAGTCCAGTCAAAAGGGAGGGAGAGAGGGAAGGACAACAAAAACACAAAAGTCACTCCTGGGACGGGAGTATGCTTTTGAATGAGATGTGAGCGCTTTAATGGAGCGGGATCATTTTCAGCGATTAAAACCTTGTGTTTTACTCTCTTCTTTGCATAAAGACATCGTATGGCTTCAGAAGACTTGGAATGCAACATGACTTGTTTGTAATGCTTTTATACTGCTTGTTTATGGTCAGTTTTTGCAATAAATACCTGTGACTGCGCCTGTTACGTGTTTTATATTGTTCAGAGGTGGGTAGGTTTAGGGTAGGGGTGGGTTAGGTGCTCCAGTGAAAGTATAAATTTATATACAAATATAACTGCATCGGAGTCACTCTTTTTACGTGGTCCACACATGTCAATTGAGGCAGCGCTGGTGTTGAACCAGTGGATCAAGGAACTTTGCTGCAGTACCATCTGTGCAGCAGGTGCAGTGATATGACGCAGCGCCTGAAAGTAGTCCCCAGCTCAGTAGCCTATGATATAGCTGCGGACTACTTTCAGGAGCTGCGTCATATCACTGCACCTGCTGCACAGATGGTACTGCAGCAAAGTTCCTTGATTATTACGCCTGAATGAGAGTATAGTTCCTAGCCATATCAGCCTAGAAAATCGCAACTTTTCATTTTCCGTCGGTCTTAGTACACGATGTAACTACAGAAGAGTCAAGCTTTAAATAGGAAAATTATCGAAACTCTTTGGTCATTTTTGATGACCAAATGCTAATGGTCTAATCAGATTCAATGATCTATGCTAAGCTAAGTTAAAAGTGCTACCGCCAGACCCGGAGATCGGCTGAATGGATTCAAAAACGGTAAAACTCAACTTTTTAACTCTTGGGGACTTGGAAAATGAGCCTATTTCCAAAAAAGTGGAGTGTTCCTTTAAGGAACATTATCATGAGTATACATGAAAATATAGGTGCTCTTATAGTTTAGGAAGGGAATCATCATACTTTGGGGGTCCTTGCTTGGCATAAACAAGCCCTGAACAAGAGGGCTGCATTGGGTTTGGGCTCCCGCGGGACCCAACGCAAATCTTGCGGGAGCGGGCGGTTTTACCTTTGCTGCGGGTGGGAGTGGGCGGTCAGAAAATTTCACGGGAGACCCGCGGGGAACGGTGGGATTTGGCATGTAATAGAAATGGAGTCAAAGCACGAAGTTGAGAAGACAATTAAAGCGGCTGTTTACTTGACAAAAGCAAAGCAAGGCAAGTCAGACATCTGGAAACAATTCTCAATTGTCACTGAAAAAAAGGGAGCATTAAACTTATTAGTAAGTTGCGATAAATGTGTGTGTTTGTTTACAACGAACATAAATCTGGCACCTCTGCCCTGAGGCGACATACCTATTTTCTAAGTTCTATGTGTTTATTTATTTAATAAGTTAAAGTTACAACCCCAAATCAGAAAAAGTTGGGACAGTATGGAAAACGCAAATAAAAAAAGAAAGTAGTGATTTCTAAATTTACTTTGACTTGTATTTCATTGCAGACAATATGAACACAAAATATTTCATGTTTTGTCTGGTCAACTTCATGTCATTTGTAAATATACATCCTTTCCTGTCATTCAGACCTGCAACACATTCCAAAAAAAGTTGGGACAGGAGCAATTTAGGGCTAGTAATGAGGTAAATTGGTTAAATAATGATGTGATTTGAAACAGTTGATGTCAACAGGTGATTGTAATTATGATTTGGTACAAAAGCAGCATCCAAGAAAGGTCTAGTCCTTTAGGAGCAAAGATGGGCCGAGGATCGCCAGTTTGCCAACAAATACGCGAGAAAATTATTGAAATGTTTAAAAACAATGTTCCTCAAAGAAAGATAGGAAGAGATTTGGATATTTCACCTTCAACAGTGCATAACATAATTAAAAGATTCAAGGAATCTGGAGGAATTTCAGTGCATAAAGGACAAGGGCGGAAGCCTAAGCTGAACAACCGTGATCTCCGATCCCTCAGGCGGCACTGCATCAAGAATCGTCATTCATCTATAAGCGATATCACCACATGGGCTCAGGACTACTTTGACAAACCTTTGTCAAGTACCACAATACGTAGTTACATCCACAAATGCCAGTTAAAACTGTACTGTGCCAAAAGGAAGCCCTATGTTAACAGTGTCCAGAAGCGCCGTCGACTTCTCTGGGCTTGGAGGCATCTGGGATGGACCATCACACAGTGGAAACATGTACTGTGGTCAGATGAATCAGTATTTCAGGTATTTTTTAGTAGGAATGGACGCCGTGTGCTCCGGACCAAAGAAGAAAAGGATCATCCAGACTGTTACCAGCAACAAGTCCAAAAGCCAGGGTCTGTCATGGTATGGGGTTGTGTCATTGCCCTTGGCAAAGGTAACTTGCACTTCTGTGATGGCACCATTAATGCTGAAAAGTACATAGAGATTTTGGAGCACAATATGCTGCCTTCAAGAAGACATCTTTTCCAGGGACGTCCATGCATATTTCAACAAGACAATGCAAAACCACATTCTGCACACATTACAAAGTCCTGGCTGCGGAGGAAGAGGGTACGGGTACTTGACTGGCCTGCCTGCAGTCCCGACCTGTCTCCAATAGAGAATGTGTGGTGCATTTTGAAGCGCAAAATGCGACAACGAAGACCCCGTACTGTTGCCCACCTTAAGACTTGTTTGCAGGAAGAATGGGACAAAATTACACTTGAAACACTTCATCACTTGGTGTCTTCAGTCCCTAAACGTCTTTTAAGTGTTGTGAAAAGGAATGGCAACATTACAAAGTGGTAAATGCTTTACTGTCCCAACTTTTTTTGGAATGTGTTGCAGGTCTGAATGACAGGAAAGGATGTATATTTACAAATGACATGAAGTTGACCAGACAAAACATGAAATATTTTGTGTTCATATTGTCTGCAATGAAATACAAGTCAAAGTAAATTTAGAAATCACAACTTTCTTTTTTTATTTGCGTTTTCCATACTGTCCCAACTTTTTCTGATTTGGGGTTGTATTTCATGTTGTGCTTTGGCTTATTTACTTAAACTGTTTGTTATAACAGTTACAAACTGTTTGTTTAGTTAATCGTTTGGTGAGTGCATTATGCAGAAACTGAGGTGCCGCTAGTTGTGGCTTTGTTTTAACGGTTAATGTTTTACAGCGCTAATAAAAAAAAAAATTGTTGATGTTTTTGAGTAATGTTTAGCATTACTTCATCTTAATTAAAAGCAATCAAGATTAAAGCCTATTATTCTGGATGTTAACTTGAATGAATATTTAGTCTGATCGTATTTGTGTATATTTTTCACAAGCTCTGAGAGAAAGTCCGCGGGAGCGGGCGGGAGTGGACACAGACATTGCGGGCGCGGGCGGGAGTGGAACACGCAGGTTGCGGGAGCGGGCGATCCTGGTCAGAAATTCAGCGGGAGCGGGGGGGTGCGGGTTTAAGAAAACAGTCCCACGCAGGGCTCTACCGAAGAGTATAGAATACCAAGAGGCGAAACTCTGATGCTTTTCGGGTAACAGCCACTAGGTTGGCGCTTGGGTAGCGCGGCCGCCATTTTGGGGTGAAAATTCCAACTGGACAATGTTACAGATATACAGAAATAGACAGAATAACAACGAAAGAGAAGTCAAAGTGGAATAAAAGAACGCAATGTTGGGCAATCCCCTTCAAAAACTCAGTGTGACAGTGAAAATCTTGACTTTAATCATTTTCCCAAAGACTCTGACAGGTAATTATTCACAAAAGTGTAAAAATATTGCGTGTTTTGAAGTGGGATGTAGCGCTGTCTTGGTCTGCTAACTATAACTGTTTTTTAGTCTAGTAGTAAACTTAAATCCTTTTAGGAACTGCAGGTCCTAGCCATATAAACCATAATAATGATTTATATGGATATGACACTATAGTTATAATGAGCTTATGCAACTTAACACATTTACAATTACATACTATATTATTATTTACTATTACTCCAGTAGGTCTGAAATATATATTGTATATTTGAACCCTGAACACACTACAAACATGATGATCTCTAGAACATGATGCATTGCGGTGTCTGTCATAATTAAATAATTAAACAATTTTGGAGAAAGTGGCTGTACTTGTTTCTTTATATATACAGTCTTCCTTTAACGGACATTAATATAAGACAATACTGCAAAAAGAGTTTACTGTCAAGATGTTATTCCTGTTATATATTTATTATCCAACATTTCAAATTTTTCTGTCATTAATTTAATTTCATATGTTGGTATTAATTCCGTGTTATTATAATGCTAACACTTGAACTTAAAATATTTGTAACCGAAACTGACATGGTTTCTAGAGACCAAAAGGTTTTGTAAAAAAAAGGGAAGACTTAAAAAAAATAAAGTCTGTAAAATAAACTGTTAAAAGGATTTGATTATCACTTGTCTAGTGATTGTACATTATTGTTGTCATCGTTCAGGCTGTATTTCAGGTTTAATGTACGTTTTTTTAAACAAATCTTTCCATGGCGACAGCAAGAATCTAGTGGAGTGCCGACAAAGAGTATAGAAGCCCAAGAGGCGAAACTCTATATACATATATACTTTAAATGTGTTATTGTAAGTTGATCAAGCGCGACTGGCTCCTATTATTCTATGGCGTTTTTGTGTAGTTTTCAGTACAAAATGGCGGCGGCACAGTCATGTCATGGGCGCAACTGTTGCTATGGAGCGTTCTATTGAGTTTCGCCTCTTGGGCTTCTATAATCTTTGGCTCTACCCTGAACTAAAGTCCTATAAAGGGAGGGGGGGTTAATTCACTAAACAGGTATAGCAGCACAAAAAGCTGCAACACATTCAAAAACCACTTGTAATTCTGTTAAATCAGCACTAATTAGTTATGCGAGTAAATTGCAATTAATCAGAACATTATTGAAATAGTTGTTTACAGTATTTAATTTGGGTACACTTTTATTGCATTATAGTTTTATTCATACATTTTTTGTAGCAGTTGTACAAGCATTGCAGAAACGATCTCAGAAATGTCTGTTGTGCGCATAAATGCAGGCATTATATTGGTTAATTTCAACAGCAGGTCCTAATGAGCGAATTTGAAGTCTGATGCACAGATCTGTGTTTTGGTTGCAGTGCACACAGAAATGACTGCTAAAGAAACTGAAGCAAAATGCATGCACTGTAACACCCAATATACACAACAAGCAAGCAAAGCGACAAAACTACAATGCTTCCATTAATACCAACAAAGAGTAGAGAATTTGTAAGCAGTGCTGAACTCCAGGGTTCACATGTAAAACTGTGCAAAGCTGCAGGGAGTGACAGCTTCAGGGATTATAATGGAGGCATTCTAGTATGTGGTCTCGTTACATTGCTCATTTTCTGTGTGTAATTTATTCAAACACAATGATTTGTGTGTGTTCATACCGTCGGGTCGAACTCAATGCTGGTGATCCCCTCATTACTTCCATCTAACGTCCCTCTGTTCTGAAGAGTTCCTGTGAGGACAAAACATCAAGCCTGAGAATATGCACTCACTTCTGTTGTGTCTATTAACTGTATAACAGAGCACATCAAATGAGATCATAGATTATACACACAGTAATGCTTGTCTAAAAAATTAAAAATAAACTATTCCCCACCTCACAGACCTCACATAATTTTGAATAATTTCTCAGAAAATGTCATTTTGCATCTCAATTTCATGTACCCTGACTAAGGGATGTTTTATATATTAGAGTGACATCTGCTGGTGGTCAGAGGCAGTCACATGTAATGACAAGACCATTCACTCTCACTCGATGTGGGTTTTTTCACTATATCTGAAACCTGTTTATATGGCTAAAGCTGACAATTTTTTTCCAGATCAGTTTTGTGACGTACCTGCTTCAATGCTCCACAGTTTGATGACTCTGTCAGTTCCTCCTGTAGCCAGCAGGTTTGAACTGGTACTGAACCTCACAGCATTGATTCCCAGCTCATGAGCATCCTGAAACCACAAAACACACATTCATTTCTAATACTTTACATTTACATTTATGCATCTGTCAGACACTTTTATCCAAACTGATTGCATTTATGAATACATTTAATCAGTTTGCATTTTCTGAAAACCCTAACAACCACATAGAGCACCCTAGCAACAACCCAGAATACCCTAGCAACACCATGCCAATTCCCTAGCAATCACCCAAAATATCCTAGCAATCTATCTATTAATGTTTTTGAAAGAAGTCTCTTATGCTAACCAATGCTGCATTTATTTGATCAAAGATATAGTAAAAACAGTAATATTGTAAATACTGTTACAATTTTAAATAACTGTTTTCTGTTTGAATATATTTTAAATGTAATTTATTTCTGTGATACAAAGTTGAATTTTCAGCAACATTACTCCAGTCTTCAGTGTCACATGCTCCTTCAGAAATCATTCTAATATGCTGATTTGCTGCTCAAGAAACATTTTTGATTATAATCAATGTTAAAAACAGTTATGCTGCTTAATATTTTTGTGGAAACTGTGATGCACTACCATTAAAAAGTAACCATTAAGAAAAATCATACTTTTGTTTAGCAAGGATGCATTAAATTGGTCAAAAGTAACAGAAAAAAAAATTATGTTACAAAAGATTTTTATCTCAAATAAATGCTGTTCTTTTTAACATTTTCTATTCATAAAAGAATCTTGAAAAAAAATCAGCATATTAGAATGATTTTGAAGGAACATGTTAAACTGAATATAAAACTGAGCTTTGCCATCAAAGGAATAAATTACATTTTAAAATATATTAAAATAATAACTACTTTTAAGTTTTAATATTTCACAGTATTATTTTACTGTATTTTGGTCAAATAAAAAATGATAAGCATAAGAGATTATTGCTAACTTTTGACCAGTAGCCTTGAGTAGCCCTGATGAAAATTCGAAAATTGAGATCTGCTAGTGAGCGACGCCTTGTGGTACCATCACAGAGAGGCTCAAAATCACTCTCCAGAACATTCTCATTCACCATTCCTGGATGGTGGAATAATCTTCCCACCCCTATCCGGAATGCTGGATCCCTGTCAATCTTCAAGCAACAACTGAAAACTCGTCTCTTTCGGCACTACTTGACTTCATCCTAAACTTAAAAAAACAAAAAAACAACAAAAAACAAAACACAATCTTTCCCTTTATCTTTCTCTCCTTCCCTTGCTAGCTTGTACTTATTTGAACAATGACTGAGACTTGGTGTTACGAGCACTTCCTCTGTCTGATTGCCTCTTCAAGATGAATCGCTTTATGTACTCCCCAATTGTAAGTTGCTTTGGATAAAAGCGTCTGCCAAATGACTAAATGTAAATGTAAATGTAAAATGTAAAAATGAGTGAAACCTTCATCTCACACCTGATGCTACTGTAGGTGTCAGTAGTGGTTTTGCTCCGATGTCTATTAGTGGAGCAGGAAAATTGCAGGAAATTACCAAATACCATGGTCCAACAATGGTATACAACAATACTTTTTGTTTGTGATATAATGAGACTCTGTGTGCGTATCTGATGGTACAAATAACCATGTGTCTGATTTTGAGGAACTTAACTACCTTCTGTTTTTAACACGGCACCAATAATAATAACTGTCATGCCCAATCTTATTTTTAAACAGTACACTATAATGTGAAACTGCAGAAGGGGAAGCAACTTTAAGGTGTAAAAATAATACAGACAAGAAGTGTATTACTTTACACTCAAATGGAAATGTAAGATGTAGGCAATAAGCACTTCAACTATTTAACGGCAAAAGTCCAGCAATTTGTAGAAATTTCTTTTTTTTTAAAACGATGAAATGACTAGAAATAGTACTTGAATTCTGATATGCCAACAACCAAAAGATTTCAATTCTGACACACCAACAACCAAAAGATCAACAGGAAATGCAAATCATTAAATTGTGACATCTCCATTTAAAGAAGTGGCAACTCCTCTCCATACCACATCTCGGGCTGGTTCCTGCCGAATGAAAACAGAAGTCTGAAGCGGGCGGCTGCACATGATAGAGCTACAGTGTGCTACAGAAAGACACTGCTTCACAGCGACACACAGACGCTTTGTTCCACAGTCACATCATCCAGAGACAGACCACCAGCCACCACTACAGGGAATGAGCTTATAAAGACATCTTTAAGACATGACCCATTTAAGAACCACAAGATCAATATTATAGTCTACCTCTCCATGTCTGTCTGTTTACTAGTTCATCTACACAATGTTTTCCCCCATCATTTTCAGGGTTCAAGGTTATACAGTATACATTTCTACTTGCTTCATAGCCCAACAGGACCAGAACTGGACAGAACATCATCACAAAGCTTGTGAGAAGCAGATTTTGTTGTTTGATGTTGTTGTAAAAAGCAACGCACCATTGTAAAAATTGCCTTGGTTGGGACTCTGGCAACCAGACAGACTCCTAATGGTATATAGAGGTCTTCCTCTGATCTGCAAACTGATTTACCTCTCATCTTCCTCCTGGACACACAAAACAGAAGAACAATCAGTAATACTTATGAGCAGTACAGAACTTATATATACAGAGATGCTGGGCTGAGTGTAACATGATACAGTGCGTTACATAATCAGATTATTTTTGGAAGTAATGAGAAATTAATTTTTACAGCATAACACTCTTTTATATACAGTACTGTAAAGTACTTTTCTTTTTAACCAATTTCCAGGTCCAGACATAATCTGCAGCCTTTTTGTTTTTTAGAATAGGCTAGTTCAATCTTATTGACAGATGAAATCATATTCTGATATTGACTATATATTTACTGAAAAACCTACTGTAGTCTCATATGGCGGAGTTTCCAACACAGCGATGCAGCTTGCTGCTTAAACACCATAGTTCATATAAAATGTTGGATAAACAAACTAACTACTACAAATTGCCACATATGTTGTGAGAACCACATTGGATCAACAATGCTGTTAATGATGTTAGACATAATACACATACAGCAATGTAATACCAACACATCACACAGTCCTGCACGTTAATATTTGATGTAACGGGTGGAATATTATTTACATTATCATTTCTGGTGCCGGTCCGGGCCGGGGAATCAATAGGCTCAGGTGGACTGAGGGTCCAATTGCCAAGACTATTTAGACTCAATTCGATACCCGCTGATAGGTAACTGCTTTCAAACAGCCCCATGCTTATTTGTGTTCATGCTCTGTAGTCTAAAGACTGTAAAAATGGATTTGCAACACAGTTTGCAGCGTTGAGCATTGTAGCCAATCACGCTGCAACTGAAGTGAATGACAGCTTGATTATAAAGGGAGCGCTCCTTATTCGCTTTCTGTATATGAGCTATTCATAATTTGAATAAAAGTTTTATTTTTCATGCTGCTAAGAGGACCAACGGCCAGGTATACATTGCAGAGTTTCAGGAGACACACAGTGAATCCTTTAAAGGGCACCTATTATAAAAAATCTACTTTTACACGGGTTTGGACATAAATGTGTGTTGGCAGTGTGTGAACACAACCACCCTACAATGATAAAAACTGATTACAGCCCTGCATTGCTATAGTTTCCAGCCTCAGCAGTTGTACACTGTCCTCCATTTTCTTCGCTCTCGAGCAGCTGTAACAATGTCTCGTAAGCAATCCCGGTGTTCTGTGTTTGGATGTAAGACTGAACATTAGAGTCTTCATTTTCTCCCAACATCTGAGCCACTCAGGATGCAGTGGATTACTTCTATTTTTCATGGTAATGTGCCTCAAAATCTACCTAAATATGTATATGTCTGTGCAAATCATTTCACTCCAGACTGCTTTGTGAATGTCATGTCGTTATAGTGCTTAACTAACATTTTAGCTGTATTTGTGTGCATATATTATCAAAATATTTGAACTGATCAGCGCCACGCTAGTGAGATTAGTTCATGCCGTGCTGTCCGTTCATACCTCTGTAACATCGTGCTGTTTCATCCCTCTTTCAGTGCATTTGGCTTCCTATATGTACAGCTGAACACCGGTTCTCTCGCTCTCAGTCATGTTGCTTTTACTGGCTGTTTATTGCAATTGCATGCAATGCAGAGAGACGTATACGCAACGCCCTTTTCTGGAGACAGTGTGGGAATATGCAGCTCATTTGCATTTAAAGTGATACACACCAAAACAGCTCTTTTTTAAACAACCCAAAAATGACATTTTCCAGCTGTTTTAATGAATTTGTGGGGTATTTTGAGCTGAAACTTCACAGACACACTCTGGTGACACCCTAGACCAATATTACATCTTGTAAAATGGGCATAATAGGTGCTCTTTAAAATACCTTAGGTAGCAGACTTAAAGGGATAGTTCACCCAAAAATGAAAATTCTGTCATAATTTACTCACCCTCAAGTAGTTCCAAACCTGTATGAATTTCTTTGTTCTGGGCTGTTCTGGGGCACCATTGACTTCCATAGTAGGAAAAAAAATACTATGGAAGTCAATGGTGCCCCAGAACTGCTCTGTTTCCCACATTCTTCAGAATATCTTCCTTTGTGTTTAGCAGAACAAAGACATTCATACAGGTTTGGAACTACTTGAGGGTGAGTAAATGATGACAGAATTTTCATTTTTGGGTGAACTATCCCTTTAATGCAGGTGCGTCTTTACATCAAATAGGTCAGATCGGGAATGGAATTAAATTAGTGCTGCTGACGGTTAAATACTGTGGGTGCGGGTTTTTACCAAAAAGGAACCATGCAGGAAACTGACATATAGAAGCAATAACATTTCCCACACAAACAACTGCTACAGGGCTAGAATGGATGTCGTGACTCTATAATGAAATGAACGACAGAGAATGCATTAAATTGTAACTTCAAAATCATTCTTCAGATCCAGTATACTTCAGTTAAATCAAATTTTTGTTCATTCAATATTAATTATATAAAATGTATCAATTAAAATGTATTCAAAATAAAATTCAATTCAGTTTTATTTTATTTATTCAGTATTAACATTTAACAAACATACTTTAAATTTACAATTGGTTTATTGTAAATCATCAGCTGTCAAATGGCATGACTGCTTTGTGTGTGTGCCTATAAAGTAAATTCAGACTATACTAGTTTGTTCAAATCAGATTTACATTTTAACACAGGTTTACTTTTCAAGCACATTAGAAAAAAAAAGTTTTTTCAAAGGGCTTAATGATTGAATTTCCTCATTTTGAGAGCTATATGTTATTATGGGATTTTTTCTAATTTTAAACACCTAGGTACATGTACACTAACGTCAGCATTAAAAATAACATTCCCCTGTGAAATGCCTTAAAAAATTTCAGACAATCACAACTTAGGCTATGCAGTGATTCATTAGTTTCGCGTAGCCAGACCTTCAGACTGACGGCTGAAGGCCTGGGAACTTTGGCCGCTTTGGATGGCCAAGGCCCGCCCAAGAGGCCATATTAAAGGTAAAACAGGTAAAACAACCAATCACGTTTCGTTTTGTTCCACGTCATGTTTAGGGGCCACTGTTATTAATGTCGCCACAATAACAGACCGGTGTGTAAAACTCTCTGACATATTTTAAAGATTCTATGACGCGAACTTTAAAATTTTCCTATACTTTTGAAAATTCAGCGTTTAGTTGATCCTGACTAGTTGATCCAGTTGTAAACACGATGGCTTTCTTCCTTCTTGAGGGGGTTTGGCGCCACGGCATTTTTGTTTCCAGGCGGAACATTAAAGAACGCGACACACACGTCTCCCGGAAATCCTGTATAATTCAACCAATCCGATGACGACTTCGAAACTCCTGAAATGTTTTCAGATGTGTGCCATATGCATCAGATGTTTAGCCACGTTCCGTGGGCGTGACGTCTGAGGCTGAGACTAGTGATTCATCAGCACTTAAAGAGCTTTCAGTGACAAACTTACTCAAAAAGTCCTCTGATGGAGCTGATGATGCGGGGAGATGTAGCTGAAGCAGACCTGAGAAGAAAAAACAACAACTGTCGAGACTTGTGTGGATCACAATAACTTTTAAAAAATACATTAGGTTATTAATGATACTACATGGAACTGATGTGAAAATTACTCAAAATAAGCCATAATTAGGCAAAATTATTTCCTAGGGTAATCAACAGCATGCCTCAAATGCTATAGATAAAGCTCAAGATACACCCAAAATATTACATATATATTTTTCCCACAATAATTACTGTATTATACATGAAAGCCCCTACTGTTACCTGAAAAGTGGTCCATGGGATCTCTCCAAACTCTGTGAAGAGTCACTTTTAGGGGATGATGGTTTGGGAGGTGACACATTTCCAGACTCTCTGACAGGCAAAAGCAAAACAATTAATGAAAACTTTTGAATGATCTACATTTTGAATTTATAGGATTGTTTATGCTGCCCTCATATGCTGATTAAAGGAATAGTTCACTTAAAAATGAAAAATCTGTCATCATTTCCTCACCCTCACGTCATTCCAAACCGGCATGACTTTCTTTCCTCTGTGAAACACGAATAAATAAATGACAGCACATACTGTAACAACTCTCCTTTTGCACTTCACAGAAGAAAGACAGTGACGAGGGTTTGGATTGACATGAAATCAGATTCACACTTTATACAGCTGATACTTACTCATTAATATTCACACTCTTACTGGCAGCCATCTGAAGCTCTTTGTGAAGACTGGCCTCTCTGGCTCTAAGACAGAAGAGGAAATGTGATCAAGAAGGATGTGGTGTTTATGGAATGGACAATATTTGCTTTCAACATTTAGGAAAAAAGAACCTACAAATTATTTGCCAGCAGAATACCACAGCAGCAGAGAGAATATACTCAGTGAACTTTGAAATGTGGCCCTTCTTTGACAAACACTAATTCACTAAAACACTAATTCATTAACTACATTAACCATCTTCTAAGCCATTGAATTTTAACAAATAATGTTTCTACTGTTGTTTGACGTGGCCTCTGTGTCCTTTATTCCTTGTTGACAGATGTTACAAAATATTTGGACACTAATAAGAATGTAATCGTACAAAGCTGTCACATTGTAACATATTTAAAGGGAAAGTTCACCCAAATATTAAAATTGTCTCAATTTACTCGCCCTTATGTTATTCCAAATCTGTTTAATGAACTTTCTTGTGCAGAACACAATAGCAGATATTTTAAAGAACATTTTTGCCCATACAGTGAAAGTCAATAGGGTTCAAAATAGCAATGGACCACACTGGCTTTCATTGTATGGACCAAAAAAGAACAAAATGTATTCTACAGAAGAAAGAAAGTCCGGTTTGGAACAGCATGAGATTGAGTAAATTATGATTCTTCTGAATCAATGCACAACCGATGACATGAATTAGAAGATGGGAGATTATTTTTTGAGAGTGCATTTTTGGGGGGGATTTGATTTGGTTATTCTAATGGTGCAGCAATCACACATTTCACCTCCCATCATGCCTCTGACCTCACTCTCTTCTCATTGCGATGGTTCATGCGGAGAGCAGCCTGCTGTTTTGGACGGATCATGTTCTCCAGGATCTCTGAGCTGTGGAGTTTCTCTTGTCGGTACGTCCTCTCCGTGATCTGGTGCTGCTCCAGCAGAGAATCATATTCTTGTTTCAGAAGTCGGTTTCTAGTCTGTACCTCTGCCACGCGCTCTTGAAGCACGCTGTGCTCTGACGCCAAAACACTCAGATTGTTTTGGACCTCATATAGCCTAATTAAAAAACAAAACTAAATCATTATACATGCAAGATCTATCATAAAATCGTCCAAATTTTCAAAAATTTTGGATAGTCAGGCAATTATTTTGCAACTTTATGCATTCCACGATGCACATCCAGACCATGCTAAAAAGTCTACAGCTATAAATAAGAATAGTTCATGGAAATTCTGTATGATTTATTTTTCATCTAAATACTGGAAAGACATATGGCAGAATGGCCAGGGTTTTTCTATACAATGAGAGTAGTATCTTTCACCTTTAGCCATATGTTAGCTTTGTGACCAAAATTTAGGACATTATTTATTTATAATATTATTGAGACAACAGCTTGTGTGTAAATAAATGCCACTTTCCACATATAGGATCCAAAATAGGGCCTGAAACTCTCAAAAACCAACAAACAGCAACAACAAAGTTTTAGTAAAAGGAGTGACAGTACGTGACATTAAAAGGAGGTGCTTAATCGAATGAAAATGTTAATTAACAGTATTGAGAGGTAAAAGATAAAACTAAATATTACATGTGCTGTTTTTCCATTTTGCATTCATTTTATATTAGTTTAAAAATGTTTGCACCCTGTTACCATTGCAGTGTATATATATTAAAAAAATTGGGTTGCAAAAGCTATCACTCAGTAGTGGGATCAAAATGTCTATAATTATTTCATAACACTGCAGTTCACATAAATCAAAGAATATTTTTTTGTTTAATATATGTATAGCATAGAGGGATGAATGGTCGAACATGATAAATACAATTACTAATTTGTAAAAATATATATATATATATATATATATACAGTATATATATATATATATATATTCACGTCTTCTTCCTTCTATGCTGTAGAAAGAGTCCAAATGTCCAAATAATGTTACTTGAGTGTCATGACTTTTTAATAAAGCAGCAATCATGCAATAACAGGCTTTTTTATTACAATAAAGTTGATATTAATTCAAAGAATATGTCAAAATTGTAACACTGTCACACATTTGGGTGTAGCATTTGATGTTATGTTCATTTCATGACAGATAATTGATCAAACATATCTAATCATTTATGTGCCTCTAAACCTAGTCACCAAAGCATACCCTTAATTGTGGAAAGTGCCAATGATACATAATTTAAATTTCTAGGCAAATTAGCTCTTTAAAGAGCATCCATTCTGCTTTTTTATTTATTTATTTTTTGAGCTGCTATTACGAAGCACAAAGTCCATGCCAAAGAGAGTACATTTCTCCAACAGAAAACAACTGCCTGAAACACCTTGTTTGTAGTCCTGCCATTATTTTCATGACTTAGCTACTTCACCATGTTACACCATGTAACATGTTTCCGGCAGAGAGCAATGTACAGTATGAGAAGAATAATGTTTTTTCAAATTATATTAAATGTATTCTAGCAGACCCCAAAAGATGAAATAGTGAATTTCTAAATGAACATAATATGGCCACTGTAAAAGGGAGGTTTCCTGTTTTTATGTCATAAAAGAAAAAGAGGTTTACTTGGTATGCTGTTCATCCAGTGTCACTTCCTTTATCTGGATTCTCTGCTGCAGTTCCACCACTTGGTATGCAAGCTGCAAGAACAAAGAAAAAATATAAAGCCAAAGAACTTCCAATTTAAAAAAAAACTAATTCAGACAGTGCAAATGCCCATTTGTTTATAATGTTAACATATATTTTACAGGAGTTTTTATAAGCGAGAATAGTTTGATATGAGAAAGAAGTCACGTGTGTTGATAAAGCACAGATATGCAGCAGGTTTTATCACATACTTTCACAAAAAAAACTTTCCAACTGCTCTTAAGAAAGCGTTACTGCAAGATTAAGTGTAACAACTGGTTATTACACCTAATGCTCAGAGTCAGACCACTCTGATAATATCCAAAGAAAAGCAGTCAATGTTCCTAACATCTCCAAATAATGTTCCCATTCGCGTTAGATTAATATGCTTTGGCAGAACATTTCCCAGGGCATTTTTACAAGTAGGAAGCCCTCGGTTCTGTGGAACTTTAACATGCTCATAGATTTGATGACTGACTGTCTGCTAAAAGGAAGAGATAACAACAGGCCGACTTGTAAACCTGTTCAGTGAAACAGGTCACAACTTGTGTTATAAAATCCAGTTTGGTTTATAAACATTTGACAGAAATCCAATCATCTAACTGCTTTCTCATGAGAGAGGCTGAGTCTGTTTCCCTACATATACCATCATTTCCTACCTCACCGGTGGTTGTTTTTAGAGATGTCAGTGAATCTTCAGATAGTGAGGGCCTGCAAGGGACAAAAAACAGTATTTTAAAATTAAAAGCAGAAACAGATTTGTCATGGTTGAATATGAAAAAACAGATAAGAATATATGCTATTACTATACTGTAATGTCAAAATAGTATGGCTGGTAAGGTGTTACATATTATACATTCTGGTATCTAAAAAAAATAAAATAATAATAATAATACAATCAAAGTGACATACTGGCATGCACGTTTCAGTAAATCCACAACTCCACCCATTACATTGTAATGTGTAGTAATCTTTTATTACAATTTAACAATCAAGAGTTTATGGGGGGTTTTCCTGTAGTATAAAAATGTGGTATGTGGTATTCTTGTTTTATGTTGTAATATTCAGAAATATAATGTGATGCATCAAACCGCCCACTAGCTTACTCCAACAGAAGTCATTTTTAGGTTCAGATCAGGTAGAAATTGCTTTGTTTTCACTTTTTACAGTGTAACATTACAGCATATTATGACTCAGAGTAATGTTTACCTTGACCCTGTTCCCAGAATGCCTTTGGTTATGAGGGCCCTTTGCTTGGACTTCTCCAGCAGACTGTGATCTAGAAGAAGAACAATATGACAAACTACTTCTGAACAAGCATGATTTGCTTTAAAAGAAGCCAGCCGATGTTTACATTCACTCCAAGAGTGTTTGTTAATGAGATTTTCTATTAGCACTTGAGTGTCCAGATTCACAGAATGAGTGAGAACTTGCACAACTCTGAATTTTGTTTATAGCAGTCTTGATTATACTGAGGGTATGCAAATTAGACCTTCAGTTAACTTAGTTACATTTTTATCTTCTGTTCTCCATAATAATTAATAAAAGTGGAGCATACTTTGCATTATAATACTAAATAAATTTTAAAATAATAAAAAATAAAAACAAAATATAAATATGCCTTAATTTCCACGTTACGAATATACGAATATAACATATAATACAAATTTATATTGTAAAACATTATATTTAACTACTACCGCAATTCTTTGTATTTTCTGTATAATATGATATTAATAAATCAAAAAATATTTTATAATATTTAACTGTATTCTATAGTATCTTTAAGTGCAATTAAATTATTTAATCAACAATACGACAATAGGTAGATTTCTACACTGCTACTGTATCCAAAACAACAGGTTTTTCTTATTTTGCATGACATACAAGAAGTTGCACTGCATGGCCTAAAATCACAAAAAAAACAGCATTAATAAAGCTTACATGACTCTATAAGATCCTGGAAGACGCTCGTCTGGGTCCTGTTGCGATATTTCAGCTGTCTGATAATGTGACGCTTCCATGTTTCGTTCTGTTTAAGTTCAGAGTTTCTCGCGCGCTGCGACGCCGCCATGATCATAAATAATAATTTTAATACAATGACAGTAATCTACTTTCTTAGACATAGTTAATGGATGTACGCCCCGTCATCGGGAACTTAACTTTTACGTTTGTTTTCCATTCCTATGAAGCGCACAGGAAAGCGGCAGAAAGTGGGCTGAGACGCGACGCAACGCGTCAGTGCAGTGGCTGTAAACACATGAAGGGAGCCGCCTGCTGCTGTCGCTGATGAGTAATCATGACAAACATGTCAGTGCGTCTCAAGCCTGGAAACAAACTGGCTGGAATGGAAAACACATCTAAATCGCGGATAATAAAATGGGAGTGGCCTTTTGGCCCAGACGTTTTCTCTGATTGGTTAGGAACGATGCATCAAATTATAATTCTCATATTTAAATTCTTTAATGTGTATTTTCAACTCAATGTATATTAAAGTGTACGACTGTGATTATATAGGGGATAATATTTTTATTATTATTATGCTTGCGCAAACGTGCTGTCATGTGACTTCTGTTACTTTTCTCAGCGATTTGTCAAGATGGACCAATCACAATCGTTGTGATTACAACATTCAAACAGTTGTACTCATTTCATAGACGTCCTGAGGCACGTTTTAATTTCTACGTCTGGTAACAATACGTAGAATTAAAATACTTCGAATGTTATACATTTACTTTACTAATGTTTCCCAGGAATCTTAAAAATGTGAATGCTGCTCATAAGGTTATACATTTCTGAGCCTCAAAGCGCCCTCTGTCGTGAGAAAAATAAAAACAGTATTTTCTAGAAACATTTGCCACCCAATGCAGTGTAGTACAGCTGTACAAACACTTCCCTCAAACACTACAAGCGTTGACACCTCAGCACTGAAACCTCGGCTCACACTGATTTAATATGACTGACAGTTTGACACTACTAGGCTGGCAGTAAGTCACACATAAATAATATGTATTTATGTATAACAAATACAGTAGGAACCACAAAAGTTAAAAATAGGCTTAGTGTATATGTATGGGAAATATTGGAAAACGATTTATTTACACAAATGTACCCATATTGTTTCTACCAAAACACAATGCATATTATTTTGACCTACTCTTATTAACTTATGATTTATAAAATCACTTTTGATACACCTTGATACACTCTTTTCTACACCTTGCTTCACTTCTGTCTCAGTTTTTATGACCAACTCTTACAATGTGTTTCCAGATCCCTACTATTACTACCACTCACAAACCACTCACCACACACTATAGGCAGCAATGCTAATCTGACTTCACCACAGACAATTTAAACAACTACCAATTGTTAATATACTAACTACAGTATCTCGAGCTTCCCTGAATACTTACAATACAATACAATACTTCCTTGAAGTATGGTGACAGCGTCCCATCAAGAAGCTACTATCACTACCTCAATCACACATGAGCACACAGGTCTTTAGCATTTATAGAATCTTTAGTACTTCTAAGTGTAATACTTCTAAGCTATGCTGAGTGTCATCAGCATAGCAGTAAAACCATGTTTCTGAATGACAGAACCTAGTGATGCCATGTCACTGTAAAAAGTGATAAGTTGACTTAACTTAAAAAAATTCACAGAAAAAAATTCTGTCAAGTTCACTTAACTTTTTTATTTATTATTATTTACTTAATAATTTTAAGGCAACGGGTTTCCTCAATTTTTTTAAGTTAAAAGGATAGTTCACCCAAAAATGAAAATTCTGTCATCATTTACTCACCCTCAAGTAGTTCCAAACCTGTATGAATGTCTTTGTTCTGCTGAACACAAAGGAAGATATTCTGAAGAATGTGGGAAACAGAGCAGTTCTGGGGCACCATTGACTTCCATAGTATTTTTTTTCCTAAGTCAATGGTGCCCCAAAACAGCCTTTTTACAAACTTTCTTCAAAATATCTTCCTTTGTGTTCAGCAGAACAAAGACATTTATACATGTTTGGAACTACTTGAGGGTGAGAAAATGATGACAGAATTTTCATTTTTGGTGAACTATCCCTTTAAAAGTCAACTTATCACTTTTTACAGTGACATGGCATCACTAGGTTCTGTCATTCAGAAACATGGCTTTTCATATCACTGCTATGCTGATGACACTCAACTCTACCTCTCATTCCATCCTGATGATCCGACGATAGCTGCTCACATCTCAGCTTGTCTAACAGACATTTCTTGCTGGATGAAGGACCATCACCTTCAACTCAACCTTGCCAAGACAGAACTGCTTGTGGTTCCGTCAAACCCATCGTTTCATCACAATTTCACCATCCAGTTAGGCACATCAACAATAACTCCTTTAAAAACAGCCAGAAACCTTGGAGTTGTGATTGATGATCAGCAGACTTTATCAGACCACATTGCTAAAACTGCCCCATCCTGCAGAATTGCTTTATACAACATCAGGAAGATCAGGCCCTTTCTTTTGGAACATGCTTTGTTCAAGCTCTTGTTCTGTCCAGGCTGGACTATTGCAATGCTCTCTTGGCAGGTCTTCCAGCCAGTTCTATCAAACCTTTACAATTAATCCAGAACGCGGCAGCAAGATACATTTTTAATGAGCCAAAAAGAATGTCACACCTCTGTTTATCAATTTGCACTGGCTATCAATAGCTGCTCACATAAAATTCAAGGCATTAATGTTTGCCTACAAAACCACCACTGGCTCTGCACCCTAAATTCATTACTTCAGACTTATGTGCCTCTAGAAGCTTGCGTTCTGCAAGTGAACATCACTTTATTGTTCATCCCAAAGAGGCACAAAATCACTTTCACAGACTTTTAAATTAAATGTTCCCTCCTCCTGGTGGAATGACCTGCCCAACTCAATCCCAGCAGCTGAGTCCTTAAACATCTTCAAGAATCGACTAAAAACACATGTCTTCCATTTTTATTTGACCCTCTAACTCTAGCACTCTCTATTCTAATTCTATTCTTAAAATCATTAAAAAACTTCCATTTTAGACTTGCACTCTAATCATTTACTGCTTGTTTTCTTTAAAAAAAAAAAGCAGCCAACACTAGCTTTTCTAATCTTGTTTTCTTTTTATTTACTATAAAATTAACAAAAGCAAAAAAGGCTTCTAACACTAGCTTGCTCTCTTATTTTTATCTTCTGTCCGTTTTCTTTTCATTATATATTAAAAAAAAACTTGCTACGTGTACTGTGTTAGGCTAACTGAGACTTGGTATACCCCACATGTAATAACTTAGAACACTGTCTAACACTTGATGGCTGCTCTGTCAATTCTTCTTCTTCATCAGTCAGGAACCTAGGTGTGCTGTTTGATAGCAATCTTTCTTTTGAAAGCCATGTTTCTAGCATCTGTAAAACTGCGTTCTTCCATCTCAAAAACATATCCAAACTGCGACCTATGCTCTCAACGTCAAATGCAGAAATATTAATTCATGCGTTTATGACCTCAAGGTTAGATTATTGTAATGCTTTATTGGGTGGTTGCTCTGCACGTTTAATAAACAAATTACAGATGGTTCAAAATGCAGCAGCTAGAGTTCTTACTAGAACCAGGAAGTATGAGCACATTAGCCCGGTTCTGTCAACACTGCACTGGCTCCCTACTAAACATCGTATAGATTTTAAAATCTTGTTAATTACTTATAAAGCCCTAAATGGTTTAGCTCCTCAGTGCTTGAGCAAGCTCCTATCACACTATATTCCTTCACGTCCGCTGCGTTCTCAAAACTCTGGCCATTTGATAATACCTAGAATATCAAAATCAACTGCAGGCGGCAGATCTTTTTCCTATTTAGCGCCCAAACTCTGGAACAATCTACCTAACACTGTTCGGGAGGCAGACACACTCTGTCAGTTTAAATCTAGATTAAAGACCCATCTCTTTAACCTGACATACACTCGGGAGATGATGTCTGCGGCCCTGATCGTCAGCGATGAGCCCCAGAGACATATCCCCAGTGAAGACCTCGACTAAAATACAATAAAAATAAAAATAAAACAAATAATTAAAAATTGAATAATAAAATACCTAACTACATAATACTATTATTGTTAGAAATTGCAACAATATAAAAATAGAAATATAATACATTTAAAAATGTAATTAAAACAATAAGTAAACAATGAATAAACAATAATATCCTGGCCAGAGGAGAACTGGCCCCCCGACTGAGCCTGGTTTCTCCCGAGGTTTTTTTCTCCATTCTGTCACAGAGGGAGTTTTGGTTCCTTGCCGCTGTCGCCTCTGGCTTGCTCAGTTGGGGACACTTAATTTCTAGCGATTATAGTAAATTTGATTTCACAGATACTATTTAAACTAAACTTAGCTAGACAATGACATCTCCGAATTCAATAATGAAACGCCCTTAACTGAAAATTGAGTGTTTAATCTTATTATTATACATTACTGACACTCTATCCTCCAACTTGATACTGTTAAGTGCTTTGACACAATCTGTATTGTTAAAAGCGCTATATAAATAAAGGTGACTTGACTTGACTTATAGCACATGCATATTATTGCTCTTTTGTTGATTTTGATTGCTTCCATTGTCCTCATTTGTAAGTTGCTTTGGATAAAAGTGTCTGCTAAATGACTAAATGTAAATGGAAATAAATGGAAAATCACTATAATACAGTATTTGAGGTAATATTAAAGATTCTCATTAAAGATTTAAAAGCTTAAAAAAAATGCAAAAATCACAGGTTTTGCTAAATAATTCTGCATCCCTTCCAAATGATTGCTATGGATTTATAATTTGTTTTTGTAAATGTACCATCTTTCAGAATCATAATGAACCAAAAACAATAATATTTGAATGTTTAATATTAAAACACAGTGCAAATAGCTGGTTAAAAACATACAAAGCCTTTGAAAACAGACAACTACTTTTTCTGTGAAAAGAAGAAAAAAGGATTGCACGCCAACATGACAAAGAATAATCAGCACACCAGTGGCAAGCAAATTGTGAGTCATAGCCTGATGCTTTGGGAAGTCACTATTTAGAGCAACACTCGAAATAAAATGACACTGGAACACCTCTCAGTTAGTCTGCGTGGTTGTGGCGGTGTGAAACGGTGTAAAACTACAAATGCATTAAACATCAAAACTTCAACACAAAACAGAGTACATAATTCAACTTTGTATTCCAAAGGTAACACTGTTTCAAAACTGTACAGAAAATATCAAGGACATAATGGGGGAGGTCCTGAAGATTTGCCTTGACAAATCTTCAAAGCATAAAAAATAATAAAAGTGTATGTGACCAAATACACTCAACAAGGTTTTGAAATGTAGTGTTAAAAAAAAAAAAGAGGGGGACAGTATAAAAGACCAGTTTCACAAAAAAAAAAAATTAAAATATGCATTTACATATTTATTTAAAAACATAAAACCAATGGAAGACATTAAGGTTTAAAGGTGCTTATGGATATACCATTAGAAGTACATTTTTGCCAATCAAATGATGGGAACTGAGCCGTTACTCCAGTGTGGCCTGAGCTCCTTTTTCAGTCATTCGCAGTAAGAGCATCTCTGAATATTTCTCCAGGAGGGCCACGGTCCTGTCGTTACGGAGCTGACGGCCGGGAGAGTCCTCCGGTACGGGACGGGCACTTTGGGGCGAGGGGCGTGTCTTTTGTGGGCACAGGGAGTTCAGCTCACTCTGTACCCCCACAAACACCTCCTGCAAAATACTCTTCATCTGCTCCTGCTGCTCTGACAGCTCCGAGACGGAGCACAACTACAGAGAGGGGATAGAAAAAGTGTTTTACCATTACACAGCTTTTTAAGGTTTTATGGTAAGGTTTAGCTATTGGCATTTTCCTTCACTTTGTAAAAATGCTATAAAATTCCAATAGAATAATGTTGTATATAGATCAATAGTCTTACAGAAAATTGAGACAATGTTAAGGCAAATTTGTACCAGTAGAATTAAATACATTTTCTCATTTCTATTTTTATACATAGTTGCACCAGTTTAGACACAAATTTATAAACATACACTACTGTTCAAAAGTTTGAAATTTTTTATATATCTTTCAATGTAATTTCTGTTGTGCAAAGCTGAATTTTCAGAAGCCATTACTCTAGTCTTCAGTGACACTGTATCCATTAGGAATAATTGTAAAACGTTTATTTGGTGCTTAAAGGGGTCCTATTATGCTTTTTCACTTTTTGAATTTTAGTCAGTGTGTATGTTTGGGCATAAAATGATCTACAAAGTTACAAATCTCAAAGTCCACTCCAAAGGGAGATATTTCGTTTTTTAAAAAATCCCTTTCAAGAACTACAATGAACGGCTCGTTTGGACTACAACAGTGTTTTCCTGTATTTGTGACATCACAAAGATAAATCCCGCCTACAGAAATTCTAATGGTTGGGGGGGGGACGCTTGGTTGAGCACTGCACGTTTCAAAATCGAAACCAGCTGTTTTCAGAAAATTTTGGATGTCATTTTCATTTCATCTTGCATATAATGTCTGATAAAGCAGCGTTTGTGAGAGGAGCTCTGTTTTGTGTACAGTGTTACCGGGGAAACCTCGAGCTCTCCCGCTCCAATAGCGCCTCCCGCTGGAAGATAATTAATTTGCATATATATGCGGCCACAAATAGTGTAAGTCTGTGGGACTATGGTATAAATAAATTCAACTGTATAACAGTTTCACTGCAATTCATGTTATAATGTTAGAATTAAAGAACACTAAACATAATACATATTACCGTTGCACTTATCTGTACATAGTCAATGCAGTTATTTTTAAGCTGTTGTTGACATCCTATCTAAAACGTGATTTAGCCAACAACAACATTACCACTTTAATATGTCTTGCAATATCCGTGTGTGCAAAGGTTCTGCGCAATCCTCAATATTCTCGAGGTCTGAATTGATATGGCAATATTGAGGAACTTGCTGCTGTGGCAAGGGGCGGGGCAATACTGAAACGCATCCAAGCAATCACAACGCACAGGGACAGCTAACCAATCACAACACATTTCGTTTTTCAGAAGGCGGGCCTTCATCAAACCCGGAACTAATCAAGCCGTTTGTGTCAGGCTGGGGAGAAAGGTATTGTAATAATGTAAATTATGTGAAAAATAATGTGATTTTCGAACCACCAAGCATGAGAGCATGTTCTAGTACACCCCCAAACAAAATCAAGACTTTGTAAAAGAGCATAATAGGACCCCTTTAAGAAACATTTCTTCTTATTATCAGTGTTAAAAAGAGTTATAGATTCTCTCATGAAAAGTTCAAAAGTACAGCATTTATATGAAATAAAAATCTTGTGTAATATTATAAATGCCTTTAATGATTAATGTAATGCAGTATTGCCGAATAAAAGAATTCATAAAAAAAAATAAAAAGACTGCCTTTTATATCACACAATATTCACAATCCGCTACCATTCACAAGTTTGGGGTCAAATATAAAAGGTAATTTACATATTCAACTTTAAAAAGAACATCACCAGAGTTATTGTTAACTAGAATATAATAATCTCTTCATAAAAAAAATATATATATATATATATTTTAGTGCTGTCAAAGTTAACGCGTTAATGCAAATTAATTTTAACGGCACTATTTTTTTTTACGCGCGATTAACGCAACGCGTATTTTATGTTTGACCCATGGCCCAACCCATAGTTGGAGAAATGGAGATGCACAGTGTTGCCAACTTAGCAACATTGCAGACCCCTTTAGCGACTTTTTTCCCTTCAAAAAAGCGCCCAAACCTAGTTTCTGATAATCACCGGTACTGAGGTCTTGCTCTCCCAGTGCGCGCACACACCTCCCTCTCTCTCTCTCTGCATCTGCTCAGTTTCTCTCCCAGCGCACGCACACACCTCTCTCTCACTGTGCGTCTGCTCAGTTTCTCTCCCAGCGCACGCACACACCTCTCTCTCTCTCTCTCTGCGTCTGCTCAGTTTTCTCTTCCAGCACGCGCACACACCTCTCTCTCACTCTCTCTGCATCTGCTCAGTTTCTCTTCAGCGATCGGCAGAGAGGAGCAGCGCTTTAATTCAGTTAAACACAGATATTATGTTGCTTCTCTAATTTAACATGCAAGTATAGCCGAAATCACAGCACAGCTATTGTCTTTATCTTATGTGTATTTGATTTCATCAGACGACGGTGCGATTATCATGATTTTTTTGTGCAGATTAACATCTTGGAAGGGAGAGCTGGTTATGTAGTCTTAATGGGTCGCATTTCAGTCACTATTTCATATTCATCCCGTTGTCTGACAACAGGAACAGTAAAATATACCAGTTTTATTGAGAATTTAGCTTCATCCAAATACAGTATGTGAGCAAAGATAGGGAAACAAATGTAATAATAAATAATAAATGTACATTTTACATTTTCAGAAGAAGAGCTGCCCTGTGTGCAAAAATGTAAACAGGTTTGTGTCAGTAAATTGCTCTGTGCAAAGCAAGAGAAGTAATGGGAACCTGGTATTTCTTTTTTTCATGTGTCTAATAGACATGAACAAGTTCTTTGTAAAACATCTATGACCTTTGAAACATGTCTACTCTTCATGCTTTATGTTGACTATGGTTTCAATAATAATAAACATACACTATATTGCCAAAAGTATTGGGTCGCCCCCTTCTAATGAACAGGTTTGACTACTTTAGTAATTTCTTTGAGTACAAATCTTAATGTTAAAGCATATAATGATATTCTAGGAAATTGTGTGCTTCTAATATTATAGCAACAGTTTGGATTCTTTTCTATTCTAACATGACAATGTCTCTGTGTATAAGACAAGGTTCAAAAAGAAAATGATTGATTCAGTCAGTGTGGAAGAACTTGACTGGTCTGCATAAAACCAAGTCCTAATCCCAGTTTAACACTTCTGGTGTGACTGTAAATGCAGCCAAAAACTCATCACCAAACAACAATGACTTGTGACAATGACAATGGGAACATAATTCATGTATTTAAAAATTGTATTTCCATCTGATGCAACAGTCTTGGAAGTGTCTAAAATGACTGTACCCATATGTACAAGTATATATATATATATATAAATTTTACATCAAAAACCTAAACTTATTAGAACTTCTTCCCTTGGCAATTAACAAGAACTAAAAAAAAAAAAAAAAATTTAAATTAGATTAATAATTGATAAGATTTAAAAACAAACCAAAAAAAAAAAAAAAGGAAAAAGACTTTAATTTTAAGGTTCAGAGAGAGAGAGTGAAAAAAACATGAAAAAACTAAAAGATTATATTATATAAAATTTCAAATGATATGCTTTATCCCTGACAGAGGTAGAGATTGATAAATCACCTTGTTATAAAAGCCAGTTGCTTTATGGATGGTCTGCCAGAGTTCATTCACCATCTCCTTACACATCTGGACACTCAGTGACTCCGCAGGAAATCCTAAAGACAAAAATAAATAAATATTACCATCTGTGACTGACTACACTGAATTCTGTTTTTTTTTTTTTTTGGCAGTCGTATTCTGATAAGCATGTTGTTTAAACAGATTAAGCCAATAGCAAAAACCTAATAAATCAATATTCTGGTTAGTGGAAATGTGAATCAGACCGTGAACACCCACAGGCATTGTAGTGGAGTTGATTTAATATAATATAATAATTAGCGAAATTTCAATTTGGGGTGAAGCATTCCTTTAATCTGAATTTTGAGCAGTATAAATCTATGCACATCTATATGGAAGTATTTATATGCCTGATTACTGCGGTAACTATGAAACACATCTTTCAGAATAAAGCCTTAACCAGAACATGGAATTTGGTTCATTAACAACGTCCTTGCAATTTAAATGCATTTTAGCATGTAGGATACAAAGTACCTGTGTCCTCTCCAACGCAGTTGTTTTCTGTAGGATCTTCTCTGTCTAGAGTTACTGAGTTAGTCTGATCGGTGACCTGTGTATTCCCACACAACTCTGTAAACTGCAGGTCTTCAACCACAGAACGACTGGTTTCTGACACTGTGGATTTCCTGGCAAACATTTCAGACCCTGTTGAGAACCTTCTTGAAGTCTTCGAAACCAAACCCTGCTCAATATTAACGATCTGCTTCCGACACTCCTTCCCCAGTGACCGCATCTCTGTGGGCGTCACCAGAGCCTGTCGACGCGGAGACTCGGCACGTTCAACTTTCCCTAGATGGCTCTTGAGTGACACCGGTGACAGACTGGCACGACTGGGGCCAAGGAGGTCCAATCGAAGAGCTGCCCGGGCACGGTGGTTACCCAAGGCAGGAGTAGAGAGAGCTGGTGTCAGATGAGACGATCCAGAGGACACAACTGAAGAGGAAGGAGGAACAATGTTCTCTTTGCTTTGGTCCATACTTGGGTCCAGAGAAGAAGACGGGGCGTTTAACAGCACTTCCTCTGATGTACACACGTTCAAATTCTCCACAGAGTTGCTCTGGGTTATCTTTGCTCGGGAGCTTGCTGTGGGACCCATGTAGCTTTGGCGGGAGCGCGTTACAGATGTGTCACACGCACTGCTGGTAGATTTGGTGTTGAGGATGCCTGTAGTGTTGACAGTATTGTGAGCTTTGGACTGAATGCTCTTGTTTGTGATTTCTGAAAAGACAGAAGTTTATTAAATAAAAAAATTAAAAATAAAAATAATTTTTTAAAGCCAGTAGTTTAACCCCAATAGCACAAAGACAACCAAGAACTAAAAACCAAGATGTGCACAAACTAAAAGAGAGCAAAACGAGAATGAAATCACCACACCAATGTGAAACCATTCTGATTTGGTAATTTGGTAAGCCCAGACAGTATAAAAAAAAAAAAAAACACCCAACACACTCTCACAGACCTCCCAGAGCATTTTTCCAGCGTAAATAAGATAAGTTTTGGAAAGATTTCCGAGCAGCCAATGTTGAACGTTTCTTGGTAACTGGAGGACAAGATTTCAGCATACACATTAAATTAGAATTCAGCGAGCATTATATTTAAAATGACTAAAACAGAGCCAGAACTTCTGATATCTTCTAATTCGACAAAGTAACCAATTCTGAGAGGAAAAATCTGTTGTATTTTACATGCAGAACAGCACCTCATTGGGCCGATGTGTTGAGATCACATGACCAGTCAGATACTACTGTTAAGGCCCCGATATACTTGAAGTGAAATTGAAGAACAAACTTGCTGAAAGGAAAATGTTAGTATTTCGGGGCCTTTTTCCTTTATGTTACGTCACACTTTTACTCACAAAAGTAAAATACATTCTATTAACAGGTAACAAGACATACCACTTTTCTCGTTCTCCTCAATGCTTCCACTGTTGTTTGAAAGAACCTGGGACTTGTCCTTAAAACCAGGAAAAAAGGAGAAAAATTAACAAGACAAAAGTCCCACAGACAATTTTATGCTTTTGCTTCTACTAACATAACCAATAGTATCTTATCCTTACATGTTCCTACCAAATATTTCTAGCTACCTTATATAGTTTCACTTGGAAGAAAACGACAGATTTGGAAGTTTTGTGGTTTTTAGTCCATGCTTTTGAGGTCATTTAAACTAAAAGAGTAATCCTAAACAAGGACAATTTATTTTTAACTATAAGCAGATATACACTTACGATTTAGGGATAGTTTACCAACAAGTGAAAATTCTGTCATTTACTCACTTTATAGGATAAAGATTTTATTTACAGTTAAACATTGATCAATGCACATAAATGGAGCACATCAAATGGCTACTGCAGCTCAAATGATACTTGCTTTGCGCATAAGAACAAACTCCAATGGTTCTTGTGGAAGTTCAAACATGCTTGAGTGAGATGCAAGAACAAACCTTGTTGATTCTCTAGCATCACACAAGCACTTGTGAGCTTCCATTTACTATATCTGATGTTCTTTATATAATGTATGTGCATTTATCAATGATTATATGCGAATACAAGCCTAAACTTAATCTGTTCATCATATAAAGCCATCATGTCTTGTCAGAAAACTCAAATTAAACCGCATGATTCACGTTGATTACTTTTAGGGTGTGGTGTTATGATTTTAGTGGAACAGACTTTCAAATAGAGGAACAGAAATCATTATGTATCTTCACTTTTGTTCAGAGGACAAAACTCAACTTTTGTGGGTTTGGAAAGACTTGAGGGTGAGTAAATGATGACAATTTTCCTTTTTGGGTGAACTAACCCTTTAAAGAATCATAAAAACCACATTTTAGAGATGTTAACATGTAGAGGTTGCACTTTACAGAACAACAACAATGGCATCACTTTAACAATATGGGAGAAGTGGTTAAATTTATGATTGTCACACCATTTTGTTCTTCTGAGATAAAAAAAAAAAAAAAAGCTGAAGAAATGCCACAGAATGACGTGACATTGGTATTCAGTCTGAATTGTGATTGGTATGAACAACCACTGGGATCATCTTGTATGACATTCAGACTACAATTATTCATAAGATTAAAAATCATACCATTGTTCCATCGAGGGTTAGACAGCTATCAGTGGATTCATCCGGTATACTGGGCAGGCAGGCTGCAGGCCGGCAAACAGCACTGCCACTAGTCCCAGTAGTGCTGAAACAGCAGACAGAAATGAAATGTACAATGTCATCTTCACTATGACACACTACAATATGTAATTACACAGACACTTCCCCTGTTTTATTTAGATCTCAAAAGGGAAGAGAAGAGCTATAATTGTAAGCATATTTCTCCGTTACACATATTGAACATTGGAGTCAAGACGTGGATGCTGACTCACCGAAAGCGGCTCTGAAAGCGTGAGAGGAAGCGCGTGGAGATGCTGAGACGAGGATTGAGGAAGTTACTCTCTGTTGTGGGCTGCAGACTGCTCAAGTCTGTGTTGAACTTTTCTACAAGAGTTTCCACAGCAGATAAAATTAGCAATAAGAAATTCACCATCATCTTAAAGGAATAATTCAACCAAAATTAAAACATCATCTTAAAGGAATAATTCAACCAAAATTAAAATATCAAATGTGTTTGATATCCTCAGACTGGACAAAAGTCGTATCATGTACTCCATGTACTTTGGCTAGAAAACACAACATTTTTGAAGCCAATAAAATGTTAATTTCCATTAACACAGTTAGACAACTGAAGTTGCAAACATCTTGTACCATTAGCCGCCACATCCAGAGAGTCTAAATGTTGGTGAAGCAAAGTTCCAGATTCTTCTTCATCCTCTTCAACTCCTGAGCTTCCTGTGGAGCTCACCTGACTGAGGGAGTCCGTGTCCTCTACAAAGCAACAAAACAGATAAAGTCACATAAACAGGTGGACCTTCAACTTTTAAAGGCCACTACTACTGTTTAACTACCTTTTTACTCTAATTTCATACTCTACAGCAGTCCAAACACAGAGTGTAATGTGACTCACGGTCATGGGGCTGGTCGCTATGGGAGGCTGGACTCTCAGCCGAACAAGCACTATCTGGACTTAGCTCCTCTTCATCAGGGTCATCACCTGCACCCTCACACAGAGCTTTAACATCAAACTCTCTGCATGAAGAAAAAAAGATTACTCAATAAGTGAAAAATGCTACTAGGGACTTTCATATAGCAATATTTAGTTTACTCTGTGTACAAAGTCCAGTTTCACTGTATGAAAATGGAAGAAAGAGGGTTGTATAAACATTGTGTCAAATGTTTATTATTTGCTTGGTCCCATTCACAGTTTGATTCTGGCACATCAACCTTTCATAAACTGTGCAAAAAAAAAAAAAAAAAAAAACACTCAAATTAACTCGTTGAGGACTGGTGACGGTCACATCAAGCAACCACTGGGATACCTCAGGGCTTGATGCTTGACCCCTTCTCTTTTGGGTACATACTACTCTATGTCATCATACTCTAAGGCATTTTTAATTATTAAACCAAAAGCAAATTAAATTGCAGCATTTCTCATGTTGCTGGAAAAGTATCTGCTAAATTAATAAATGTAAATACACATCCTAAGTGAATTTTCACATCCTAAGTGAAAAATTACCTAAACCAGATATCATTACAAGCAATTTACCCTTCTCCAGTGGACAGAGCAGTGCTGTTTGCTGGGTACAAAATGTAGCCGGTCTTCTCTGGTGAGCTGAGCTCTGGATGGAAGTTCTCCTCTCCATATTGCAATTGCAGAAAATCTGGCCCTTGGATCGAAGAGCTAAACCCAACTCGGGAATCCTATAACAAATAAACAAACACTTTCATATTTCAATTAAGGGACCAGACGATTACATGGATACAATTATTAGTGATGCTTGTTAAGAAAAGCATCACTGCTATTATTGGCTCATACTTCGAGTTATAGATTTTGTGTTTTTGTTAGTCCCACTAACTGTTTTCTAAAATCTTGCCCTCTTGACCATTGTCTGTCACATAAGAATGGAAATGGAATGACAGACTAAATGACTCCTGACTCATTTTGACATTTTTTCTCCAATATCCAATCACGTGAAGCTGGGTATATAAGACCAAACCTACAATCAGGGTTCCAACACCTTTTTAACCAATACATTTCCATGTTTTTTTCATTTCATGACTACTGGTTGAGAATTAAAAAATAAATATAAAAAAAAAAAAAAAGATTTTTTTACTAAATAATTTGGAGCTGGGTATAAGTAAAAAAAAAAAATTTTAAATTACTTGCAGCAAAAATTCTAAATAAATTCCCTGACACTTTCAAGACTGGACATACATTTTTAAAAGTACCTTTAAAGTCTATAAAGGCCCATTCAAAGTGTCAGCGACACACGGCAAAGCAACATAATCCCAATAATTTTTAATAAAAAGCTGGTGACTTCCAGCAATACGAGCAACACCAGCCGTTGGCGACAGGATGCAGGCATGTCCAGCGACTTGGCAAAGTTGAGAAATGTCTAACTTTATGCAAATGAAGAACAAATTTCAGGAGCAAAAAACAACAGAAGTGATGTTATGGGAGCTCAAGAATCCCCCGTCTCAAGTGCAGGCAAGAAAGGACTTTGTGGAGAATTTATGGTGCGATTTCACTGTTCTATATGATTTGTAAAAACAAACCTGGCTATAATAAAAGGACGCAGAAAGAATGTCAGCAGTCTTAATGAGTGTGATTCAGACATTTCTCCTTGTATCATGCAATCAACAAGAAATGTTTAACAGACACCATTCATATTAGCTCATAAATTGTATATATGTATCTCCAATCAAATTAACTCACATCAAATGTGGACGAATGGTGACAGGCACATCAAGCAACTATTGGGATACCTCAGGGCTCAATGCCTGGCCCACTGCTCTTTTCAGAATACAACACAATGTCACGCTGACTCAGAGGAATTTTCCAGTATTAAACCATAAATCAATGACAATTTCTGGAGCGATAGCAATGTTCTATATGATTTATCTGTAAACAAGCACGAATATAATAAAATGATGCTTGAAAAAGAAACTGTCTTAATGATTTTGTTTCATACATTAGAGTGTGTTAAATCAGTTTCTTGCTGACACAGGTCAAATTAAAACAGTTTCCTCTGCATAATGCTCATTATTAGGGATAATTATTAGGCATAACAATTTCCATTGTTATGCTGATGAATAACAAATCTCAACAAGACCAGACGAAACTTTAAATTATCTAAGTTACTGATTTTAAAAATTAAAAGATTGGATGACAATATTTTCTCCTATTAAATTCAGATAAGACAGAGATATTACTTATTGACCAAATAACAGTACACAGAATTCTTGGATTACAATTTGCCAACGGATTCCTGTTACTTCCTCTACAGTCAAAAATTGGGTGTTATATTAGACAAACTTGTCTTTTGAAAAACAATTAATGTTACAAAAACAGCATTCTTCCATCTTAGAAACATTGCCAAGCTAAGGAACATACCTGTTTCTGATCAGAAAAGCAGTTCTGCTATGGTTTATATAAGACTGGACTTTGTAATGCACTGCTAGGTGGTTGTCGACTTCAATAAACAAGCATAAAGTTCCAAAATGCAGCGGCTAGAGTCTTCCAGGTCAAGAAAATTATATTACCCCAATTTTACAGTCTCTGCACTGGCTACCTATTAAGTACCGTATCAGTACAAAATATTATTACTTACCTATAAGGCCCTAAATGGTTTAGCTCCTGCGTACCTAATAGTCTTCTATCTCGCTAAATCCATCACGCTCCCTAAGGTCGCAAAACTTGGACTCTGGTATACCTAGAATAGCAAAGTCCACTAAAGGAGGTAGAGCTTTTTCATATTTGGCTCCCAAACTCTGGATAGCCTTCCTGTAACGTTCGGGGTTCAGACACACTCTCTCTGTTTAAATCTAGATTAAAGACAACTCTTTAGCCAAGCATTCACATAATGCATTCTATAATGCATCTCATAAATCGTGTACTACAGTTATATCTGATCAAAACGCACATTATTATTCTTTAGCTTGGGTTGAACAAATAATTTTTGCTTGAATGGAACACAGTACGCTAATTATGTCTCTTTGTTTCTCTGTTTCTGCCAGGGATTAACTCCCGTGGTAACTAGGAGTTACACAAGCTTCATCTGGACCAGCCCTTAAATGATCTGAGATGACCAAACACCTGAGAAGAGATGATGCCGACCCCTGGAGGACCTCTGATGGAGGCAACCTCTGATCCACCAACAACATGCAGAATTAACAAATTTTGCCATAAGTTAATATAGTAAGTTTCACAATGTAAAATATATTGTAGAAACTTAATTTCCTGTAAAGCGCTTTGCAAATTTATCGTAAAAAGCGCTATACAAATAAACGAATTGAATGGAAAGGGATAATCATTTGTCAAATACAAATGTTTTGACATTTTTTAACAATATGAGTGAGTTTAGCCAAATTAATCTTTCAATGCACAATTAATGATTTAATACATCAGCACTGCTATGGTTCTTCGACAGCATAATTTTACTTCTTTAGCGAAAACTATTACTAGTCAAATTAGAAGAGTATTTTGATATTTTACTAACAATATTGTGCAGTCTACCAACAAAAGCACTAGGAACACCCACAAGCAGCTTCACAGTATAGAGACTAGTGATCACTGGCGTGGTGTACAGGGGGCATAATGGGGCAAATTTGTTGAAAATTTACAATTTAAATATATAGATGAATTTGCTTCTTTATCAGAACAGATTTAATTATTCCCACACCGTGCAGCTATGCGCACAGTTGAAAAACAGCTAGTGGGACATCAGCTTGACATAACTTATAGTGCGGTGTTCGATACATTGACACGACGATGTATCGTCACAGAGATTTGACGATACGAATATCGATACAGCTGGCCCTGTATCGATATTGTGGCACGTGTGCAGCAGTGGGCCGTGCTTAATTTGAATACAAGAACACCGTTTAAAATGGAGTAGAAAAGTGCGAGGTTTCTAAAAAAATAATGAATAGAGCAAAATATAAGATACACAAGGTTTAATCTGGCCGCAGAGGAACACAACTGGGTTGCCTGATATAAAGAGACGTAATCCCCGAAACAGAGCTTCCCACTTGCGCAATACGGAAATATCTGCTAAATGTGTTACTTATCTTTGTCAACCATGTGCACGCGCTCTCTCCACTGTGGATTAACGCGCTTGCTTTCTGAAAACACTGGTTAGCTTGCAGTTTAGCGATCTCCACTTCGATATTCTATTCTCAGAAAAGTGTAATTCATCAAGTGTTCACTTACGAGAGAGAGAGAGGAGAGAGAGAGAGAGAGAGAGAGAGAGAGAGAGAGAGAGAGAGAGAGAGAGAGAGAGCTGTGTATGCATGTACAGTGAAGCTGTGGATTTAATTGCTTTAGATACGATGATGTTACCAGCTCCTTGTTGAGAAAGATAATTTAGCTTTTGAGCGATTAAGCTTTTTTATTGATAAAATTGCGGGGCAGCGCTAAAAAGTTTGTTCCTGAATGTCTGTGTGCAGCCGCAACGTGATCTGTGTGTGTTAGATTCGGTAAAGACAGCGCATTAGTTTAGAACGCTTCTAATATTTATTTTATTTTTTAAATGTAGAGAGTGCGTTAATTTGTGCAATGATAACCTACCAGCAATGTTAAGATGATTTTTTAATATATGAGTACATTACAATATAAACGTATTAGAACGAGTACATTATTATTTATGGGCTTAAAAACAAGATGCAAGCAATCAGAATATTTTACCTGGTGGGGAGTGCCCAGTGTAAACATGAAAAATATGCCATTACCTATATTGTTTTGTGGTACAGTTATGGAGGCCCTTCATAATGCAGAGGTCAACTGCCTGATCTGCCAATAGTTAGCAATGGCCCTATTGTATGCAGTGTTTAATAAACAGCTGTTTTACTAAATTCTTCTGAGGTGCGATTTAGTGCAGTCCCGTATCGTATCGTGGCCTCTATCGTGATACGTATCGTATCTTTGCTGGTGATATACAGCCCTAATAACTTACACTGCAAATCTTTTCCTCCTCCTCTAGATCATCAACATCTTCATCCAGCAGACTGTCGAAACTCTGAGGGTGAAAGCAAGAGTCTTCCTCAAACTCTTCCTCTCCCACGGCTCTGCTGGGAGTGTGTGAGAGGGGAAGCTGCATGCTCTTCATCTCCAGTACTGTGCGGATGGCTAGTGGATCTGACTGCACTGCCCAGCGTCCCTGTGGCTGGTACTGAGATCTATTAGCTACGCCACCACCATCATTTTCACCGCTTCCACCCTGTGACAACCAAGAGATCCACTGGTCATGAAAGAACACAATATGCAACAACATTTTATGATAACAGAAACATACATACCAGTCTACGAACCCACATGGGCATTTTGCCATTGGTTTGGAGCCCCAAAGAATCCACAGATGCTGAAGTGGAACAGTCAAGCCCATTAAATTCCATTCTAAACTGCATTCTATACATTTTGCTTATGCACTTGATGTAACCGAGAGGCTCAAGACTTCCCAGTATCACCACAGAAGAGACAAACTGACATACCATCAGTGGAATCGAGCCTGTCTGGAGTTCTGCAGTCCTCCACGCCATCTTCTGGAGTCTCCTCTGGCATCAAGCTGCCCTCCTCTTCCTCCTCCATGTGAGGTAATGCACTACAGGGTACAGTGATGTAGGTCTCTCTCCTGAGCAATAGAAATTTAAACAGAAAAATAATGAAATGGGAATCATTCAAATTTTTGGCACGATTTAATCATACAACCTCAAATTAAGTTACCATTTTGTAAAACAAAATAATTAGTTTTATTTGGTATCTGCAAAATCCATTATCGGAACCTCTAAGGGCTATGTAAAGCCTGTAGAATGCACAATAGCAACACATTTTAATTTGTAACTTGCAGTGCTCGCATACGTTTTAAAGCTGCAGTCCATAAGTTTTGCCTCTTTGTCGCATCTCTGTTTGAAAACCTTTTAACCCAAAAAGCAAATTATTCTTCCTTTGAACTGGTTTTCATCTTAAAATACGTTTGTTCTGAAATCATTGCAATGCTACCAATGTGATTACATCCCAGGCTATCTGTAATCAGTACAGTGCGCATTTTCTTCCTTTGAAAAAATACTAATCCCAGGCTATCTGTAATCAGATGCGCATTTAAAACTAGAATATAATTTAATTTCAGTCACATGCATTTCATAAACATAATCCTTTCTGGATTACAATCCGCCATCAAAATGATAAATTTAATTATTCCAGCTGCTGTGAGAAAAGGCTAACGATCCGGCACCTTCAGGATCCTCACATGAGATAGCCTACTAGCCGGGACAACTTCTTTATGTTTACAGACGTGATGTAATGACGTGCAGCAGCATGCTCGAATTTCCCGCGAAAACCTACCCGTACCACTCAAATTAGAAAACATTATTATAAGCTAACCGTTGTGAATCGGGCTAAAGTAAGGTGATAGTTTTGAACACTGGCTGGTTATATACTTGCTCAAATATTGATTTTGCATCATTTTTAACCAAAAATAAAAACTCAAAAACAAATGAATGGTTCAGCACTTGTGGTTCCATTGAATCAGTCTATTGTTTTTTTTTTAAATGGGTTTTTGGTTAAATGCCTGAAATAATGTTTAAAGCTCAAGATATTTTCATGTTTTATTCTATAACAAAATACATATGTAATACCCCTTTGTTTTTTCATAACAAATCTGCTTCAAAGATAAAATTGAATGAATTGCTAATTACAACATTGAAATAAAAATGTAAAGCCTGTACAAATACTAGAAGTCATGAATATAAATAATTGGGAATCATGTAAAAAAAACACAAATAAATTAAAAACAGTCCACATTTCATTTATCTATTTACATCAAATTTATCCATTCATATCTATATACATTCATGTAGTTTTGTTCGCTTGGCTGTTTCCTTATAAAGGTCCAGAAATGTGTCAACTTTTTCGTCAGGTGTCTTTTTTAATGATATGATGTCATTACGTTGCTGTCTTGCCTCCAGCCAATCACTGCATTGCTGATCGTGGTTTCGAGTATCGATACATAGCCCCTTTTCGGGGAACACGAGAACGCGCAGTAATCTTAGACAATTTAATCCAGATATTTTAATCTAATACGCAAATTCGTTTGAAGAACCAAATTAGCCAGAGATCAGTTATCAGGATTAGAAGATCTGGAAACTTTCCAATCATCTCAGATTTATTAAGCGAGGTACAAAGAACAGACCCCTGGACTGATAAATTCATGTTTATTTATCAGAAAAAGTCTGCCAGATGACAAAACAAACTTTACTTCTGCATTTTTGTATCCCTAACCACGGAAAGTCAGATCAACACGCCGTGGTTTTGTTTACTACACACACACGAAAGCATGCGTGATGCTTGTGCTGCTTTAAATGCATTTTTCTCACTATATGAGGACATGAACACATGAACTTCATCTCCAGAGCTGCCCTGAGAGTTCATTTTCAAAAAAAATCATAGGGAAAAAGGACCAATGCAAGTGCAACTGCTTTTTGCTGCAAAATATAAATCATATACACATCAACTCAATCTGGGTCTATGCCAACACTTCTAGTGTGAATGTGAAACAAGAAGATCAGATTTGCAGTGACTCTACCTGATGGCTTGCTGTTTGCTGGTGGCCTGCTGAACTGTCAGACCTGCTTGCTGCTTCCTCTCTGCCAGCCTCTTCCTCATGGAGTTGGTCATCTGAGAGTCCAACCGCCACACAAACACACAGCTGGACACACACACACACCCCAGCATTAGACATGTTGTGTATGAGTGAAGGTCTACATTGGTGTGTCCTTAAAGGGACAGTCCACCCAAAAACGAATAGCGTGTCATAATTTACTCACTCTCATATTGTTCCAAACCTGTATGCATTTCTTCTGTGGAACATAAAAGAAGAAAGTTGGTAACCAAACAGTTTTGGTTCCCATTGACTCATATCTTCTTTTATGTTCCACAGAACAAAGAAAGTCATACAAGTTTGGAATGACATAAGTAAATGACAGAATTAGCATTTTTGAATGAACTACCCCTACACATGCTGAGGTAAGGTCAATCGATATTGGCTAATGCGTTGAAGTATTTTAAGAAGAAAAAAAAAAGGTTCTCAACACTTGTAAAATCTACATTAAATGTAATGTTTACACTGAACGCCAGATACAGTTTATCGAATCTCTGAAAAACCAATAATCAGTAAAAAAGGAAGTAGAACTAATTTTAATTATTAAAAAAAGCCTGAAATACACAGGGAATCTTATTTTGAAAATGTACATGCTTTACTACTCCCATCTGCTCAAAAAATGAGTTAAAAATAAGAGATAAAATGCACTTTCAACCATCTACAACATGTTCCAAAAACCATAAAGTATACAGTCCCATTTCATAAACAACTGCTTGGCATAAATGCACAATATTCATTGAGTGCAAACTGCTCTGAAACCATGAGCCTGTATAATATGCAAAATGACTGATTTTAAACGTTCAGCGCTCACATTAATTTAACCACAGTCTATTGAAGTTTAATAATCACATTAAGTTGTCATAATTCTTGTTTTAACATGCCCAATTTAAAGAGCTCTTAAAATTAAATTTAAGATTTTTGTTATAACAACAGCCTTCCATTTTATCAAACTTAAGATATTTTAAGACTTCAAGAACCAACTGGAAGCCTGCAAACTACATCCATATATGGTTTGAAATCTAAATAAATATTAAATATTTAAAAGGTGTACACACCTTGATTTATTTTGTGTTTGTTTTTGCTGTATTCCTTTAATACTGTAACTACATCCACTAAATCAATAACTAAAAGTAAAAATACATAGGCAACATATTATATATATAAAAATATTTAATTAATATTATATATACATATGGTTAAAAGATTTACCTGTCGCCAGAGATGGTAATCAGATGCCTGCAGTCCTGGCTGAACTTCATACCTGTAACAATTTCTGTGTGGGGATAAAAAGTTTGGTCAACAATAAGGAGACCAAAAACATTATGCGGGGAAAGAATGAAATCAGTGACTAAGAAAAACAATCTTACCCGAATGTCCAAATAAGGTGGCTACACATTCGCCTGACTCGTAGTCAAAGATACAGATATTTTTGTCTGAACAACTGGTGGCCAGAAACATCCCAGAGGGATCCAACTGAACCTGAGAGCAAAAACAACAAAGTTATTGCCAAAAAAGAAAAAGTTATTGACTGCAAATGTGAACTATCATAAAGAGTATTATTCACATCACACACACACCTTCAGCAGTGTCCCATCATCATTCAGGGAGCCCTTGAAACACTTTTTCATCTTGCCACTCTGCACATTGTACACTCTGAAAACGCAAGAGTCTTTAAATGGCATTCATGCAAATAACTGTGTATATCTGATAATGTTTCTTATCATGCCTCTTAAATGACAACCATTTATTATTGTAGTATCAGCATTCAAAAAGAACGTCTGAACCTTTATAATGAGTAACAGCTCACACAGCCCTACCTAATGTTACGGTCTTGGCACGCGATGGCCGTGTGTGTGCGTGTGGCATCCAGGTCCATATCATTCAATGTGCTCTTCTCCACAATGTGATGTGATCGTGAGAAGATCAAGCCTTCTGAGGTCTTTCAGAAGAGAGACACAAACAACAACGGTTGGAAAGAAAATAAAAATAAGTTGCATTAAAGTCAGATTAATCAAATGTAAAGCCTAGACGTCTATTTGCATGTTCACTGACTGACCCCTCTGACACATGTCCACTGCCCCCCACCCCCAATTTTTCTGGATTCCGCTTTATTTAATGGAATAATTAAATTTCAGTCATCAAAAAGTATGTCTACTTAATTGAAACTGAAAATTGAAACTCATACAATTTAACAACAATTTTATACATTTTAACAAGTTAAATTTGGATGAACTAATCCTTAAAGCAAATTTGATCCGTTTTCTTCCTAATTTAATCAGAGGGTTAGCTGTTAACATATAAAATAAATAACTGTTCAATACCTCCAAAATCATGACAATATTTTGAATGATCTGCTCCAGGGCAGCCCTATTTATGACTGGGCAATCTCTACACTGTCTGTCTATGTAGTAGATATATGAAGATACCTCTATAACATAACAGCAGTAACAGAAAAAATAACTGCAATGTAATTGTAGCATCCTTACCTTTTCAGCAGATCGAAAATAGATGCTCTTATCAGCTCCACAGCTAACCATACACAACTCTGAACTCAATCCTACAATAAAATGTACAACATGTCTTAATTAAATATTTAAGAGTATATGATCAATAAGTGTTTATCTACTGTGAACTCACCTGTAAACTTGATGGCAGTGATGGAGGCCGAATGATCATAAACTGTCTGCACTAGATTGCATTTGTTCTCCATGTCAAAGATGTGAATGAGCCGATCACGACTCGCTGAAGCCAACAGATGCAATCCTGACGGGAAAAACACTATCATCTACACTGTCGATAATAAAAATATGTAGTTTTTCACAGCCCTTTTCTGCATGCTTAACACCAAAAGCCATATTTCACCTCAAATTAAATTAAACTGTTTGTGCAATACAAAATATGTATTTGAAAAAGAAACGGCTCACTTACCGTTCTCGGTAGGGGAGAAGGCTAGACACAAAACCTCCGAATCATGAGCCTCGATTTTCTGCAGCTCGTCCATAAACTGCAAGCCGAAGATTCTGAAGAAGTGACAGTTGATTCAGCATATGTTCATTTCTGATTTAGTTCTCCACATAGATCCTTTATTTTCTCTCACCTCAGGTTTCCACTGCGGTCTCCAGCGGCCAAACGTTGGCCATCTGGGCTGATTCCCAGCACCCTGATCCCAGATTTACCATCCTGGCTTGCTCCCTCAGCTTTCTCCGCCTCAGCTTTGAGGTACTGTGTGTCATCGTCCACATACACTATCCTTACAATGTCCTGAAACAACAAAATCAATGAATATGAGAAGAATGTCTTGGCAAGATATTCCATCAGATTACCAACCCTCACACCATTCCAAAGCCTTTAGATAAACACAAATTACGATGTTTTTAATTAAACCTAAGAGATGTTTTCCTCCATTGAAAGTATATTCCACCAAAACTGACGTCTCTAAAAGTTCATAAAAGACACAAAAGTAATTATCCCAAGTCTTCTAAAGTGGCACAATCGCTTCATATGATGAACAGATTTACTTAGGCTTTTATTCACATATAAACAGTTCATTGTACATACATAAAGCTAGATTCATATGGATTTCTTTGTGAACTTTTTTTAAGCATCAATGTTTGGTGGAATGGACTATCAATGTAAAGAAAAGAAAAAATCTCTCTCAGGTATCATTAAAAATATCTTCATTTGTTTCTTGAAGATGAACTAAAGTCTTCTGGAACGACATGAGGGTGAGTACAGAAGTTTCATTTTGGGGTGAACTGCGTTTTATGAATTTTTATCTTTGTTTTTTGCTTTAATGTCCTTTATTTTGTAACAGTTTGGGTTTGTATATTTCTGGATGTAAATTTTTTTAAAACATTAACAACAAAAAGTGTTTCGTTTTTACTAGTTTATTATCATTGTTCTAGACTAGAGTGTGGCAAATTCATATTTAAAAATACAAATATTTAATTCACTTTCCTAATTAATATGAGGTTATAAAATCTGCACACAATAATACCTGTGGAATGAAACTATAAACACCATTAAAATACCTCTCAGCTTTTTCAAGTATTAACTGAGTATGGTTCATTGTTTCCAATGGTTAGTCTCCCATTATGCTGCACACAAGTAAATTTAAGGAAATAAAACTGTTAAAAACTTCACAGTTCTTGGAAAAAGTTTCCACATTTAACATTAAATTGCAATACATTAAAAAAGGTAAAAGTGTGAAAATATTATTTAATATTGTCATGTCTAGCAGTTGTCACTGTCAGTACCTGGCTGTAAAGGTTGTGGCGAAGGCCGTGTCCTGAATCACTCTTCCACAGGCGGATGGTGTTATCGGATGAACAGGTGAGGAAAGAGCCGGGGGACAAACACGCCACTGATGAAATCTTCAAGCTCAGGGTAGGTCTGCAGAGAATATTCATGCATTAATAAACTGGTCTAGCGTATTATTATTTATCTGATAATGTCAACATGGTCTGTCACTACCTCACCTCCACACTCCACACACAGCCGCTGTGGTACAGAGCTGAATAGACCTTGCCTACGCTCCGGACGTCCTGCACGTCCCACACGTACACACTGTGGTCATTATACACACACGTCAAATGCCTGGTCACAGGGTCAAAGGTTAAAGCCAGCGTATCTGGATACTGTGCTTCTGGGTTTGCACCGAACAAATGCCTATGAAAAGAAATCAAAGACAAATTTATAACATTTGATTAATACGGTGTGTGTGTGTGTGTGTGTGTGTGTGTGTGTGTATGTATGCATGTATCATGCATGTATGCATGCATGTATAGGTGCATCTCAATAAATTAGAATGTCATGGAAAAGTTAATTTATTTCAGTAATTCAACTCAAATTGTGAAACTCGTGTATTAAATAAATACAATGCACACAGACTGAAGTAGTTTAAGTCTTTGGTTCTTTTAATTGTGATGATTTAGGCTCACATTTAACAAAAACCCACCAATTCACCATCTCAACAAATTAGAATATGGTGACATGCCAATCAGCTAATCAACTCAAAACACCTGCAAAGGTTTCCTGAGCCTTCAAAATGGTCTCTCAGTTTGGTTCACTAGGCTACACAATCATGGGGAAGACTGCTGATCTGACAGTTGTCCAGAAGACAATCATTGACACCCTTCACAAGGAGGGTAAGCCACAAACATTCATTGCCAAAGAAGCTGGCTGTTCACAGAGTGCTGTATCCAAGCATGTTAACAGAAGGTTGAGTGGAAGGAAAAGGTGTGGAAGAAAAAGATGCACAACCAACCGAGAGAACCGCAGCCTTATGAGGATTGTCAAGCAAAATCGATTCAAGAATTTGGGTGAACTTCACAAGTAATGGACTGAGGCTGGGGTCAAGGCATCAAGAGCCACCACACACAGACGTGTCAAGGAATTTGGCTACAGTTGTCGTATTCCTCTTGTTAAGCCACTCCTGAACTACAGACAACGTCAGGGGTGTCTTACCTGGGCTAAGGAGAAGAAGAACTGGACTGTTGCCCAGTGGTCCAAAGTCCTCTTTTCAGATAAGAGCAAGTTTTGTATTTCATTTGGAAACCAAGGTCCTAGAGTCTGGAGAAGCTCATAGCCCAAGTTGCATGAAGTCCAGTGTTAAGTTTCCACAGTGTGCAATGTCATCTGCTGGTGTTGGTCCATAGCGTTTTTTGAAAACCAACGTCACTGCACCCATTTACCAAGTAATTTTGGAGCACTTCATGCTTACTTCTGCTGACCAGCTTTTTAAAGATGCTGATTTCATTTTCCAGCAGGATTTGGCACCTGCCCACACTGCCAAAAGCACCAAAAGTTGGTTAAATGACCAACTTTGGCCAAAATGACCAAGTTGGTGTGCTTGACTGGCCAGCAAACTCACCAGACCTGAATGGGGTATTGTCAAGAGGAAAATGAGAAACAAGAGACCAAAAAATGCAGATGAGCTGAAGGCCACTGTCAAAGAAACCTGGGCTTCCATACCACCTCAGCAGTGCCACAAACTGATCACCTCCATGCCACGCCGAACTGAGACAGTAATTAAAGCAAAAGGAGCCCCTACCAAGTATTGAGTACATATACAGTAAATTAACATACTTTCCAGAAGGCCAACAATTCACTAAAAATGTTTTTTTTATTGGTCTTATGAAGTATTCTAATTTGTTGAGATAGTGAATTGGTGGGTTTTTTGTTAAATGTGAGCCTAAATCATCACAATTAAAAGAACCAAAGACTTAAACTACTTCAGTCTGTGTGCATTGAATTTATTTAATACACAAGTTTCACAATTTGAGTTGAATTACTGAAATAAATGAACTTTTCCACGACATTCTAATTTATTGAGATGCACCTGTATATGTATGTATGTATACATGTATGTATGTATGTGTATATATATATATATATTAGTTTAAACCATAAAACAGATGAGATAATTCAATCAACAAAAACTCAGGTAATGGTTTATCTTGCCGTCATTACTCACACCAGTGTTATTTTAGTATGACAACATAATATTATAGTTTTTGTTAATATTTTGAATTTGAATATTTGTAGTCTTTGCATTTTGTTTTTCAAGCTGCACATCTGCATTTCCACAATTTTTATAATATTCCATGCGTTACTTCGCCTGGACTACACATGAAATCTCATTTCTCCTCCCAAAGCCTCACTCACGTCTCATCCAATCTTTTTTACAGGGAATTTATTTGCATTATCCTCCTTTTGTTTATTTTAAGTGGAAAAAACACTGTAGATCAGATATATTTTTACTTGTCAAAATAACAGAAAGCATTAATTATATTACCAAATACGGTAAATCTCGGACAACACAAGTCAGTTGTAGAGGAATTAGAAATGCGCTTCATCTTGAGGGTTTCAATTGTTATCTTTCCTCGCATTTAACTTTATCACAATTTGTGCTTGTTAGTCATTATAAGATATGTGAAGTTTATTTATAGAGCATTTCCAACAACTTATAATGAATGCCACTTATAATGAATGATTTAGGTTTATTTTATACTTATAATTTTCATTCTTGTTCTGTATACCATTAAATTTGCAAGATTTTAGTGAGGGAGTAGGGGAAACTAAAATACATGGTTATAATGTTTGTAAATGATTTATTTACATTTCAGAATGTAATTTCTAGTAACTTCTAGTAACTTTTTTTTCTATAAACAAAGCCGTTATTACCTGGTGCCACTTCAGAAAATCTGGTACACTGGTAATACCTATATTTGCTTTTGCATTATATTTGTTCTGCGTGAAGTTGGTGTTCACACAGGAAGTGTGTGACCTTGCGTTCAAAAACAGCTAGATGGAGTGAAAGAAAACAAAAACACAGTGTCTCTAGACACATCTGTCATAGCTGAACTAATTTTAACATGTGACTGCATCTTAAATGACATTTAAAAAATGCCATTGGCATGCAACCATACAATAATGTTTGTTTAAATAGCAAAGAAAGGAAACAAATGTGCTTTGTATGATAGATTAAAAATGTAATCAACAGATTATTAGATGAATAGTTGCAGCTCTATTAGTCACTCTTCATTAGTCCAGGATTTTCTGACGGTCTCTTACCCTGGCTGGGTGCCCTGAGACACATCTACTCCCAAGCAGTGCGGCCGATGCAGTGTGGTGATGTAACGCAGGTCCTGTGGGCTGAACACACGCACTGTGCCATCCGCACAACCGCAGAAAACAAACGTCTCGCTCACCGATAAACACTGTGCTGACGTCGTCTACAACAGCAAAACAAAGACATAAGACAGGATACTTTCCTAAATATATCTAATAAATCATGTCCTACCAAGACGCAACCAATGTTCAAATATTTCATACCGGCCTTAAAGAAATACTTTTCTGAAAACGCAGTCACCCTCAGGTCATCCAAGATGCAGTTGAGCTTGTTTATATTGGAAAGATTTGAAGAAATTTTCACTTGCTCAGCAATGGATCCTCTGCAGTGAATGGGTGCTGTCAGAACGAGAGTCCAAACAGCTGATAAAAATATCACAATAATCCACGAGTCATGACTCCAGTCCATCAGTTAATGTCTTGTGAAGTGAAAAATTGCACTTCTTGTAAAAAAAAATCAAATCCATCAGTAAGGTGTTTTTACTTTGAAACTTCGCTTATGGCCAAAATGCTAGAACATTATCAATAATCAGGCTTGTCCTCTCACATCAAAATCCACCTAAATATTTGTTTAGAACTGTTTTAGCCTGTTTTCACTTGCATACAATGTTTTATCTGTGCATACTTCTTTCCTGATTCAGATGAGATGACCTTTTCCATTGGAAAAAGCAGATTCATGGATAGAAGACTTGTATTTTCACTGGAAGCAACGGTTTGAAGTTAAAAACGTTTTACTGAATTTATTACAAACAAAGCTTTTCGCTTCACAAAATGTTGATTGATGGGCTGGAGTTGTGTGGATTACTCTAGTGTTTTGATCAGCGGCACCCATTCAACTACTACAGAGGATCCACTGGTGAGCAAATGATGTAATGCTAGATTTCTTTAAATCTGTTCTGATGAAGAAAGTCTTGGGGGAATTTTGGGGTGAACTATTCCTTTAAATGGTAATTACTACAAATTACAAGGTTCTTTGGAAAATTTGATTTGGTTATTCTTGGATTTGAGCTGGTTCATTTCGCAATCCAGCGGACTGTACATGATTAATTATATGATAAAATAAATTACTTGCATTATATAAATATTTAAAATGAATTATGTAACGTAATGTTCCAGTTAAATAAAGTGCAACGAAATCTGTTTGAAAGGAAAATTTGCAAGCCTAAGGGGCAATTTGGAAATGGTTGATAAGCGGCACTGCACTTCAGCAATGAAACAGTAGTCTCAGCCTCAGACGTCACGCCCACGGACCGTTGGCTAAACGTCTGATGCATATGGTACACTAATCTGGAAAAACTTCAGGAGTGTCGAAGTCGTCGTCGGATTGGTTGAATTATACAGGATTTCCGGGAGACTTGTGTGTCGCGTTCTTTAACATTCCGCCTGGAAACAAAGATGCCGTGGCGCCAAACCCCCTCACGAAAGAAGAAAGCCATTGAGTTTACAAATGTGACGACGAGCGCTTATCAGGGTCAACTAAACGCTGGATTTTCAAAAGTATGTGAAATATTTAAAGTTCGCGGCATAGAATCTTTAAAATACGTCGAGAGTTTCACACACCGGTCTTGTATTGTGGTGACATTTCCACGCACCGAAACGTGACGCTGAACGAAACGAACTGTGATTGGTTGTTTGACATGTCGGTCAAACGGCCTCATGGGCATGCCTTGGCCAATAAATGCTGCCATCTATTCTAGACCTTCAGCCGTCAGTCTGAAGGTCTGGCTACGCGAGACTAATGAAACAGGGGCAATGCGTGTAACTTGCCTTGAGATCAACCCAGGAATCCAGTTGTCTGTTGCTGTTGAACTGGCACAACAGACCCGTGTGTGTGATGCAATAGGTGCTGCTGGCAATAGAGCCACGGCCACACGCCAAACCACAGAACTGACTGTTCTGATGCTCCCCGAGCAACCCTGAGCGACCAATCAGAGGCACTGTGCTGTTCACCTGGAGGAGCAATCAGAAAACATATGAACATCCTCAACAGGTGATGATTTTCCTAAATGCTTCAAGAACATGAAGAAAATGTGTGCTTATTTGAACGGAGGTGCTCCATCTGGTAAAACAACAAACCCACAGCCACAGAAGGATGTGGGCAAACACAGGAAATGGCACTGATCACGTCAATTCAGATTAGCACACTTGAAATTCTTAGGTTGTGTATAGAACCCAATTAGCAATGAACCAAAACACAGGACACACTGGCCTGAAAACCAAAACCTATAATGATTATTAGCATTTGTTTGGCATAACTAGTTACACATACTAATATACAGTACTGCTAACTGATTATACTTGTTCTTCTTACCATTATAAATATATAATAAACCAAAATTACATTTAATATAACTTATTTGAAAATGTAATTTATTCCTTGATGCAAAGCTGAATTTTCAGCATCATTACTCTAGTCTTCAATGTCACATGATCCTTCAGAAATAATTCTAATATGCTCATTAGTTGCTCAAGAATTATATTATAATCAGTGTTAAACAGTTGCGCTACTTATTTGATTTTTTTTTTTTTTTTAAACAATCATACACTACCTTTGGGGTAATAAATAAATAAGAAGAAATTACTTTTATTACACAAGGATGCATTAAATTAAATGAAAGTGAGAGAAAAAGACATTTATAATGTTACAAAAAATTAACATATTAACATATCTAGCTCTAATAAATGCTGTTCTTTTGAACTTTCTATTCAAAAAGTATCCTAAAACACATGCATCACAGGTTTCACAAAAATATTAAGCAGCAAAAACTGTTTTTAACATTGATAATAATACAAACCATTATTAATAACTGAGCACCAAAACATATTAGAGTGATTTCTAAAGATCATGTGACACTGAAGACCGGAGTAATGATACTGAAAATTCAGCTTTACCTCCACAGGAATAAATTACATTTTCAAACAGAAACAGCCATTTTGACCAGTAGTGCGTGTTTGCATAAAAATCAATCAATTTTTTTCCCCCTCTTTAAAAAAAGTCATTTTCAGCGTCTGGAATTTCAGTGCATCTGTAGGCTGTAGCAACATGTGCCAAGGGTCTCACCCTTCTTTCCTTTGAGGCATCAAGGTACCAGAACCTCACATGTCTGTTCCCTGCAGTTACAAAGTAGCTGTTGTCCTCTGAGAAAGATACAGCAAGCACACGGCTGGACACCTTGTTGGATGCAATAACAGTCCCCTTCTACAAGAAAAGAAAAGATTTCAAAGCATTATTTCCTGTAAACCAGACTCACAAGCTGCCTTCCGACTGACAGGGTCCCTATGCAGTGTTCACTGCTCCCTATGAACTGAAGTTCAGTTTACTTCATTCAGAACATGCTACAGTGCCATCAAAAATACGACTCGAGTCGACTCGTGCATTAGAGGAGTTTAATGTGTTCTTCAAGTGGAGTCAGAAATATCATAATTACAACTTCTGAGCACATGAATAACTGAGCAAACTCATATTTACCAGTTGGGAAACTTGGAATTATAGATAATACACAAGTTGCTCCTTTGTAAAGGATGTGTCAATTTAAAACAGGCTGTAAATGCTAACTTATAACGTAGATAATATCACAAAAAATAGTCTTTGTAATCTTATTAAAATTCAATATAAGTCGGGTATTTTCTTAGGTCCATGGCTGTGATTTGGTACCCACCTTCCACTCCCAGACGCTGACTGTCCTGTCGTGCTGGTATCCCACAGACACTATATAGCTTCCGTTGGGGGAGAAAGATACACACGCCACCCCGTACTTATGGCACTGGACCTCTGCCACCTGCGTCCGCTCTGCCACGTCCCACACCCGCACACAGGGCATGTGCCCGCTCTGCCAAGCAACAGGGAAAGAGACAAATTATTGATAGTAACAATGCACAAAATCATCAGAATAAATGTGGGAGACCCCACACCCAGATACAGTATGTCTATTCTACTATAAAACATATCAACAACAGAGTGGTGGCAGAAGTAAAAAATGCCATTCATTTGGAATTTTTTTACTTATTAACCTCCACCAATCAGGTAAATGAAACAAGCATATAACACCAAAAAAAACTAGCAGTAAAAAATAGCACTGACTCACTATTCACTGCGAATTAGGCCAGTCAAACGATTCATCGCGATTAATCACACCCAAAATAAAAGTTTGTGTTGACATAAATTACGTGCGTGTAGTGTTTATATTTATGTATATATAAATACATGTGTATATTTTAAAAATATGTACAGTATATTCACATATAAAATCAGTCTAAATTTGGCTTATTTTCTTAATTCAAGCCAATATGTATATTTTAATTTGAAATAATTATTTTATTTCAAATGTTTCAGTTGACAACTTTAATTTCCATTTTAATTCATTTCTACTACAACAAGCGATCTGATCAGCCATTGAAACATATCAACTGCAAATCAAATCAAATAAATCTCTCAAGATCTCAGCAGAGAATGACTAAACAAGTCCAAAAACAGGTTTGGTTCATGACTTAAAATAAATTATTATATTTAATATGACTGTATTAAAATATATATATATATATATATATATATATATATAGTAGGTAATTCATTAGGGCTACTAACGTAGATTAGACTAATATTAATTTATCTAAACGAATATTTTCCACATAATGTAGTAGGTAATTCAAATATTTACACGCTCTTTGTAGTACTAGCAATATGCCTTTTTTTTTTTTTTACACTCAGTCCAGACAACAAGACAGTTTTTGATGAGTGAAAAATGAGGAAAAGCATGAGTGTGAATAAAAATAGACAGCCACTAATAAATAAAGCTGTGTGTCAGAATGTAGGACAACATGTGGCTCTCACGAGTTTAAATGGTGACTAACACTCATCTAGATGATATGAAGACAGCATAAGAATCCTCAGATTCCACTCAAACCTACAGCAATAGCTCACAAAAATGAAAAGCTCTGTCATCATCCACAAGCTTTTCCAAACCCATCTGAGGTTACCCTTTCAATGAGGAAAGTCCATGCAGTACATGAGAACAAAACTGTCATTTTGGGGTGATCTATTCTTTTAAATGCCCGTTTTGCTAACTCCCCTGTGAAACATCCACCTTTATTAGTCAGATGCCTAAAGAAAGCAAAGCAGGCATTGCACTGCATTTGTGATTGCTGTCGCTACAACGCTTCTCTGTTGGTTTACCAAGTTGGGACAGACACTGGGCCTCACCATGGCAACCAGGGAGCTGGAATGTGTCAGAACGCACAGCACAGATGTCCGAGCAGCCCAGTCATAACTCCTCTACCACATATATACATAATAACCATGCGAATCAATGACAGACTGCCTCCTGTCCCTTTCAAACGCTGCGGAGAAGGGCATTTAGCACAGTTGTCATTGTTTTGGCCCTCATAAAACATCTCAGAGCACTTACCTCACCGGTGACCAAATATTTTCCATTCTGTGAGAAAGCCAAGGCACTGAAGGTTTTCCTGAGCAACAAACACAGGATTTAGACTTAATTCAGCTACAATGTACAACATTATGCTGTGGGATTAAAGAGAAGCCTGTTATTTACCTGGATGTATTAAATATGTGAGTCTGCTTGTTTTTCTTTGGGCTCAGGATGACAATTACACAACTGAAACATACAACGCCAACACATTCGTTTACAGATTATACATTATATAATAATTTACAATACAAATTAGTATATTTGAATACTTACACTAATATTCAAATTTTGAAAGAAGATTCACATTTAAAAGTCTCTTATGCTCAACTAGGCTGTATTTATTTGATCAAAATAAAAAAAGAAATATTGCAAAATATTATTACAATTTAAAATAGCCATTTCCTATTTTAATCATTCTAATATTGGCTGATTAAGAAACATAAATGTTGAAAACTGCTTTTTAATATTTTTATGGAAACTGTGATACATAATTCAGGAAGCTTTAATAAATGTAAAGTTCAAAACAACAGCATTTATTTAAAAATGTATATCTTTCGTAACATTTTAAAATGCCTTTAGTTTGATTTAATATGATGTGTCTTTAACTTAATAGAACAAATGTCTTTAGAAGTTTAATCAATTTAATGAATCCTTGCTGAATAATAAAAAAGAAGAAAAAAACAACATTACTGTTACATAACATTACATAAATGAAGAGTGGTGTTAGTCACCTAAAAACACATGAATGTATTTGCACTAGTTTCTCTTGAACATGTAGGTGTCCAAGCAGAGTAACCACAAGTGTAACAAAGATTCAAATTTACTAGTGCTGTCAAATGATTGATCGCATCCAAAATAAAAGTTTGTTTACATAATATATGTATGTGTACTGTTTATATATTATGTATATATAAATACATGTATACATAAATACACACATACTATATATATTTAAAAAATATTTACATTTATACATTATATTATATATAAATATATTTAATAAATAAACAACATTTTTCTTAAATATATACATGCATGTGTTTGTATTTATATATATATATATATACACATAATAAATATGCACAGTACACATACATATATTATGTAAACAAATACTTTTATTTTGGATGCAATTAATCACGATTAATCATTTGACAGCACTAAAATTTACCAAAAAAGTATATTCATTTACTCACCCTCATGTAATTAAAAACTATTCTTCTTTGGAACAAAAAAGCTGAATTTCTGAAAAATGTGTGCAGGCTTCTCCATATAATGAAAGTGAATGGGGACTGCAGCTGACAAGCTCCAAACATAGGGGGAAATACAATAAAAGTCCTCATACCAGCTTTTTTACTCTTCTGATGTCATAAAAAATGTTTTTATAAGCTCTAACTAAACATTAGCACCATATGTTATTGATTCCCACATGTCTCATGATGAACATCATTGACACGAGAGCACCATATTTGACAGCTACAGCGAAAGGAAGATTTCGTTGTCTCATCAACACAAAGTTATGGCTCCAGAAGACTACAAATATAGCACATAAAACATATGGACTACTTTGCTTATTTGTCAGTTTTAAATTTCACAGCTCCAGTCCACAATCACTTCCATTAGAAGGAAAAAGCAGTTAGGATATTTAACAAAGAAACCTTTTGTTTTACATAAAGAAAATTCATGTTTGAAACAACAAAGGGTGAGTAAATGACTATTTTCCTTTCTGAGTGAACTATTCCTTCAAGTATGGACTCGGACACAGAATGCATGTATAGAATCAGTCCTACCCTGCAGGATAAGCCACTAAACCAGTGCTTGGGGTCACAGGTTAAAGCACTGCTGCTGGAGGCAGTGATGCCCAGGACCTTCTCCAAGACGACCTGCAATCATAATGCAACTTCATCAACTATTTCATACAGCTAACGTGAACATTTCACATGCATGCTGGTAAACGCAATGTAATAAACAGGGCGTGTATCGTGCATTTGGTTAAATATGAATAATACAAACACAATGCGCTAACCAACTGCGTGAAAAGTTGACTGCATGAGAATGAACGTACAAACAGGAAGACTCGTTCAGTTCTGCGTTCTCTGGCCTGCTCTGAACTAACGTTACAGTAAACACAACAGGATTGAGCGTGTCATAACGTTACCCGGTTGTGAATGTCTCTTCTGTTGCTCTGTCGCGTCTTTCTCCTCATGTTCGCTGCTACTGAAATGCTGCTGCTGCTGCTGTTGACTTTCTTTGCTCGAGAGGTCAAACAACTCGCGTTTAGATTCGCTCCAAAGACCAAAGTCCCATCCGCCATAGTGGAACACTTCTTTAAAACGGTTCACTAAATAAGCCAGACTCTACAATCATATTAGTTTGCATTTAAAAGTGTTAAATGCTGTCCATTGATAAGAAACGCGAATGCCCGACTATTTTATACTCCGACCGACTTTTTAATACTGATTGAGGATCAAAAGTTTTAATTGAGAAACTACGAAGAAATGACTTGTATTTTTCGGCTGAAAACGAAACTTCGACAATGTACACAGCACAGCTGTAAGCAATGAAGTCTATGTAACGTGATCTGATGCTGGCCGTTTCAAACATACACCGTCTCCTGTGATTGGATAAATCGCGCACCGGAGGCGGGATCATTCATGTATCTCACTCACTATTGGTCAATTTATTTTTGACGTCATTTATAGGTTTGCCCAGACGTCGTACTTTACCATCACTAGTTACTTTGTGTTTGTTCTGTTATTACAGATTAATAAAAAATATAAAAATAAAAACTTTCCCATGACTAGAAGTTGTGATCACCGATTATTTTAAACACAAAATCATTAAGCATAAACATAATAAAAGCAAGAATCATTTACAGTTTACCAAAATTACATAATTACAGTTACAGAAATGGTTTCAAACATTAGCATAGACAACGCATTGCATGAAATGGCTATTTACATAAACTATTAAATATCTCATGCTTGATGTTATTACGTTACCACGGGTTACAAATAATTTACGAAGAGTTTTGTTTATGTTTGGATGCTATATTTTCATTCACTGTTTTTTTTTTGGAGTCAAAGTTCAAAGCTATTCAATTCAAGTTTCCAATTTCTCAAGTTTTCAAGTTTATTTCTATAGCGCTTTTCACGATACAAATAGTTGCAAAACAGCTTTACAGAAAATACAAGTCTCAACATTATATTTAGTAGTAGCTTATCAGTGGTTAACTTGATGTCCATATGGCCGAGATGTACAGTAAAAATCATGCAGTTAATGACATGTAATCAAACAGACGGTGAACACTATTAACAGCAATGATAGATATATATATATATATATATAGCAGCAAAAGCATCTTTCTCAGGAAATGATAATAATAATAATAATGAAAAAAAAGAATAACAATAAATAAAAAGAAAATTTGTCTAGATATTTTTTATTATTTATTTATTTATTTACACTTGCTCGCTTAATTGCTTATTTTTTTCCATGTCTTGCATGCCTTTAGAGATGAATCCCTCACATGGTATTTACTGCTCAGATGATTGGCTCAAAGCAACCTATTATCTATAATAGTTCTATTTGTGGATGGACTGAACCTGTATAAGATGAGTGAGCAGTTTTCATCAGAAATATTGTAAAAGGGGATGTGGCTTCACTGTGTTTCTCATGGGTGGGATCAAGGGTTTAAATCTGCTGTCTCAGATTCACACTGAATCACAGAATCAGAACACAATGAACAATTCCACAAAGTCATCAGAATACGTGTGGGATTACGAGTACTACTACGATTACATCGATCCAGTCTTCGTGAACGCCAGTACACTGAAGTACAACAGATGTGAGCTACTTCATCATCCTCTTTTGATCACAGTTCAGATCATCTAATGTCTAACTGTCTTCTTTATTATTTTAGATTCAATTGTCATAATATTCTGGATCATTCTAGCAGCATTTATTGGGTTTTTCTTCTTGATTTTGTCGTTTATATCACACTCAAGGCAACTTCCGAGGTAAGCATGAAAATGTTTTTTTTTTCTGTCACGGTATAAACAGTTTTTATTTATTACACAATGTTTATTTTAAATGTATGTTATTTTTTCCATATTTCTTCCAAAAAATTAAATACAGTACAATACAGTGTTTTTTATATAACCAACTATCCTTGTTTAATCTATAGAGATCATAATACTCATCTAATTGATTAAAAAGGCTTCTAGATAGTCATTGGGACATTAATGATTAAGAAAAGAACAAATATTTTATGCAGTGGATATTAATTTTCAGTTGTTTATGTAGGGGTCCTCGTGTCAAAAAATCTGGGTTGCCATTGATGAAAAGCTACGGATCTCCTCAGAAAAGATACAAAGAAGCAACTTCAAGAAGAAACTGAACCCTGAGGATCTATTTAATATTTAATTTCAACAGACACCGTAGAATCTGTGACTGCCGAGTATCTGCCATTAAACCACAATATCATGATGAATATGTCGGTTTATTTATATCAAATTTAATTATGAAAAATTAGGTGTACATAAACTTTCTGAAATTAAAACTTATTTCATTCAACATTCACTAAATATTAACTACAGATATATGTAATGAGAATATATTCTAGATTTTGGCATGGTTTTCATCTGATATTCTCAAATATTCTCGATTTTGGGACATGTCAGTATCAGTAAAGAACTGCTAAAAATGTGCTAATTACATTTCCTTAAATACAATCATTGTACTAAGTAAATTTGACTAAATTATTCACACAACCACAAAAACCTGTTTGATGATCTTTTTTATTTTAAACTATAAAATTACAAAAAGATCCACTCAACATTTATTCCTATTCTGTAAAACAATGTAGTCTCATAGACAAAGCAGCATGTCATGATTGAACGGCAGACAGAATGTCTTTACACATGCGCAGGACGTGAGGTTTGGGCTTTCTGATGCCTGTCCTGAGGCACAGCAGTCTGGCATGGGTCAGCAGGAGGTCAGGTGACCGCGCTCCAGTCCACAGCTCATAGATGTACAGCGAGAGCAATTTCAGCCCGGTTTCTGTCAACAAAACAAACAAACATTACATCAGTGGAAAAAGACCAGAGATTACAGAGCAATCACACTTTTTCAACATTCTGCTACAGTGTCACATGTATTTGTCCTCCATTCTTTATTTTCAAAAGGATTAAAAAAATAAAATAAATATTGAAGTGGCCCTATTATGGGTTTTTGAAAATGAGCTTTCATGCAGTGTGTAACAGAGCTCTAAGTGAATGAAAACATCCTGCAAAGTTTGAAATCTGAAAGTGCACCGTGTATAAAAATGTTGTCTCAAAAGAAAAGAGTCGACTCTGAATCATTGAAACGAGTCGTTTTTAAAACGATTCCCAAGCCGTTTCATTTTGTTAACATGAAACATTAACATATTGCCCGCCCACGCGCGCAAACCTGGGAAAACTTGATTTTCGCATTGGTCTGAATGAAAATGCAAATTCATTCTTTGCCACTAGGTGCTGCTTTTGGAGTGTTAAAAGCGCACAAACACTGCTTTAAATGAAATCGACCAATCACAGCAGATTAGCATCACGCACAGGAGGAGGTTTGGAAAAATGAATCGTTGAGCGAATCGTTTGGGAGTCGTTGAGCAAATAAGGTAAAAATAAGTGCATATTATAAGAAAATGAATTGCATGCATGTCAACCTGTTGTTGGGGAATTCCCAAAACCTAAAATATGAACCTTTCATAACCCATAATAGGGGCACTTTAATAAAACTTGGACCCAAGATAAAATATGAGATTTGAAAAAAAAAAAAAAAAAAAAGTGTAACTAATATCATTACAGTAAATGAATTAAACCCAATAAAAACTGCATGCAACGTAACTGAATCAAAAACGACTTCACAATATAAAACTATTGACTTCTTCGTCACTGATTATTAGAACAAAGTCTAGTGCTGTCAAACGATTAATCACATCCAAAATAAAAGTTTGTTTACATAATATATGTATGTGTACTGTGTATATTTATTATGCATATATGAATACACACACAAACAGTATATATTTAGAAAATATTTACATGTATATACATTTATATATTTATATTATATTATATATAAATATATTTAATATATTAACATAACATTTTTCTTAAATATATACACGCATGTTTTTGTATTTATATGTATATACATATTAAATATACACAGTATACACATATATTGTGTAAACAAACACTTATTTTGGATGTGATTAATCGTTTGACAGCACTATGAAACGTATTCAAACTTTTCGAGTCAATCTTTTTTTTCACTTTTTTTCAGCAAGAATGCATGAAATAGATCAAACTTGACTAAATGCATGTAGAATGTTACAAAAAAATTATATTTCAACTTTCTTTTAGTTTTTCAACCAAGAATAAAAAAAATAGTTTTTTACAAAAATATTAACAGCACAACAGGATCACGTGACACTGAAGACTGGAGTAATGAAGCCGAAAATTCAGCTTTGCATCGTAGAAATAAATTTACATTTTAAAATATTTTAAAATATAAAATGGTTATTTGAAACTGTAACAATATTTTACATTATTAGTGTTTTTACTGTATTTATGATCAAATAAATGCAGCCTTTTTGAGCATAACACTTCTTTCAAAAGCATTTTGCAATCAGTTTAAGACTGTTCAATGGGCAACTCTATTTCATGACATCACAGTGCTTCATGGGACTGGAGATTTTGCAGAGATGTCCTATTTCAGAGTACTCTTCCCAGCAACGGTTCTGATTGGTGGGTGGCTTTTCAGGATCATGGGTAATGTAGTTCATCGATTTTTTATTATTAAATACAATAAATTGTGGCTCACTTAATTAGAAATCTAAATGCTAAAAATTAATTTCTCTACAGAGGAAATGAATGGGATTGACTGTAGTGCTCTCTGACTGTAACCTTACCTCTCTTGGCACCATCATCTGTGTTTGTAAGCAAGCAGGTTCTTAACACCGTCTGGTGAATGCCATTCAGAGAAGTGCTGTGTGCCTCCAGCAAATGGACCATGACTGTAGAGAACAGCTGCAGGGTGTCCACTGCTGAGCGATGTTCTTGAGCTGTGTGGTCACATGTCTGGTGATATAATCTTAGGAAGTCCATTCTTATGCCTTCATCCATCAGAATAGCATCTATGGTACTTGTACGCGGCAGTATGATGCTACTGAACCATTTTAAAATAGCTAAGGTGCTGCTGTCATCGTACGGACTCTCCGTCAGTGTCTTGAGGGCCCACTTGAGAATTAAACATGCAGTGGCATCATCTAGATTGCTCGACTCAGGTTTGTCTGTGGTGAAGGGTTCAGGCTTGGAACAGGAAACCTCTTTTTCTTTGGGTTCCCAGTGTATGAGGATGTTTCTAAGAAGTGGTTTACACTCATCCAGCAACGCCTGCTCCAGTTTTTCTCCTTGTCCATCGACAGTTTCTGTCTGTTTTTCCATTCGAAATTGAGCGTGCTTCGCTGAGTGGCATTTTCCTTGCCCTTTCTCTCTTCCAGAGCCTGAATAAACAAGACATGTTTAGTTAGGAACAAGAATGTGTCAAAACACGTGATCTGTATTTCTAACATTCATCTAGTTTCCACGAGGCCAAGGACTGGCCATGTACACTACTGTTCTAAAGCTTGGGGTTGGAAAGGTTTGTTTAATGGTTTTGAAAGGAGTCACTTTTAAATCACACCAAGGCTGCATTTGTTTTATTAAAACTACAGAAAAAAAACAACTGTATATTGTGAAATATTACTACAAGTTAAAAATAACAGCTGCTCATGTTAAAATATTTTAATGTTTTATTTATTTTGTAATTGCAAAGCTGTTTTCCCAGCAGGCATTACTCCAGTCTTCAAGGTCAGATTATGCTTTTTGATGAACAGAAAGTTCAAAATAACAGCATTTATTTAAAAGAAATCTTATGTAACAATATAAATGTCTTTACTGTCAATTTTATCCAGTGCATACGGATGATTAAACGAATAAAAAGAAACAGGATGCTAAAAGAATAATAAATATTTTCTGGCAGTCAGTTCTTCAATAAAAATAAATAACTAATATATATATATATATATATATATATATACTGTATATAGATAGTTTATGTTTACATGCTATGTGTGTGTGTGTACTGCTTGTATTTATTATGTATATATAAATACACACACATATTGTATGTAAACAAACTTTTATTTTGAATGCGATTAATATATATTAACCAAAAAATAAAAATAAATGCAAAATGCATGTATTTTTGATCAGCACAGTTGTTTAAATCATTATTTTTACCGTCATTTTAGCATTTATACAACTGCCACGACGACAAAGTTTCTACATTTAGAAATAACTTCACACAGGAAAAGGAAGAGTTTTTTTCACACTAAAATCAGGTTAACACATTGTTTAAGTTTTGTGTTTATACTATTGAGCATTTAAATATTTAAAATTTTACCCCATTCACTTTCATTGTAAGTGCAACTTTTTTTTAAAGAAAATTAAAATGTATTTTTGAAGTAATCAACATTATGCCACACATGTACAAAACATGGACACTTGAATATTTGTGAGGAAATAAAGTCATATAGTTCTGGAATGATGTGATGGTGAATAAATCATGACAGGATTTTATTGGTAAACCATGTCTTTTACTGAAGCTGGAATATCAGTTTGAGTAGTTTGGAATCTTACCCATCAGCTCTTTGACTTTGTGTTTGTTGATGAGAGTCTGCAGAGCAGACAGCAGTGAGGCGTCGCGGGCCAGTGCTGCCCAGCGCTGCAGGAGACTGAGGACTTCAGAGCACGATAGCTTCTGTGGGTGCAGTGTCAGCCAGCCTGCCTCCTTGTGAGCATTCAGAGCTGTCCCACAATGCAACAGTACAGAGGACAGTGTGTGCAGGAATGCCTTCATCTGAAGTGCGTTCACACCACTCCTTATCAGGAACAGAAGAAAGGCAAACACCGAATTAAAAACTAGATTTTTGCATTTGATGAATAGTGATTGCATGTGGTTGCTAACTGGCTAAAGGTTTTTGCATCAAAAACAGTCATATTTCAGCTTGTGATGACCATTTTCCCCTCTCTAGCACTGTTCCTGAGTCTGTGTAGCACCTACAGCTCTGCATGTCCAGTCTAAAATCCCACATTTCAGCATTGATTGTTTTATGAATCTATCATAATGTAAATTAGGCTTTGCAAAAGATGATGTTGAAGAGGATTTTTGACATGAGTTAAGCCCCGTTCACACCAGTGATTCCAACTTTATTGTTTCTCTGTGCCTTTATCGTTATAGCTGTGGTGAGGACTTTTTACATCTGTGGTGTGAACTATTTTTTTTAACTATATCTTTATCGTTACCTTTATAGTTTTCGTCCTTGGTGTGAATGGGCGTTTCGTAATTAATTAAATCAAATGTAACATTAAAATAAACAAAAGGGGCTGCACAATGAATCAAAACAAACGTGAACTTACAATCCTCATATTAAAATCAAACTAAACACTCACTAAAAAAAGACTGTGAACCATGAACATGTCGCTAAATTACTGAAATATTCACTTAAAATGTCAGTACTTCAAATATTTCACATCTAACCTCTGTTCTAAGGTTCAAAGAGAAAGTGGAAAATGGTTGTGAAAAACTAATATATGACTGTTTTTGGCACAGACAAACCCATAAACCTATTATAATATCATAAGTTGACCTCATGGAAATAAATAAAAGAGTGGTAAAATTATGCATTTTTTTAATTAAGTTTAATCTACCGCTAATTGATCCTCACAGGAAGCCCATCTTTATCTATAACGAGCCTGTAATGGCAGATGTTTGATCTTGTATGGTCTTACCCCAGGTGTCTGATGCTGGTGAGCAGCGTGCACAGAAACTCATTGATGACTGGCAGAGGAAGACATTTGCCTGAAGTCTGTGGCCGCTCTGATGCAGTGCTGTTTGCTTCTGGTTTACTTTCTTTATTACCCAAATTAGTGAACCACAGAGCATGAAGCAGCTCAATGACTGAACTCAACAACTTGCTGTCAAAAAACCTACAGGAAACAAATACAATCAGTTGCTGCAGGGGCCCAATGAAGTAAAATTAAGTTAAGCAACATCCACCCCTCACCTCTTGTCTATTAGCTGTGATATCCATGTTAAGACTCCATGGTCTTTCGTGAGGTTGTAAGCTGCTTTGTTAACACGAGCGGTCTGTCGCAGAACATTCACAATCTGAATCTGGAACAGCAGAGCAGAAAATTCAGTCAAATCAACAGTTTTCTATGGATTTCAAGCCATATGAACCCCTAATATAAGTATAATACTATCTGTGACAATTAGGAAAAGTGTACCTTACTTTCTTTAGGGAATCTTTTAAAGAATTTGGAATTTTATGTTTTTAATCTATGTCTGGGAAAAAAGCTCACTGTATTCTGTAAGTTCTCAAAATTCTCAGGTGCAACCTATTTAGACCAGTAAAGGTAAATTTAGAATTCTGCCCTAATCAAGAAAAAATATTTATGTAAATCATTTTTACATTTTTAGAGCTCACTGTATTCTGCAACTACTTAAAATTCTCAGCAGCCTATTTAGACTAGTAAAGGTTACACTTTAAGAACTTCATTTAAAAATTTCTCTTTATTAATTAATTTAATTATTTATTTGTCTCGACTAAAAATCAAACAAATCTGGAAATAAAATTTAGGATATTAAACATGTAAAATCAAAAAAGCATTACATTTATTAAAATACAAAGGATAAGGGTTTTCAAATCTTTAAGAAAAAAGTTGATATAAAATTATTTGGTCACACCTTTATTTTAAGTTCCAATTCTCGCTATTAACAAGCTATTATGACTTTTGCCTTAAACTTCTAATTTGCCGCTTATTAATAGTTAGTAAGGTAGTTGTTAAGTTTAGGTATTGGGTAGGATTAGGGATGTAGAATATGATCATGCAGAATATGTGCTTTATATGTACTAATAAACAGCCAATATGTTAATAATAGGCAAACTAATAAGTCACTCATTAATAGTGAGAATTGGTGAGAACTTCAGTGTTACCAGTTACTTATTACATTTTTAGATCTCATTGTATTGTGCAAGTAGTTAAAATTCTCATGAGCATCCTATTTAGACCAGGAAAGGGCACACTTACATGGACATCTGAAGATAACGGAAGCACATTAGAGTTTAATTTAACGAACATTATGTTGCTTTGCTCACTAACACCACATTTAAACAAAAACAAGAGACAGATTTTGGGTCAAATGCTCCAAGTGCACCTGAGAGGCCTGGTCACAGAGCGGTGTGCTCGCGAAACCCAGCAGGGTCTGATAGATGCCTTGCTTCTCACAGATCTCATAGCAGTGCTTGTCCTGAACCCCTTCCTCCAACACGCTCAACACCCACTCGCGCTCCAGTTTGCGCTGAACAGAGAAACAAAACCTAGCATTTTTGAGACTTTAGCAAGCAAAACATCAGTTGGTTGCAGACACTTCTTAGTAGTTACATTATAGTAATTTTTGAACATATACTGTATAAGCACATTTTTTACCTACGAGTAATTTACTATGCAATCAAAAGTGTCTTATAGTAGCACAGTCATCTTTTATATCTGATATTTCATTACCTCCAGATCAAAACTGTAGAAGAGTTTGAAGAAGTCAGGAACTCTCTTGAGGTCCAGAAACTGAGGTTCCCAAAAGAAATTTGTTTACCACCATGTACATGTGTTCCTCTGCAGTGGGGAAAAAAAGTTGAACTCTTGGTTTTGGCAGACTTCTATATTAAAATGTCAAGTGAGGATGGCTCTATGAACTCACTCACCAGGTCTCAAGATCTGCTGAGCAACTTTGGTTATGTAGGACACGTGCACATTTGGCATCCGTAGATTTCGCTTTGGGATCCCGTTCTTCACAGTGTCAAGCAAGTACAGTAGCTGGATGTTATATATAAACATACATAATATTACATTACATTATATTGTACTGTATTATTTTACAATATTAAAATAAAATCATATTTTTAATGTTTTTGAAAGAAGTCTCTTTTTGAAAGAAGTCTTTGATCACTAAGCCTGCATTTATTTGATCAAAAATACAGTAAATAATATTGTAACAATGTGATATTGTGATACAGTAATATTGTGAATTTAAAATAACCGTTTTCTACTTAAATACATTGTAAAATGTAACGTATTCCTGTGACTTCTCAGCATATTTTCTCCAGGCTTCAGTGTCACATGATCCTTCAGAAATCATTCTAATATGTTGATTGAGTGCTCAAGAAGCTTTTCTTATTATTATCAATGTTGTCATCTTATCACAATCAATGTTTTTCAGGATTCTCTGATAAACAGCTAATTTAAAAGAACAGCATTTATTTGAAATAGAAATCTTTGTATCTCTAACTTTTGATCAATTTAATGCATCCTCATTAAATAAAAGCATTAATTATTATTTTATTTTTAAAAAAGTCTTACTTTTGTTTGGTAGTGTATTTATACTGTATTAAAAACATTTGACAATTTTTTACTAATAATTTATATTATTTATTACAACATTGAATAGCAAAGTTTCAAATTGCATAAAATATTGGTGGAAAACAACAGAAAGCTTTAAGAATCTAAGAATATTGAAATAAATATTGTAAAAGAGTTATTTCACAACGGTAGACAGTGAACGTTCTCTACCAGTCTCTTCTCTCTGAAGCGAGCGCCCTCGAGGTGTTGATAAAAGGATCCCAGGACTTGGTACGCTGCGGCCCTCACTTTAGGGTCAAAGCTGCTCAGGGCCGCCACTGTGACGCCCAAAGCATGACTGGAAACAAACTTCTGACAGTCTACCGCACACTCTGAATAGAGAGAGACAGATGACAGCATAGGTTAACAAAAGTAAATATAACGTGTGACCTTCAAGAAGCAGGCTCGCAGGCAAATGTTTTTGTAGGATGAAGTAAATGTAAAGGTTTAAACTTAAACCAAGTTCAATGCACAAAGCAAAACAAAAAAAAGCATTATGGGCATGTCTCGTCAGGTTACCTGGGCGAAGGATGAAGCTGAACAAAGGCAGGAGGAAGCAGGGGTCATACAGAGATGACAAATCTACAGAATGCTTGCCTTCCTGTGTGTAGAACATGTTTTTACTCTCCTGTAGAAAGAGATAGATGCTGTTCATGCAGTGTGTAAAAGTGTACAATTCATTTGATTTTTCCTATTTTTACACAATAAACAGTAAAAGGAACAGCACAAAGTGAAAATCAATTATTCTCCCTCATATCATTCTAAACCTGCATGATTTATTTTTTATGGGAAAAAAGGAAATTCTCAAATTACATGTTGCTCCTTTCATACAACAAAAGCATGTTAGCAGTGAAGCAACTTTTGTTCTGTTCTTCAAACAAAGCTATTTGTATGGATTATTTTTATAGTACTTCATGACACTTCTTCAAAATTTCTTCTTTTGTGTTCTTAAAAAGAAAAAAAACATACAGGTATGGAATGTGGGCTAGTCGCTTCTGTAGATGACAATTTTTATTTATTTTTTTGTAAACACTGCTATTCCACCATACTTGAATGTTTATTTTTACTTAATGATCTTGTTTCTTAAAATACTGTATGTTAAAGTAATAGTTCACCCCCCAAAAAAAATGTGCGGAAAATTTAGCATTACATCTCTTGCTCATCACTCTGCAGTGAATGGGTGCCGTCAGAATCCAAACAGCTATACAAAATATCACAATAATCCACAAGTAATCCAACGACTCCAATCCATCAAGTAACGTTTTGTAAAGTGAAAATCTGCATTTTTAAAAAACAAATCCATCAAGGCGTTTTAACTTTAAACCATTGCTGCTGCCTAAAATAATCAATAACACTTCCTCCAATGAAAGTTAATCTCATGTTGTCTCTCACATCAAAATCCACCCACATACTTGTTTAGAGCTGTTTTGGACTATTTTCCACTTGTAAACAGTGCTTGATCTGTGCAGATTTCCTTCCTGAATCAGACATTTTTTTTCACTGGAGGAAGCAATACTTTGGATAGAGCACTCATATTTTAGATGGTCTTAATGATAGATTTGTTTATTACAAACATACTTTTCGCTTCACAAAATGTTAAGTGACAGACTGACGTTGTGTGGATTACTTGTGGAATATTGTGATGTTCTTATCAGCTGTTTGGACTCTCATTCTGACGGCACCCATTCACTGCAGAGGATCCATTGGTGAGCAAGTGATGCAATGCAACATTTCTACAAATCTGTTCGGATGAAGAAACAAACATCTACATCTTGGATGGCCTGGGGGCGAGTAAACAGTCCTTTAAAGGCAGATATATTAGAATACTATGAAATACTGTATGTTATTTAGTCTAACAGCCTGTTACTACCTGAGGGATGATGTATCGCTGCTGTGGGAAGTGTGTGACGGTGTTTAACATCCTGTCTGCAGTGAGCAGTGACAGCAGCTGCTCTGAGCTGGGCTTCTGCCACAGTGAATGTCCCAGGCTCTTCCGGGCTTTATGGTGCTCTACCGCGGCAGGGCCCCAGAGCACATACCTGACAACAAATAGACACAAATAACGTTTGCAGTAAACAACCATTTTCTGTTAGTGGAAATCATGTGAGGTGAAATATGCTGAAAACATACTGAAACTCTGTAAGACTAATGTTGTTCTTCTCATATTCCTGGAGCAGGAGTAAAATCTTCTGATCTGTGAAAATCAAAATATTTTACTAATCACATAACTGACTTCATCTAAAATCCCAAATCAAATGAACCATGTCTAATGGACACGTCTACCTGTTGTGCTCAGCGAAGCTCCATATGCACCGAGAAGCACAAGGAAGTGATTAATGTTACAAACTTCAGGACATTTCTTCACCAGAATAAGCAGGAGAGACACCAACGACTCTGAGGAGGAAAAAAAAATGTAGATTTAAAACAACTATCATTCAGACAGGGTTATTTGAATACGTAATCCCAAGTATAGTAATAGGTAATAGGGATGCAACATACAAACAGCATTTATATGAATATGATAGCTCGTTGATGAAAAAAATATATGTATATAAATATACATACACACATATATACACTGCCGCTCAAAAGTCTGGGATCAGTAATATTTTTAATATTTTTAAGGGAGTCTCTTCTGCTCATCAAGGCTGTATTTATTCGATCAAACATACAGAAAAAAAAACTGAAATATTGTAAAATCTTATTGCAATTTCTAATATTGGTTTCTTATTTTAATATACTTTAAAATAGAATTTATTTCTGTGACGCAGAGCTGAATTTTCAGCATCATTACTCCAGTCTTCAGTGTCACATGATCCTTCAGAAATCATTCTAATTTGCTGATTTATTATGAGTGTTGAAACTGTTGTGCTGCTTCTTATTGTTTTTTGGAACGTGATACTTTTTTCTTTGATTCTTTGATGAATACAAAGTTAAAAAGAGCAGCATTTGTTATTTCCTAGCTGGTGGAATGATCTTTCAACCTCTAACCGGAATGCTGATTCCCTGACAATTTTCAAGCGACAGCTGAAAACTCACCTCTTTCGTCACTATCTGTCACTATAAAAAAAATTAAATATATACACTATATTGCCAAAAGTATTGGGTCGCCCCTTCTAATGAACAGGTTTGACTACTTTAGTAATTTCTATGAGTACAAATCTTAATGTTGAAGCATATAATGATACTCTAGGAAATTGTGTGCTTCTAATATTATAGCAACAGTTTGGACAGGACCCTTTTCTATTCTAACATGACAATGTCTCTGTGTATAAGACAAGGTTCAAAAAGAAAATGATTGATTCAGTCAGTGTGAAAGAACTTGACTGGTCTGCATAAAACCAAGTCCTAATCCCAGTTTAACACCTCTGGTGTGACTGTAAATGCAGACCTTGAGCCAAAAACTCATCACCAAACAACAATGACTTGTACATACACTATATAGACAAAAGTATTGGGACACCCCCTTCTTTAGAACAGAAAAATGCACTTCCAAATCTGTGGCAACAACAATGGGAACATAATTCATGTATTTAAAAATTGTATTTCCATCTCTGTTGCAACAGTTTTGTAAGTGTCTAAAATGACTGAACCCATATTAACAAGTCATTGGTGTTTGGTGATGAGTTTTTGGCTCAAGGTCTGCATTTACAGTCACACCAGAGGTGTTAAACTGGGATTAGGACTTGGTTTTATGCAATATAGTGTATATATATTTTGTTTCTTTAATCTTTCCCTGTGCTTGAAACAATGCTTGAAACTTGGTATTACAAGCACTTCCTGTATTTACTTGCCTCTGTAAAATGAATCGCTTGATGTATTCCCCAATTGTAAGTCGCTTTGGATAAAAGCGTCTGCTAAATGAATAAATGAACCCATGGTAGATCTATACAGGTGGAGCTGGGGAGGTGGAGGGTTTCAGAGGAACTCTGAAAACGCACTGTGAACTGCTCTAGTGAATGCTATCCAGCCATTTAAATGTGCCAAGTAGTTTAACGCTGTAAATATCATTAATTTGCGTTTAAGGACCCATCAGCCTGCACCATCTAGATTTTCATAACAGAACTTGGCTTTTTTTTTTTTTAATCCATATATTCATGTTGGATTGTTTTATGTTGGACAGATGCAAAAAAAAAAAAAAGGCTTTTGGGTCATGTGTTCAGAAGTACCACTGAAGAAGGATCTAGAGCTGTTCGTATTGCTGTTCTTTACTTCATTACCTTTAGACAGATGAAGACTGTCGGAATCGTCCTGTGTGGCCAGCATTGTGGGTAAGAACAGAGAGTGACTGGTGGTCATCATGTGGACGGTAGCCATGGGCAACAGCTCTTTAGGGGTCTCTGGTGTTCCATATATGACCTCCACCAGTGTGGTTAAGGTGCCCAAAAAGTTAGGGTCACGGTATCGATACCTGAGAGTGGAATTTTTTCATAAGTTTTAATCAGCCAGAACAGACACCGATACTGTCAGGTGAGTACTGAGTTAGTAATTAGTTTTCATCCAATTTGGTTTTGTTTATTAAGAGAAAAAACACTTACTTCAGCCCAGACTTAACAAAGGTGTTCCAGTCTGATGCAGTGATATTTTCAGGAAAGATCTGCAATAAACCCAACATGCAGTATACATCAGCTGAATATTGAGCAATATACATTCTAAACATGTTTAAGTGCAAGTACAAAATACTGCTAAAGTTATTAGGTCATTATGCTTACGTGACTTTTCAACTAACAGCAATTAATATCTGTAAATAAAATAATAACAATGGACTGCGGTATCAGTATTCTGTGTTACATACATTGTTTTATAAAAATAAAAATAAAAAGTACACAAAAGTGAATATTTGGTCAACATTACAACTATGCTGTAGCTTTGAATATAATTAATATGCATGTTTGAAAATAACAAATTCTGACCCTCAGTTAGCAAAAACTTATCAGGCAAGCAAACGTTAATGTTTAAAATATGCAACTGTCAGTTTTCAATAGTACAACAATAATACTTACAATTGTTGGCAAGTAATGTTCTTGTACTATTAAAAACTGTATCACTAACCTTTTTCAACTTTCATCCCATCTTAATCTGGAAAACTCATTATCATTTGAATAATACTGACACATTGCTATCAGAAAGGAATGGGACAAGCTAAAGTACTGTTTCCACCCACAGGAATTGTTGAAACCGGATGTTCATCCATCTAGAAAAGTAAGATGACCGTGACCATACTGACTCACCAGGAGTGACTTGAGTCTTGTCAGCATGGTCTCTTCATGATGGGATTGTGGGTCTTTCTGTTCTTTATATACAGCAGAAAGCCAGAGGAGAGCAGCTGAAAGCAGAGATTTCCTCCACTGAGACAGTTCCTCTGAATCTGACAGCTTTTCACTGATGGAGTCTGCCAGCTTCCATCTGAAACGAGATGTTTCAGGAAAGTTTGAGTAAATAAAAACTTCAAAGCTTCAGTTCAAGCATTAAAAATGCAAAGTCTACACAGAATAAAAGTAGGATGTGTCAAAACCTCTTTTAACCTCAGAACCAATTTACACCTCAGCTCTCGCGGTACTTTGATATCATACACCGATCGATCTGATGGTGATGACCTGCTTCAAGTCAAACAATCCTAATGATTTGATGAACCATTCATAAAGAGAACCATTTACTTCCCTCCTGAATGAATCAGCCATTTGAACAAATCAAATGAATGAATAAATGACTCGATGACTTAATCATTAAGACATTTAACTTAAGAAAAAAAAAAAGGGGCAGTCGTGGCCTAATGGTCAGAGACTTGGACTTGTAACCCAAAGGTTGCGGGTTCGAGTCTCAGGTCCAGCAGGAATTGACATTGGGGAGAGTGAATTACCAGTGTTCTCTTCCCCCTTCAATATCACGGCTGAGGTTAGACCCTTGAGCAAGGCACCAAACCCCCAACTGTTCCCCGGGCTGCCCACTGCTCCGAGTATGTGTTCAGTACTGTGTGTGTGCACTTGGATGGGTTAAAGGAGTAGTTCACTCCTTGGAGTTTTTCAACATACCCTACCTGAACTGAAGTAGTTCACTTCCAGAACAAAAATTTACAGATAATGTACTCCCCCCTTGTCATCCAAGATGTTCATGTCTTTCTTTCTTCAGTCGTAAAGAAATTATGTTTTTTGAGGAAAACATTTCAGGAATTTTCTCCACATAATAGACTTCTATGGTGCCCCCGAGTTTGAACTTCCAAAATGCAGTTTAAATGCAGCTTCAAACGGCTCTAAACGATCCCAGCCGAGGAAGAAGGGTCTTATCTAGCGAAACAATCGTCATTTTCTAATTTGTTTTTACAATTTATATACTTTTTAACCTCAAACGCTCGTCTTGTCTAGCTCTGCATGAACTCTGTGCAGTCCCGTTCGTAACAGTTAGGGTATGTTGAAAAACTCCCATCTCATTTTCTCCTCCAACTTCAAAATCATCCTAAATCGTCCTACATCGCTGTTTTACCTTTTTTTTTTTATAAAGGGCATTTGACCTTCTTTGCATGTTCACTTAGTAAACACTGGGTCGGTACTTCTGCAGCGATGTAGGACGATTTTGAAGTTGGAGGAGAAAATGAGATGGGAGTTTTTCAACATACCCTAACTGTTACCAGAGGTGGGTAGTAACGAGTTACATTTACTTCGTTACATCTACTTGAGTAAATTTTTTGGGTAACTAATACTTTTAGAGTATATTTAAAAATGGGTACTTTTACTCTTACTCAAGTATATTTTTAGAGAAAAAAACGGTATTTTTACTTCGTTACTGTGGGCGACGCTCCTCTCGTTACTTTATCTTAATGCAATACAAGTTAAAAATGCTTCAGTTTATTCCAAACGCGCCGTCTACTTTTCTCTGGGCAATGAACGATGCCCATTCACGAATGATTCATTCTTTTGAGTCAATTCTGTTCAAAGGCTTGATCAAACCATTTGGCAAACAAGTGAATCGGTTCACGAATCAGTTTGAATGATTCGTTCATTTCCATGCCGCACGCGCTGAGTCGTCTGAAGTGGTTCTCACTCAGAGTTGTAACAAAGTTTAAGAACATCAAGAGCATTGAAGACGTGGCTTTGGATCTACAGTCAGTTGAAAGCAAATCTGCAAAGGCTATTGTTTGCTAGCTATGAAGATCTTTATTAGATGAACACCGCGTGTGCTGTCTACGGTTCCACAGGTATAGATTCGATTACAGTACACGATACCACTATGACATTACCAGTTTGTTGTACCTTATACATTAAATACAATGTATAATGTATTCATTAAATAAGCTGTCACAGCGTATGAAATGAACACCCGCCAAACCCGCGTTAGTTCCAGGAGGAATGCCTTTGCCTAGACACAATTAATATTGATATTTTCACAATATTTACACTTGCAGAAATAAAGGCTACATTTGTTTACCTTTTGCAGAACAGACGGAAGAAGATCCGTCAATGTGCATTGTTTCTTAATGTTCAGATGTTCTGTAGCGGTCATGTGAGGAGTTTTCACTCTTCTCCGTGTCAGAGGTTATATAATACATAATTAATATACTTTAAAATATAATTTAATTCAGTGATGCAAATCAGAATTTTTATCAGCTGTTACTCCAGTTTTCAGAGTCATATGATGCTTCAGAAATCATTCTAATATATTGATTTATTACCAGTGTTGTTGAAAAAAATCAGCATATGCTGGTTAGGTATGTTTTGAAGCTGGGATGCTGGTTTATGCTGGTCCTTAGCTGGTCATGTGCTGGTCTTAAGCTGGTCGGACCATCTTAGGACCAGCACATGACCAGTAAGGACCAGCTAAGGACCAGAAAAGGACCAGCTCAAACCAGCATCCCATTCTTCAAAACATACCTAACCAGCACAGGGCTCCAGACAAAAAAATAGAATAAGGAGCCATTGGCTCCTATAAGAAAAAAACTTAGGCGCCAAATTTTTTTTTTTTAGGTGCCACAGAATAAACATGTTTTATTTATTTTATTTATATATACAGTGCACAGCATAAATGAGTACACCCCCTCTAATACTTAAAAAATTCAGCAAATACTCTTTACTTAGATGACACGTTAGGGTTCTTTGGAGATATAATATTCCAACAAGCCTGCTTGATCAATTACCAAAGAAGAATGTCAAAATTATTCATCAAAATAAGATTTTCTTATCAAAGTGATAAAATGTTATGTTGCAAAAATGAGTACACCCTCCTGAAAGTTTCTAAAAAAAATGCTTAAGGCTATTTTTGATCAACAGGTGAGTATATTGAACCAAAACTTTTAAAGACCAGTAATTTCCTGGCAATTAAAAGTGTTACATAGTCCTCTGAATCATACTCAGACTTAATGCTGGCAGCAGAGGAACCAGTTGGGAGAGAACTACTAGGTGACTTATTCCTTAGCATAAGAGGACAATGGTACAAGAGGAATACCAAATTATTGTTTTAAGTGTCAAAATATAGCAGAAGTAGCACAGACATTCAAAAACAATGGACTTGTGACAAGGCTCCTGAAATAATCAGGTCTTTACTTTAAGTTTTCATTTAGTGATGAGTGAATTTTTGTTAGAAAAAGAGCAGGAGAAATAACATGCAAGTGTCTCAGAGCCGGCAAAAGCTATGAAAAGAGTGACACTTTATCTCACAGAGTATGACGCAGCCTGCAGAAGTGACATGCATGGTTGTTGTCACCACTAGAATTACCTACTGTAGCCAAAGCAAAATAAACTCATTTAACCTCTTCCAAGGCCCATATCTACAAAATAGAGACTTCTGGGAATCCATACTCTGGTCTCAAGAGACCAAGTCAATCATTTCAGATCCAAAAGCATCCAAAATGTTCTGGTGTTGCTAGAGGAGGAGTACAGTGAGAAGTGTTTGGTACCCACAGTGACATTCAGTGGTAGTAAAGCTCTTGTATAGGGATGAATGAGTGCTGAAGGTGTGAGGGAGTTGTGCTTTATCAACGCTGTCATGAATTCACACACTACTGTGTGATGGAATACAAAAACTTGAAACAGAAGATGCTACCCTCCCCTCATTCCCTGCATTATTGGGCATTTTTTCAGCATGACAATGAAGATATTCATTCTCCCAAGGTGAAAATCCTTCAGTGGACATGTATTTCACTCAGTCTTAACGCTCTTGAGCAGCTGTGGGGGATTCTGTAGAGACGAGCTGAGCAAAACTTGCCATTAAAGACCAGAGCATTTAAGGAGGTCGTCCTCCAGGAGTTAAACAGGACAGATGTGAAAATTTGTCATGAACTTGTACACTCAATGCCAAGAAGGGTCAGAGCAGTATACTTAAAGTTCTGGAGGACATACTAAGTACTAGAGTATTATACATTTGCTGAATTAAATCTAGGGTGTACTCATTTCTGCAGTCCTTCATTTAAACTAAATTGGCTAATTTACTTATATTAAAGAAAATGTTGGCATATATTTTGTCGTTTTTATTAAGTATATGTTTAATACATTTCAATTTTGCCATCTTTCCATTAATTATATTTGTGATCATTAAGAAAATACATATTTTATATTTATTCAGATGGGGGTGTACTCATTTATGCTGTGCACTGTATACAGGGTTCCCACTCTTTCATGAACACCAGATTCAAGGACTTTCAAGGACTTTAAGCACCATTTATTTTATATCAAGCACCCATCAAATTCACACGCCAGCATATGTAGTGTCATGAAAGACCTTACAGTATTAAACATTTCACTTACACTTAACATTTACATTAAAACTTTCAGAGTAATGTTTTGAATGTGTAAGTTTCATAAATTTAGACCGTTTTGAGCAGTCGTGTTCAAAGGAATTGAATGAAATCCATTTAAATCAATACTGGTAATATTCAAATACAATTTTTAAAATATAGATTAAATATGCATCAAACTGGTTTTAGCTGTAGTTCTTGTACAATATTTAAATTTGAAAGAATTGCACAATTTTTAAATTAATAAAAAGTGGTTAAATGTTGTAATAACACGGTAAAACCTGTTAACATTAAAAATTTGCACACTCTCTCAATAGAGACGTTACTCATTAATAAATAAACAAGTCAAAATTATTTTGTAAATCACTTATTATTGTAAATCCCATTTTTCATCTTTGACCTAGAGGAATGCAGGTGCTCAAACATGCAGCAGCTCAAAACTCAAATATTTTTTTAAAAATGTCATGATAAACATTTTAAACCTTGTACATGTGCAAATCTGCAAAAAATATATAAAGAAAATAAATTAAAAAAATAGGACTTTCTATTTGCTTTTAAACTGTAAACACTTTCACTAAGCTGTTTTTCTTATTTTTCAAGTTCTACATTTTCTCCTTCGCTCCATGTCGCAGTAAGTTTTGGGAGTTCATTTTTAGTCCATCTCCTATCCTGAAAAGTCTGTCTTGCAGAGACTGAATAAAAATGAGCTTCTAAAACTTACTGCCACATTCTGGAAGATAAATTCTTCAAACAGTGGTACAAGAGGATGTGGTGCTGGTCCTTCATGAGTCGCTCTCAACTTATTTGTCTATAAAGCCTATAAAAAAATTAGTCTTCATGTATTTCACAACGCTTCAGCATGTTATTCTTATTAAGTGAGGGTCATTCTTTAGGATTTTTCACCCAAGCAAAGTCTCTGAGAACCTGACACCTTGTAATTCTGGAGACTCCAGGTAGGTTGCAGCTCTGGAAAATGGTGTTGCTGGAGACTAAATAGTTCCCGCTGGTTTTACACCTAATTCTTCACATTAATTCTTAATTATTTTGCAGTTAAGGTGGGTCTTTTCTTCTGCACCTGTTTCTGTCAGACCCCAATGAGAATTTTGCTGACCAATGGTCATACCTTAACTTTGCAATTTCTGTATTGCATTAGTTTTGAATATTTCTCATGGGGATTTAATAATTTTTTACTTTTCAGTTAAATCTCTTTTTTGGCTCATTTCATCTGTAAAAGAAAACCTGCCTAATAATTCTGCACACCTGAATATATGGAGTTTTTCACTTCCAGCCTTCATGGACAATTATATCTCACTTATAAATGATTAAATACAAAATTAATAGTAGTCATTAAGATTGATGTGGTTTGGAATTGGTAAAATGTGCTTGGAAAAAAAAAGTATGATCAGAATATAAATGTGCCTAATAATTATGCACGCACTGTTAGATGTGCTCACTTTACACAGAATGCGTGTGATTGCGAAATCGAAAGTGAACTGTGAGCGCTCATTCAAATGTTATTTCAATACCCCACATACTGATAGCACGAAAATTATATACAATATTAGAATGTTTGCAGGAGTGGGACACACGTGTTGCGGGAGTTGGCAGTAATGGTCAGAAACTCCGCGGGAGTGTGCTTAAGAAAACTGTCCTGCGCAGGGCTCTAGGCTGCGCATCAACACACACGCTAAGTTTTTTTTCCGCGCTACACCATCTCCACCTTCAATCATTAATGCCATTTCCTTCTGTCTTTGACAGCGCATATGGACAATTTTTGAAATAGCGCCATAAACAAAATTTAATTCAAGCACTTTCAAGGACCTATGTTTGTTTTCAAGTACTTTCAAGAAGCGTGGGAACCCTGTATATATATATATTTTTTTTTTTACATTTTAACATTTCAATCATGTGTTTATGTCTCACCTTTTCTTGACTTTATCAGCATTTTAATCAATCTTGTAGATGACCTGGGAACTAAGGTTCACTTAAAGTGGGAACTAAATGTCTTTTCCAACTTGAAATATACAGTCACAAAGAATTGTTCGTTACACAGAATCTGTACCAATATCATGGATCATAAGCAGCACTTGGCCACTGAGTGTAGTTTGGGCTCCTCCTCAGTGCATCCTATAAATGTTCTCATGTCTTTCACACATTCAGTCTGTTTTTCTTCATTAGTAAAATGCAATTTTATAGGAGGAGTTGAATCATGTAGACAACAGGTTAAGTAAAAATATTAATATGCAATAGCGCATAAATATAGCAAAATGCTCCTCTTTATAGTTATTATTCTAGCTGACTGATGAGCTTATGGACGCCGAATGGTTATTCTGAGGTAAATGTATTATTAGTTGCAATGTTTACACGCTTTACACGTTTTCCTCAGTTTGAAACACTGAAGGAGCTTTTACATGAGACATTTCATTAATTTGTTCTATAGGCACTCTTATAAAATAGCCTACCTTTTGATGTTAATTCATGTTCATTATGTACTATAGTAGTAAAGAGAAAGATATAATGGATTCACTTGTTGCTTGAACTGAGGCGCTAAAGCGATCGCGCCTGCCGAATTAAAGAGCGCCAAAACCGTATTTATTGTTTGAATTTCATTATGAATTTGGCATCATTTTAAAGGTGATACTTTGTTTATTAAAAAGTAACAAAGCACAAAGATTTTTGCGATTACTGGACGGCAAGTGTGCTAAAAATAATATGAAGTTCACGCATTAACAGAACACAGCATATAGACTAAGATCTTGATAAGAAAAAGCCATATTAGTAATTATTATAATTGCCAATATCCACACAGCTGACAGCTTTACCTGTTGTAGTTTTTCAAGTTGTGCACGAAATAGACACTGCTTTTGTGTTTCTTTTACTTGCACATCTCTCTCCCGCTGCACAACTGAGCTGCGTTTAGCAGGTGTGCGTCAATGCTGCTGTGCTGCAGAGACCAGGACTGTTTGAAACTCTTTTTTCCACTAAAACTTTGATGCGCATCGTCTCAGTTTAATACGTGAACAACAAAAGATGTGATCGCAAAACAATTAGGGAAAAAGGCATTACATGCAAATTTTTAAGTCATAGCATGTATATATATATATATATATATATATATATATATAGTCGCCAGTGGCGACTTCAGCAAAATCTTCACTCGCAAATTAATATTTTTGGTCGCAAAAAAAATGCGACCGTTTTAGTCGCAGTCTGGAGCCCTGCAGCATATGCTGTTTTTTTCAACAGGGAACCGTTTTGCTGCTTAATATTTTTTAGAACCTGTGACATTTTGTTCAGGATTCTTTTATGAATAGAAAGCTAAAAAAAAAACAGCATTGATAATAAATCAACATATTAGAATGATTTCTGAAGGATTATGTGACAATGAAGACAGGCGTAAAGGCTGATAAAGATTATGATTTGCATCACTGAAATAAATTACATTAAAAAAAATTACAAATCTTTTGAATGGCAGTGTGTGTGTATATATATATATATATATATATATATATATATATATATATATATATATATATATATATATATATATAGATATTTAGATATAATTTATATATATCTAAATAAAAATAGACTATATACTATATTAACTAACAAAGTACAAAGTACTATACAAAGTAACTAACTACTTGAGTAGTTTTTTTATCCGATACTTTTTTTACTCTTACTCAAGTAACTATTCAGACGATTACTTTTACTTGAGTAGGTTTTGGGTACTCTACCCACCTCTGACTGTTACGAACGGGACTGCACAGAGTACGCATCGCAGAGCTAGACAAGATGAGCATTTGAGGTTAAAACGTATACACTTTTTTTTTTTAGAAAATGACAGATCGTTCCCTAGATAAGACCCTTGTTCCTCGGCTGGGATCGTTTAGAGCCGTTTGAAGCTGCATTTAAACTGCATTTTGGAAGTTCAAACTCGGGGTCACCATAGAATTCGGCACCATGGAGAAAATTCCTGAAATGTTTTCCTCAAAAAACTATTTCTTTACGACTGAAGAAAGAAAGACATGAACATCTTGGATGACAAGGGGTTGAGTACATTATCTGTAATTTTTTCTGGAAGTGAACTACTCCTTTAAATGCAGAGCACAAATTCCAAGTATGGGTCACCATAACTTGGCCACACGTCACTTCACTTCACATTTACCACCACCTACTGGCAGTTTTAGTTTATTATTTAGAGTATAATTTCATATTTCCATAGTAATATTAATAATAAAAATTATTAAAGGTATAGTTCACCCACCCAAAAATTCAAATTGTGTCATCATTTACTCACCCTCATGGTCCAAAAGAGTATATGTAATAAATTTTATGTTGAATCAAACAAAATATTTCTTGCTGAAGCTACTTTTTGTCATGTCTGTTTGATGCTTTACACAACAATGACTTTAAATTATCTTTTGGTAGCAATTTCTTAGCCAAATTTGATATATATATAGGCTCAATAAACGATTCCATTTAAAAAAATAATAAAAAAAGATTTTCTGACTATTATTTCATGTCAGGCTTTCTGAGTTTACCTTTCATTACTGTCAGGTTTCTGAAGGACAGCAGGTAGATCATTCATAAGTGGTGTGAGGTCGGAGTTCACAGCAGCCAGTCGGATGAGACCGGACAGAACCTCCACGCGCAGGCCGGTCACCACCCCAACTTCTCCTTGCTGCACCGTGTGCCACAGCTCAGACAGTAAAGTTTTCTTCAGGGCCTTCAGGACTGACTTTTGAACTGTGCAAGGTGAGAGAAGAGACGACATGAATCAAACCTGTGGAATTATGTCAATGTGAACAACATTATTTGAGCCACTACTATGAAAGCAGCAGTACTGACTGTCTCTAGGGCGGGTGGGATCATCAATGGTGGCTCTCCTCATGTAGGCGTTGAGTAAAAACAGGAAGCTGCTGTTTTGGGAGCTGATCTGTGTTAGGTTAGATGCTTCCAGGCACCAGAGCTCAAAGCTGAGGACATGTGTGGAGCAGTTCTCCAGAAGAAGAACCCCCATGGCCTGAGCTGAAGGACTTTCTCTCTGGATGCAGTGCAAGAGAACGTCTGTCTGAATGAGTTTGGCAGTGCCTGGCTCCTGGGAGAGCACCTAGAGAGAAACATTTTTATTTAAAGTGTGCAAATGAACTATGATATCAGTGAGTGCATTATTGCTACGTTAAAGGCCCCGCTATAAATGCAAGCGAAATCGAAGAACGAACAGGTGTGACATCATTCCGACGCAAAATCAGGCCAAAACAAAGATCATTTTGGAGTTTGTTTGGGGAGACTGAAATAGGCCCAAAAACTTTGCTCTGGCTTCCAAACACATTCAAACTACCATTGTTTGGCCCGTTGCAGTAAGTGTGCTCTGGGGCTCCTTCTCTGACATAGACCTCTTGTCTAGTTCATTTTTTTTGTTCAGTCCGTCGAGGTCAGACAGGAGTAAAAACATTAACACACTCGTCTTTATAGTAGAAACTGAAGAAAACTCAGAAAACTTGATTCTAAAGGAAAATAAGCTTTCATACCCCACTGAATTATAATTGTTCTAGTTTTAAACTAATTACATTTTGTTCAATTTCTCAGAAATTTTTCTAAATTCATAACTTCATTTAGCATCTAAATATTTCTTGATTGAAGCATGTTTAGACATTTGTATTGGAAAACAAGAAAAATACAAAGAAATTAATTTATAAAACATTTAATGGCATGAATGTAGTCATTTCTGCTCTAACTGAAGACCTTAAATTGTGGAAGTGAACTGAAGACTTTAAGAACTTTAAGACTGGCAAAAACCTAGATTTACATATTCATCAAAACAGGATGTTCATTAGCAGTGTACCGCTGCTCAAGTTATTCAAACTTCTTTATTACCTCAAGCGAAGAACGAAAAAGCACTTGGCTGTGAGTATATGGGGGGCTTGAGTGCAATGTTTGTACCTGTAGCAGGAAGTCCTCAAGCTGCACACACTGGCTGGATGTGAGGAGAGCAGCCAGACCTTGCAGGTGGGCCTGAGACAGAGCAATGCAGCTGCTGTGGTCTTCAGAGAAGCGTCTCATGCTGTCTGAGAGCAGCTTCAGCACTGCATGGCCATACACGCTCAGCTGCTTCTCAGGGGCCACAAGATACTTCTGAGGAAGCAACAGCAGGGTGGACACCACCTCCTTCAAGCTTGATGGGTCAATGTAATCATGCAGAGCCAGGAGCGCTCGGACAGAGGGGGATTCCTTTTTGGGACAACTTCTGAAAAGCAACAGGGATTTTTCAGAGATGCATCAAACAAAAAACATATACTTAAATGTAAAAATAAAATATTAATATTATATTAAAAATAAATAAATAAGTGTGTATATATATATATATATATATATATATATATATATACTCTGAACAGGCAAACAGGCTGCTTAAAATGGCATACTACTGCACTGCATAGTAGGCTATTCATCATAACATTTTTGCAGCATGTATAGTGTGCTCAATATGAAAACTTTCTGTACTGCATGCATCTAATATCCAGATAACTTAATACAATTGTCAAAATGGACATTACACATCCAGAGCACACTGCATAATGCATCCCACAATGCAATATGCTCAACTTGACTATCCATTTCTAGTGTAGGGTTAGAAATTAAATATTGATATCTCTTTTTTTGATGGATCACTGGACTGTCAAAAGTTTTTAACACTTTTCTGTAAAATGTGTTAAAAATGCTAAACCATACTGTACCGTTCAAAAGTTTGGGGTCAGTAAGATATTTTAAAGAAAAATGATTTTACATTTACATTTATACTTTCGTCAGATGCTTTTATCCAAATAATTGCATTTTATCCAGCATTTTATTATTTTATCCAGCAATGATGGATTATATATATCTATATCTCTATATTATATATCTCATGTGACCCTGAAGTCTGGAGTAATGATGCTGAAAATTCAGCTTCGCATCAAAGGAATAAATTGCAATTCAAAATATATTCAAATAGAAAACAGTTTGTAACAAATTGTAATAATATTTCACAATATTCCTTATTTTACAGTATTTTTAAACAAATGAATGCAGCTTTGGAGAGCAGAAGAGACTTCTTCGATGATAACTGGGCATCACTGGCTGAATTAATAATGTTGTGAGGTTTATTGTTGTACAAAGTGTACTGTTTTACATACTACTTTTAAAAAAATAGTTTAACCGTACGTTATGTAAGGAATAGTGACGACAGGCCGTTGAATTATTAGAAAAATAATGCACATCCGAGGTGGTGATGCGGTCACGACGCGAAGCGGGTGTGCATTATTTTTCTAATAATTCAACAGACCGAAGTCAATTATTCCGCTTATACTACGGTTACCACACCTCAAGACATTGATCAGATGATATATTTCAAGGCATTCGTCCTGTTTTTCTACTTAAATCGCTATTGAGAGTAGGATTATTTCTTCCGCATCTCATCCAACGCCTCCCTTGCTAATTCCAAAATGTCATTTTAAACCGTAACAGAGGCTTGAGCCGTTGATTGCAGACTAATGCAGTTAATAATGAAGTTATGACTTATGAGAGAGAGATAGAGATTAACGTTACCTCTGTGAGTCGGTGCATCTCTCAATAGTGTTCGGCAGCAATGTCTCTAGTTATAGTGAAACTTAAAATTCATTTTGATCACGAACAGCGTTGTTACCTCGCTTGTGAGAAGTCATGTAGTTTTTAAGTTGTTAAACTATGTTACTGATAAAATTGTCAGAGTAGCGCTAACAACATTAGCGCTTATGTTAACGTGTGTGCGGTCTGTGAGGGAGAGAGGCGGGAGAGAGAGAGTATGTGCTTTCCGTACATAATAAAATGTAATTTTGTGGCAAAAACATGGACATGATCTGTCATTTTTATCCTTTTGTTTACTATATTTATTTGTTTGGCCAGTGTCGTTGTGGGTTTTGGTTATTTTGCTGTTGTAAGACCTTTGAAATAACACAAATCATTTGGCGAAGTGATATGGTCTTGTAATGCGGTCAAGAACTGCCTGGAACTACGTTCGCCGTGCGTTTCCCTGAAAATAATTGCACACCTTAGAACGTTCGTCAGCCAATCAGATTCAAGCATTCAACGGCCCCGCAGTATAATTCATATATACTGCACAGTATGGTATAAGTAGTATGATAGTTTTCTATTCTGAACACAACACATGATTCAATACAAAAAGTCCATCAGAAAAATGTAATATGATAGAAAACCCTTAGGAATGATGCAAATTAAATACAACTTATCACAAATAATTTTTTGTGTGAAGTAGCCCTTCAAATTGTAATTAACCCAAAATATATTCCTAAAATAAGCAGAAAACACTTGTGAATACTGAGACACATACTTGCTTCTCTTTTCTTGGAGTTCTTTGAGAACGGCTCTCTGCGCTGCTGTCAAGTATGTGCTAATGAGCTCTAAAGAGTCCAGCTCTCGGAGCGTGGCAGCACTGGACTCCAGCAGAGTGAGCGTCATCTCAGTCAGACGGCCGCACAGCTTCTTCAGCCTCACTGGATTCAGGGAGTGAGGAGGGAAAGAGCTCAACTCCAGAGCCAGAAACCACTGCTCCACTACTGGGTGTTTAAACACTGATCTGAGGACAGCCAGCAGGATCTGGAGGGCAGAAGAGCAACAATGTGAGGTTTCACCATATTGAGTTCCCATCTCATTTATATTTCTACAAGTGATCAAGGCTACCTGTTGGAAGTTCTGAGCAGGTACGTGGTTGGTGTCGAGAAAGAGGTCTGCCTCGTCCTGCTGTTCTGCGGGTTCAGGTTGAGTGGGCTGTTGTGTTTCTGTGCTCAACAGCTTCAGGATGAGAGAGTTCAGCACGGTCATCAGACTGCCCAACACCTCTGCTGCTGTCTCTTTGGGGAGCTGCAGGTAAACACAGTGACGATGGCTGAGGAGGTATTCCCAAAAGTTTTTGTCAGCTGAATCAATTTGACCTAAAATATATACTTAAAGTACCCCCTGAGATTTTATTATTTCAATAATAAGTTATTATTTTAATTATTTCAATACAAGTTATTATTTTAATTATTTCAATATAAGTTATTATTTCAATAATCTAACAACATATTTGGATGTTCATGGTTCTCTAATGTTGGCTAATTGTTCACACAACATGCAGGTATCCAAACAAAATATTTTTAGTAGGCGTTTTATTTGTCATTGTTTTTATTTTACAAATATTTATTTATTTTAATTTGACCTTTTTATGATTTAATTATTAGCTCACAAACAACTCATGAACTGTCTGCAGAGTTATTATAGTTAACTAACACTTAAACTAAAATTAAAACCAAAATATTTGTTAAAATTAACAAACTAAAATAATAATTAAAAAGAATAATAATAATAAATAATTTAATTCAGCTAGTTTCCAAAGAAACATTTCTTTCTTTTGTTTAACTTGATGTACTAAAATAACACTAAAACTTAAATAAAAAATAAATCATATATATATATATATATATATATATATGTGATTTTAGGTTTTAGTATATATATAGACACACGGAAAAAAAACTAAAATAAAAATAAAAACGAATTATACAAAGAGAAAAACTAATTCAAAATCTTAAATAAATCTATAATAGTATCTCAATGACACTAAAATAACACTGAATTGTTAAATCCTGATATAGAACGTTCCTTTACTATCAGGAAATTTACAAAATGGGTAACAGGATGATTAAACATGTTCAGTTTGTATAACCTCTTTTTATAGTGTTTAACTGACTAAATATACTAAAAATATTACTAAGTATATTTCCATTGATACACTGCTTTAATAGTAGTCCAAATGAAACATACTTCCCAAAATCATTCATTTAAATGTTACTAAAGTTTTCTAAAACATTCAAGTATATATCTGAAAGGCTGAATACCGAATTGAAAGTGAGCACAAAGTTTCTGAGGTAGAGAAGCACTTGATTGACAGCCACTGGGAACTGGGACACATGCAGAGTATTCAGAGCTTCCTGTGCAGCCTCCTTAAAAGAGTCCCGTATGAGAGCATTCGCCCCTTCACTATAGGAGGCCTTCAGCAGCGCGGTGAAGTCAGCGCCAGATGGACCGTCCGGGAAGTTTTCAGTGACGAACTGGAAGAAATTTTGGTTAGTTAGGAACTTCAAGAAAATAAAACCAAAAAAATGATTTTATTTTTTACTTTTTGGTTGAACTATTCCGAGTTTATAGAGGTCCTCAAGTATAAAAGGAAATACAAAATACATAAATTTATACAAATTTTTGCTAGTTTCATCTGTTTATGCCATATTTGGTGTCACTGTTCTCACAATGAACCAAGAGAATTTTATCAAGACTAGAGAGACCAAATTTGCTTATAGACTGTCCTCTATCTGTATGCCAAATTTCATAACATTTCTATGTCCAGTTCTATAAGCTGCAGAAGAAAAAGAATATGACAACTAACAATTACAATAGATGCCTATGAATCTGCGGCACACTGAAGGTGTGAAGGACTCACCAGGGTCTCTTGTGTATGTTTGGGGAGCCACTGAGAGTAGTAGTGGTAGAAGGTGACGACAGAGGCGTGAGGAGGGGAAGAGGCATCTGATGTGTTCAGTTCTTTATCGTAGTGCTGGAGGGTCAGACACAGAGCCAGCGGGTCCCTCTGACAGTGCAGAACATCACACAGGACTGCAGCCATGTACTCATACACCACACCTATACAACAGAGCACAGGCTTTACCAGCACAATGAAAACAGGATTTCCACTTAACTGTCCTGCCCTACATATTGAATTCTCATTGAACATCCTTTTGCACTCCCAGGCATACAAAGTCATCCTGGGCAAAAAACGGTGACAAAGGTATGGGCAATCCGGGGGCAAAATTATTATTATTATTATTATTATTATAATTCATTTTTTTATCTTATTAAATTATAACAATGAAACAAATCAATAAAGCAAAATATTTTTAGATATAATACCAGAGTTTGAAAAATATATATTATGCCATTTAATAACAATACTAATTTTATTTAACAGAAAAATAGTAACAGGCTGTCTTAAAGGGGTGGTTGATTGCGATTTCACTTTTTAAATGTTAGTTAGTGTGTAGTGTTGCTTTTTGAGCATAAACAATATTTGCAAAGTTGCGGCGCTGAAAGTTCAACGCAAACAGAGATATCGTCTTTTAAAATTATGGAGTTTAATGTCTACAAAAACGGCTCGTAGGGACTACAATGAGCTACTTCCCGGGTCCGTTACGTCATGAACCCAGATAAACCCCGCCCCCGGGAACATGCAACGAAGGGGCCGAGGCCATGCTGCACTGCTTTAGAGAAGAGGAAGAGAAAACTAGGGGTGCACGTAAAAATCTATTCATATATGAATCGTGATTCTGTCTTCTAATGATTCTAATGGATTCACAAGTTTCAAAATCAATGTTCTAAACCAGCGGTTCTTAATCATGTTCCTCGCATCCCCTGCTCTGCACACGCTCTGCATCTCTCTCTCTCTCTCTCTCTCTCTCTCATTCAGATCGTCAGATCAGTTCCAACAAACTGTTCCAATTATACACTTATTTTCACACAGCTATGAGAAGCGTTATACATGGACGCGTGTGCGGTTGCTGTGCTGTATTAAAGCTTTAATCAGAATAAAACCGTATATTAAAAGCTAACAGAAGCAGTAGAACTTACAAATAACAGCATATCTAAAAGTATGAACCAACAACAAACAAAAAAAAACATACCATTAAGAGCCGTGCTTGCACAGGTTCTGCACGATCCTCTTCACTAATATCCTCTGGGTCTCAATCGGGCTCAAATTGATAAGCAATATAGACGACGCCATTGTTTACAATACAACCGGAGCACATGCACTGAGGAGAGGGGCAGGACGTTTAGATGCACACTAGAGGCGGTTTAGCAAATCACAACACACTGGACCAGCTAACCAATCTGAGCCAATCAAGTATTTCTGAGGGAGGGGCTTCATAAAACCAAGAAATGATCAGCGCATTTATCAGAGAAGAGACAGAGCGGTGTGGAATAACGGTAAATTATGTGAAAAATAATGTGTTTTTTAAAAAAATGAAGCATGAACACATGTTTGACTGCACCCCATAAACACAATCAAGCCTAGAAAAGAACCAGTCAACCACCCCTTTAATTTCTTAACTTTCAAACATTAAATCATAAAGCTTTTATTTTGAAGGGAAATCACAAATAGAGCTTAAAGTTTCTAAGCTTCTCTTTTGTTGAAACATCAACCAGTTTCAAAAACTCATCGGATCTACACAAATCACACAAATTACATATTTTGGATTAAAAACTGAGATTTTCACCCAAAAGGTGACAAGTCTGCAGGTATATGTAAAAAATAAAAAAAGGTAAAAATGGATTGCAAATAACAAATTACAGAGATTTTTCAGCAAAAATATCTGGGGGGAGATTTTTGCCTTCTGGGATGCAGGCTGGACTCAAATCAGTGCCCTTTTACAGGAGCACCAAGGCTCAATGTGTATACACAAGCCACAGCTCTGATGTCTGATTTTGTTATTTAATGAATTTAGCTGTTTAGATCATAGTTATCTGCATAATTTACCTTTCCCATCTTTAAAACTCTCTGGCAGTTTGTTGCGAACCTCTAGCACAGCTGGTACAATGGCACTAAACGGGAACGTCTGGAGGATGATGTCATCAGTGAGGGAAGGTCCGATCTCCTCAACATCCCCTTCACTGCCCTCCACTATAACATCAACCATGTCGAGCACATCTAAAACACAGTAGAATACACACATATGCATTTAAACAACCCAGATTAATTGATATCACTGCCACTAGCACCTCAGATTACAGATACATGTGAAATGTGCATGATGGCTAACCGTCGATGTGTGATATGGGGATGCTGGCTTCATCTCCCTCCTGGCCGCTCAGGTTAGCCTGTAGATACGCTGCCTCCTGAACCATACTCGCTGCTTTCTCAGTGTACACGTGTGGGTTACACACCACTCTCATCAAAACCTGTCACACAACACAGTTAAGACAGTACTAAATGACAAAATATCAACTTTTTTATTCAGAACTCTGACATGATTCTATAAGAACCCAGTAAAACCAGATGTGAGCGGTTAGAATGCAGTACATGGTCTAAAAACTGAATAACGGTCTCCTGCTGGGATGGGTCTAAAAGCGCCAGATGGTCCAACCATAACTCCAGCTCCGTCCACGTGTGCTCAAATACACCGCTGTCCCGCAACACCTGGAAAGCAGAGGAGGATAAATGAGCCAGTGGAGTTCAGCCATAGATACAAATTCTGTCATTATTTCCTCACACTCATGTCAGTCCAAACCACTGATCTATATAATGACTGGATTTCTAAACTGCTGACAGGCGGTGAAGCCACCGGAAGTGTTCGAGCCGCCATCTTACTATTCCCTACTGGCAAAAACCTTGACCTAAAATCACCCGATTTGAAGCGTATCAGTAACACAGGATTAGATTTTAGGATATGTATGCAAATACATTTTTACTTCAGATGTTATCTGCAGTGTTATGGTTTTTCAGTAAGAATAGGCTTAAGTGATAAAGGGGTCATCGGATGCCCATTTTCCACAAGTTGATATGACAATAAAAGTGATTTGATTTGATTTGATTCTTTAGGGTCTTAATGAAAAGTCTATAACATACCTTGGTTAAAATTTCTCAATGGTAGTATAAAAAAAACACCTTTTTACCTTGACAAAATCAGCTCTGTTTTCAGCAAGCCGTTTTAGTCCATGTTCCTTTAAATGCTAATGAGCTCTGCTGACCCCGCCCCTCTCTTCCGTGGGGTGACGAGCCATTCTCATGAGACTGTAAACTTTAGCCAAGCTTTAGCCACGAAACTTGCTAACTAGCAAATTATTAGGAAAGGCGATTTGCAAAGATTCATAAAAGAACCATATATTCGCATCTTCTGTAGATGAAGCTGGATCATGAATGATTCACGCGAACATAAACGCATTTAGGTAGATCGGGGGGCGCATTCCCTTCAAAAACAAAGGTAATCCACTGTGTCTTCAGCGAATCAGATGTCAGGAGTAAATGACGACTGCTATGTTCATTATTACATCCAACAACAAAACACCTCAATTGCTTAGGAGCCATTCTTGTCTACATCTGCTCCGGCGTCGAAACGATGGTGGACTGTCTACAGCTCACTCAGGGCGGGTCTAAGGTAAAACACTAGTGTCAATCAACAATCGTGGGAGGGCCTGGGTCTGTGTGACGTCATACAGACAGGCATCTGAGAATGGCTTGATATGAGAAAGGGGAAATAATTTAACGAGATAAAAAAAAGCACTGGGTGGATCTTTATCATTATAGGGTGGTTGTGTACACACTGCCAACACACATTTCAGTTCAAACAACTTGTAAAAGTGCATGTCGCATCCGATGACCCCTTTAAGGTAGGTGTGTCAGCTGCGCACTTGCCGATACAAGTAACTGATCAAACAAAATATATTTATTTATGTACGTAATTTTGCAGGAAATATTACACATGAACATATATCTGGTATTAGTATCTGAAATTGATTTGAATATACAATGAATAATACAATACAAAGCCTCTGTTACTATATTGCTCCTATACGCTATTTAAATTCAAAGCTTATTCTGCATCATCTTGGAAATAAAGCTTCATGTCTTTAAGTCCGTACAGTATGTAGTCCGTTATGATGTGTAAATGTTTTTCATGTCCTGACTGAGCAAAATCTATTTCAGACTCTTCAAGATCGTGCAAACTATATGCCATTTTACTAGCATTACAGTTTGTAGTGGAGTCAAACAAGGTTGTGTCCACGCGCCGACGCTCTTCGGCATATTCTTCTCCATGCTCCTCCAGTACGCCTTTAAGGACTGCCGCGAGGGAGTTTATATCCACACTAGAACTGACGGCAAGCTGTTCAACATTGCTCGTCTCGGCGCCAAGACTAAAGTCACAGAGGTACTAATCCGTGAGATGCTCTTTGCCGATGACGCAGCCTTGACATCCCATACCGAAGATGGCCTGCAGCAGCTTGTCAGTCACTTCTCCTACGCCTGCAAGGAGTTTGGACTGACTATCAGCCTGGAAAAAAACAACATCATGGCCCAGGAAAAAGACTCCCCTACAACCTTCGCCATTGAACTTCACCTACCTCGGGTCTACTATCTCCAGCTCTCTTTCCATCGATGTGGAGATAAATGGCAGAATCGCCAAGGCAGCAGCGGTCATGGCCAGACTGAACCAAAGGGTCTGGAACAACACCAACCTTACAGTGAAGACCAAGCTGCACGTCTACAAGGCCTGTGTGCTCAGCACACTCCTCTATAGTAGTGAGACATGGACCACTCACGTGAGGCATGAGAAGAAACTCAACAGCTTTCATCTGAGGTGCCTGCGGCGTATTCTGCGCATCCAGTGGCAGGACAAAGTACCCAACACAGAGGTTCTGGAATGCGCCGGCATGAGAAGCATGTCTGCCATACTTAGTGAGAAGCGCCTTCGCTGGCTTGGCCACGTCAGGAGAATGGGCCCTGGCCGTATTCCCAGGGACCTATTGTATGGCGAACTGGCAGAGGGCTCACGACTAATTGGACTTCCACGACTGCGCTACAAGGATATCTGTAAGAAGGACATGAAGTTGTCCGACATCAACATCGGCACGTGGGAGAGCCGTGCAGAAGATCGCTCCGCCTGGCATTCTGTTGTCAGACAGGGTGTACAGAAAGCCGAGGAAACCAGGATTAATAACCTTGCCACAAAGAGAGCCAAGAGGAAGGAAAAGCAACTGCAGCCTCAGCTGGCATCATCATTGTTCATCTGCAGAAAATGCAGCAGAGATTGCCATTCAAGAATTGGGCTTTATAGCCACTCGCGAAGGTGCAGATAGATGGAATTTCATCAAACTGGAAGCCACACCATCGTCTCCTGGAGACGGAAGGATGCCGACAGTTTCCATAGGAGTACAAAATGTTATTTATATAATTATTAGTATAGACCCTTTTAGGGCCGACGTCACAATTATGTCACAGCGCTAGCTGGAAGCAAAACAAAGCTAAAACTGGAGGCGGCCCATTCAAACCAGTGCAGATTCGGCTACACAAGGAGCTTAAAATATCATCTTGTTATGATGTTGGGTGCCCGAATCGATGTTGTAGAGCTCCAATTTGAAATTTTAAGGCATACCTGATGCCACTGCCAGACAAAAAAACGACGACAGCTGTGGTTAAACGAGATAAAACGAGCGGACTGGACAGAAACGATCGTCAAAAATGCTCGCATTTGCAGCGCACACTTATCAGAAAAGGTTCAATAAGGTATTGTCTTTTGTTATTATGGGCGCGTCTAAAAATTTCTTAGGAATCTCACTATGTCGTGTATGAAATAATGTCTGTGTGCATGTGTGTAAAACAACAAACTGACGATTTATATGCTTAATCATATGTAATTATATATACATTGTTGTGATTAATTGTGGCTTGGAATAATAATGTAGCTGTAAAAATAGTTGCCTGCTGAAATTGAAATATATATACACATCTTCATGACTAGATAGACACGGTGAGTTTGTCTTAACTATACACGTTAGATGTGAGTCACTCAACCGGAGGGAATCCTGTCAGATCGTCCATCCTTTGAGTAAAAGCGTGTGCGGGTCGGCCAATCTGGTTTCGTTCGTTAAAGTTAACCTTTTCAAATAACAATCGCGCTCCTGGACAGTGCAGCTATAACTTACATATGCAGGTAAAATCGGAATTTCTCCAGTTATTATTAAAAAAACAAGCTAAACAGACTTCATATCTAGCATTAGTGAAGCGGTCAGTGGAATCTTTCTGCCTCCACCTAAGCTCCGCCTACAGAAAAACGTCACAATGTTTACTAACAGAAAAAGGGTCTATAAGCAGGGTGCGATTTGTCGGGGGGGATCCCCTGTGGGTATAAAAAAATAAATAAATCCCGCAAACCCGCTCCAAAGTCCCGATCTGAATCAAATGATTCGCCATACGCGATCCGATTGGAGCGCTTGGAAAGTGAATCATTTTGCGACGCAATGGTTCGACTGATTCGGAGTGTCAGAAAGTTCTGTTGAAACGGTGTTCTTTGCTTGCTTTCGCTATATAATTTATTTGTTATTTGAATAACCATGCAAATGAAATCGTTACAATTAATAGGCCTAACTTTCAATGTTTTTATTAAATTGTGATCACGTTAAATACAGTTTCTGTCGTATTAAAAACATTTTGTGACATGACACCAGAAAAAGTTTTCAAACGCTTCCCCCCCTCTGCTTTTTTCACAAATCGCACCCGAGTATAAGATATTAATTATTAATTTAACCAACTTTTAAATCATTACCTGCTTCAAAACAAATGTTGTAAACAAAACCATTGTTGAAACATTTGCAGTCAGCCTACTGTACGAATAAAAACATTATAACAATTACATAAACTGTAAATAAATTTACAAGGCGAATTAAGATACATGCGTATACAAAGCATAAATCTTTATTAAGATTTCAGAATGAGCACTTTGTCATTTGTAATACACATGTGATGTTTATCATGTTCATCTGATGTTTGCTACTGTAATGTATATAAACGGAACTTTTTAATATGCAGGGAATGCAATTCCTGACATTAAACAAAGAACCATTTACATGCTTAAGACGTTTGTGTAGTACAAATGTACAGGGATACTTCCGATATAAAAACGCTGACTTGTTAGGTGATGTATTCTCATTAAAATCATACGATTTCCTATTCATTCAATAGAATGTACGGGAATACTAGGGAATACCAATATGGCAGTGCGGTGGCCTCACTTTTATAACATCATGAGCAATCCAGTTCTGTACTATAAATCAGTGGTCCAAACCCATGTGCTGTTAATTGTTATGTGAAACACACCATGAATCATATGGCAAGAGCGTGCGTTCCTCTGCATGTAAACATGCGTGTTCGACGTCAGCAGCATCACACACATGCGTTGTTTACATGCAGAGGTACTCTCGATAATGGCGGAAGACATGATTTGGAGAAGAACTGTTGAATAAAGTCATTATTTTGGTTTTCTTTGTGCATAAAAAGTATTTTCGCAGCTTCGTAAAATTATGGTTGAGCCACTGATGTCACGTGGACTGTTTTACCGATATCCTTACTATGTTTCTGAGTCTCAGATTTCATCAAAAATATCTTAATTTGTGTTCTGAAGATGAACGAAGGTCTTACGGGTTTGGAACGACACGAGGGTGAGTAATTGATGACAGAATTTTCATTTTGGGGTGAAATATCCCTTTAATATTATATTATATTATTTTAGTATTATATTTAAATTATAATATAAAATATAATAAATAATCTTTATTTATTTATTTATTTTAATTATAAAAATATAGGTTTTGTATGCAGTTTTCTGTTGTTAGGAGCATGAAACTTACTTTTAGGACCAGCATCCTGGTTGAAGTCTTCAAGTAGTTACTGTTACTACTTACAAACATTTTAAGTAACAAATAGAAGACAGATTTCTCTCCTTTTTCAGGATCTGGATCTGGTAGATCCTGTGTTTCAGGAGAAAAAAGGGAAAAACATGATGATCTTAAGCTTAAAAAAACAAAATACACATTCTGAAAACATCAGCAAACCAAATGTTGAAGACAAATGTCATCACACAGACCTTGAATAAAAAAAAATAAAGTTTTTACCTGAACACGAAACCAGGAGAATTTGCTTGCAGGAAGTTCCAAAGCTAGTTGTAGAATTTGATACTGTAGAACTGGAGGAACTTCCTGTTTCATTCCACTCTCTGTCACAATGCCTGCAAATATTTTAAAAAGTCACTTACACTTTCCTTAACAGGTTAGAGCAGGGGTAGGCAACGTCGGTCCTGGAGTGCCGCTGTCCTGTAGAGTTTAGCTCCAACCCTAATCAAACACACCTGAACAAGCTAAGCAAGGTCTTCAGAATTACTAGGGCTACAGGCAGGTGAGGTTTTTTCAGGGTTGGAGCTAAACTCTGCAGGACATCGGCACTCACCGACGTTGCCTACCCCTGGGTTAGAAGGTAAATGCACTATATTTGTTATATCTGTTCTCAATCAATGTGTCATACCTTTTAGGAGTTTGCTAAAGTCGAATTTGCTCTGGCTGACCAGGTGAGGCACCACCCTCTGATACAAACACATCACCTGGAGCAGCAGAGCTTTCACCAGGATGAGCTGTGGATCGTCCTGCTGTGCTTTTGAGAAAAAGCATTTCAGAATTATTGTGTTTGAACAATAACAAGTATATAGCTACAAAAGAGCGTTAACTATTTGGTTATTACTGTGTTCTTCGCTCTGTTTTTGTTCTGTGCCCATCGTCTTTACTGCATCTTCCTTCTCCTTTGAGTGCGACTGCCAGTTGGAAACAACGGACACAATGTCCGGTAGAATCTGTGGCACCAAAAGGATAAATATTCATTGTGAAATGATATGATAACATGAAATAATAAAACCCCCTTCATTCCTTCTGTTTTCCCATCATCCTCACCTTGCTCAGTGCCTCTCTGTAAAGCTGCACAAACGCCTCCATCACGGCAGGGCTGTAAATGTCTGAACTCTCCCGGACTGTTTTGTCCAGACAGTGCTCGATGTTTTTCTGGGCTCGCTTGAGAATAAATGCCAGGAGGGAAATTGTTGTGTGCTGGACCACCAAGTTGGGTAACTATTAGAGAAACAAGAAATATTTCAAATAATGTTAAAGAATGATAATAACTTTACTGTATCAGTGCACAAGTGAACAAGTTGTCATTTAACCATTTAAAAGTTTGGGGTAATTCTGATTTTTTTTTTTATCAAATTAATACTTTTATTCAACAAAGGATCCAATAAATTGATCAAAAGTGACAGTAATTACATTTTTAATGTTACAAAAATATAAGATTATTAAATAAATGGTGTTCTTTTAAAAGAGAATACTGAAAAAATGTAAAATGTATCATGATCTCCACAAAATATTTGGCAACAACTGTTTTCAACATTGATAAGAAATTTTCCTTGAACAGAAAATTATTGAGCATATTAAGAGTGATTTCTGAAGGATGATGTGACACTGAGGAAATGAGTAATGATGCTGAAAATTCAGCACTGCCATTAAAGGCCTTTCAAATCCTTAGAGGAGGAATTCAAAGTAACAAGGACAAGAGAAGTGCTACAATACAGGGACTCAAGAGACCAGAAAGTAGCCAAAGCAGGGATCCAAGTGAGGACTGGCAGTAAAATGGAAGGTAGAAGAGGCTGTCCAGGAGGCAGAGGCAAGGTTGCGGCACAGGAGGCTGGTGGGAGTGGTTTCACAAGGCAGAGCGGGGCTGGGATCCTTTCCGGCGCCACACGTGAATCTCAGTAGTGGGAAAGAAAGGAACAGCCTTGTTCAGGAGGAGGTGAGAGCAACTGTGGAGGAGATTAGATCCTGCAGGGCAGTGGGAATGAAACAACAAGGAGCCTGGACAAGATGGGAGAAAGCTATAGATAGGAAAGTTACCTGGACGGAGCTTTGGAAGGCCGAACCACACCGTATTAAATTTCTCATCATGTCAGTGTATGATGTCCTGCTGAGTCCATCAAATCTTCACTTATGGGGAAAAGTAGAGTCACCAGCATGCCTGCTGTGCTACAAGCGAGGAACCCTGGAGCATATTTTGAGCTGCTGCCCAAAGGCACTAGGAGAGGGTCGGTACCGATGGAGGCACGATCAAGTCCTTAAGACCATCACTGAAGTTATCAGCACTGGAGTTGAAAGGGCAAAGCGGTCCCGACCCTCCAAGCAGAGAATTAACTTCGTCAGAGCTGGAGAGCAGCCTACTGCAACAAAGAGGAAATCTGCAGGCATACTGACCTCGGCAAGGGACTGGCGATTTCTAGTGGACCTAGAAAAACAGCTGAAGTTCCCTAGTCATATTGTAGTTACCACTCTGCGCACAGACATCATCCTCGTATCAGAATCCATAAAACAAGTTGTGCTCCTGGAACTGACCGTCCCTTGGGAAGAAGCTTTTGAAAGGAAGCTCTCCAAGTATGAGGGACTCATCAGCGACTGCAGGCAGGCAGGATGGAGAGCGAGGTGCATCCCAGTTGAAGTTGGCTGTAGGGGGTTTGCAGCACGTTCCTTGGCCAGAGCCTAGAGAGAACTGGGCATTGAGGGAGTGAGCAGGAGGGCAGCTATAAGCAGCAACACTGAAGCAGCAGAGAGGGCTTCAAGGTGGCTGTGGTTAAAAAGAGGAGAGCCATGGAGTACGAAGTAGCCAGCCAGCTGGACACAAGCTGGGGTCTGATCATTATGATGGTATGGGGTATGATGTTGAAAGACCAGAAACACCTGATGATTCCAGGAACATCACTGATGATGTGTCCAGCGGTATCAGAAGATGTATGTGCACAACAAAAACATCAAAATCTTACAAGCCCCAAACCTTTGAACAGTAATGTGTTGTACACATTGTTTTGAAAACACATCTGCTTCTAATATTAATTAATTTGGATTAAAAAAAAAGAAAAAAAACAAAAACACTAACATTGGCCTATAATGGTAAAAGCAGCAATATACTGTGCATCACAGCTTGTGATGATATGATTGGTTGAATCTACCACTTACATTGAGACCTTGAGTGAAGAAGGCTTTATTGCACACTGAAGGAAGAGACGTGACCAACACCATAGACAGCAGACGAGGTAAAGGAATCATTTCACTCATCTGGAAAGCCTTGGACACCTCTGGCTGAGCCTCATAAATCTGCAACAATATCAAACCATGAGAAAGTCATATCTGTAAACCATTTCTGAGTTAAGGCAAAAGGATGCACAATATAAATAAGATGTAAAATGGCCTTGTTATTACAGTTCAAACTAAATGAAAGTGCTCCATCACAATTAATACGTTAACGCAGGCGATTCATTTTTCAAGTTTAACGGTGTTAACGCAGGGGCGGAGTTAGGGTTGGCCACCCCACTCACAACTGCTGCTACTGTCTCTTTTTTTTTTGACAAGGATTGTGTGTATTTGGATGCAGAAAGTCTTTACGTCACATCAAACAGGAGACTTTTCAGACGCGTGCCCTATTTCACATCAGCGCCAGGTGCAAGTCAAACGAGCACAGAAACGGTACAGATGACGAGGAGCTTCAGTAGAACAACAGTCAGATGAGATGCTGTCTGTTAAATGTCAGTAAAAACTAATTTTCCTGTCCTGTCAGTCGTTATGCTGTGCTCGTAGCATGTGCTCTTCAATCACATGCACAAATACGCCGGCGTGCGCTGTAGCCTGTATCATTTCATATTAAAGCGCGAATGAAACTATGAGCGTGCAAGTCAGATCCACGTCACATTCAGCAGCGGCAGCTCTTAAAGTAATAGCAGCCAAATAACCTAATAACCCAGCTACTGTGATGTCTGTTGATCAAAAAAAAAAAAAAAAAAAGGAGGAAATCAATAACTTTTGTAGCTTTAAGGATTCATCTATATTTAATTTAGTATTTAGTGTTTGATAACTTTATTCAATTTCTGTATATTTCCTACTTGCTGAAGGACACAGGTAAATATGTACAAAGGCTTCAGACTCACTTTCTTGAGTAGAGTGATGTTTTCCAGCCAGGTGCTTTTGTTTCGTGGACTGAATGAGAAATTGGTTTCTTTAAAGTATCTAGTCAGTATATCAGGACTGGCCTTCAGAACACTAACAACCAGCTCCGCTACCATCTCATCCTCGGTCGCCTGCTTCAGCCCCACCAGGAACTGCAGAAGAACAATGTTTCCTGCTCTGGATGGGTACAACGAGGTGATAAAAGTACAATGAGGGCAAAGATGAGGGGAAAGCATTTTGGGCACTTTTGACTTGACCTTATTTCTTTTACACTTGGGAGATTTTGTGCTAGTATAGTCATATTTTACTCGGACAGGATTACAAAAGAGTGCTTAAAAAAAAAACAATAAAATAAAATACAATAAAATTCACAATAGCTGAAAGAATGACGATATGAAGATCTCAAAGACTCACCTTCCAGCGGTGCCCAGGCTCGGGTCATGAAAACTGATGCCATGTTTGCGAGAGCAGCAGAGGTCCAGCAGGAAGTTATGCACCAGCTCCCTCACTATACGCTTCCCTTCACCTTCATCCTTCTGTTTCTAAAAGATGTTGGATACTTATAATATTGACCATCTGTAATTTGATGCATTCCAGAGCAAAAGGTGGGGACTTGATGTTATCCATCAGAGTTTGATGATAAACTAAATTATGACATTATTGGTTAATATTATTTTCCCTCACCTACAACCTTATAATAGAAATAGGATTTCAGAGGTAGAATTACATTGTTATTACCTTCTAATTACATTGTTACTAACAGGAACATGTCAAATAACTTATTTTTTATTATCTAGAGGTCACAAGCAAGATTTCCCACAAGAGCTGTCACAATGTCAGGTTTTCACTACACAATTATCATGGACAAAAGAATTTACAATAACAAATATTATTGTGATATCAATAAAAATGTTGGGATAAAATAGATAACGTTCACCTTTGACTTTGTTTATTTCTTGTTTTCTCTATTTTGGCCTATGAACCACACTCAATAAGTATAGGGAGGTGGAAAGAGAGTTTATAACCATGACTGTACAAAACCATACAAAATTAATTTTCTGCTGATTGGCACTTTCTGCAGACTAGGGTCTATAACACCCCGTCTTTTTTTAAGAAATCCAAAAAATTATGCAGTAGCAACAACTTCTTCCTCTTCATCTTATGGTATCACTGTATGTGTAATATTATTAACATGACATCATGATATCAACATTTCCTTTTTTTTTGCATTATGCATTAACTAACATTAACAATGTGCAATACATTTGCTACAGTTTTTATTAATTAGTTAATGTTAGTTTATAAAAGTACAACCGTTCGTTGTTAGGTCATGTCCAGGTACAGATACAACTTTTGATTATGTATTACTAAAAGCTGAAATTAACATTAACTTAGATTAATAAATTCTTCACAGATTCTTTTTTTTCATTGTTAGTTCATGTTTATTAATGGAACCTTATTGTAAAGTGTTGTTATGCATTTTTAAATATCATGTTTATTGTCAACATCAGTACTTTGCTACACCACACCCACAGGGAAAACCACTCCTGGTTAACAAAGTTATTCATTCATGTCTGTGGAGAATTTCCAACAGATTTGACTATTTTAGAAAGAAAAACGTGCCATAATTTGTTGGGTTCAGATTATTCAGATTCAGATTATTTTTATTGTGTCAGCCAATGAAATACATCTGTTTATTATTCTAATACAGCCAAATCTCTTGGAAAACGAAATTGTCTGTCTGTCTAGAAACTGATATAACAGGGATTTGAATTACCCATGCAAATCATGCTCTGTATAGAGAGACAGAGTCAGAGATGGTGTTGTTGAGTGCATGTGTCTAAACACTGTACCTCTTTCTCAGCCACGCTGACATCCACAATCCCGTTCCATTTATAGAGAGAGGCAATCTGTCCCAGTATGGAAGGACTAAAGAAACGCACTTTCTGAGTTTTCGTGATGGTCTTATTCTGCACAACCTATGGCCAAATACATTAAAAAGTTATGACATTTATGGACAGCACCTCATTTTGGTAAATGGCATTCATAAGGAAGGGTCTTACTCTGGTTTGCAGGGTGGACAGAATCAGGTTTACGATGGATAATTTGTCTTCTTTAAGTCCATTGGTCAAGATTTCAGACAAAAAATCTAAAGAGCGACAGAAAAATAATAATAAGACCACTTAAAGGCACAATTCATAATGCACACACATTCGGTTTGTTGATACCTTTAGCCTCCAGTATCTGGCCAATAGTTGTGTTGTCTCCAGACATCAGGAATGAAAGGACAAACTGTATGTAAGCCATTCTAACATCTGGCTTTCCCTGGAAAATTAACACAATTATTAAATTGCATTTTAGCGTCCGCTAAATGGATAAATGCAAATGTTATGTAAAAGTTATGTGCTATTTAGTTTGTAAAGCACTTACGGTTTTGTCTCTTCTCCGTGCGAGGCTGATGAGACCTTTACTGACGTGTATTTGACTGAAGACATCCCTCGCAGCCTCCGGACCCTGAGATACCACTGCGGACAGGAAACACAGACACTGGCGGACAAACCTGTCCAAAAAACAAACCGCATTGAGTGCATTCAAAACATTTCAAATTATTCATTTTTTCCTGCTTTCATTTTAGTACATCATAAACTAACTATAAAGATATTAACCCACAAATGCCATAAAATAAATGCAAATATCTGATTAAGATTTGCATAAGAAATACCTGTGATTCTCCGAATGCAGAGAGGACAGCAGAAGTTTCATGTGAGAGGAGACAGTCTTCCTAACTATGTTGGAGCCCACCATGCTCAACTGAGACAGATCACTGGCCGTCCGCAGCAAAATCATTTCTAGACTCTGAAATATCAGCATCATCTACAAAATATATTAAATAGAATTTAAGCTGTGATTATGATGCAAAAGTAATGATGCAAACTGTAAACTCTTTAATTATCATCAATTGCAACTGCATATTTTGTGCATCAAGAAGAACTAATGTTGGCAAGTCAGCATACAACATCTGTCTAAGTCTATTTCTTTGTTTCTGCAGTCTGCAGCATGCATCGTGTGCACAACATGAAAATTTTACTGTATTAATGAAACACCTGGATAAACTTCTTTACATGCCAAAATGTAAATCAATCGTTAATACCACAATGTAATGAAACTAGACATTCCATTTCCTATGTGATGATGAACTGGAAGCCTATTCTCCCCCTTTCTTGATTCACTGTATGATTATGGAGTCTTAAAATCAAGACATTTTACACTAAAGTAAATGGAAAATACAAAGCATCTCTGTAGTCAAACTCTGTACTCAAAGAGTAGAACATGGCACTAACAATGGCAAGGCCATGGGTTTGATTCCCAAGGAATGCATGAACTGATTAAATGTATCCCGTGAATGCAGTACAAGTTGGATAAAAGCATCTGTCAAATGCATAAATGTAATGTAAAATGTCCATGATTATTAGTGAGATGATGTTGAATTCTACATTCAAAGCAGCGAGGACATGATTGCATAATGCTTTATATACTATTTATTAAAATAAGCATTCATTATTCAGTGTAAAAAAAATAATAAAAAAAGTACACTAGTATTGCAATCCAAACACAGCATATATGTGTGAATAAAACATTTCTTTATGTGCACAATGAAATGAAATAATGAAACACCAGTACACAGGGCTGCAAAACTGTTTAACAAGCCTGGTTAATAAAATAAAACATAAACTAACTAACAAGCAGATAGATAGATAGATAATTGACTTACTTCAGACTCAGAATTATTTTCTTCCTCCAGTAATGTGAAAATTTCTGAACATTCAACTGAGATTTTTATGTAGCCTTCGACAACATCATAGATTTCTGCGCATGGAAGTTTCTTCGCAATTCTTACGAAGGTCTCCAAACCTACATAATATAAAGAAGTTTATGATTAAGTACAATGTTAACATTTGCTTTCTTACAGTAATATACCTGTACAAATGTATTTACGAATTGTTGCTTGGTTTAGTTGTCTTCAATACGTGCATAAGTTAAATTGAATGTATAAGTACAAATTTTGTATTAATTCTGCGTTTTTACTATAACTACAGCCAGTTCTGAGCAATGTGAAAACAAAATAAAAGTCTGGGGGAAATGAGCACTGGAAGCGTGATATTTAGCATTTAGAGAAAATTACAATGTACACGAATCGAGCATTTTCAAAAAAACAAACGTAAAACCTGCAACACATGACCGGTTTTCAGCTGTAAGCAGATGACTAACCAGCTAAAATACACTTAACGTTACCCTTCAGCGCTTTAGTTGAATCCTTTAGCGTGGATTTAAAGACCGTGCCAGTGAACTCGCTTTCGTCTGTTTTGGTTTTCTTAGCTGTTGTAGCGGACTCAGGAGGATCCACATTTTGCCGTTTAGTAGCCATTGCTGTATCTCACTGTAAATGAAAACAGACACATGGAACAGCGGAAGTGTAAAACTAGAGCGACAGAGGAGCAAAACACGTGGAAACGCTTCTCTAATGAATATTAATTTTGACGTGCTGACGTCTCTCTAGAGCGTCACGAAACCTCATTAATATTAATTTTACAAGCGTATATTAATGAGCCAGGACTTTTTCTGCGAATCCGTTTTTTTCGAATCTCGCAGCTAAAAGGCCATTAAATCAGAACCAACTGTTTATAATTGATGGTATTCTGCTAGAAGTGCACTTCGCCCTCAGCCCATACTATTTAGTCCTGTTATTTGCGAACTGGTCGAAGCGTTTACAAAAGGAGCATTTCACTATAGTAGCAACAGTAATTAGTTACACTACTAGTTACATTACTTTTCTTTCATGGCCCACAATTGCATATCTTCCCCATAAAATTCTTCTAAAATGTTACTAACAATATATTTCTGCCTCATCATTTGGCCAAAATCCACATTGGATCGCAGTCAGAAGTTATTACAAACACTCAGTGGTGATTAATTGTAATTAATTGTGACGTTTAAGTAAAAGTGTTGTATTAATCTCATTAATTGTCATGTGTAGTTTGAAGCTAATTGTAGCTATAATTTCTGTTATACCCATATAAAATTATATTCATGATGTACTTTATCAAAAGAAATCAAATTCATAAGAAAATGTTTCATTCTCTAAAAAGATTTTATACAGTTTATATCGGGATCAGAGGGGTATGGGTGGGCAAGCCATGTAGCCTAATGCCAGAGTAAAGTAATGCCACAAATTACACATCAGTGTTCAGATCATCCTTTTCTCCTGACAAAATCAATGTAATAGCAACATTTCCATCAGCTGAATGTAAGCTTTTTTCATATTCCATATGCCTGCTGCACTGGTGACTCCATGTGCCTGTGCAAGTTGTGAAATCCATGGGCGTCGCTAGGCCATTTTTAGGGGGGCTTTAGCACCCCTAAATTTCTGCTCAGCCCCCCTAAAAATCTTGCGATTCTTCCCCTTTAAATTTCAAATGAAAACGGCAGCAGACTTCGGCTCCTCCCCATCTTTCTGCGCGTTCTTCAATCCACAGACTGCGGTGGCGCAGAGGTGTGTGTTTATCGATAGATTGTTATAGTATCTACATCTATGCAGTTCTTTGTCATAAATACAGTTTACAAAAAGTCATGGGAGAGCAATCGGTTTCCAATCTACTGTAAAGTTTTCGCTGCATTCACCACTCATCACACCACAGCTGTTTCCTTCAGCGAAAGCCCTTAACACATATGAACGCATACTTTATAAAACGATCACGTTATTGCTATTTTCATTTGAAAATTTAGCTTTCAATATAGAACATAATATTACAGTGCATGTGGTATTAACTACCATACAGTTATGCATAGAAATGATTAAAGACAGTGACAGACAGCACTCAGTCAGTGCACTCATTTTAATTGCATATCAGAGTGATTGACAGAGATTGAAACATTGTGTGTGTGTGTTTTGTATTAATAAAAAAAATAATTGTTTGAATTGAATTTATATAGAACCTATTATTATTTATGAAGCTAATAAGCTAAAATGACCTAGATAACATGATCAAAATTCTGGTAAAATATTTCATTGTAGATTTTGTCTGCCAATTTCCACCAAAAAGCAGCAGTAGTGTCAAAGGATAAACAGATAAATGTTCTGACGTTATTGACACTCAACAAGAAATTATTAATTGTCTTTCACAGTCAAGTTAACTAAATTTCATTTTTTGGTTTCTCAGAAAAGTCAGTGCAAAAAGAGAGTGAAGTTGAGGCAGAGCAGATTGAAGAAGGCACAGTAGAAAGGGCAAGATCATGATCCAGGTGAGAAAGTGAACAGAGTTGATTTGGATAAAGTGTCTAGTCAGTTAAAAATACAAATAAAGTTACCATACATATTTTTACATGATTGTCACAGTACAGGGAGAGAGAGAGCATGATGAAGAGGAAGACATGTGTCAGGAGAAAGAGAAGGACAGATATGAAGAGAAAGAAATGTACCCAGATGAAGCACACATAGCAACTGCACCTTTAGCTGCTTTAGATCAGTTTGACTTAGGTGAAAAGGACACAGACCCAAAACAGCCAAAATTACACCATTATCCCAAGGAGCACTTTGGCTTGCAAAAAAGATCATTCCAGCCAAACTGGTTTCAGACTTTTGCTTGGCTCGAGTACGCAGAGAAGAAAGATTCTGCCTACTGCTTTGCTTGTCATGTGTTTGGTAAACAATTTACATTTTTTTTACATGTTTACATTTTTCTGTTTGTACTTAGAATAGAAATAGATTTGTACTAGTAATGCAAACAGTAACATTTTTGGTTTGTACAGTAAACAGGTGTGTGTGTGTGTGTGTGTGTGAGATCAGGTAGACTTGTATTTGGCTTATTTAGTACTCGGATGTTATACCCATCTATGCAATACAGTGGAATACTGCAATAAGTTTAATATACCATCCTACCCTATTAATCCATTTTTTTGTAAATATTTATTTATTTTTTATTATTATACCCTCATTGGGGGCTGAGCCCCCCTAAAATGAAAATCCTAGAATCGCCCCTGGTGAAATCTGATGAAAATAAATCTAGGAATAATTGGATTGTTGGACTTTAAATCGGGGGTTGAGGCATCGAAAGTAACTAAGTAACTAGCTGTTTTTTTGGATAGTAACTGTAATATTATTGCTGAAATAATATTAGTAATTACAACCTGAATTCCGGAAATGTTGGGATGTTTTTTTAAATTTGAATAAAATGAAAACTAAAAGACTTTCAAATCACATGAGCCAATATTTTATTCACAAAAGAACATAGAGAACATAAATGTTTAAACTGAGAAATTTTACAATTTTATGCACAAAATGAGCTCATTTCAAATTTGATGCCTGCTACAGGTCTCAAAATAGTTGGGACGGGGGCATGTTTACCATGGTGTAGCATCTTCTACAGAGGCACCATCGAGAGCATCCTGACTAGCTGCATCACTGTGTGGTATGGCGCCTGCAACGCGTCCTGCCGCAAGACCCTCCAACGAATAGTGAGTGCAGCTGAGAAGATTGTTGGTATCTCTCTCCCCTCCCTCCAGGACATTTACAGCACCCGTCTCACCCGCAAAGCCCTCTGCATTGCAGGTGATCCCACCCACCCGACACACAGCTTCTTCAGTCTGCTGCCATCAGGGAGGAGACTGCGGAGTCTCCAGGCGAGGACCAGCAGACTGAAGGACAGCTTCATCCATCAGGCTGTCAGGAAGCTGAACTCCCTCCCGTCCTTGCCCCCCCTCCCTCTCTTACCCCACGCACCACTGAACTCTGACCACCCACCCAACTTCTGCTGACAAGCTTTATGGAGATGCCGATTTCATTTTCCAGCAGGACTTGGCACCTGCCTACACTGCCAAAGGTACCAAAAGCTGGTTCAATGACCATGGTGTTACTGTGCTTGATTGGCCAGCAAACTCGCCTGACCTTAACTCCATAGAGAATCTGTGAAAGCCCCGGCTAGCTGGAATGCGCATGCTCGGAGCACACGGCCTGGGATGCCATCAGGACCCACAGCCTTGTAGAGGTCTGCACGGGCTTTAATATAAATTGTATAATTACTGAGATTACTGAGCCCTTGTATTCCCTGATCTCCTAAACAGTATACATATACTTCAGATTTCAGCTGTACAAAAACAGTTTGGTCACAATCAGGAGAATGATTTGAATAGGGATGATTTTGCAGGAACTGTGTTCATAGTAGTTTGAAGGCGAGTATGGCTACATGATTCAGCCAGAAGTACACTTACCATATTATTTGACTGAGTTTGCTAACCCAAGCAGCAGTTTTGGTGTGCACTCGAGGAGCAACTCCTCTGGTATCTTTGGACACCAGACACTCTACACAACCCTTTGGCCTCCACACTGGTCTGAGAAACAGATGTCTGGAGTGTCACTGTGCATTCTGCGGCTGCCTCCTCGACCCCTGGGTTTTATCCCTTGTATAATAATAACCCACCATGTGGGGAGACACCTATATGGATGAGCCCAGCATGGATGATGAACAGCCTGGACCTTGGTTAAGGCTAGAAGGGATACAGATAAAACTACTGGGCATGCGCACATCAATATAGCGTAATTTTTGTCACACTGTACAACAATAATTACTGTTTTTGCATTATTGTAAGGGTAGGTTTAGGGTTGGGGTGTAGACGTTAATAAAACACAATCTAATAGGAATTTAATTTATTGTTAGCTTCCGGTTTTAGCTGTATCCCCTCTAGCCACAACCCTGGACCTTCTCACCAGGTCAAACTTGAGGCCAGTTCTGGAGGATCCAGAGCACCTGCAAACTCAGGCAGTCAGGTTAAGATATGACAATATGGTATTAAAAAAAAGACCTCTGGCAGATCAAACAGCAGAGAATGGAAAAGATGGAGATCAGACCACCAGGACTTTCTGACCAAGACAAGAGAGAGGTCAGCGCTAGAGGATCAAGAGCAAATCAAATCAAATCACTTTTATTGTCACATCATCACAGCACATGTGCCTTGGTGAGTGAAATTCTTGAGAGTGTGCTCCAGACAGTGCAGAAACAATTAACATATAGACAGTACCATTACATACTTACAGATTTATACAGATGTCAATGTGCAATATACACATACATATACTCAGTACACACAGTGTACTGTTAGACATACTTACAGTTATCGATACACATTATACACCGTATGTACACATTCTACATTATGTACACATATATACACACACAATAATATGCAAAGGTGCAGTAGATTATACATAAGCTGGATACGCAAATATCATGGATGTGCATTGGATGGTATCCAGTGGTAGCAGATAGATTGTTGTATTTGTGCAGTGTGTACGTGTACGTCCAGTTTGAACTGTGTTGGAGTTTAAGTGCAGTGCGTGGCATATCGTAAAGTGGGAGTGTGTTGTGGGGTGTATTAGTTCTGACTGTTCATTAGCCTGATAGTCTGAGGGAAAAAGCTATCCCTCAGTCGGCTAGTGCGGGATCGGATGCTGCGGAGATGTCTTCCTGAGGGCAGCAGAGAGAACAGTCTGTGGGACGGGTGGCTGGAGTCATTGGTGATCCTCCAGGCTTTCCTTATACACCGCCTGGTGTAGATGTCCTGGAGGGAGGGAAGCTCACCTCCAACAATGTGGCGGGCAGTTCACACAACCCTTTGCAGAGCTTTGCGGTTGCCAGCGGTGCTGTTTCCAAACCAGGCGGTGATGCAGCTGGTCAGGATGCTCTCCTCAGTGCAGGTGTAGAAGGATCTGAGGATGCTGGGGCTCATTCCAAACTTCCTCAGCCGTCTCAGGAAGAAGAGGCGTTGATGTGTCTTCTTCAGCACTGCATCTGTGTGAGCGGACCATGTGAGATCCTCAGTGATGTGAACGCCGAGGAACTTAAAGCTGTTTACCCGCTCCACAGGTGTCTTGTAGATGGTGATGGGTGTGTGTTCTCTGCTCTGTCTCCTGAAATCCACCACCACCTCCTTGGTCTTGTCGATGTTGAGTGAGAGGTGGTTCTCCTGACACCATTTAGTCAGGGTACTCACCTCCGCTCTGTAGGCCGTCTCATCGTTGTCAGTGATCAAGCCTATCACCATTGTGTCGTCAGCGAATTTGACGATGATGTTGGAGCTGTGTGTGGCTGCACAGTCATGTGTGTACAGGGAGTACAGGAGTGGGCTGAGGACGCAGCCCTGAGGAGCACCAGTGTTGAGGGTCAGCGGAGATGAAGTGTTGTGCCCATTCTGACCACCTGACTGCCTGTCAGAAAGTCCAGGATCCAGCTGCACAGAGATCTGTTTAGTCCTAGAGTCTGAAGCTTCGCAACCAGTGTGGCAGGCACTATGGTATTGAATGCAGAGCTGTAATCTACAAACAGCATTCTCACATAGGTGTTCTTGTTTTCCAGGTGGGAGAGAGCAGTGTGCAGGGTGAAGGCAATAGCATCGTCTGTGGAACGGTTGCTGCGATATGCAAATTGCAGCGGATCCAGTGAGGCAGGCAGCACAGTGCAGATGTAGTCTCTGATGAGTTTCTCAAAACACTTGCTGAAGATGGGTGTCAGAGCAACGGGCCTCCAGTCATTCAAGCATGTGATTTTATTTTTCTTTGGTATGGGCACAATGGTGGAATTTTTGAAGCATAAGGGAACCACAGACAGAGAGAGGGAGAGGTTGAAAATGTCTGTGAAAGCCCCGGCTAGCTGGAATGCGCATGCTCGGAGCACACGGCCTGGGATGCCATCAGGACCCACAGCCTTGTAGAGGTCTGCACGGGCTTTAAACTGAAGCCCGAACCCGGCCCGTACCCGAGCGGCACAGTTAAATTTAGAGCCCGAACCCGAAGTCTTTTTTTTTTTCACAACTAATAGCCAATTAAAAAAAAATAATAATAATAAGATGCTGTATTTCATGATTGCATGCAAGGGCAGTAAACAAATACATGTAAAGAAACAGATTCATCAAGGCTCGGCCAGTTCACAAGGCAAAAGAAAAAACACTTACCAGTTATGAAAGTTTATGAACATCAGGTGCAGCGGTCACATAAATTCTGCATGCAGGAAAATGTTTAATAAGTTTATTAGTACACTTCCATTATTACATTGCAGTGTTTAATGCATGTTTTATTCAACATCTCTTTTCATATTTATTTATTTATTTTGTCTTTTTTGTAATGTGTTCTTATAAGTTATAATTTCATTACAATATACTACTGTTTTGATCTGTTTGCTATTTGAAATGTTTACGGTTTATTATTTTATAGTGTGATTTTTATAATTGTATTAAAAACATTTAGGATCAGTTTGACCTGGAAACATCATTATTATTAATTATAGAACTCACAATAATAGAAAATGTCCCTGGTTTCCATTTAGGAAATCTGGTCACCTTGTTTTAAATTGGTTGGTTCTTTTTAATGAATCAGTTGATTCGGAAATCCAACTACTGAGTCATCTTTTGATCTGATGACTCATTTGGGCCCAATTGGAATTTTTCTTTTAAATAATTATTTTTAATGATTCATTCTTTTAAATGAATCATTGGACTAAAAGGGACAACATTTATCGAATTCTAATTCATTAGTTTAATATTTTATATTTAATATTTGAGTGGCCATCAATAAAGAAACCGTCTATTTACCAACATGTGTATTTGACAGATCTGGATATATTATAGCTCCCCACATTATACACATCATAAAATCAATTTGTATACACAGTTTGTTTCATATGATATTTTTTTGTTTTAATATTTCAAATAATTGGTCATATATTAGAATAAATAAACATAACCTGAATTATCATGAGAACGTCAGGTATCCAGGTTCAGCACAGTTTCACAAAAGCTTTCAGTAACAGCTTTTAAAAGTTAGAAGCAATTTATGCAACTGAAATGAAAGTGTACATTTACTCTCATCTTGAAACATCTCACGGTGTCATGCAGCATGAGATATTGATGTCATAACCATTTCTTGAACATACTATCCTGTATAGTTTTCAGTAGTGTGCTTTACATATATTATATTACATCATTCTGAGAGAATCATCTGTTTCCGCTGCTAGAGAAAGCAAGATAGCTTTTGGACTATTCTCAAACAAGGCAGCTCTGTTCTGTGTCTGGCCCTTCTTTACCCAGTGTCCATAAATCTTGAATGCACAGGCATCGATGAGCTTGCGAATAGGCTTTACTGCATAGGGGTCGCTCTTGATCACGTCTTTGGTAACTGGCTTGGCACGTCGATAACTGCAGTAAATGCGCATTGTTGCCAAAACTGTCATGCAGATTACCTGAAAAACACAAGTGTCTGCAATAAACCTACATGGATTTACACCTTTATAAAGGCAATCTTTTTTCTGTATTTGTCATCTTTTCTTTCAAATTCTTAAATGTGATAAATCAACACAATTCAAATCAATTGAATAGACACTAAGGCTGTTACCAACCAAATGAAATCAGCATCAGCAAAACCTACTGTTGCAGAAAAAAACTACAACTACAATTAGATTGTCTTAATAAGAGAGTACTACCTTGAACTTCCTGTACGGGCTGAAATGTCGCACCTCTGCGACCACATACTGCTGGAAGAAAGGGTGGTTTAAGGCATCTCTGGCAGTGTAACGTGCCTCAGGATTCACCACCAACAACCTGGAGATCTGAGAAAGTTTACACACCCCACAGAGTGCAGGTTAGCGGATCTATTGTAGGCTTGTATTCATTGGCTGGTAAAGCTAAACAAGTGTATTCCACTATTTTGATATTCCCAGATCTGCTTCAGACGCACCAGGTCTTTGACGGTGTCTGAACGGTCATCCCACTCCGGAGAGGTGAACTGGTAGCTTCCCGACAGGATCATGCGCAGCATTAGCATCTGCTTCCTGTGCCAGAAAGGAGGAGAACCTGCAAGAAGGGTGTACATGATCACCCCTGTGCTCCAGCTGAAAAACACAAGAAACGTGCCATTTCTCAATTCAACAGAATTTAAATTGGTTTCAGAAGCTTGTCTTTGGTCGTCAAGACCGAGCTCTTACATGTATGCTATGAAAAGTCTTTCTGTAATATATGAGGGTGTACTCACAGATCAACGGAGGTCGCGTAACCTTGGTGGTGAGGATCCATAGAGCATTCGATAATCTCTGGGGCTAGATAGCCTGGCGTTCCACATACCTCTATGTGTGACAACACAAAATCAAAGGAAGCTCTTATTATGAAACACATATTTATTTGGCTGTTATATGATGCATGCACAACATTTTACGTATTTGGAATCATAACATGTACTATGTACATCAGCATGATAAATGACTTTTTTGGTTAAATCTCATGTCCTGTTCTTGTTTTACAATCAATCAATCAATCAATTTTTATTGCATTATTTTAATATATTAATGAAAAACATTCTGTCCAGGCACATTTTGTCCAGATTACATTGTCAGCATAAATGTAGGTAGTAAAAATAGTAGTATGATGTAAAAAAGGAGAAAAACATTATTTAAATTAAAAATCTTATATTATTATATCTTATAATTTAGTATAATAAATATGATAAGGTTATATAATTTTTTTTTAGATATTTTATAGGATTATATTACAATATTGGTTACATGAAAACATACATAATATATTGTACAATGATTTATTATATATAAATTATTCATATAAAATATTAGATTATATTAGAATAATATATATATATATATATATATATATATATATATATATATAGAATATCTTGCGTATTAAAAGATACATAATGATTCTTAATAAGAATGATGATTCTTTTTTTGGGGGCTTTATTGAATTCACACGTAATGTGTATTAAAATCTCCCTCATCAGTTATGTATGAAACATACATTTATGTAATTAATAGGTCATTCTTGGAACAGTGAGGGCTACACTGTTCCTGGTTAAAGGTCAGAGGGCACACCAAATAGCAAATAGCTCCTCCGGTTCCAGTAACATAACCTCTCATAGAAGGATAGCATGAAACCAAATTCAGGAGCTGCACAAACCTGACAACTACTGGTCAGAAAATGCAGGGATGCTTCATCATGATCCGATCTGACCTCATACAACATTTGCAAATAACAACATGCCACGATATGATTAAGATTTGATTAGATTCAGGGGCCTGTGATGTCAATATTGTGACTATTTTACAATTACATACACATGCACAACAAATAATACACTTTCATTTTTTAAATATAAAGACACACAAGTTGCTTACCATTAAGTTTTTGTCCTGGTGCAATCTGCACAGCAAAGCCAAAATCAGTGAGTTTGATGTTCATATTGTCATCTAGAAGGATGTTTTCTGGCTTTAGATCTCTGTGCACAATGTTTTGAGAGTGAAGGAACTGAACCACCTCTAACAGCGAACGCATAATCTTCCTGCAAAATGAAAATATTGTGCTGCAAATGCATATGCAAAACTGTACTGTTGTACATTGAGCTATGGTCGTATTTCATCCCAAAATCAAGACAAAAAACAAGACTTTACTTCGTGTTGATGAGACATTAGTGCAGGAGTTCAGTCCAACTGGAGTTCAGGTCCGAAGGTATTCAGAAAGCACAGATATTTTTGGGCATTTCTAGATGTTGTATTTCACTTCGCGTTTTTATTTATCTTGTTTTCTCAAAACGGTGACAAAAAAAGATTAGAGCAATTTATATATCATTCAAATAAGACAAATTTGAACAGAAAAATGAATGCAAGTGATTTTATCACACATCCCTGCATTTGAAACTTTCAACAATTGGCCACATTGACGTTCACTGTAAGTTCCTCACCTAAACTTTATTTATTTATTAATTTTTATTAATAACTTCTAGTAACTTGTATTGAACTCAGAATATCCCTTTAAATCTGCATAAATTAAAGGAAGCACAACAAACACTTTAATGATGTTCAAAAACTTTGGACTTATTTTTTTCCTATTATGGTATTGAGAATTATATATTTTTACATTACGGTAATGAGAACTAAAATGGAAATGTACTTAATTGTCATGAAAATGATGTCACAAAAAGCCATTAATGAATGTAAAGCTGCTGATTTTTTATAAAAGTTAATTTTATACTTTTGATTTTGTGATGAAATATGACCTGCACATGTTCTTGACAGGTTTCATGAAATCATTATACTAACCTTGTCTCTTTCTCACTGAGCGTAACCTTCTCGGTTAGGTAATCAAAAAGCTCTCCTTTCTTCATCCTGTGAGAACAATATTTATTGCATTAAACGGTATTAGAATTAAATGTTAATGTAGTTATCTTACCTCATATTAATTAAAAAATATATTAACAGTACAACTATTTACACGTTAAGAAATTTGCTGGAAATAAAAGCAGTTGAATATGAGAGAGGAAGTCTCTTATTTTTGCTGAGTTTATACAGGTGCATCTCAATAAATTAGAATGTCATGGAAAAGTTCATTTATTTCAGTAATTCAACTCAAATTGTGAAACTCGTGTATTAAATAAATTCAATGCACACAGACTGAAGTAGTTTAAGACTTTGGTTCTTTTAATTGTGATGATTTAGGCTCACATTTAACACAAACCCACCAATTCACTATCTCAACAAATTAGAATACTTCATAAGACCAATAAAAAAACATTTTTAGTGAATTGTTGGCCTTCTGGAAAGTATGTTCATTTACTGTATATGTACTCAATACTTGGTAGGGGCTCCTTTTGCTTTAATTACTGCCTCAATTCGGCGTGGCATGGAGGTGATCAGTTTGTGGCACTGCTGAGGTGGTATGGAAGCCCAGGTTTCTTTGACAGTGGCCTTCAGGTCATCTGCATTGTTGGGTCTGGTGTCTCTCATCTTCCTCTTGACAATACCCCATAGATTCTCTATGGGGTTCAGGTCAGGCGAGTTTGCTGGCCAATCAAGCACAGTAACACCATGGTCATTGAACCAGCTTTTGGTACCTTTGGCAGTGTGGGCAGGTGCCAAGTCCTGCTGGAAAATGAAATCAGCATCTCCATAAAGCTTGTCAGCAGAAGGAAGCATGAAGTGCTCTAAAATTTCCTGGTAGATGGCTACGTTGACTGTGGACTTCAGAAAACACAGTGGACCAACACCAGCAGATGACATGGCAGCCCAAATCATCACTGACTGTGGAAACTTCACACTGGACTTCAAGCAACATGTATTCTGTGCCTCTCCACTCTTCCTCCAGACTCTGGGACCTTGATTTCCAAATGAAATGCAAAATTTACTTTCATCTGAAAAGAGGACTTTGGACCACTTAGCAACAGTCCAGTTCTTTTTCTCCACGGCCCAGGTAAGACGCTTCTGACGTTGTCTCTGGTTCAGAAGTGGCTTGGTAGCACTTTTCCTGAAGACGTCTGAGCGTGGTGACTCTTGATGCACTGACTCCAGCTTCAGTCCACTCCTTGTGAAGCTCTCCCAAGTGTTTGAATCAGCTTTGCTTGACAGTATTCTCAAGCTTGCGGTCATCCCTGTTGCGTGTGCACCTTTTCCTAAACCCAAATTCTTCCTTCCAGTCAACTTTGCATTTAATATGCTTTGTGGAGGGTGTCAGCACTCTGTAAACAGCCAAGTCACCTTTCAGTAATGACAAAGAACAAGAGATACCCAGAATTTATACTGTGACTTACCCTCTTTGTGGAGGGTGTCAATGTTCATTGAAACTTCAAATGGATCATTGCCAAGTCAGCAGTCTTCTCCATTATTGAGATACTGATTTTTGTTTCAAAGAACAAGAGATACCCAGAATTTATACTCAAAATTAAAACTGTAGGGATTTTGAAATGTTTTACATTAATTGAAACATGTAATGAATCAAATGTAAATATTCTAATATTTTGAGATAAGTTACAAGAAAAAATGATTTTTGACTTTACACGACATGAGCTGTAATTTATTGCTCTAATCATCAAAATTAAAACTGAAAAAAAACTTTTGAAATGTTTTACACCTTTACATGGAATAATGAATCAATAAAATATATGAAAGTTTCACTTTTTGTCAAATAAGTTACACTAAGAAAAAATGAAGAAAGCTTTTTCACGACATTCTAATTTATTGAGATCCTTCAGCACCTGTACTGGAGAGGCAAGAAACAATATGGTATCAATGAACAGTCTAAAGAAATAAGTATACTTTCTCACAAGTCAAACACTAAGAAGAAGAAAGCTTTAGTTTCAAAGGAATCCTTCAGTTGAACTGGAGAGGCAAGAAACAATGTGTTCAAATCATATGAGACAGTCTAAAGAAATAAGTATACTTTCTCAACAAGATACTGTTACATTTCACAATTTAAAGCTGCAACTTTGTGGATACTTACTGATATTTTCTTGCCCACACACTATCTTGAGGATGTCTATCTCTTTTATTGTGGCATTTCTGATCTCCTCGATCTCCTCAGGGGTCATCTTATCTGACGGCGTGATGTCTATGACCTTCACTGCATATTCCTGAGCGGTACGCTTATGTATGCAGCGTCGAACCACACTGCTCACCCCTCTGCAACACAATCACCATCAATAACCAAAACACCTGCAATCAAACTAAATAATTTCATATCACATTATTTGTCTTCTGAAGAAAATAGTGAGTTGTAAAGTATATAATATTGTCCAATTAACTCATTGTATAGCATATAATACACACAGAATAAGTTATGAATCCTAAATGAATAATGTGTTTTAGGGAGAATAAAATCTCTTAACCAGTTTACGCACACAAGCACCTTCCTGTTAAGTAACTTTTATGAAATTACTATTATTCAACATTTGCAATTTATAATTTGCATTTAGTTCATAACTCTGGAACCATGAGCCCTAGAGTCAAAATTCTATTTCTCTTTGTCAAGCCCTACGATAATTCATCAATAATTCAAAATGTTTACAACATTTTTCTAAAGTTGTAAACTTTTTTTCCTAAAGTTTAGATTATAAATTTAGATCACTCAGAAATATTATAAATATGCATAAATGTTCATTAATATGCATTTAAATTTTTTTATTTAGATGTAATGTCAACTGAAAAGAACAATTGTCATTTTTGTCACAACTGATTTTTTGGAAATAAAAAAGGTACAGGCTTCACAGTTTGGTTAAACTCAACTGAAGTCAACCAAAACCGGTCCACATGGTTTGATCACTTGACATCCAAACCTGATTAGTTTCAATAATTAGACAAAACTTTGAACCAATATGGTGTTCAGTTTTAAAAAAATATGCCCAAAAATTTGTGTGCCACAAATTTCATTCACTTCCAGTTGTATTTTGAGATTATTACTACTGATTATGAATTATCCCACAAACACTTTTAAGAAACATCCATCTTGGTCATATTTCAAACCAAAATCAAAAGAAAAAGTTTGGAAATATTTAGAAATAAAAGAATAGAAAAAAACTAATTAACAAGTCGTTACTGTGAAAAATAAATTAAATAAAATATTAGTAAACTGGGGTGAAATATGACTAAAACCTTTTTTGGTCTTCACTAAAATATCTGCACAATATGACAATACCTTCCAAGGATCTCCTTTGGATCATACTTCTCATAGAAGTCCTGTGCTCCTGCCCAGTCAGGAATTTCATCTTCTTTGGTCATTATTATAGACCCACCTGGAAGAAAACTGGGTTACTGCAAACCTACAGCACATCAGCTAGTTCAGACATATGTTTATATTTGTTACACTCAGAATAAATGTTTAGAATTATAAAATAAGAAAAGAAAATAATCACAGCATCTAATAACATAGTGGAATTGGTTATAAAATAATCAAATAACACAACCATAACATTTAGGCAGCGGCTATATGCACTAAGTGTAAATAGCAATGGGTTCTATTTACACTCTGTTAAAATAGCAGTATTTTCTGCTATTTATAATACTTATTGCAAATAGACGCAATTATCTGCACCTCAGTATTGTAGTACATTAAAACAGCATGCAGTAATTACGTATTGAGTTTTAATTCAATTTATTAAATGGATGCTGCCTTATTGGGACAATACTGTAAGCCCTCCCTACACCTACCCTAACCGATACTTTATTTTCAACTTTTCAATTATGTCCTTAATTTTTATTGAAAATAAATGCCTTTCCGATATGATATGATATGATATTTGAAAAGGGAGAAAAAAGTTTGCCAGAAGGTGGATTCGAACCCGCGTCGAAATCAGGAGAACACGCGTTCTACACTGTAAAAAAAAAAAAAAAGTTGGGCAACCTTAACATTTTAAGTCAACCAGCTAAAGCAGATTTTTGAGTTTTCTCAACTTATTTTTTGGGAAATTTCTCAACTTTTTGTTGTATAAACTTAAAACAAGAAGTTGAGAAAACTTAAAAATCTGCTGAAGCTGGTTGCCTTAAAATTTTAAGTTTGCCCAACTATTTTTTTTTACAGTGTAGTTCTAGTGTTGACTAGCCCAATCACACATTGGTGGGCGGAGTTAATGTAAATAGCCTCTGCCAACAAGGAGGGCTATTTGCACTTAGTGTAAATAGACACTCCGTAACATTTATTAATAATACAAATAATAACAACAACAACACAAAACACTGAAAATAATAAAGCTTTAACAATATAATAATAATAAAACAACTCAAGCCTTTACAAAAGAGATATCAAAAGGAATTACCAGGGTACTTTGAAATATACAAGGGTACTAATAATTACCACATTCAAGTACCTAGATGATACTGCCATGGCACATGTCCATAAACAATGTAGGTAAATGTATGATTTGTCTTCCGTCGTAATACCATAATAATACCATGCAATACCATTTCTGACATACAGTCAAACCAAAAATTATTCAGACACCAGATATAATTTTTGATAATTGTTTTTACTAGTGGGTGCAGGACACTATGGCCCGGTTTCACAGACGGGGCTTAGCATAAGCCAGGACTAAGGCCTTAGTTAATTAAGATATTTCAGCAGCTTTTACAAAAATGCCTTAGAAGAAAACGTTACAGGTGTGCATCTTGAGATAGATCATTGGCACTGATAAATGACTGTAATGAAATGACTGTAAGTGTAAATCCAGACCTTGAGCCAAAAACTCATCACCAAACACCAATGACTTGTACATATGGGTTCAGTCATTTTAGACACTTCAAAAAAGTTGCAACAGAGATGGAAATATGTTCCCATCGTTGTTGCCACAGATTTGGAAGTGCATTTTTCTGTTCTAAAGAGCTGGACGGCCTGCTGTCCTCTTTCATGGAGGATGGCACTCCACTCTTAGTCTTTGGCGATTTCAACATTCACCTAGACAGGCCTTATGCTACAGACTTCCATTCACTCCTAGCTTCATTTGATCTCAAACGCCTTACCACTACTAGCACGCACAAATCAGGCAACCAACTTGATTTAATTTACACACGCAACTGTGCTACAGATAACATTCTGATACAACCACTACATATCTCTGACCATTTCTTCATTACATTTACCTTACATTTTGCTACCCGGGTGCCACCAGCTCCCTTACCGGTTACTTTCAGACGTAACCTACACTCCCTTTCCCCCACCCTTCTTTCCTCTGTAGTATCCTCCTCTCTTCCCTCACCTACCCATTTCACATCTCTGGATGTGAATGCAGCTACTGACACTTTATGCTCTACCTTAACCTCTTGTCTAGACGACATTTGTCCTCTCTCCTCCAGGCCAGCACGGGCCGCACCTTCTAACCCCTGGTTATCCGATGTTCTTCGTGAGCATCGGACCAAACTCAGAGCGGCAGAGAGAAAATGGCGCAAATCAAACGATCCTTTGGACCTGACTAGGTATCAGTCTTTGCTTTCATCTTTCTCTACTGAAGTCCACACTGCCAAATCCTCACATTTCCACAACAAGATCAACAGTGCTCCAGACATGCGTAATCTCTTCAGAACATTTAATTCTCTCCTCTGTCCCCCTCCACCGCCGCCCACCACTTCTATAACAGCTGACGACTTTGCCACTTTTTTCACAGACAAAACTAGAACAATCGGTAACCAGTTCTCACCTCCACACACACAGGACCTCCAACCAACCACATCCACTGCTCAAACTCCCATCTTCTCCTTCTGTCCCCTCACCGAGGCGGAAGTATCCAAACTTCTCCTCTCCAGCCATCCTACAACATGTCCTCTTGACCCAATCCCCTCTCACCTTCTCCAAGCAATCTCTCCCACACTCTTACCGGCACTAACACACATTATCAACACATCTCTCCACACTGGCATCTTCCCCACAGCGTTCAAGCAGGCCCGGGTAACCCCACTGCTCAAAAAACCTACATTAAACACTTCTCGTTTAGAAAACTACAGACCTGTCTCTCTCCTTCCATTCGTAGCGAAAACACTCGAACGAGTTGTCTTCAACCAGCTCTCACTGTTTCTTTCACAGTACAACAAACTGGATGCTAAACAGTCAGGTTTCAGGAGTGGCCATTCAACAGAGACTGCGCTACTCTCAGTCACTGAAGCCCTGCGAGTCGCAAAGGCCGATTCCAAATCATCAGTCCTCATTCTGCTGGATCTTTCTGCTGCTTTTGACACTGTCAATCATCAGATCCTCCTGTCCACCCTCTCATCGCTGGGCATCACTGGGATTCCACTTCGCTGGTTTGAATCCTATCTCACCGGTAGGTCTTTCAGGGTGGCCTGGGGAGGGGAGGTATCCAAAGCACATCAACTGGTCACTGGGGTTCCTCAGGGATCGGTTCTTGGACCCCTCCTTTTCTCCACATACACTACATCACTGGGACCCATCATACAGGCACATGGCTTCTCCTACCATTGCTACGCCGATGACACACAGCTCTATCTCTCTTTTCAACCAGATGATCCAACGGTAGCTGCACGGATCTCAGGCTGCCTGGCGGACATCTCGGCATGGATGAAAGAACATCACCTACAGCTCAACCTGGCAAAGACTGAGCTTCTTGTCGTCCCTGCCACTCCGACTCTACAGCATGACTTCTCGATTCAGCTAGGCACATCAATAATTACCCCATCAACTTCGGTCAGAAATCTTGGTGTAATCTTTGATGACCACCTGACCTTCAAAGAGCACATTGCAAAGACTGCTCGATCTTGCAGTTTTGCGCTACATAACATCAGGAAAATCAGGCCCTTCCTGACAGAGCATGCTGCACAACTTCTTGTCCAGGCCCTTGTCGTTTCTAGGCTGGACTACTGCAATGCTCTTCTGGCTGGTCTTCCATCAAACACAATCAAACCTCTACAAATGATTCAGAATGCAGCGGCACGACTGGTCTTCAATGAGCCCAAAAGAACCCATGTTACACCTCTCTTCATCTCATTGCACTGGCTACCAGTGGCAGCTCGCATCAAGTTCAAGACACTGATGCTTGCATACAGAACGACCACAGGCTCAGCACCCTCCTACTTCCACTCACTATTACGAATCTACATCCCCTCCAGAAGTCTGAGATCTGCTAGTGAGCGACGCCTTGTGGTACCATCACAGAGAGGCTCAAAATCACTCTCCAGAACATTCTCATTCACCATTCCTGGATGGTGGAATAATCTTCCCACCCCTATCCGGAATGCTGGATCCCTGTCAATCTTCAAGCAACAACTGAAAACTCATCTCTTTCGGCACTACTTGACTTCATCCTAAACTTGTTCTTAAAAAAAAAAAAAAAAAAAACTTTCCCTTTATCTCTCTCTCCTTCCCTTGCTAGCTCGTACTTATTTGAACAATGACTGAGACTTGGTGTTATGAGCACTTCCTCTGTCTGATTGCCTCTTCAAGATGAATCGCTTTATGTATTCCCCAATTGTAAGTCGCTTTGGATAAAAGCGTCTGCCAAATGACTAAATGTAAATGTAAAGAAGGGGGTCCCAATACTTTTGTCTATATAGTGTATGTACAAGTCATTGTTGTTTGGTGATGAGTTTTTGGCACAAGGTCTGCATTTACAGTCACACCAGAGGTGTTAAACTGGGATTAGGACTTGGTTTTCTGCAGACCAGTCAAGTTCTTCCACACTGACTGAATCAATCATTTTCTTTTTGAACCTTGTCTTATACACAGAGGCATTGTCATGTTAGAATAGAGTCCTGTCCAAACTGTTGCTATAATATTAGAAGCACACCATTTCCTAGAGTATCATTATATGCTTCAACATTAAGATTTGTACTCAAAGAAGTTACTAAAGTAGTCAAACCTGTTCATTAGAAGGGGGCGACCCAATACTTTTGGCAATATAGTGTATGTCAGAGCAAGATATTTTCAGTTGAGACAGCTCAAACATGCATTTTAGTCTGGGACTATCCTTAAGCCTTGTCTGTGAAACCGGGAGTATAGTTTATTTTGTGAGGATAGCAAAATAAAGTAAACTGTGACATATTATGCCCAAAAATTCTTCATACAGTGGACTACCAGTAAAAATTTATAAAATTTTGGGACCAAAAATTATTCAGACACTTTGACCGTGTTTTTACTTTAATAGCTAATGTGACCTTTTTACACCACAGACTGAACCAAATGAAGCATTGCTTGGTAATTGGTTGACCTACATTGGTATAATCTAATTGTGTTCTTAAATTCAACAGCTGACAGCTATTTAACCTAATTCATATTAGCCTAAGTTACCTTTCTATCAAAGTTATCTCACATTATCAAGATTAATTTGTTCTGATACCGTTTAACTGAGTTCTTGTCATATTTTATTACCATTTTCGAAACTATTGCGAATAAACTGACAATGTGAGAAATGTTGAAGGTGTCGGAATCAATTTTGGTTTGACTGTCATGTAAATACCATGTTATAGCTACATAGTGTAGTGTACAGAGATCGTATTATCCGGCTTCGTTTAGTACGGGTCAGAAACATGAGCATGTTTTATGTTTCTGTGACTGTTTTTCTTTGTAGCGTTCTGCGTTGGCAGAATAATCTGATATGTACTCTGGTTATACTGCGATGTTTATATACAGCAGCAGCGGCTCCGCATCAACCTGAGCTGCAGCAGCATCATGGACGGCGGCGGCGGCGAAATGCATGACGGTAATCTGTTCACACGAGCGGGTTACTGTCACGAATTCACAGCGACTCAATTCGACATACCTGTTAGAATCGCTATTAGTCCTTCTGTTGAACAGCGTTGCTCTCCGTCGGTTTGTGCAGTCAGCGGTCAGTCCATATACCGGGAGATACGACGGCTCTGCTGCCTTCAACAACACAGCACCAAAGGGCAAGCGTGAATGTCAAGATCCAAAAATAAAAAAGCTGTATTAAAGACAGGACAGTCCCATATCGTATTACCACTTACGGTTATGCACTTTGATAAAGAAAACCAGTTCACACTTACATTTCTGTATCAATTAATTATATTCTTACAAAAACAATCATCCATTCACAACTGATTCTTTTATTTAAATGTAGCCTACTATCATATATGGGAGATGACTTAATATCTATTAAACTTATTACAGAAGTTGAGATGACTGTAGTGTCTGCTAAATGCATAAATTACTATATTTAAATAAGGCTATGGTTATGCTATATATGAATAGACATTGTGGGTCAAAATGACAGCAAAGAGCACTTGAATGTTTCTGATTCTTTTATTGTTCACTATTCAAGACCACATCATTTGAATTAAACATTTTTAATAATATCACAAATTCTCCTGCAGAGAAATACACATTATGATCTCTTCTACAGTAACTCAAGCAGAAAAAAGCTGCAGTTATCTACACCAGATATATAAATACTATGCATCACATATGTTACACAGCATTTCTTCTTTTATTTTTCACATAGGCCCTAATATCTAATTGAGATGCATTTTTAAGAGGAATCATTTTCCAGAAGCAAGAAGACGGTGACTGGCTATGGAACAGTTGTGTTCATGTCTCCAATCCAAACCTCATGACAGTCCTGTAGGTGAAAAAAATAAATAAACAAAAATATTTTAATTACTTTAGAACAATACAAGCCATATCTATGGAAGGCCGTTTCTGCCACTGAAGAAAAAAAAAAAAAAAAAAAAAGGTAATTGCGACTTTTTATCTCACAATTCTGAGAAGATCAGTCTTTCCCCATCAAAACTGGACTTTAACTCGCAATTGAGAGTTTATATCTCACAATTCTGAGAAAAAAAGTCAGAATTGTGAGATGAAAAGTCGCAATAACCTTTTTTTTTTTTTTTTATTCAGTGGCGGAAACGGGCTTCCATACAGATCCACTGAAAAACTATGATAATGGAAAAAATACAGCAAAGGAATGCTGTTGAAGCAAACTGATGAAGGCAAATCTACAAAATTGTGTCGCATTCACCATATTGTAACAAGAGAACAACTTTGCATAAATATAATGGTTCATGTTAAACGGAAAATTACAATTATGTCATCATTTACAAACCCTAACGTCGTTCCCAACCCGTAAGACTTTCATTCATGTTCAGAACACAAATGAAGATCGTTTGAATGAAATCCTTTGACAGTTTACACAACGACCACTTCTGATGCTTCAGAAAGTTCATAGAGATCTTAAAACAAATCCATACATTTTCTGAACAGACTCGTTCTCTTTATATGATGAACTGGCTTAATTTAGGCTTGTTTAACGAAAAGATGAACAAAAGTCCTACAGGCTTAGAATGACATGAGGGTGAGGAAATGATGATTTTGGGGTGAAATATCCCTTTAAACTACCTTTATTTTAAAAGGTTTCATATTAACCATTTGTTAAGCTATTGTTCAGCAGTTAACAGGAGTTAAACGATTTAAATATACTGCTGTAATAACATCAAGATGAGAATCCATGTTACCAGAACTATTAATAATGTTATTAACGTGAACAATGCATTATATAGTTAGGAAACACTGATGATTACTGTTGAACACACAGCAAAGTGATTCTGTTTTTGGCAGCTATTCTTTAATTAACCATTTAAAACTTTACTCTGATCAAGCTAAAAAAAAAAAGTGCAAATATTGTTCACTATATCCAGTGATAAATAAGTATTTGTTGATTTCTAATAATAAATGCCTTACTATTCCTTCAGTCTGACAGCAAATAAATAAAATGATTAACATTCAATTATTCACATATAATTGACTAAAAAACTAGTTTACATTAGGTGCAAATTTCACTCCTTTCATCATATTAAAACTTCTGCACTTGACTCAAAAACTACAAATAAACTCAGCATTTAATTGGCAAGTTTGCAAACTGGTGCCGCTACAAAACATCTGTGTACATACCATTGGAGAATTTGCATTGTTTCAGTACTTCACTGAAGCCCTCACAGAGACTGAAGTCACTCTGTGTCTGAGCACATTCAATGAACTGCTTCAGCTCATATCCACAGGGACTCTGCTGCTGCTGCTGCTGCTGGTACATGGATGGCTGCTGCTGCTGGGACATGGGCTGAGCCTGGTAGGGCTCCTGTGGGACCGTTTCAGGATTATATTGTTATTTGAAAGCAGAAATCATTTAGCAAGATCAACCAGATATAAAGGATGAACATATTTACTAATACATGGCTGTACATGATGTTTGTCAGACAAAACGTCTATATAAGGATTTAAAAAAATATTCTGAGAGACTGTACTAAGTGCTTAAATGTACTGAATGTGCACTTGTAGTGTACTTCCCTTCTTAGAAGTATATATGGTATTTTACAGTGTCCTGGTTGCAAATGACGTACTTACTTTAGTAATAACAAATTAAGCATTATTACACGCAACTAACCCGAAACCAAACGCTCATTTTAACCCTAAGCATATAAGTACATGTAGCTAACTGATATTACTTACTACTGAACTGTATAATTACACTGTAACAAAGACACCATAAAATAAAGTGTTTCCGTGTATTTTCAAAACCGTCCTTGCAGATAATTAAATAATCTAAATGAAATAAAAAGACACTTAAGTGTACTTAAAGAGAGACTAACACACTTAAGTCCAGCTTTAAAAAGGGCACATTAAAAAAAACAACTTTGTAATAACATACAAGTTATTTCATGTCATACACTTATTTTGATTTGATGACCAACATACTAAGCCACATGTAAAGTACTTGATTATAATTGTATCTAACGTTATTACCTTTTCAGTTAACATTTTAAATGTACTAAACTTCAAATATATTTAGATACGTGACATACAGTTGAAGTCAACAGTTTACAGACACCTTGCAGATTCTGCAAAATGTTAATTATTTTACCAAAATAAGAGAGATCATACAAAATGCATGTTATTGTTTATTTAATACTGACCTGAATAAGATATTTAACATAGAAGACGTTTTCATATAGTCCACAAGAGACAATAATAGTTGAATTTATAAAAATGTCCCTGTTCAAAAGTTTACATCCCCTTGATTCTTAATACTGTGTTGTTACCTGAATGATCCCCAGCTGTTTGTTTGTTTAGTGATAGTTGTTCATGAGTCCCTTGTTTGTCCTGAACAGTTAAACTGCTGCTGTTCTTCAGAAAAATCCTTCAGGTCCCACAAATTCTTTAGTTTTCCAGCATTTTTGAACACTTTCCAACAATGACTAGATGATTTTGTGATCCATCTTTTCACACTGAGGACAACTGAGGGACTCATATGCAACTATTACAGAAGATTCAAACTCTCACTGATGCTCCAGAAGAAAAAACAATACATTAAGAGCCGGGGGGTGAGAACTTTTTGAATTTGAAGATCAGGGTAAATTTAACTTATTTTGTCTTCTGGGAAACATGTAAGTATATTCTGTAGCTTCTGAAGGTCAGTGCTAAATGAAAAAAAATATGATATTTAAGCAAAACAAGAAAAATGTACACATCTACATTCTGTTCAAAAGTTTACAGTTCTAAAGTACATTATTTCTGTGACAAGTTGCACAAGTGTACTAGGAGAGCTGAGCGTAACAGGTTCAAAACAGGTCATTTGGCTTGTGTTTACCTGATAGGTGACATCAGGCCTGGCAGCCTCTGACTGTCCACCTCCGCTGAAGCCGCCGGTCATGGCGTGACCTATCGTGTGTCCGACAGCAGAGCCGACCGCAACACCGGCCGCGGTGGACGCCATCTGAGCGAACATCCCCGGCTGACGGGGAGCAGCAGCGGGAGCCGCCACCGCCGATGGTGGAGGAGGAGCGGGCGCTGGAGCGTATGAGCGTGGAGGAGCTGCTCTAGCCATTGGTGGAGGTGAGGAGGAGTAACTAAAGTGAAAACACACCATCATCTACCTGGACAGTAAGATCTCTTCATACAAGGTTCACACACTGATGAATTTCCAAGACAGATTTGGGTTATCAATCATCAGTATTTGATGTTTTTTTATGACTGTTGTGCCTATATGGTTGCTAGGGTGTTCTAGGTGGTTGCTATACAGGACCAAATAGTGACTCATACACAATATATATGGGTATTGGGTACAGTATGGGTTTTTGATTAAATTAGATTTTTTTTATATATATATTTGTCAGTAGATATTTATTAATTGTTGAGTAATAAATGTACAATATTTACTGATGCCTGTTAATTTCCCCTTTTTTTGTTACAATTTTCTTCTCATCTAATGTTCATTATTAATATTTAAAAACCTGCATAATTTTTCTAATTTAACTAAAGCCTGGAAGTTTTAAGAATAAAAAATTAAAACAAAAATAATTGAATACACTTTTAAAGAATTCTAGAATTATAAAACCACTGCATTTTCATAAAAGTGCATTTCTACACAAAACTCAAGCTTTCACTTGCAAGTATGCGTCTGTTTTACACCAAATACTGCTTAAAGACACATTTCAGAGCAGAGGATAATTCAAAATGTTTTAGATTGTATTAGATTTGATATTGTAAACAAGTATTATTCAAAGCCGGCTCGTTCACATACACTCATGTTCATATAAATGTAAGCTATGTATGTCCTCTACAATCATCATCACTATTGCTAATAACTAATCTGCTTAAAGACACATTAAGAGACTAAGCTGTAGCTGTCGCTGATGGTAAAGAAGTTTGTTCCTGATTTAAACTGTTGGTTAAGTAACTGACGCATGACTAGCACTAACACATGTAACTTAGCTCATGATAATCGCTCTTAACTAACCTTGGAGGACTCATCCTCGAAGTTCTGCTTCGGCTTCCTCTTGGCATGTTGCTTTTTTACGACTAATTCCAGAAAAAGATCCAAGACTCGCTGGAAGTTCTGCTGTTTTAATATTACTGTACTCTGTCTGTGCGTTACTGACCTTCGCGCTGTACTTATAATCCGGGGAACTTTCTAGCGTATTACATCATAACGTTCGAACGTCCGCTCATGCGCATGCTGTACTTCCGGAATATGCCGCAACGAAGTGAAACGTTTGAGTGCTTGTGTATCTTCAATTACATAAAACTTACTATTACTATTATATTTTGTATTCTAATTTTATAGTTTGTATAAGATATTTCCAACAATGAAATACAAAATGTATTAGCGTTGATAGTGTTTTGCTCCTAATTTATTTGCTCCTAATTATTCGATTTTGAGAAGCACAAGTCTGAGGGATTTTAAAATTTGAGAAATCATCATGTACAATGCATATAATACATAATTCTTTAGTAATAATATAACTTATTCTGTCTCTTCCTTATTATCTGTGACTGTAGCTTTTTAACTATTAGTATTATTTTGAGAGTATACAAATTATATACACAGACACAAATATATAAATTTGTGATTTTTTTTTTAAAAAAAATACCAATTTTATAGCACATTATAATAATTATAGTGCATGGTTAGTAAAATCTGACTTTTCGTGTTATGACCCCTGTAATTGGCTAGACATCAGTCCATCATAGTTTTATTGCTGTCATTTTAAAGTAGCTGAGTGAGTCTGCAAACTTCATGACCTTCTCTATTACTGTAGAACTTATTCATTAGATTTGAAAGCATCTCAGTGGATTATTTGGGTTTCTGGGCCTTGCACAGGACTATCAGAGAACTTTACCTTGACTATAGAAATATCAGTTACATTTCTGAGTTTTCAAAGCCTGGATACCACAATTTTAAAACGGTCTAAATTTCCTTGACTCTTGGTATATGCATGTGTAAGTTATCAGCAAGCGGCAGTAGCCATTTTTTGAATACGCAGATTATTTCTTTATTAAACTAATTACATTTTATTTTCCAGATTCCAAATATACACTGGGCAATAACATCCAGGCAGCTCTTGAAAGAAAGAAAAAAAGTTTAAACTGCTGTAAAACATTTTAAAACCCGAGTCGCAATCGTTCCCTTGCAAAAACAACAACAACAGAGACCCATTATCACTATTTTTATTTTAGTCCAAAAAAAAAGCAGTCTCCTTTACAATGACATTTCTAAAAGTGAGGTGCTGAGCCCACAGCTAACAGTCAATCATGGTAAGCAATAATAATAATAAAAAAAAAGAACAAAAAGGTAACAAAACCAAAATACTGGTACAAAAGCGTTTCAACTCTCCTCTTCCTTTAAAAACAATGAGTTCAGTCAGTTTTACTCTCAGCGTGTGTTGTGGCTCAATCAACATAAGATTAACTCAACACGTCTGCACACACACTCACACGAATGAGCCATTAAGGACAACAAAGTAGCAGGAAGGTGAAGTGATGGGGTGAGCGATGACACTGGGACATCAAGATGACGATGATGGTGACGAGATGCTGTTCAGTTTGCATGCTGTGCAGAAGAGAAGCACAGCTTGAGTGTATATGGGTATGGGCCATCTGCAGAGAGAAACAGAAAAAGGATAAGTAAAAAATAATTAACATTAAAGCTGTGTGCGGTGGGAAAAGAGTTGGCAAGTAAGAGTGAAGCAAGTACAAAGATATACAAATTACTGTTGCAGATTACAATTGTCCTGTAAAATTAAATACAGACTATTTGGCATCAAGCGATCACAAATTCAGTTCTCTTTAGCAGCTTATTGTGTGTAAACGGACAAATTCACTGTTGAAATGTGGAGACTTCACGTGAACACAGTAGGTTATGTCTTAAGTCTAAGTAAACAGTTGGGTAAAAACCAGATGTTTATCAGTATACTGGATCTGTGCATTCAGTTTTAAAGGGACAGCAGCCTAATTTTAAATGCTGCTGTCTGTGTCATGAATGTTAATCAAACAACAAAAAAAACAAGAAAAATCACTCACTGCTCTTGATTAAATAACGTGTATCTTTAATAAGCATCAATTTTGATTCATACAGTGAAGACCATGTAGTGTTTTAGGTTTACACTTGATTATTCAACTTCTATTGTATTTCTTACATCACATTGAATAAAACCTACTGTATCTGAAAAACGTTTCATTTGTATCTTTGTTCTATTGTATTTGTCCTATTGTTTGTAAATTGCTTCTCATACCATGAAATAAGATTTTGGTCATATTGCCCAACCCTAGGAGCCAAAAACATACATACATTATTTATTAAATTTGCTTTAATTTTGTAGGAAACCCTGACAACCAATTCATGCCAACAATATCTAAAACAGATGATGGTCACTTACTGGGGTTTTTCATCTGGTAATGGTTAATCATAGCAAGAGCTTCCATGGCATCATTGACAGACTCCCACTCCAGAAGCCCTGACGAACTCCTCTCTGATGTGGAACCTATTCATTAAAGAAAAAGAGGCACTGGACACATTACAATAATGAAGGGGCATGGATGACATTACCAGTTAATAAGGCACACTTTAAATTAGTTCATGCTGAGTTTGGCTTTCTATGCCCTTATTTACAATGCATCAGTTAAAGACAGCACATTTTCACATACCTTTAGCTGCAAAAAGTTTGACATTGGAAGGGCACTTTACCCCAAGTTCTTCACAGATCTGAAAACAGATGAACGTTTTAAATGTACACACCAAACAACATCATGTGACAAGAAAGGTCCTGACTTCCTGTAATGTGAACTGACCCTGGTAAAGGCGTCTGGTGAAGCCTCAGGTGCTGCGTTGAAAAAGTGTAGCACATTGCTGGGGTGCTGAATGCGGTTCTTTGCTGCCTGCTCTGGAGAACTGAAACGGTTATTTCTGCTCCCGTGAAAGTCTTTGAAGCTGCTGGTCCCGTCTTCAAGCTCATAGGACTGACCGGGCATGATGGCCTGCTGCTTCGACACACTGACAAAGAAAACAAACAGATGAAATCGTTGTAGTATAGTAATATGTATATATGTGTGTGTATATATATATATATATATATATATATATATACCGTATTGACCTGAATATAAGACGATGTTTTTTTCTTGGAAATACATCTGACAAAACGCGGTCGTCTTATATTCAGGGTCTAGACCAGGCATCCTCAAATCTGGCCCACTCCTGCAGAGTTTAGCTCTAACCCTAATCAAACACACCTGAGCATGCTAATCAGAGTCTTCAAGATCATTAGAAAATCACAGGAAGGTGAGTTTGATCAGGGTTGGAGCTAAACTCTGCAGCAGATTGGCCCTCCAGGGAAAGATTTGAGGAACCCTGGCCTAGACTTTGACGCCAATAATACACCCACAACAACAGGTGGTGCCAAAAATGCATAAAACGAGTGTGTCATAAAATACATAATGTAATGTGTGTTGTAAAGATCGCAAGTGAAAAAAGAAAAGCTTGCAGCGGCATGAGTCGTGACTGTCATGTTAGCCTGATGGGAACAAACTTCCTCTGTAAGTGATTTTAAAACATAAGACAGTACCCAGATCTGAAGACTACAATAAGATTTAATTTCTACTGTTAATACAATTTTGGTAGGCTACTATGAGATGGATAGCATATATATATATATATATATATATATATATATATATATATATATATATATATATAATACATATATATATATATATATATATATATATATATATATATATATATATATATATATATATATATATATATATAGAAATTGCATTTTACTTTGATTCCTGTCAAATTCTTATATTACTGTAATATTTAAAAAAATCTTAACGTAAATAAACAAAACTATTTTAAAACTATTTTAACACTGATTCGCTTCAAAGTCGTATAAGACCGTAATGTAAAAAAAAAAAAACCTCAACGAAAATAAGACAAAATGAGGTATTTTAACAATGGAAGTATTTTTTATGACTAAACATAATATGTAGCGAAAGTGTCACAAAAAATATTCAAATAATCTGAAAATATTCTAATTCTTCATTTATACAAAATAGGTAATGAATTTTGTACAATCAGGCTGCTATTATTGCAAACTTAAATAAATAAAAAAATAATCCAATTGAAACGTACCACACATTGAGCTTCTGATTGAACAGGAAGTTGTTGTTGAGATGTGAGATGGCACGATCCACAGCATAGCAGTCTCCCATCTCCACCATAGCAGCTCCAGGCTTGCTCTTCATGAATTTCACCTACATTTTAAGGGCAAAAGTGGATTTCAGATAAAGTTGTTTTCATTTTGACAGTATCCAACTTACTTTTAGCTGTTCTACATACATACCCGTTCCACATTTCCATACAAGCAGAAGATGTTGAAGACCCTGTCTGCGTTTATTTTTGAGGGATCCAGGCCATACAGCATGATCACCGGTGAGTCTGCATGTGCGCCATATTCACCCGGGGGCGGAGGTGGGGGGCCGCCGTACTGTCCACCGTAACGCTGACTGGTTCCACCACGCCTTGGACCACCCATGGGCGGCCCCATCCGTCGGCCTTCATAGGGTCCGCCATAGCTCTCCTCTTGGTATCCGGGATAACCTCCTGAGAATACACAAACGACAAACAGACCACGTTGGGGTGGGGGCTGTGGGCAGGATAGGGGCAAACAAACAATTTACGCACCCTTCACTTTAGTTTAAGTTTTAACGTCAACACAGCACCATCTTGCTGCCACTGTGATAAATACACCCCAATTTGTAATCGTTTTAACATTCACTCCCCTGTTTGCGAGCAAATGAGGCAAATGTGTTAACACGTGTGCCCCTGCAAGCCTTACCATACTCTGGAGGGTGGTCTCCCAGCAGAGCCGGCTGCCTCTGGCGCTTGTTGGGGTTGGCGTTCATATCTGAGAGGCAAGAGAAGGAAGAAGGCCAAGAAAGGAAAGGGGGAGGGGCCAAAAAGAGAGGGGGCGAGAGAGAGAGAGAAAGATGAGTTCGCTGAGAGGCGACAGGACAGTACACTGACTTTTTGAAAGTTAATGTGATTGTCATGAACTTTAAGTTCAGCAGAGAAGGGGACACATAAAATACCAGAAAAAAGGTCCGATAATATTAGGGTTAATCTCATGAAAATGCGAGTTACATTTCACCCCCAAAAAACGGGTGCATTTGTGTAAAGAAAATGAAACCTACTTTTAAAATCACTGAATTTTGTACGGTAACATTTTCATGACAAATCAAGCCCATTTTATTCTTAAACTGTCATTATCAATGTCTGAACATCTTTTGTCCTTTTTTATAAAAATACTGCAATGGGACTTAAAAATACTATGATACATTTACAGCAGTATGAGTCTTTTTGAATTACAGTAATGAGACTTGTAACTGAGGTAGGTAGTTTTTTATATTAATGATAATTACAGGGATTAATTCTTTTGATTTCAGGGTGAACTCATGTGAGACTGACCTTACCTATGAAATTACTACTTACAAACCTGTCTATCACAGCCAGCTGGCTAATAAACAAAGGCTTTCTTTGGGGTTTACCAGCCCCGAACAAACTGCTGTGTTGGCTGTGACAATGTAATTATGTCATATTATGTTTGGGAGTGTGTGTGTGGGGGGGGGGGGGGGGGGACAGAATTTCTACTGCAGACACACACCTTGATTGCCCCCATTGCCATCAGCATCTGCACCTGTTCAGGTACACACAGTGCAAACATCAATCTCACGGACATTTCTGAACAATTACATAACAGGTATCTTACTCTATTTAGGATCTTAAATGCTTTTAACAAAAGACGCAACTGAAAATGATGGCAGGCCTCTCTTCTCCTATACCCTCTTTACCTCTTTTGGTGCTGGTGATCATGCTCAGCTGGGTCTCAAAATGGACTCACATTTTTACTGACATTTAATACACAGAGCCATAGATCGCTGACAAGCTACGCAATATCGCGTTCATAATCGAAGGCGATTCATCTGCGATTATGAACGCGATATTGCGTAGCTTGTCAGCGATCTATGTATTAAATGCAGCTCCATCTGAAAGCAGGTGATGGAGATTTACCGCTAATCACGGAACCGGCTTCACTGACGAGATACGCATGACAATCACATGCGATTAATCATGCAGCCCTAACACAAACACGGGCGACTGACATGTGCACAGTAAATCACTGTCCAACATTGTCTGCGCAATTTCTCTCCAGAATTTACGACCGATAAAATGTCTTTGTACTTGTCAACGTAGCTGTATACTGTTGCTTGCGTTTGCTGTAGATAGTTGTTCCATCTCATCCATTTCTCTTTTTTTCCCCCTCGCAATTACAAAACAGTGTTCCCACCTTGTGGAGCAACTTTTTAATGCAAAAATTTTAGCCGCATATGAGAAATTAACATATGTATGGTTAGAAAAGCTATACACATGCACAGTATTATGGTGATGAAGAAATTTACACTGAACACTGTACGCACACTCTAGCGAATGCATAAAACTCAAGTATATTTTGGGCTTTAGTGGCATAGCAGGCCATCTTATTATTAGTGTAAACACACAAAATGGTGGCAGGGTTGGGAAGTAGCGCCCCGTCAGTGGAAAAGGGGTACTAATCACGCAAAACATCTCTGAGGATCACAAGTATAATAATGTTGCTCACAGAAGAACCACCCATCCCAGGAATATACATTTTAAAGCACCTTGCTGAACTACATCAATTGGTAGCCCAATGAGGAAGGCAAAAAAAAAAAAAACACTCAACTGGGGAGGAAAAGATCAAGTTAGTCAAACATTTGGTCAATCTCCCCCATGAAACATTAGACTAGAAGCGTATCACTCCAAGACAACAGAAGCTTGGGGTTACTTACAGTACAAACGCAAGGGTTGGGGGTTGAAGGATGGGGCAAGTAGAACATGCCGTAAATTAGCCACCGTTGAGCGTCTTCATGGCGTCCTCATCCATATCGCACTTAAGAACTTTCCATTTCTTCCCCCCACCAGTCCATTCCACTGATTTCCCAAGTACTCTTCCTTGTTACAGATGGGTTTCAATGCTTCACTGATGCCACAGCACACACGCCGTATTCTCATTTCAATGCCTGTCTTCCCATGGTGGTTGAAAAGCTGGAGCAATTTATGCCCAATTCAGACTGACTGGTACTTCCACTAGAGACATAAAGCCAACCTGCATCACACGGAAGGTGTTACACAGTAGTCAAACGACTGGAAAAAAAAGGGAACAAATGTCACATATTGACAGAAAGAGAGAGGAGGAATCGTGAAAGGGAAGGACTAGAGAAGGACACATGTTGGGGGAAGAGAGAGTATCTGAAACACCAGCCTCCAGGGCAGAATGTCAGGGCTTAACAGAGTAAAAAAAAAAACACTTGTCTGCATGTCAGTGCGTCTACTTGTTGAAATGTTGTCTGCAGTGTCTTCGGTGTCTCGAGTGGTTTAGTGTCATCAGCTGTTGACGAGTGAAGAATCAGGCATGTCGATTTGTAGGTGTCGGGGTTTGTGTTGTAACGATCGGCACGGCGAGAGAGAAAGACGACGTACCCCAGAAAAGACATACAGGTTCAGAAAGGCTGTTTGTCTGTGGACGTCAGCAGTTTGACATGAATGAAGAGAAGAGGTCTGTTTGCATTGTGTTGTGGTGTCACTTGAGGATGCGTGTCAAAATCATCCCTTGTTAGCAGTGAGGTTAAGGTGATGTGTCACAGTGGCGTGTGTCTTGCTCTTGACCCGTAAGAAACAACGGGAGAAAGTTGAATGGGTGTGGGAGCCATAACTACTTGCACCGACAACCCCAAATCCTTCAATGTCTTCGCTGGCAGTGTCATTTCTGTAGGAGGTGATGAGTGCTAAATGTTGCGTGATCAGGTGTTTGTCAGGATGCCTTGCAGTTTCATGAGAGTAAAATTTGAGTGTTTGTCCTTTTGGAGAAAGGTATAGGAGGCAGTTGTGGTTTGATGACTGGTACAGTGGGGTGGAAGTCTGAGGCACTTGTGTCTCCAGTGAAATCTAGGAAATGTCCCCCAGTGTCCAGATGTATTAAGTGTTCTGTAGTTGCACTTGATATTCTGGAAAGTTCTGTGCTTTCGTTTTGGTCTCTAAAATGTACCGCATGAATGTGAGGGGCAAATGGCTGGAGCGAGCACCAAAGAACATCTCGTTCAAAAGATCATTGGTTCGTTGACCTGCAATTAGTTTGCAACAGGAATTTCTTTGGGCACACCATGAATACCCATGGCCAAAATCACGAAATCGTAAAAGTTTGTGAACAATTAATCAATGCATGTTATTCCAAAGAACAACATAGCACTGCTCAAAAAAAACTTTCATCATCAAGCCCTATTATTTTTCAGAGTCTAATAAACTCCCAATAAAAACAAAATCAATTCCCCCTCCAGTTTTTTCTTCTTAAATATTACTTCACCTGGAAAAGTAAAATGGGTTGTGAATGTAGTTTCATGTTAACCGTAAAAGGTGTCTGATAATCTGCCCTTTATGGTGCTAACCCAGTAAGCCACTTGCCCCTCACACTACTGGCATGTGACAGGCTTTGCTGGAAAAGGAAGCTTGTGAGATATATCGGCAGGACAACATTCTGAGGAAGCATTCTGTAGAAAGACCACAGGGATACGGCTTTACCTTCCCCTCTGAGCGTCACGAAAACTTAGAAAATGTGGTGTAGACATTGGTATGCCTAACACTCGGCATAGGGGAGGCGAAACAGCGGATTCATTGCTGTGATTCTAAGACGTCCCAATCCCACCCACTTATTTTCCCCACAGTGGCAGTAAGGGCGCAGAGAAATGTCAGAGCAGATGTAGAGTAAATGGTACCTTGGCTGCTCAGGTTCGGATTGGTGTAGTCCCATGTGTCCTGGTCATTCTTGAACACATTAAGGCGTGTTGGCTAAGAGTAAAAAAAGTAAATAAAATAAATTAAATAAAAATGACCTTTCTACCAGCTTGAGTAGGGATGGGTGATATTGAGTATTTACTTAAAATATGTGGGTAATAAAATGTCAATAAATATAGCATTTCATTATTATGCATTAGTATGTTTAATATTATATATTGGTGGATTGATTAAGCTTTTAGTGTTCTTTTTTAAAAAAAAATCTTGCTTCAAGATTTTCACTCTAACTGGCTACAAAATAAATGGTTCCTCTAAAACCACATTTTTAAGCCATTCAGAAAATGCACAGAGTATTGTCAAATGTCTGAAAAATAAATGAGTTAATTATTGTAGCATTATCACCCAGAAAAATTTAGATGAACCTCACCTTGGCATACTCGATCTTTAGTGTGCAACAGCCAGAGTATATATCAGCCCCGTTGAGTGAGGCCTTGGCCCTTTGGGCACTCTGAACGGAATCAAATGTGTGAGGAATTAAAGAAAAACAAAAGGTAATCTTGTGTTCCCTGACTACGGAGGTTTTTATTTAAAGTATTCATGGAAGGCAACATACTTTAAAGGGTTAGTTCACCCAAAAATGAAAATTCTGTCATTAATTACTCACCCTTATGTCGTTCCAAGCCCTTAAGACCTTCGTTCATCTTCGGAACACAGATTAAGATATTTTTTATGAAAACCGAGAGCTCTCTGACCCTCCATAGACAGCAAGGATCCTTATACGATCAAGGCACAGAAAGGTAGTAAAGACATTCTCGTAGCTTCATAAAATGAAGGTTGAACCACTGATGTCACATGGACTATTTCAATAATGTCTTTACTACCTTTCTGTGCCTTGATCGTGGTAGTTCCCTTGCTGTCTATGGAGAGTCAGAGAGCTCTCGGATTTCATCAAATATATCTTAATTTGTGTGCCGAAGATGAACGAAGGTCTTACGGGTTTGGAACGACATGAGAGTGAGTAATTAATGATATTATTTTCATTTTTGGGAACTATCCCTTTAAGTTAATTGGTTTGGACAGAAACTTCCTAACAAAGCTTGTAAGACATTCATAGTCCACATGCAAAGTGGACTTAACTGACAAGAGTGCAATGACTCGTGAACACAAATTACAGCTAGAAGAACCGATCAAACAGCTTTGATCTGCAGTATGAAACAGTAAAGGATATTCCACCATGGCCTGGACACCATTCTTCCTAAAGATGACGATTCTTTGAACAGGACCACAGTTGTTGCAAATAGTATAGAGAACATCCTGTAGAACAACAAGAACATTAGTGTGAAAAATCTCATTTGTATAATAAAAAGCATCAATAATATTACACAGTGGATGTGGGTATTACCGTGGTAACAGGATAAATGGGGTTCATGATTGTTAATAGCAAAACATTATTAACACTGCGGGAATCATCAGGGTCACCCGGCCTGGATATCTTCTGACTGGTAGAGTAGTTTACAAACGCAGGATGTCCGGCAATGTAGATCTGGTTGTCGTTGGCATAAGTAACAGCATTGCAAGACCCATTCATATCCTCATATTCAACAAGGGCTTGACGCTTCTTAGGCATGAGTACAACATAACTGCAGAGAAATGGAGAGATATGATCCTCAATGCATTTCACTACAGGCAGAATTACGGTATGGTACACCCGACGGAGACGTAGCACAAGTTACCTGATGGTTCCAAACTCTTGCAGGGCTTCAACGATGTCGGCCTCCAAAACTCCGTCCACTAAACCTCGGACATGCACCACCAGAGAGGGGAGAGTCTTGTGCGGGTCAACATAGTCCTCCTATGAAATAAATCATCACATTAGTCCAGAAAACTGGCATAGGTATTCATAATTTATAAGAAAAATCATCTAAACACAAACATTGCAATTTGTGTGTAACACGCACTTTGTGCATGCGGTGTATATTGTCCTTACTGTGTACAAATTGAGTACGTTCTATACATTTATATGTATTAATTGTCATGTATGTTATATTTTTCCCGCTCGTTGTGATTAATCACGAACAATTAATATGCGTTTACGGTTACATGCAGCATAATCCATTCATTCAGCAGCCTACCAGAATATACGTGTGGCGTGGAAAATACAGGCTTTTCTTACTAAAATGTTACATCAACATTCGCTACATAATCATTTTATGGTTTCATATGTGTGTTTTTGTAATGCTTTTGGTGCAGAAACATCAGTGTGTTGTAGCTCAATTGTTTGGTTAGCTTGTTTGCTAACTAGTGCTGTGTTAGCCCCCTAGCTAACTAAAGATAAGTCAGATAAAGTCCGTACTAAAATAACGGATAGTGTGTAAACAAAGATTTGTCTTACGGTCGCCATTCCTCCCTCGCTTTCCGTTTTTTGGCGTTTTGTTGCTCTACCACCTTCGCTGTAGAAGCGGGCCGTCTGCGTCGCCATGTTGTCCCGTTACGATTCACGCGCAACAAAATGAAATGGACGAAAACTACAGAAAATGGGACTGGCGGGGGTGACGCCTTCCGGAGGAGAACCGTCAATATTACTGGCGGACAGGAACTGTCAATCACCACTGTAGTCCAATAAAAACAGCGTGGTACTACGTTGAGGTCAATGATTGGACACTACAGTAGTCACTCAGAACAGCGTTCAGCTCAGTGTTGCCAATTTAGCAATTTTGTTGCTAGATTTAGCAACTTTTCAGACTACCCTAGCAACTTTTTTTTCCAAAAAGCACCTAGCAACAAATTTAGCTATTTTTAAAATGTATTTGGCAACTTTTGAAAATTGACTCAAATAATAAAAAAGGCAAACATTTTTCCTCTTAACCGAGCAGTTACTAAGCAGTGCCTAGCAGTACACATCACATGTGAATCAAGTTGCTAGTTGCACTCGTTAAAAAAATAATTGTTCATTTATGAAACACCTTAGTTGTTAGTTTGTTCCTATAATTGTTAATCAGTTAGGTACACTGTTAATCTTATATCAAAATCTGTCTGTCTGTCTAAATGCATTGTGTCATTTAAAATATGCTGGTGAAAAATTAATACAGAAAATTCCTTCATATTAACATATGAAGTACACTGTGCCCTATTTTATGGACTTTCCTGAGAGTGTAGCATTTAACTTACTACCAATTCACTGCTTAAAACTGTCATTGTTAATCATGTGTAGTTTTAGGCTACTAGTTATTTGGAGAACAAATAAAATGCAATTGATCAAAAATGTGTAACTTTTCAAGAATCCATGTTTTATTTAAAAAATAAAATAAAATAAAAATTTGTTCATTTTGCTTTTACAAATAATATATATTAAATGTTTATTTTTACAAACAAATCTAAATGAACATATTTCAAATAATATTATTTGCTGAGATTTGAGTAATTTCAATGTGTATTCTACGCAATGATGCATCATCATCCAATGACGTCACAACATCATTTAGCAACAAATCGACCTGCCTTTAGCAACTTTTCCTGAAAATGAGTTAGCAACACTGGTTCTTCTATCAGCGAGATCATACGGAAGCGAAGCCCTAGTGTATTATAATATTCATGTGTTGTGACTTAATTTCCCTGTGATCTGACATTACAGTAAGTTGTTTCCCAAGATACAAACATTTTCTCACAAAAACAGATGTTATAGTTTAACTACAAATGTGCAAGATTAAAGAAAGATTGAGATGAAAAAAGACTGAATATTCATTGTGTTAATTTAATATAATCAGGAGGACTATAAATATACAAATAAACAAACAAACAAATAAATAAATAAATAGGGCCAGTGACATAAACTTGTCACTGATGAATCAAAGACTATAACCAATTTATTGAACGACAACAATAAGCAAGAATTCTTCTCTACAAATTCTCCAAAACATAGGCTAGTTCTTTTCTTTCAAGCTTAAGAACACATCTAGTATACAAGGTATTTTTACATCATGTACTAAGCATCGTTTATTTGTCAAATGCAAACTTACACAGCAAAAGCAGACGGAACTGAATCAAATAAATCTCATCAGTCAAAGGGTTCATTTTGGAAGCCATAATAACTTGTATTTACATTTATATATATATCATTTCATTTTTACACAGCCATATCACTGCAGCCCAAGACTGGTTGCCCACTGAAGCTAAGCAGGGTTGAGCCTGGTCAGTACCTGGATGGGAGACCTCCTGGGAAAACTAGGTTGCTGTTGGAAGAGGTGTTAGTGAGGCCAGCAGGGGGTGCTCACCCTGTGGTCTGTGTGGGTCCTAACGCCCCAGTATAGTGACGGGGACACTATACTGTAAAAAGCACCGTCTTTCGGATGAGACGTTAAACCGAGGTCCTGACTCTCTGTGGTCATTAAAAGTCCCATGACACTCATCGTAAAGAGTAGGGGTGTAACCCCGGTGTCCTGGCCAAATTCCCTCCACTGGCCCTTGTCAATCATGGCCTCCTAATAATCCCCATCAACTTGATTGGCTCTATCTATCTATCTCTCTCTCTCCTCTCCACCTGTAGCTGGTGTGTGGTGAGCGCACTGGCGCCGTTGTCCCGTGGCTGCCGTCGCATCATCCAAGTGGATGCTGCACACTGGTGGTGGTTGAGGAGAGACCCCCAACATGATTGTAAAGCACTTTATACATGCTTCATTCATTCATTCATTCATTCATCCATAATTTAGGCTGTATTAATGACTTCAATGTTATTTTGCAAGGATAAACAAATGTATTCCCTGAAATTGGCTTATTTTATTTTATTTTATTATGAGATGGTCAATATGCTGAACAGACACATCAGTTTAAGTCAATACATGTGATGTACTTGCTATAGGGGCTAAAACTGATCAAGTTATGTGCTTGAGGCTAGCAGAGAGTGTCACGTTTTATTATTGAGCAAAACCCTTGCACCTGCACTATGAGCTGTGGTGGGCCTACATTGTTGTTTTCACACACTTTCTATTTATCTCTGCACTGCATAGATTAGAGATTGGTATAAAACACTTTTACAGTAGCTACCTTACTTAGCTTGTTCAAGTGTGTTAGTGCTGCAGTGATGACGTGTCTTTTGTAGGTCGACCTGGAAGGCAGCACCGTCCCGGTTCCCTTTTCTTTGCAGAAATTAAGCTCTGTGATTACATTTACATTTACATTTATGCATTTAGCAGACACTTTTATCCAAAGCGACTTACATCGCATTCAAGTTACAGTTTTACATTTTATCAGCTCTTGATCAAAATGATTAACAAACATTTATGATTCTTACACATATTTGTTCATCATGATAACCTTCACAACTTCACAACAATCAGCAGAAGTATAATGTACTATAATGTATAATAATAAACAATTTTCCCTGAAAATTTGACTTAAACTAGTTTGCAAGAGCACGATTATTAACACAGTGAGGCTGAACCTCTGCAGACCCATTCAGTCACTGTTAGCAACCGCCTTTTTCAGTACAAATAAAAGATTACTGATGTACTTTACGTTGCAGAATAAGCCACATAACTTTTAATGCAAAACAATAATTCAAACCCCTTTTAGTTTTTTAAACTAAACTAAACTAAAGCTCCTCTCCATTCAGTTTTGATAGTTATTTTCCTGCAAGTTATTTTTATATATTCTTGGATACTATAAATATATGCCTATATATCATCACTATTTCTTTGAAAAATATCTATTTTTATATTCCATGTCAAATATTATCCTCTGCCGATATAAGAAAGGTTAAGCTTATAGTCTGAAACAATGCATCCACACCCATTTCTGGCTAAATCATATCAAATGATATGAATCATATGAACTTTGATATACTGGTCTCAATAAAACACACCTATCATTAAATTGCATTTTACACCTTTTGATGGGAGTTATTATTAATTATTAATTAACAGTGAGATTATCAGAAACTTTTATCTGCTGCTTATTTGGAAATTCTCCCACATGAAGCACCGAATGAGTGTATTTGGTTGAAGCTGTTTATTAAAATTGATTTAATAAATATACAGAGCATAACACCAAACCCAGGTGTGAATATCCTGTTATTTATTGAGCATTAGTTTTTCTTCTTGAAGACTTGATGGCAGACTTTGTCCTGACAATGGATCTCCTAAAAAGAGAGAGTGTTTAGCATGATAACCTTGGACACATATACACTAAAATATTCATTCATATACACTTAAAATTGTGACAAAAAGTTACAGTATCACCATGTTTATTTGGGTATGTATAATGACCTCGGGGTGTCATGTATACAGTAGAATGGTATATTATATGATGGAATATAATAAAGTAGCATCGTACGTCATAAGCGTAAACATTGATTTCTCTCTTGTACAGGTGCAGTTCTTTACCAAGTGAAGCAGGTCTCCTTCAATCCACTGCCTCCAGCCACGGTTCTCCTTTTCTCCCTTTTGCACACACACCAGTTTATCACCATCCCACGTCACCAGGGTCTGAAACAAAGATTTCAGGATTTACACCCCACTCATGTACGGGACCAAGAGTCAAAGATTATTGTAGTTAAATTACAACTATATAGAACCCAAAGTGCATTAAAGCAGCACATATACTGTATTGATCATTCATAACAATGCACTCAAATATACAGTATTTAGGCCTAAATTTAAGATTTATTATTTGAATCGAAATTTCCACTCATTTGGATTGAACTTAATAAACTTAATGTAATTCGTGAAACCAGCAAGAGTAAGATTTCTGCACTCAAAAAAAAAATCATGGCATAGTTTATTATTAACTTTCATCTATTTGATTTAATTGAATTAAGCATGTTTTCAAAATGCATTTATTCAGATCGTAAATCATCATAAATCTGTTCAATGTAAAAACATCTACATTTATTTAGTTAAAAAGTATGAACATGGTTATAATATGGCTAGCTGCGGAAAAATCAATAATTAGTTAGTTCAAATGTACGAGATTAAAATAAATAGGATTTATTGATTATAAATATATAAACCTGGTTATTGTCTATTTAATTAAGTAATATTACAGAAAATCTTACCTGTACCTTCATTTATTCAAATGCATCAAATTGATTAGTTTATGTTAAAAATTCAAATGGATGTATATTTTATGCAACTCAAATCCATAAATCTTAAATATTTTTAAATGGTGTATAGTAAAGTAACATGGTATGACCATCTGATCCATGACTGCACCACTATAGTATATTTTTCTAATAAGTCAGAACAAGAAGGGAAAAACAACAGCAGCACAGGGGTCATGTGACCTGGTTTGGACTTTGTTGCATTTTGAACACCTACCTTAACAACTCTGTTATCCAGGGCTTTTGTGCGCTCCTCAAACTCCTCCCCGATGATGAAATCCACCTCATAGTTTCTGAAGGTGCTCAGTGTTTTGGTCTCAAATTTGTCTCCGTTCTGCACAATGACTTTAGTCTGTTTGAGATGCACTGCGATCTTACGGGTGGCAAAGTCAATATCTGTTGGGCAGGAATAGAATGATATATTAAAGCCTTGAAAAGGAAAGAACAGCACAATCCAAGTAGAATCTCAGTTAGCACCTTGATATCAATTTGACATCAATATTAGTCAAGACTCGATCAAGATGCTGTAACATCATTTTAAATGCAGGTTTGACAGCAATTTCTTCCAGTGATGATTGGGTGAACACAGGAAGTTAATCCCACACTGAAATTGGTTTAATGTATATGTTTGATTCAGTTTACATCAAATCAATGTCATGTCACGTTTTTGACATCAGTTAATCAGTTAATTTCATGTCTTTTCAACATCAGTTTCCACTGGGAATGTATGAAAGAACTGAAAGGAGGCACTGGGGACGCTGTAGAAACAGGGCCATAATTCATCTGTGATGCAACAGACTGACAGAAATGACCTCACATATATTCATACGCTGGGACAAAGGTGGCCGAAGTGTTCAAGTTCGCTCATCTCCCACCTTTATCAAAACCACTGATAAGTTGCATGAACTTTGATCCTGAAAAAGCAACTCATTTATTGATTCATTTCTTGCACAAATAAAGATACGCAATGTTTTTTCTTCATTTAAATTAATTTATTAATTAACAAGGAATTCATATTTTCCCCAAATTGCTATAACAGTCTGGTCACCATTTATATTATTATTAAGCTCAATGACTCCATGCAAAAAAAATCTGTTGCAAAATGAATATTTTTCATGTTAGACTGAAATGTATGCAACCCCAGTGCATGCACGATACATGTATCGTCTTACACTAATATCATGCACTACATTCTCTTTTTTAGATTTCGCAACAACTGCATTTTCATTTTCAAGTTTATGGTTTTTATATTTGATTTTATTACTGTTAATGTTTATTTCAAGTAATGCATGTTTTGTTATGATATTAGCTGCAGTTAATTATAACAACCCATATAAAGTCTCAAATATTAAGTGAGTACATGCATTCAAATCTGTTCTCTGAATATGACAAAAAAAACTGACAGGAAATGTCTAACTCTATTACATTGCACTACATTGTCTTCTTTAACCCATGATTTTGCAACAATTGTACTATCATTTATGCAGGGTTACGGTGAACTCTGTCCACTAAGAACAAGATAATGTAGATACAAGAACCCGATCTGCATCTCTGGTGTGTAAATGCTCCTGCTGATAACTACAGGATTCCAGTAGGTGTTCAGTAATAGAAATCACATACCCAAAGCCTTCATGACATCCTCAAAGTTGTCATTGCTGACCATCTCCCACGTTCCATTGAAATCAGCCGGCATTGTGAAGCTGGAGGTTGTGTGTATGTGTGTGAGAAGAGTAGATTGAGGTGAGCCACGGCCTTCTCTGGTGTGTGTGATCAGATGAACCGTAGGAACAGAGTTCTTTTGATAAGACCCTTTATCTTCACTGAAAAAGGGGGGGGGCTTTAGAAATGGGATGTTCTTGTGTCAGATTTGAATACGGTCTGAGAGAAAGATACAGACAAGCTGTGCAGATATTGCAGTTGTCATGTCATTTTAAAGCTGTGACAGCAATATCCCACACATTGTAATGATATACTTCCTCATAACTATTTTAATCAGCAGTTTTCAAGTAAACATGTAGAATAACTGTGCATTAGAATTCTAATGTTTAAAACAGTTGCAGCATTCTTTGGAACTCCCAAATTTAAAGTTCAATAACTACTTGTGGAGTTCAATAACAATTGAACCAAAAGGGGGACAAACCAAATACTAAAAGTGTCATTCTGAATTAAAAAAATAAATAAAATTATTATTAATTTATTTATTGTTAATTCACCTTTCACTCAAATCACTATGCTGGTAATTTATTCTGCTATTAAAATATTGTATTAAGCATGCAAAATATAAGCTTTTTCACTACTGGTCTCTACCCTAACCCATCTTTATACATACATTTTTACTTTATGTTTGAATTTTTTTTTGAAAGAAGTCTCTCATGCTCACCAAGGCTGCGTTATTTTTAAATTGTAGAAAAAGTACAAATTAAATTACAGTAAAAATAGTTCAAAAATACAATAGAAACAGTAATACTGTGAAATATTTTTACAGTTCATTTTTTTTACAGTTCTTTTTTGTAATTTATTCATGTGACGCAGTGCTGAATTTTCAGCATCATTACTTCAGTCTTCAGCGTCACATGATCTTCAGAAATCATTCTAATATATTGATCTGCTGCTCAAGAAACATTTCTGATTATCAGTGTTAAAAAGAGCTTAATATGTGGAAACCTTTATACATTTTATTCAGGATTCTTTGATGAAACACAACTTCAAAAGAACAGCATTTTGTTTGAAATATACTGAAATATATTTGAAATATAATTTTTAGAACAATGTTGCAGTCTTTACTGTCACTTTGGATCAATTTAATGCATCCTTGCTGAATAGGAAAGGTATTAATTTCTTTCAAAAACCAGAACCAGAATTTTTGAATGATAGTGTATGTTTAAGTTCATAAAAATGTTGTTGCAATGACCCATGTGCAATAAAATAGCAAAGTATGGCAGTGATGTGTCAGGAGTCAGGAGTCAGGCAAGGAAAAGTGTGACACTTGTATTTGTGGATTTGTGAAAGTATGCTGGTATACTGGTGAAAGTATGAGCACATGATGATAAGTGTCTTTATACTGCATTTGATCTCTGTCACCATGAGACGAATCACACTCATTATCAGCTCAGCACACAGATAGAGCAGTAAACCGCTGTCTTTGATCATGAAGTATCAGTGATCACGACATTAATGCAATCACGGTGTATTTATACTTGCCACATACTGGCAATTAATGTCATAATCACAAAGTATTGCTGAAATTTGATTAAATTAATTAAAAATGGGATTAGATGTTTTATTGCATGTGCTGTATCTTTAAGTTTATTAATTGTATTATTATTGCACAGTAAAGAAAACATCAAATATTTATTATTATTATTAATTTGGTACAAGAAATACAACCTTGGTGTACACAAACAACTAAAATAAATGTATTTTTTATATTTATTAATGATTTTTTCTTCTGATTTAGGGGTAAAATGACGACCGGATAGTTGCACCCAGTCTGAAGGTGAAAGAGAACATGAGAGGATCTTGCAGCTTTCACTGTAAAAAATGTTACAATGTCAAAGGGCATATTGCTTAAGAAATAGAACTTAGGGCATTTTTTGTTTTCTTTCATATCAATCTCATATCACTTTTTTTCAAGAATCTTAAGAGAGTTTAAGGTTTTCAGTTTGTTCTTAAAAACCATCAAGCAATTCTTATCCCATCAACAATATGTTGTCTTTCTTATAATCATGTGAGCGACAGAACATTTCAAGGCATTGATCAAACACTAAAACGACTCTCTTATAAATGAATCATTACAACTGCATCAAATTTGTTCTTCGATAAGTACGTGTACAAGAGCAAAATGCAGAGAAGAGGACAGAGGTGACTGTACACATACTTCAGATCATGTAGGCCAAAGTTCAGTTTGCTTTCTGTGACATGTACTCTTGTGCAATTCTTCCTGTAAATAATATTACTGTTTAAATAATGACAACAATTATGCAGTTTCTTAATTTGACTGCATTGCTCACAGTGTTAACAGTGTAACAGATACAGTATAATTTTGACAAACCAGGCCAAATAATGTACTTAAACCTTAACCATCCCTGCAATAGTACGCTGATTGTATTAATACAATGGTGAAGTAAGCCACTTCATTTGCTTAAAAAGAGAGAAAAGAAAAATATGCACTAGCAAGGAGCACAGCTGGAGAACTGCAGAAAATAGTCGAGTCTCAGGGTCAGAAAACCATAAAAATGGTCAAACAGCCCCTATATCACCACATGTTGTTCGGGAGGGTTTCAAGAAAAATTCTCCTCACTCATCCAAAAACAATCTCCAGCATATTCAGTTGTCAGACACGACTGGAACTTCAAATGGGACTGGCTTCTATGGTCAGATGAAACTAAAAAATGAGCTTTTTAGCAGCAAACACTCAAGATAGGTTTGGTGAACACAGGCATAAAAAGTACCCCATGTGTACAATGAAATATACTGCTGTATTTTTGATGTTGTGGGCCTATATTTCTGCTGGAGGTCCTGGACATCTTGTTTAGACACATGGCATCATGGATTCTATCAAATACCAACAGATAAAAAAATCAATAAGTGACTAACTCTGTTAGAAATCTTATAATGGGCCATGTTTGGATCTTCCAACAATAATCCAAACACAAACCTCAAAAACAACACAAAAATGGGTCACTGAGCACAAAACCAAGCTTCTGCTGGCCATTCCAGTCCTCTGACCTGAACCCTGTAGAAAATGAGTGAGGTGAACTGAAGAGAAGAAGCTGTGAATCTGAAGGATCTGGAGAGATTCTGGATGAAGGAATGGTCTCTGATCTCTTGTCAGGTGTTCTCTAACCTCATCAGGCATTATAGGAGAACATTTAGAGCTGTTAAACTGGTAAATGGAGGTTTCAAAAAGTATTGAATAAAAGGGTATAATTGTGTCCAATGTGTATTAGAGAAAAACATTTATTTCATAATGATATTTCCCCCCATTTTAAATATTTATTCTCCAATGAATGGTTAGATTTTTGTGAATTTTTAAAATAAAAGATCAAAAGAATTAACAATGCAGATAATTTTTCACAGCCTTCTTTGATCATATTTACCAAGGGTGCCAATAATTCTGACCACATGTGTACATGTAAACTACAAACTATCGCTGTGGGCCGTCGCTTGGAATTCTGGGCCCTGTGCACTGAATTTACTATGGGGCCCCCTCAAAATCATCGCTGGGGCCCCTATGCACTGAGGACATAAACTGTACTTTCATTTCTATGGCACGTTTCTGATAAAGTCAAATGACGTCACCTTTATCTCTATAGCATTTTATACAGTAGGCCCTACTGATTGTTTCAAAGATATTAAATAATAATAATACTACAGTAATATGATATATAAATAAAATGTATGAATATTTTTATTTTATTTTAATTATGCAAACAGAATTCAATTCTGCTGTCAAGCAGCTCTAAAAAAGAAACGAGTGTATTGACTCTAAGGACTGATAGACCAATTTGTTTGCAGATAGCAAACAACCACTGAATCAATGTTAAAAAGTGTTGATTTATCAATGTTAATTGCATTGAATCAAAGTCAATTTTGCACCTGCAATTAATGTTCAAAAAATGTTGAAATTTCATCAAACCACCATTATTGTGATCAGTGTTTGCTTTAGTTGGGCTCTTGACTCTTTGTACTTTAAGGGGAGACACTGCAGGCAAAAACTGTTTGTTCATTCACCTGTCAATTTTGAGATTTTGGGCTTTTTGGTGTTTAAAGTGTTTTTTCAGACCAGTGGAAAGAACACATCCTAAAGACACTGTTAAGTGTTTCTTTTATAGCACTTTATCTATTTGTGTCAACAGATTTCAATTACAATACATATTTTTAAAGGTCGTTTTCTCAAAATGAGTTTTTTCTCCTGCACTGAGCCATATATCTCCACTTCAGTAGCACTTACACACACAACACTTTACAGTTTTATTCCTGTCTATATCCTGAAGGTTTTTACAGAGCGATTTGTTCATATATAATTTGCTTGATTATATACAACATTTTAATCCCCCAAAAATAGTGTTTTCTGTCTGTTCTAAGTATTTTCTGAATTATGGAGTGACAAAATGAGATACCCAAAATTCCCTCTGTAAAAACTTTGGACTCTAATATGTCAAAAAAAATAAAACAAGAATTTTGATACTGACTTCATCCAGTGTTTTTTTGTACTAGAAAAGTATGCAAATTAGCGCATATTTCATTAAATAATGCCTCATTTTAGAAAACTTGTAATACAATTTTTTTTTGCAATTATCAATGTAATCAATCAACTAGGTAAGTAAGGCGATAACTATTAGTTAATTTTTTACCCTATTCACCTGCAGTGTCTCGCCTTAATGTTAAGTTTTCATTAATGTGCTAAAATGCATTTGCTAAAGCAATGAAAACTAAGATCCATTGGGATCAGGTGATGGTGACTGTAATCATTGTGAGGTTATTTACAACCCCAAATCAGAAAAAGTTGGGACAGTATGGAAAACGCAAATAAAAAAAGAAAGTAGTGATTTCTAAATTTACTTTGACTTGTATTTCATTGCAGACAATATGAACACAAAATATTTCATGTTTTGTCTGGTCAACTTCATGTCATTTGTAAATATACATCCTTTCCTGTCATTCAGACTTGCAACACATTCCAAAAAAAGTTGGGACAGGAGCAATTTAGGGCTAGTAATGAGGTAAATTGGTTAAATAATGATGTGATTTGAAACAGTTGATGTCAACAGGTGATTGTAATTATGATTTGGTACAAAAGCAGCATCCAAGAAAGGTCTAGTCCTTTAGGAGCAAAGATGGGCCGAGGATCGCCAGTTTGCCAACATAATTGATAATTTACACTCGATATGTTATGGCATACTGTTTTATAATGTACTACAGTACTGAAGTATAAATATCTGCCACCTAACTACTATTTACACGCCTGTTGCTAAAGAAAATGCTGCTATTTTAGTGTAAACAGAATTTATCATTATTTGCATTAACTAGAATCGCTTTTTCCAAAAATATCACTGTTCAGTTAAATACAGCTCAGTGTGGATTCGGTTCTGTCCAATATGTAAAGTTAATCTATTATGAAATGAGTTAAATTAGGCAATATAGCATTGTTTACTAGTATGAAGCCTTAACAAGCCTAAGAACGGTCAGCACATTTGTTTGTAAGATAACAGCCTCGACAGCTGTGCTGAATTAATGTTTGTCATGTGACAACACTTAAGCATACTACTCTGAAACATTTGTTGCTTATTGTATACCGTTTCACACACTATTCTTTAAAAAAAATAGTATGCAGTATGCACTGTGTAGTAAGCAGTGGGCAAGTATGGCATTTCGAACACAGCCTCTGTGATTCCGAAGTACAGTAAATATCCACTGTGCCCTGCCAGTGCACAACCCACGTAAAAAAATATAATAAAAAAAATTATTCCGCAAAAACTGCAATTGCAGGCTTCAAACAGAGCTGGTGATGACAAAGAGGCAAAACTTACAGACTACAGCTTTAAATAAAAATGTCACATTTTTCCCTTCCTCTTGGATCCTAATCATTATATCCATGAATAAGTGACCTTAAGGTGGCATGTGTGTAAAAGTACGTTTGAAGTAGACTTTTAAAATAACTTTTAGTACCTTTAAAGTCATAGACTTCTTATATTTGCAGTTTCATTGATTCACATGCATCTGTCACATGTTCGCACCCCGAAAAATTGCAAATCAAATTACATTTAGGACTATGTAAGCAGTTAAAAAACAAAAACAAACTGTACATGTCATCATGATCAGTTATAACTGGTAAATGAAACTTTCATATGTTCTGTATCAACTTATTTCAAGCAAACGAGTTAAGAAAAACAAATTCCAATTCCAACCTGAAACAGTACTTTATTCATAGGAAGTCATCCCTCTCTCACTTAAGCAGCCAACAGACTTCTCATCCTCAGTGAAACTCGTATTAAAGAAGCTCTTATGAAAAAAACATCAAGCAAAATGCCAAATAACAACTGCATTACATAAACGGCGATGCACAATTCAAAGACTGCATACAAAAGTTAATTGCTGTTCATAAGTTAAGTCTGAAAAGGAATTAATACTGAAAGTATGCAACACAGATCACTAAAACATCTTCCCAATATGAGAAAGCACAGTACTTTGCTGAAAGTACTCATTTGATTTACTGTACTTAGCAAACAGGTACCAATTAATAGTTCATGGCATGGCAATTCATCTCATTTGAACACAAAAAAAAGTAATGCTTGACAAAGGAATTTAAATATACAATGCTTTGCTACAAACCGACTCTCAAAAACCTGGAAATATGGTCAAAGAAAACCAAAGAGGAACCAAAAGGTGACAGATGACAGGAAGAAACATATTTGTACATTTTGGCTCAACGATCCCTTTAACAGTGACAATACAGAATTTGTGTGTCAGAGTCAAAGACGACTTGTTCGTTTTCATAAAGTGTTTTTGGACCTAAATGCTCATGTCGAAAATATGACACTAGAATCTTAGAGCTAAAAACTCTACAAATGCAAGTTTGAGAATATGGTAAACGTAGTTGACCCCTGAGTTTCTAATGCAGAACTAGTGTAAAAAATACCTCATTACAGTGTGCCTTTTAGTGCAAGCCAGCAAATATGCTCGATTAAACAGGAGGTAAATTAGGATAGCACCCAAGCAAATAATGCTTCTCTATGCAGTCTTTCCTGTTGGCCGAATCAGAGTGGGGCTGGTTTGAATAGCCAAACCAGTAGATCAAATACATCTTATTTAGAATTAATTTCTGTTTTTTATTTTATTTTTTCATAGAAAACATAAATATCCCTGAATGAAACAGATTCACAGTATATTGAGGACTCCAGTGCTACTACCATTGTTTTTATGTTGGGACAATCAAGTGTGTCTTCAAGGTCTCCAGTTAGTGTCTCTTGCATGGCTCAACTGTCAAGTCCTTCATTCGCTGTCTTGGTAATTCACAGTCCGCTTGCCTCTGTTTCTGGTCCGGATGCGTGTGGCACGTTGAGGTTTCCCATACGACACGTCGCTATCCTCATCGGAAACATCCCTCTGGTGTTTCCTGGACTGTGCGGTTACTCGGCCACGGTCCCTTAGCCTTCTCTTTGGACTGCTCCGTGAACATGAGCTGGCATCTGATTCAGACTCTTCGCTCTCAGAGTCGCTTCCATCACCATTGCTGGCATCCTCGTTGCTTCCTTCGTCGCTTTCGCTTTGCTTCCGTCGTTGCCGGGTCGCCTTGGGAAGCTTCTCCTGAGACCATCGCTCCTGACCATTCTTTGATTTGCACCTAGTTTCGGAGTCACTCTCGGAGTCCGTCGAGCCCCTTAAGCGCTTGTAGCGTTTCGCATGCTTTCTTTGAGGTGTCATGCCCTCGTTTTCATCACTGGTCCTACTACTTTTGTTGTCTGCGTCTTCAGACTCGGAGGAGCCACCACGTTTTCTTTTGGAGTTACCAGCTGATGGTTTTCTTGCCTGGGAGTTGGCCCGCTCCTTGCTCTTTCCATTCTTCGATTGCATCTCCATCTCAGGACTAAATTCTTCATCCGAGTCCTCCATAATGTAGCTCTTCTTGGGAAGAGTTCTAAGAGAGATTCCTTTGGATGCAACTTTAAGGCAAGGCTTCCTCCTCGGACGTGCCTTCTTGTCTGATGCGTCGCTCTTTTGCCATTCATCAGAGGAAGTATCCTCCTTTTTCCTCGGTCTTCGGTCTACCTCCTCTTCACTTTGCGAACTGGAGGCATCCGACCTTGCCTTAAGCTTCTTTTTGCGAGCGTTGGACACACACTTTCTGTTTCTGAGCAACCTTCTTTCTTCATCACTTTGATTTTCTTCGTCTTCTGATTTACTTCTCTTCCTGCGAGCAACAGATTTTTCTGAAACATCACTGAGCTCCTCTGAGTCCTGGGTGGTTGATGTTAATGCATCTGGGGTTGAGGTTTTTTTGCGGGTAACTTGCTGTTTTGTGGCAGAAGCTTGTTCTTGGCTTTCTGATGGTGCTTTCCTCCTCTTCAGCTCTTTTGCATCCACCTTTCTTCCGTTTTGATAAGGGTGCTTTTGAGTTTTGGGCACCTCAACGTCCTCATCAGAACTCCTTTCAGAATCCTGCTTGCTTGGCCGATTTTTCTGACGTCGGTCTCTGGAGCAATTCTCTTCAGCATCAGTGTCATTCAATTTTTTTATTTTAGTGACAGCGGCTTTTGCAGTCTTCCTGGTGGACTTCCGCCTGACAACGAGATCCTCATCCGACTCCCCGTTCATACTCTCATTCTGAGTCTCCCCATCATCTGTATTGTCCTCACTTTCCACTCGTTGCCGTTTGGTGCTGTGTCCATTAATGAAAGGAGACGTTTCTAAAAAAAGAAATACAGAAATGCACCTTTCTTTAGTGTCAGTGACCCATTAATGGTTTAATGTTAAAGGCCCATACTTCATTTTGTAGAGGAACTGACTGGATTGTGCAAAGGAGGTTAAACTTTTGTCCTAGCAATCAGGCCATTGTTTTTAAAGGGTTAGTTCACCCAAAAATGAAAACTAGCCTGTGTTTTACTCACTAGGGATGTCAACGATCGATTAATTGTCGATAAGAGATATAATCGACAAAAGCTATCGATGGTCGATTAAGCCGTTTCATTTTGGGGTGCGTGCGGCTCGTGCGCAAAACACGTGCAAACGGCTGTGAGTGACGGTGAAGGGACTGGATCTTACAAGAAAATAATTTACTAATGTACAAACTACGCTTTTAATATGATCCAAACTTTAAAAGTACATTAAAACAGATACAGTACACAGTTATTTTGTATTGAAATGTAGTAATAAGTCATGTTCAATCATAATTTCCCTAGATAATTGTTGCATATCGGGCACTTCGCTTTGACAGGGCTGCTCACGCGAGCAGGACAGATATAGGATATTCATTCATACAACTTGTTAATTCGTTCCTACGACATATTAATTTGTGGCAGCTGTCCATGTTTCATTAATTTGTTCCCTAGAAAACCCATGATTTAACTTAAATGCGGGAACAATTTAAGTCATAGTAACGAATTCTTAATTCATGGCCACGAAATCTTTCATTTCCCCCCACACGTTTACCACAGTAAGAGATGTGAAAACAGTGATTAAAAGTGAACAACAATAAAATAAACCTGCGAATCTAGAGGGTGAGACAGTGAGGATTTGGGAAAAGAAACAATAAATAATATTAAATTCGTGACCATCCGGAAAAACAGAACACAAAGCTGCATATGGCTTGATTTAAATGTATGCGCTCGGCATGAATCAAAAAGCATGGTCGCGATGTAACATGTGCCTGCTAACCAATTATTTCTCTTATTAACAAAGCTTTGTACCTCACTTGTGTCATAATACTCACATTAAAATCTTTCAAATGGGTAACAGTGTGTTTTGCCGTAGCAACGCTGGTGGTTCTGGAAGCGGATCACTGACCGCGCGTCACAGCCCCACGAGCCGTACTTGCGTTTGGGATCATTTTATTTTAAATCCCGATAATGTCAATTGCAAACATTGCTATGATGTTTTAAAAATAAAAAAACGAGCACCATGAAACCATTTAAAAAGGCGCATTCAGCGGTCTCTGTGACAGGATATGAAACAGCACATAAAGTATAATGATCCCGTGCGTAACTACGGCGCGCTCTCTTCCTTTTATCAAATGATCGTAATCACATCCATTCATTTTACCATCCTGCCACCAGCCTTTTATTTAGACTGAAAACCCTTTTCATTCGGGTGAGGAAGCTGGCGTTTTGAGTGGCATTTGCACATCCTGTCATGCCGGTGACTATGCCACTGCAATAGACGCATTTTGTAGTAGTTAAGGTTAATGATTAATCGATTAATTGATCGTTAATTTAAACGACGATCGATTGTGGAAATTATTGAAAATTGACATCCCTATTACTCACCCTCGAGGCATCCTAGGTGCATATGGCTTTCTTCTTTCAGACAAATCCAATCGAAGCAGTGTTCATTTTGGCAGGCATTTTTGATTTAGTCTTAGTCTTTATCTTGAGACGAAAATGCTTAATAGTCTTAGTCACATTTTAGTCATTTGAGTCTTTCATAGTTTTAGTCAACGAAAAGTCATTGCATTTTTGTCAACTTTTAATCAATCTGCAGTTACCAACATTTATTTTGGTAGCTATTTTATATGTAGTCTTCAAACAAAAATAGTCATTAATTCTTCTCTTTATACCAAAACAATTAAGCTTATGAGAAATTTGAATCAAGGATTGAATTTGGGGAAAACTGGAATAAATTCATTTTTTGGTAGAGATACAAATTAAACTAATTTTTTTCAGATACAGCATGTTTACTTAACAAGTATACATTTATTTAACATCTTTTGTTGGTTAACATTAATGACACATAGGTATTTAATTAAGAATGCTGTCCATTTAAGACGGATGCATGTAATTCTGACACACATTCAGTTTTCACCCACCTGTTTACGTTCACTAAAGCCATAACCGACTGTATTTATACTCTACACGATAGACATTTGGACTGCTGTTTGTATATTTGAGCGCTGACAACTGATCGCCTTCACTAACTTTAAGTTAGAAAACGGGATGTCTGGTCACCCAATCCCTTACCGTTCAGGTGCTAAGGCCATTGTTTCAGATCGCTAGTTCACGTTTTGGTAGCCTATCCGTCCACTGCAGCTGTCATACTGAGACTAGATATGCAAACACCCCTCATCTGATTGTAATCTAATGACAGAGACCCACATTTTGAAAGACAAGACAGTTAACTTAGCCTATAGGATGAATTTTGAATGTCTGGTAGTCCTCAAATAACATTCTAGTCCTCTCGTCTTGTTAACGAAGACGTGGCATACATTTCGTCATAGTTTTTATCATCAGATATTAGTTTTAGCTCTCCAACATCTCGTCTTTGTCAGAAAAAAAGGTTCGTTAATGAATATTATATTATTAGTTATATTAAAAATTGTCCTGGCCCCCCAAGCGTTATCATTGCAGTGGGTGGGTGTTTCTGTTCAACGGTCCAAAAGACGTAAAATAAAACGGCTCCGGGGGATGAATAAAGGCCTCCTGTAGCGAATCCATGCGTTTTTGTAAGAAAAATATCCATATTTCAAACGTAATAAACACTTTTCTCTCACTTCATCTAACTGTGGTACACTGAAGTCATTCCGATTAGTGACAAACGCGGAGAGAGAACAAAACAAAAATTAGAAGTACAAACTGAGGATTTGTAAGAAAAATGTTGGAGGATTTCGATATAAGCCAAGAGGAGACTGGTTTTCCTTTGCTAAAGGAAGGAAACTTTGCTTCCTTTGCTCCTGTAAACAAACTCATCCTACGTCATCCACTGGAACGGCTTCCACATACGTCAGTCAGCAGAAGTGAGAGAAAAGTGTTTGTTTGAAATATAGCTATTTTCCTTACAAAAACACATGGATTCGCTACAGGAGGCCTTTATTCACCCCCCAGAGCCGTGTGAGGCACGTTTTATTATGGATGCGCACGCTTAATTTAACGTGTTTTGGACTGTTGTACAGAAACACCCACCCACTGCAATGATAACGCTTGGAATAGCCAGGACAATTTTTAATAGAGGTCGACCGATATTGGATTTTACCGATACCGATAGCTAGGTTGGACCACACTGGCCGATACCGATTAATCAACCGATAGTTTTTTTAAAATGGATACTGAACGAAAACTAAAATAGAGCTTTGCTATTTTTAAAAAAGCAGTAACAGTACTGAACCATACTTTGTAAATGAATACAAATTTAGTATTAATATTAATTATTATATTGATCATTAAAGTTATTTCATAGTTTACTAATGTTAAAAGAAGAAACATTAAAATTTAAAAATGAAGATTTTAGAATTCTATGATAGAATTGATCACCTAGGGTGAAGTCATTATATTTGTCCCAAATCATTGTTAATGTACATAATGTAATTTAATAGAAAACTATGTGAATGGCGCTCTGTTCCGCGGCAGGATTTTCTGTCGGCTGTATTTAAATGCGAGTCTGGAGTTTCCCTCTCTGTGCAGCACGCAGTGTCACATGCCAAAACAAACAACACGTGCTGTCAGTGATTTCCGCCTCCAGAGGCTGCTCTCATACTGTATAATGACAGCAGACCATTCTCAACCACTCCAGCAACAGATGCAACACGGAAAACTATCGGCATGGATTTTTGCCGATAACCGATAGTTCCGCAAATCAACTATCGGTGCCGATTAATCGGCAAAACCGATTAATCGGTCTACCTCTAATTTTTAATATAACTCCGATTGGATTCGTCTGAAAGAAGAAAGCCATATACACCTAGGATGCCTCGAGAGTGAGTAAAACACAGGCTAATTTTAATTTTTGGGTGAACTAACCCTTTAATGGGTTATTATCATTAAGATGCCTTTCTTTGTAATAGAATGCTTGATAACAAATTGTGCAAAACCAGGAATGTGCAGATGAATAAAATCTGGATTTCATGCTGATTATAGAGCTCAAGGGATCTACCAAACTCACCCTTTTTTTCTGCTGATCTTCTAGATGGTCTGCGCCCAGCAGTTCTACCCTCCGCTTTGCTTTGAGAAGATACATCACTGTCTGCGCTGCCATCACTTTTCTCTTCTTCATTGGCTGAAACGTCACTTTCATTTGACTCTGTGAGAAAAACAATAACAATAAAAGGAAAGAATGTACATTTAAGTTACATTAGATACTTTTCCCCCTTTTACACAATTTCAATGTAAAGGTTATTGCACATTGAGCCCGAAATTTTCGCACGTTAAAAAATAAATATGACCTCACGTTGTGTCAATCATGTTTACACACTGCCTCTGAAACTTTTGTCCGTCATAATTTTTTTTGGACCAGGTTCGATTTTCTGCGTTTTCTCATCCATAGCAAGCATTTTGATAGGAAAGGATGACGAAAATTAAAAGACGCATACGAAAACTTCAGAGTCAGTGTGCAAGCAGGGTTTCTGCAGGATTTTTAAGCTCAAATTTAAGACTTTAAGACCTTTTTTAAGACCTCCACAGATAAAATTAATACCATATGAGCGGGGCAGGGCAGTGTCTATAGTACCATATTAAACTGTAAAATGACTGTCAAAAGCATAATTTACAATTCATATACAAGTTTTCACAAAAACTAAAAGTTTTATAAAATTATAAACTTTACATTTCAGCCTTTAAACCATTTTTAAGAAAATGGATAAGTCAAAAGTATTAATTATATTGATTTTAGCAATTATCAATAAATTATTATATAAATTAAATAACATGAATTAGGGGTGTGCGAAATTGACAAAACAATATATCTTGATATTTTCTGGGATTTTATCGATAACGATAGTTAGACGATATTTTGCTGAGTGTGTTATTGTGCTGATATCTAAAAGATTACCGTGGACAGCTGACTCCTGAATTTTTTTGATATTCTTCATATTCTGTGTGGTCAGTTCACAGCAGTGATAGAAATAATTTTTTTTCAACAAGTTTTATGGGCATTTTTACCTTTAAGCCATTTTTTCTAAAAGTGTGCATCATCTTTTGAGTCAAATTCTTGCATTTGGGCTGTTACCAAGCAGATGAAATCAGTATCAACAAAATGTATCTTTGCACTGCATATGAAGTGTCATTTAGATGTATTTACACACTGTTTAATGCAGCTCGGAAGGACACAGAATGCTAACCTGCAGTTACAAATGCATAAATAATGTTTTGATATTTGAAACAAAATGTTGAAAACTGATGTTTGAAATTAATTTTTAAAAATGAAGATACTTTAAATGTGAAATTAAAACGGCCAATAGGTGGCAGTAAGTCAGCGTTAATAAGTGAGTCATTGCGATTGAACCGAATCATTTAAACGGTTGATTCATTCAGGAACGAATCACCGTCATGTTGCTGAGAGACACAAAACAGCGCTGTGGCTGTGTTAAGAATTATTATTAATATTAACTTATTGTTTATTGAACTGTTGCATAAAATCAAAATCACATTTGTAATCATGCTGACTTTTGGAGAAAAGATGGCACTCTTCGCGTTATTATTAACTATATATGAAATGATATACCGTAAATATAGGCTATACATTTTCTGCCCCCATATCTTAAATGATGTGATCATTCTAAATGTATTTTAATAGACTGAACCGTGCAGTGAAACTCTACGCGCACTAGTTTAACCTGTTAACTGATTCATTCTCTGCCAGCAGGTGTCGCCTTTGGCTGAAATATAACGGTTTTCCCAGTAAACACAGAACACAAAGCAGCGCAGCACCGGACTTTAAACGTGCAGCGCTCATGTTTATTTAATGAAATCATAGCCTTTTGAAGTTTAATCGTCACATTCAGCCATATCGCAATTCTGGTCTTTCCGTCTCCAAATTTAAGACCTCTTGAAATCATAATTAAGACTTTCTTGTACAATTTAAGACTTAAGGCCTTAAATTTGATACAACTAACTTTAAGACTTTTTAAGACCCCGCGGACACCCTGGCAAGGACCTTAAGCTGTGTAGATGTCTATACCTTCTTCCTCTTCCTCTGAATCAGAACTGCTCTGAATGACAGCAGAGCGTTTGCTAGCACGGGTCGCAGGTCGGGTGCTGCCTCCTCGCCCCTCCTCATCAGAGCCTTCATCGTCTTCCAGGATATCCAGGAGTTTCATCTTATTAACTGCTGCCATGGCGGTCTTGCGAGCCCTCGGCCGGCGACTGACTGATGATGACGACTCGTTCTCTGAGGCGTCAGAGCCTTGCGAAGGCTCTTGGTCAGAATCGCTGCAGGGTCGTCGTCTCTGACGCTCGTGTGACCTGCTGTGCCCATTCATCTTGGCATGGCCCTCTAAGACGCATAAGGCAAATTTTAAAGGTAATTTGTTAGTGTCAAAATAAGTCTGTGTCATTTTCCACTAGCTGAAAGTGCTTGAAATTTCTACTCAACCACACACAATGACACACACAGGGTTTGTTTAACAGTTTGTCTAAAGGATCCCACCATGTCTGCGTTTTGCTCCATTATTCTGTGCAGCTCTTCTTGTGGCTCTAGTCTCTCGTCTGAAGACACGAGATGAGGATGAACGTTCCTCATCCTCTTCTGACTGACTCGGAGATTGTTTGCTGTCATGATCAGACCCTATTATCAAAAGCACAAACTGTCTTTAGCACCTGATGGTAATTCCAGAGTTTCTGAAAGTCCCATGTTACGAAAGGAATCAATTTTACCAGTATTTTCTACTTAATTATTGCCTATAATATCTGGTCAATGGATAAACGGCTCCACCTGGTGGGTTTCTAAAGAATGGAGCCTATTAAAGCACTGTGCATTCAACAGGAACAACCATTGGTGGAAGTAGTGGATCCAGTTAAGAAAACCAGGCTGAATTATTCACTCACAACTTGTACTAATCTGGTTTTCGAGTGGTTGTAGAGTTTACAACTCATTGGAGGGGAAGACTGTCAGTGAATAATGCAGTCTCAAGTCTGCTCATAAAAAAAACACTTTTTTCAACACAACAGGTGTTGCAACAGAGTGCCTTATATTTTAATACCAGAAACAAATAATTTTCACGAGTTGTCTGTCTTACCAGATGAAGATGAGCAACTCCGTCTGAAAGTATCCTTGGCTTCATTGACTCTGCGGCGCTCTGGTCCAGACACTTTGGCTGAGGTAGATTTGGCTGTAGACTGTTCTGTGTTTTCCTGAGTTTTTATAGTAGCCCTCTTTTGACTAGGGTCAAGAGGGGGAAAAAAAGTGGCTGGTTTGTTTTCTGAATGCAAACAATTCAGAAGAAAAAAAAAGAAGAAGAAAAATAAGACAGCAGCATAAACATGGCACGGCGATCCGCTTACCGTGTGGATCCTTGGCTGGAAGGAGCCGACTCCTGATGCTGTAATTTCTTCCTAAATCTTTGACTGCGTCGCAGCTTCAAGCTACTTTTGATGGCAGTCTTATAATCTGAAATGATTTTCTGTATACTCTCCTCGAAAAACGCTGACAGTCGCAAAGTCATACTGTAAATCTGTCAAAACAAATAGTGCAAGATCATTAATGTGTCTTCAAGAATTAAGCAAAAAGGCAAGCAGAAAGAAGAACAGGCAGAAAAAGAAAAGATTATCCAAGACATTAATGCATTACCTTTGACCGTTTGCTTGGCGTGTAGGCTTTAGCATTGGCAAAAATAAGCCTGGTGTCCTTGCAAAGGTCTATGGGATTTTCAAAGCGGTCTTCTTCAAGAGTTTGCCGCACTGTTCCAAGGTCCATAGGGGTGTCGATAATATTACAGTAATCCTGGAGACACAAAGAGGACACATTTAACTTTCTGCTTCTACTGACAATGCTAGATCCCACCTTTAAATCAGATCCACGTCTCCAGATTAAAGGTGCTGTAAGTAGGATTGAACTAGGTATTGCAGTCCAAATTCAAAATATTGAGAAGGGTATAACTGCAGCCTGGAGATCTCCAAATGGGGGCGGGAACTCCAAAATAGGGCGTGGCTTCCTCCCATTGACAGGCACATGACACACATGCGCATTTTTTTCTTCCAATCAACTTCAGCGCAAACTCCGCCCCACAGCTGATTCTAAAGATTTTATTGGTTGTGTCAATAACCGTGTTAATTTAATTTCCTACTACACTATGCTACAAAAAATGCTAACCCCTAAACCTACCCCTCACCTGACCCTAACCTTAACCAGTGAAATTGGCTGCATGGCGGGTTTGGCGCTGACAAGAAAGTTGCAGTTCAGGAGATAAGCAGTTAATAAGATTATGTGAAATGAGATCGCAGAGTTCGTAACTCCCCAACCGGACCTCACCGGACAATGGCACATTTTAAGTTACAACTAGCGTCACTACCCCCTCCTACCCTGCGAATTTCAAGCCCGGGACACCCCTGTTGCTTAAAACAAAGCAATAGAGTAAAATCTTTCCCCTGCACTGTGCTGGGACGGCTCGTGGGTGATTCCCGTTTATATCATGAAGCAGAGGTTCAAACTCCGGTCCGAACACCACTGGCCACGAGCTTTGGGCTCTGCTCTCACAGAGAATATTGATTTATATAGCATACTTTATTTTAGATCAACTAGAAACAATGTTTAATTTATAAAGTTTTATTTTGAAATGTAAGTCAATAACAATTGGCTGAAGCCAGCGCCAATGGTGAAAGTCTTTGCGCGAAGAGACCCCGCCCCATTTTGGAGGGTCGGCCCAATTTTTGAGTTCACGCCCCATTTTGGAGATCTCCGGTCTGCAGTTATACCTACTTGAAAATATTGGATAGGGCTTTTTTTCACCCGGCCCCTCCTCCTCAGATTAACGACACCAACAGGAACAAGCACACATGACGATGAATGACATGAAATACGCTGTGTTTTCCACCAACTGGCAACCCGGGGAGCCGAAATACAATTGGGTAAACTGGCAGTGGGCAGGTTTCACAAACCAAAACAGAGACCGATATTCTGGCCCAGAATGCACATTTTCAAAGGAGAATAACTGACTGTAGCATTGTTTTTCAGATAAACAAGTGTGTTAACTTAGCATGTTTCTTAAATATCTGCAAACATATGATATTTTTATGCTTTAGAAGAGTCAAAAACTAACATACAGCACCTTTAAGACAGATAAACACTTCCCTAACATGATTCTATTGATTGTTTTTTTTTTACTCACAGGATATTCTCTCTGATCTACAGGATCTCGGAACGGCTCTGAATCCTCGCACTCAAACATGTAGTCCAGCAAACGTTTGCAGTGGTCCTTCCATGCATCCCTGTCCTGCACAACCTCCAGTGATGGCTGACAAAATCAAGACACAAAACAGCATCTTAAACGCATTCATTTTTCCATCTGAACAAACTTCTCGTTTTCTGTTTAGTGATGGAAGTTTTAAAATCAAAGGGAAGATATAGTAGGATAATCAACAGCGTAACATGATCTCTGGTTACATTTCTACCAATGTGCAGTATATGCTCTCATTCCACCCAAAAATTGGGATTACAGTACAGTGTACAGTTATATACATTTAATATCTTACACTACCTGGCGAAGTCTTTGTCCTGCAGAGGTTCCAGGTGCATCAATGTCATCCATGTCCTAAAAGCCACATCTGAATCAATCTCATGTTTTCCAGAAAAGGCAAAGAAAATACAGGTGAAACAAATACACTCACCTCATCGTCAGAGTACTCCATGTTTTCAACAGCATTGTAGATCTCCATAATATCTGTACAGTGAGGTTTACTGTGGCCACCAGGGAGAAAAAAAAGTTTATTAAATTACAGAACAAAACAAATATCACAAATGGATCTTCGCAAAAAAAGACCAACCTTATGAACTTCAGAAGAACATTTGTAATGATTTTTGCAGACTGTGCAATCTTGCTGCGGGGCTCATTAAAAGTCTTGGCATTTTGTTCAATGTGTTTTACATCCCAGATCAATGCAGACAGTCTCCTAAAAAACCCAAGACATGTTAAAACACTAAAAGTAGACATACACTAATGACATAAAACACTAAAACAAAAAAATAAAACATTCAAACTCATTCATTCAGACTCATTCCACTTTCTTTCTGTGGGACATAAGCTATTTTGAAGAATGGTTAAACTGCTCTTTTTGTAAAAATGTTTTTTATCATAACAGTAGTGAGTCCAATGGGGTTAACATGCATGCATGTTTAAGCTTCTGCAAAAACCAACAAAGTTTCTTCTTGCATGTCAAGCAAGTATAGTCAAGCTGCAGGTGACAATATTTGACGTGCTCTATGTATGTGCATTGATAAAAGTTTATGAATAAAAGCCTAAATTAAATCCGTTCATATAAAGTGTCTCTTCAGCAGACCTGGATTAAACCACTCAATTCATTTAGATTACTTTTTGCAATGCCTTTATGAACTAAAGTCATGATGGCATGGATTTCTGATGGAGGGACAGAAATCTCTCAGGTTTATAAAAAAATAAAAATAAATCATTTGTTTCTTGAAGATGAATGAAAGTCTTTTGGGTTATATGGAAAAGATAAGCATGATCATTCTTCAAAATTTCTACTTATGTGCATCATGAAAAAGACTTTCATACGGGTTTAGAAATGTTACGAGGATGAGTGAATGGTGACAATTTTTATTTTTAGGTGGACTGCACCTATTAAGCTACACACCTGTAGAAGTTGTGCTTGAGCCGCAGTTTGATGGTGTTAAGGTCAGTGGGATATGCAATGACAGCACAATATGTAGGATACTGAGTGAGGTCAACCGGACCAGAGAAAGGTGCTGCGATATCTGTTGAAAAGGACAGAAATTGACACTTCATACATCAGAGGGTCACAGTTAAAGGATTAGTCCACAGAAAAGTGATATTTTCTGTCATTATTTAGTCACTCTCATGTTGTTCCAAACCCAGAAGTCCATCATTGATCTTTGGAACACAATTGAAGATATTTTTCATTTTCAATTTTGTCCACACAATGAAAGTCATCCAAAAAAAACTGCTAAATTCATATGGATTACTTTTAAAAGCTTCAAAAACTTTATAAGGAGATTTGTAAAACTTACTAAAAAATCATGAGTCAAGGGATTGGAACGCCATTAGGGTAAGTAAAAGATGATGATTTTCATTTTTGGCTTAACTATCCCTAGTCCAAGTAGTTCATCAAAATTTTAATTGCTTAAATGACAAGAAAAAAAAAAAGGATAACTCACCCACAGTCACAAACTGTTCTATGCCTGCAACAATGCGTGCACTCTCTTGGTCTCGACCCTTGTCCCCCCATTCACCCTCCTGAGGTTTATACAGGATATCGATCATCTCCTCATCTGTCACCGGCACTCCTGCACTCTCCGACTCCGGCTGCTCAGCTGCAGAAACCCAAATAACCCAATAAATAAACCACTCGCTTAATTAAAACACAATGACGAAGTACCTTTCTGTTAGAAATGGAGTAAACATACAATCTCTGAATATTTAGTGCAAAGACTGCAGATATGCAAATTCATCTCAAATGGGGAAAAAAAACACACAAAAAAACACTGCAAGAAACATACATTGTGTATCTGGTTTAAGATAATGCTCGAGTGGTCAGTAGTACCGTTTTCAGGAATAGCCTCCACATCCCATGGACTCAGATTTTCTATCTCACCATTGTCCCACCTGCAAAAACATGAAGTTAAAAACCACTGCCAAAGGACTAGAGCACACCATCCAATATTTCAGTTTCAGCTTACTTGACTTTGAAGCACTGAAAAAGGCTGTCAGGATATTCGGACTGATATGGTTCCTGACAAACTATGGACCCAAACCACCAGGCATCATCGATCACAGAGCGAAACCGATCATCTGCAGAAAACAAAGCACGAAAACCAGGACAGACATGACTCAATACGTTTTATTTCTGTAGAAACCTGAATGATTGAATACTGATGCAGGCTACCAAAATAAACTCAATCGACTCTGTTCTCAGGTCATGACTCCAAACTTACTCGATCTCCACACTCTGTTGCGTGCCTCGTCGTAGCTTTGACGCAGCACCAGAAAATCAATTACATCCAGCATATCATGATATCTAAGAAAAAAATGGCACCAAAACATGTACTTTTGCATAATCTACACCAAGACGCATCTATGCCAATATAACTGAGATTTCAACTCATATCTTGCCAACTTACTTTATTGAAAAGGATCGGTCTGTTATTTTGCCTGTTCCAGGGTCAATCTGGGTCAGTTTCAGACAGCACAGGGTTGGAGGGCACACTTCATACTTGATCCCTGTTATTTTTACAAACTCTTGGTCCTGGTAAAAACAAATGATTTATGAGATTTTCAAAGCCAGACATGCTGAAAACATTAAAAGTTAGGCGAGTTGCATGTATTGTTTAAAAGCATGTTCAAGGTTAAATACAACAAACACAAGTGTATGGGAACTTAATCATGTGAGACACTTCTGGGAGGTAATTATACAGATCATTTTGATGATAAACTCTGGCTCAGGCATTTCAAATCATGACTGGTATTAGTTTAGTTACCAATGTATATATGCATACTGTTAAGATCAGATCAAGTACAAAGCACTTATGAAGGGATGCATCTGATAAATTCAACTGTGTCAGAAGAAGAAAAAAAAAAAAAAAAATCCCAGGATTGTTTTGATCTTACTCTTAACGCCATCTTCTTCCATGGCTGTCTGTCTGGGTTAACGGGGTACAGGTTAGTCCTGCAGACTGCATCCACATATGCCTCATGACCCTGACGAAAATAGATGACCTGTGGACAGATAAAAAAACAAACAAAAAAAAAACATTAAAAAATGATTTTTTTATCCGATTTAGACATGAATTAGCTGTACATTAAAACAGATGAGATGAAAGAAAACTCATTCTGTACCTCGTCTCCCATTTGAGGGACGAAGGGGGACTTTCGGGGAATGACGTCAGTAATCCATGCTGAGGGACGGAACTCATTTGAGATTTCTCTATTAATGGATGGTCTCGGTTTTGGTTGCTAAGGACAACAAATTTTTAAAAAAGGGCATTAAAACTCCCATAGTTATTTTTTAAATTAAGTGCTAGCCAATAATAAAAATGTTTCTCCAGAGTTACAACTAGTAATTTGAGGAAACCAAAACTGGGGCGAAAGGGGTGGTCTACTTAAGTACCAAGGTGATAAACTTTAAAAGGACCATATAAGAATGTGTAATAGTGACAGTAATGGCTGTGCTGTACACCTTTGGTGTTTTGCTTATGGCTTTCTTGTGCTTTCGGGGTGAAGACACCTGTTCCTCTTCATCTATGGTTTGCTCCTCATCTGCTACATCTTCATCTTCCTCATCCTCTTCCTCAGAGCTGCTGATCCGGCGCCTTGCACGTCGACGAGACGATGGAGACGTAGGTGGTCGCAAACTTATTCCTGCATCTGCCATCCAGTCGGAATAATCACTGGAGGAGTGACTTTAATTATGAACAAAGAGACATGTAAATATTTCCTCATGAACATGTTAGAGATGACCACACAAAAAAAAAAAAAAAAAAAATATATATAATAAAGACTTAAAGGGATAGTTAACCCAAAAATGAAAATTCTGTCAGTAATTCTGTAATCAATTCACCTTCATGTCATTCAAAGCCTGTAAGACCTTTGTTCATATTCGGAACACAAATTAAGATATTTTTGATGAAATCCGAGAGCTTTCTGAACCTTCATAGACAGCAAGGGTCCTAACACGATCAAGGCACAGAAACGTAGTAAGGGCATCATTAACAGTCCATGTGACATCAGTGGTTCAACCGTAATTTTATGAAGCTACGAGAACACTTTGTTGCTCAAAAAACTAAAATGATGTCACATGGACCATTTTGTCGATGTTCTTGGTACCTTTCTGGACCTTGATCGTGGTAGGACTCTTACTATCTATGGAGGGTCAGAGAGCTTTCGGATTTTATTAAAAATATCTTAATTTGTGTTCCGAAGATGAACGAAGGTCTTACGGGTTTGGACATGAGGGTGAGTAATTAATGATATTATTTTCATTTTTGGGTGAACTATCCCTTTAACACTTTAAAGGTGTAGCTTATAATTTCTGCGTTACGAGCAGGACCAAACAGAATTCCAAAAATAACAACAGTTTCCAAGTGAACCGCTTCGAAATAATGACAGTTCCAAAGTCCTGATTTTAAATTTACACATTAAAAGTCTTTAGAAGGAGGACTGAATTTAATTTAATTTCAGTTTACAATCACTGTTGGAACAACATACCTGCATTTATTATAATAATAATAATAATTTCCAAATAAGTATTGCATTTCATTATGCAATGATACTTTTCCCAAAATCTCAATATTCACAAAGCACTGCAAAATTCTTGGAATTGGGGCTGCACGATATATTGCATGAAATTGCCATGCGCATCTCGTCAGTAAAGACGGTTCTGTGATTATTAATAAATCTCCATCACCTGTTTTCAAATGGAGCGGCATTTAATACACAGAGCCGTAGTTCACCGACAAGCTACGCAATATCACGTTCAATATCTCAGGCGATTCATCTGCGATTCTGAGCACGAATTGCGTAGCTTGTCGGTGAACAACGGCTCTGGTTAAAATTACTATGGTGGCAGAATAAATACCTTGAGCTATCACTCCTCCATTCCTCTTCATCCTCAACAGACAAATCAACGTCACCTCCCTCGATTTCACTGCCCTACACATTAACACATCATTATTAACATGTATGATATGGCATTAAAGTATTTTAAAAAGTGAATTAACAAACACTCAACCTCAGAAGACGCCGTTTCCTCCCCCTCCTCACATGAGAACTCGATGTACTCCTCAGCTAGACTCTCTTTATGCTCCTGATTCTTCTGCCGTTTACGTGACTGTGCACGTTTGAGGCCCAGCTCTTCATCATCAGAATCATCCTATGGGCAGAACAGGATGTTTATTCAGTGCTGACTTCAATACCCATAATGCAGTTCATAAGGAGGCAGAACCCTACCCTGAAGGTGGTGTGGGTCACTCTCCTTCTCTTGGTGTAGTAAAGGGTGACCTCCTCCTCACCCTTCGCTATTCTGAATGACTCCTGTGCCCTAAATGAACAAGTCATTCACTAAATTAAATTTGTTCTGTAAATCCAGAGTGCAGGGTGTTCTTGCTTACTTAAACCTCCTCTGTACCATCTGAAGACCAACCGATAGCTTTCTTGTTTACTTTCCGATTACCAACAACTTAGCAAAGATATTACTATCTCACAATACAACATACATACAAGTCAGCATTAAGAATGACATACAACTTTTACATTTTAATATTAATAAAGTGACAAATGTATAAACATCTATACACAAATATACAAAACTCCATTAAAGTGCTCCGATTATGGATTTTTGAAAATGACCTTTCATGCAGTGTGTAACAGTGAATGAAAACATCCTGCAAAGTTTTAAATCTGAAAGTGCTCCGTGTATAAAGTTATTGTTTCTCAAAAGAAAGAGTCGACTCTGAATCATTTAAACGAATCCCAAGCCGTTTCAGGTTGACGTCAACATGAAACATTAGCATATTGCCCGCCCACTTGTTGCGCGTGCAGACCTGGGAAAACTTGATTTTCGCTTTGGTCTGAATGAAAACGCAAATTCATTCTTTGCCACTAGGTGCTGCTCTTGGAGAGGTAAAAATATCTGTTTACCCGGTAACGCTGTACACAAAGCAGCACTGCTCTCACAAAGCTGCTTTATCAGGCATTACAGGCATGATGAAATGCAAATGAGACCAATCAGACCATTCACCGCAGATTAGCGTCACGCAAAGGAGGGGTTTGGAAAAATGAATCGTTGAGCGAATCGTTTGGGAGTCGTTGAGCAAAAAGGTAAAAATAAATGCATATAAGACAATGAAAGTGTTTTTTTAATATTAAAAAAAACTTTTAAATACAATAAAACAATGCAATTAAATGTGTCAAACAGATTCAAACAAAAAAAACAATAGCAAAGAATCTTATATCTTATATTTAATCATATCTGGCATGTTTTAGACAAGAACAAAATGTCATAATATGCAAACAAATGTTTTAAAAAGTATTTGGTGTTAAAAAAAAGCACTATAGCAAACAAAAATCTGAACGACTGTTTTAAAGCGTAAATACGGTTTGACTTCCTTCTCCCTGACAAGGTTACCATATTATTTCTGCCTTTCTCTAAGCGCCACCTACTGTGAGAAAGTGAATTTGGATTTGTGGAGGTTGTTTACATCAGAGCATATGCTTCTTTTACACAGCATACACAGTGTTGTTAAATTAAAAAAAGGTTAATGGAAAAGAAGCATTCTAAAGATCGAAACAATTTGTAATAAGGTATCTAGAATTATTTATGGTATTTTTGTGGCTGCGATGACAATACTGTTGAAGTTCATTACAATGATATATAATTTCCGAATACCTGCATGTGTAATTTGTATATAGACAAAATGATTGAACAGGAACATTAAACAATGAAATTCACCTGTAGCCACTTGCTGTAAGCTCAGGCACCACCACCCTGCGTCTCCAGGCCTGAAGGTCCCTCTCTGTGGCCATCTGACTGCGTGGAGCATTCTGGTGCATCTGCCGGACTCCCTCTACCTGTCCGCTGCGCCGTAAACCCACATTAGGTGGAGATTGAACCTCCATCCGCTCGTTCAGCGACACTGTGCAATCAAACGCAGCTATATTAGATGAAACTCTGTGGAGCTTCAACTTCAAATGTACAGAAGTAGATGTCGCTCTAAGACTACATGCTAATGGAGTTCAACTTATAGGCACCTCTGCGGGGAGTTCCAGGCTCTGGCACACGGGCAGGAGCAGGAAAGCCACCTTCTGCCGGAGCTACAACTTGTCTGTCCTGGTGCTGCTGAAGCTGGCTGATGGCAAAATCCAAGGCGCTGTGACGAACCTCCTCACTCTCAGTAGACTGCTGACTGATCACCTGCTCCACGACCTCACCATCACCTGAAACATTTTTAAAGGTGGCAATTAGAAACACTCCATATGATCAAATAGTTTTTTTTTGCCTGTGCCAGTAAGTTTTGTGCTTTGTTATTTTTGATATGAAAAAGTCTGGGCTTTACAATCTGCAAGTTTTATCAAGGAATTCAAACAATAAATGTGGTTTTTGGTGCTCTTTAATTTCATGCGACAGATCTCTGTTGCTACCTCTGTTCAAACAGCAGTGCAAAGCACATGTGAAATAAACATCAGTGAACATCAGAAGGTATGTTGAAAGAAACCGGACAACTTGGTGAAAAGTATCCAGAACAAATTTCACGGAATTTTTGAAAAGTTCCTGTTCACACGATCTCTTTATGGTAATTTACCAGTAAAGTCTGTATGTGTGAAAGGGGCTAATGTTGTAACATAATTTTACATTTACCTCAGGAAAGCCATTCAATGCCCATAAACTCATTAGTAAGCTAGAAATACTATAGAGAGGAGCATTTTACTAAATAAATGTATTACATATAAATTATATTTTTGCTTAACCTGATAGTGAAATCTTCATTGTTTAATGCAATCCATGTTTGAGTAAATCTTTCATGAAAACAATTACAGTCACAATTGTTTTCAACAATGAAATGATAGTAAAAAAAAATATTATATCATTAAAAAGTTATTATAAAACTGCCTCATGTGCAATTTAAATTACTCTTTTTATTTGAGTACTGATTATTAAATAAATTGATTTATTGTTTTTTAAATAAGCTTTATTTCAGTTTTGGATTTTGACAAAAACAAAAACACACCTAAATTTCAGTTTCAGCTATTAAAAAAATAAAATCAATTTGGTGCATCACACTTTTTTTTTAAACAAAGGAACTGGTTCTGAAACTGGTTTTTCAGTGCTCTGTTTACAGTGTACACCACGTCATAGAGCAGTTAACAGTGAACTAGGGACATACAAAAATGTTATGACAACAGTAGGGAACTTACTTGTAGCGACATAGCCCAGTTGAGGGACTAGATGCTCATCTGCAATGTTTTCTCTTCCTGGGACCAGTCTTTGGAATCTGGGAGGGTGAGGGTTACCATCAACGTCCACCAGGAAGGGAGGAGGCATCAGGTGTGGGCCCTGCTGGGTCTGCTCATCCAGAACAAACCCATTTGAGTCCCGGATCAGCGGCCGATAGTCAGTGTGGAAAAACACCTGGTCTGGAAGCTATGGATGAATTTGGAGAAAGAAATTAATAGATGAAGAAATGATATATAGAAGCTTGTGAGTTGTTTATACAATATGTCTTAATGCAATACAGATATATAAAAAGATGTCAAATCATCATCTTCAGATTTCTCATTTAAAAATTATACTAACCTTCTCATAAGGCTTAGAGCTCCCAAAACCAAAAATAACCAGATGTCCATGAGAGTCTGTCATTGCAAAGCGATACCCATCAGTGGTGAACTTACAGTCAAATACAGCACCATGTCCTTGACCTTCAATCTTTACCACAAAAACAAAAGGTTTTTTTTGGCATGTCTTATGATTGATACAGTAATAAAGTTGTGGATGTTTAAATTCTGTAAATAAAACTGAAAGAACATTGGGATACTCTACCATATTAAAGTAATGCATGGTTTTGGTGCCTCTGATGAGGTCCCATATGAAGACATTCCCATCATGGCCTGCAGACAGCATGATGCGAGGGTCATAGGGATGCGGCTCCAAAACAAACACCTCGGCCTCATGACCCTGTGAGGTGAAGAGAGAAATGCATTAATCTCCATATAGCATAAAATTATAGAGGTTTTAAAGGCACAATATGCAAGTTTTCGCCGATAGAGGGCACATATTCAAAAACAAGTAACAAAGGCGTAGTTTGATGACGCTGTGATTGAGTGTGGAATCATGGGAGTTGTTGTCTTCATCCTCACAGTCGATGCAATCGGACGGGACTCGGGCAGAAATCATGTTCATTGATGAGCTAATCTATCTAATGTAATGTAGCTAATGTAATGTAATGTCAGGTCACTGTAGTATGAAGCAGGGTGGGGCTGAAAGTCGTGGAACCGAAACAAGGCCGCTGGAGCGATTGCTAAAGAAGGACGAGCGCGATACACGGCTCGAAAGCAGCGGAGCTTTATTATGCCACAGTCGCCTGATTCCACTTCTTCCGGTCATGCGTATGTAGGAAAAATAGGGTTGGGTACATTTGAACCGGTACCGGTACCCAACGGTACCTTTTTTCGGTACTTTACTCTGTGTAATAACAAAAACATTTATTTCAGTGAAAAAATAATTCCAAAACTCTCAATTTCAACATTTCGAACAATAGGGCCCTACAATTTTTTTTTCTTCCAGAAATTCTTGTTTTATTTTTTTCTGATAATCAAATGAAGGCATGAAACATTTATTTATTTTTAATCAAATGAAAATGAAACCCTTTTATTTTTTGGCAAACAAACAGAGGTTTACTGTTAAAATGAATACATGGTAGAAAATTGTGTGAATATTCCTTTAAAAAAGTTTTAATAATTGTATTTTTTCTACAATTAAGTGGTTAATGTAGTTGTAATAATAATTTTTTATCATTTATTATTGTTTTATTTAAATTTGACAGTAAAATGGAATATATAAAGACGTACATTATACTGTACAAAAGTAATACAAGAGTAATATATTTCTCTTACATGTTAAACCGCACTTATTTTGACAGGTTGCCATTAAGTTTCTGTATACAGTAAGATATGATGCTAGTTTTCTCAAATGAAACGGTAAAATTCTCATAAAGTGACTCACAGCCTGTAAGTTCATGTGTTCATGTCGTCATGTAGTGAGATGCAGAGGCTGAAAATCACCGCGAGTTCACGAGTGCTTCAGTATTTGTGTAGTTATCAAAACCGCGTCTCTGCCATTCATACATACCGAGGCTAGCGGAACATGCAGGATTCATATTTAAACCGTCTTTTTGCGTTTTAATATTCACATACACTAGTTCATATCGCGATTCGAATTAAGTGACAGACCTTTTATTCATCCAGAAATTGACGAATTCCATGGCATTCCGAACTTTAGAGTAAATTCCGTTTTTATGAATGGACTCCGCCATCCTGTCCACATTTTCGCGGAAACCGTATGACCCTAGAAATGTAAGCACACTTCAGAACATTTCTGTTTGCCGTGTGTTGTATTTTAAAGAGTTGCAGTGGTGACATCATGTCACAGGGTCTCTCTCTCTCGCTGTCTTTCTCTCTCTCTCGTATGCACCCAAATGCGTTCTCAGGTACCGAAATTTGGTACCGAATGATTTAATATGAATCGGTACTCGGTAGTACCGACGCAATTCGGTATGTCCCCTTAAAAGTACAGAGTTCGGTACCCAACCCTAAGGAAAAAGCAGCGCTGTTTTATCATACTAGATACATTTGAGTGTTGAAGTGTTGTTATAAAATGCATAACATACTAAAGCGTCTTTGGGGTTTCCATGTTTTCTACAAAATAAAACCGGATATCGAGGGTGTATGACATCAATGGGAGGCGACGCAAGGACACGGTCCATTACACTACTTAAAATTGCTAATTTCTCTGGATTTAAACATTCTTTGAAACATTTGGGATAACGTAAGTACACAAGTCAGCAAAATATATAACACTGTTCTAGTGGTTTTTGGATTTTTAAACAAAAATGTTTACATATTGTGCCTTTAACCTCTGGTCTAAGCACATGACAGTGCAGTATCAGACTGTTCACTGAAAGTATAGATTACAGACAAGAACTTTCTCAAAATGGCAAGCTACAATCTGTTTGGCTTTTTTTTTTGTTTTGTTCATTTATTCTGTTAAAGGAACACTCCACTTTTTTTGAAAATAGGCTAATTTTCCAACTCCCCAAGAGTTAAACAGTTGAGTTTTACCATTTTTGAATCCATTCAGCCAATCTCTGGGTCTGGCGGTAGCACTTTTAACGTAGCTTAGCATAGACCATTGAATCTGATTAGACCGTTAGCATCTCGCTCAAAAATGACCAAAGAGTTTCGATATTTTTCCTATTTAAAACTTGACTCTTCTGTAGTTACATCGTGTACTAAGACTGACAGAAAATGAAAAGTTGCGATTTTCCAGGCCGATATGGCTAGGAACTATACTCTCATTCCGGCGTAATAATCAAGGACCTTTACTGCCATACCATGATATTACACAGTGCCTGAAAGTAGTTCCCAGCTAGGTAACTAGTTATGATATAGTGCTACCTCCAGCCCCGGAGATCGGCTGAATGGATTCGAAAACGGTAAAACTCAACTGTTTCAACTCTTGGGGAGTTGTAAAATTAGCCTATTTTTTTTTAAAAGTGGAGTGTTCCTTTAATATTACTGATGATGCTTAAGATTTCGCTAAACAGGTTTTATTTGGTTTGGTCAGGTGAAATACAGTAGTCAACATTTGAAGTAGATCAAAATTGTCCTAAAACCAAAACAATACCCGTTCTTGTCAACTTTTTTGATCCACCTCAAATGTTTACTACTGTATTTTGAATTTCACATTAAGAACTTCTGGAACTTCACATGAAAAACTTTCCATTTTTGTGTGAACTCTTCCTTCAACTAAATCTGAGCGGTGGAAGCGGTCTTACTTTAAGGATATGCAGCAACTGTCCAGTATAGGAATTCCACACTTTGAGCAGATAATTGTTGACAGCAGTGATGACTGTGTTATCGTGGCGATCCCAGGAAACCATGGTGACTTTGGGTTTGAATAAATTTTCATCCTTTGTTAAAGGTGCAGACCTACAGTAAACAAAAGAGGGGCAATTTCATTAAGAGATCAAATCAAAGTCAATGCAGCATCTGTTTGAGTTTTCATACCCTGGAAGAGTGGCAGACATGTCCAATAAAATGCTCTTCCATTGATGTCTCTGATGCAGTTGCCATATACGAGCAGTGCCGTCTCGACTGCCACTCACAAATCTAAGAGAGACATTAAAAGAATGATTTTGGGATGTATAAAAAAAAAGACCGATTTTTTAAAGATTTTTATTTTAAGTTTAATAACTAATTAATTTATTTAATAATCAAAACTGAACTGCATTTAAACATTTTAATTGCACATAAAGTACTTTTATATCAAATGTTTAATGATATAATTGCTTCTATTCCATTTATAAACATTTAAACAGGCCTGTAATAAATACTCTCTCTAGAGTTAATTGTTCTGGCTAACTAATGAGTTATGGACATTAAATGGCTTTCCTGTAGTAAATGTAACATTGTTATGCATGTTACATGCATATTGCCATTGTTTACAAACTTTTATTGACATCTGTCTGCAGGTGAAATACTGATTGAACAAACTGAAAAAAAGCATAGACTAAAAGATCTTGATATTATCAACTAGTGCTGTCAAACTAGTAATTGTGATTAATCGCATCCAAAATAATAGTATTTGTTTACATAATATGAGTGTGTACTGTGTATATTTATTATGTATATATAAATACAAACACATGCATGTATATACACTCTAGTGATGCGCGGGTCGGGTTTTTTTTCCAACCCGCGGGTCCCGCTTTTATGAAATTATTTGGCCCGCCCCAGCCCGCCCCGCACCACTGTATCTATTTTTACAACCCGCCCTGCCCCGCCCCCCGACCATTAAATAGACATACTAGGCATTGTAATGTAAATGAAAACAGCCTTTATTTCAGCCTGAAAGTGCTTGGAAACATTGCCCTGTAAACTGGCAACAACATACGATTATGAATATGAACCATAAATCAGGTCATATTAATAACAAGATAATGATAAACATTTTCAACATTTACAAAGCAGCGTTTGTATTCATCTAATAGGCTAAACAATTTTTTATTTCAGATTTGTATAGGCCTACAGTTTACAGCCTACGCTACATAACCACTGAACTTTTGTTTTATTTAACACACGGAAATGTTCATTTACCTTTTTTACGTTCGCTGTGCAAAAAAAGAATGGCATCCACTGTACCGGGGTTTAATCTATTACACCTAGACTCCAGCACCCGGCCAGCAGAGCTGAATGTGCGCTCGCTTGATGCGCTTGTGGCTGGGAATGGGATACAGAGCTGCTTGGCGCTTTCGTGACGTGTCACGTGACGCCAAAGTTTTGGGGACATCAAGCAAGTTACGTTGCTACGTAGGCCTTCGTATTGTAACCTTATCAAAGAACCTAATAAAATATGAAAATAGATATTCCCAAATATTTAATATTGGCTATAGGGAATTGCACGCAACATACATGGATTTTTTTTTTTTTTTTTTTTAATGACCCGCCCCAACCCGCCCCGCAAATAAAGTGACAATTTCTTGACCCGCCCCAACCCGCCCCGCGGGTTACCCGCGTGGTCCGCAGGTTATGAGACGACCCGCGCATCACTAATACACTCCCATCCAAAAGTATTGGAACAGTGAGGCCAATTCCTTTATTTTTGCTGTAGACTGAAAACATTTGGGTTTGACATCAAAAGATGAATATGAGACAAGAGATCAGCATTTCAGCTTTTATTTCCAGGTATTCATATCTGGATCTGATAAACAACTTAGAAGATAGCACCTTTTGTTTGAACCCACCCATTTTTCATGTGAGCAAAAGCATTGGAACAGATAGAATTAAAATAGATTAAAGTGAAAAAGACTTAATATTTAGCTGCAAATCCTTTGCTTTCAATAATTCTTCTTTTGTGATGCTTTTCCAGGCCTCTTTCAGTTTTGGGGGGTTACTCCCTTCAGTCTCTTCTTTAGCAGGTAAAAGGCATACTCTATAGGGTTTAAGTGTGGAGATTGACTTGGCCAGTCTAAAACCTTCCACTTCTTGCCCTGATGAACTCCTTTGTTGTTTTGGGTCATTATCTTGCTGCATGATGAAGGATCTCACAATCAGTTTGGTTGCATCTTTCTGTAAATTGTCAGACAAAATATTTCTGTAGACTTCTGAGTTAATTTTGCTGCTGCCGTCATGTGTTACATCATTAATGAAGATTAATGAGCCTGTCCCAGAAGAAGCAATGAAAGCCCAAGCCATTACATTACCACCACTGTGTTTCAGATGAGCTTGTATGTTTGGGATCATGAGCAGATTCTTTTTTCTCCAAACTTTAGCCTTTCCATCACTTTGGTCCATAAAATCAGTCCATAAAACCTTGTCCCAGAATTTTTGAGGCTCGTCTCAAAAATTTGACATTTACCAATGTCAATCGCATCTTCTGGTGCATCTTACCTGTTAGCCTTCTGGTTCGCATCTTCTGGTGTAGCCCCTGTACTTTTGTTCATGAAGTCTTCTGCGAACAGTAGATTGTGATACCTTCACTCCTGCCCTCTGGAGGCTGTTGCTGATGTCACTAACAGTTGTTTTAGGGTCTTTCTTTACAGCTGTCACAATGTTTCTGTCATCAACTGCTGATGTTTTTCTTGATCTACCCGTTCGAGGTGTGTTACTTAGTACACCAGTGGTTTCTTTCTTCCTCAGGAGATTCCAAATGGTTGAACTTGCTATTGCCAGTGTTTGTGCAATGGTTTGATTGATTTTTAATCTTCTCTCAGCTTCACAATTCCTCGTTTTTCACCCATAGACACCTCTCTGGTTTTCAAGTTGGTTACACGTCTAACTAACTATAAATGCAGTCTGCACGGATCTGAAACTGAGCGCAGACATTCAGTGCTATTTATTGTTTGAATAATCTATTAATAGAACACACCAGGGCAACAAAACACACCTGTCAGTCACATGTTCCAATACATTTGGTAACATGAGCAATGGGTGGGTTCAAACAAAAGGTGCTATCCTCTAAGTTGTGTATCAGATCCAGATGAAAATACCTGTAAATAAAAGTCGAAATGTTAATATTCATCTTTTGATGTCAAACCCAAATGTTTTCAGTCTACAGCAAAAATAAAGGAATTGGCCTCACTGTTGCAATACTTTTGGAGGGGAGTTTATTTAAGAAAAATGTTATATTTATGTATTAAATATTTATATATAATAATATAAATATATAAATGTGTAAATATATTCAAAATATATACTGTATGTGTGTGTATTTATATATACATAATAAATAAACTAAGTACACATACATATATTATGTAAAAAAAAAAACTTATTTTGAATGTGATTAATCACGATTAATCGTTTGACAGCAATATTCTTAACCCATCCCTAGCATCCACACAGCCTTGTGTGTGCATGAAACAAACACTGAAACTGCTAAAACGTGCCATTGGAGAGGCGCTAATTAAATGTCACTGTTTTGGTCAATGATTCCGGACCTCTAAAACTGTTTTGACAATAAATTCTTGGTGCATCACTAAAAAATGATGGTAAACCAGCAATATTACCTCTCTCCTGAATGACAGAACTGGATGCTGTCCACCTTGTCCTACAAATTAAACCAAATATTGTAAATCATGGCACACCATGCGAGATATTCTCTCACAATTGGTTGATTATTCAACTATTCCTAAAAACTGAGCGCTCTTACTGTGTGAGAGTCCAGCTCAGCTAGTTTTTCTGGACTGCCACTGCCCAGGTAGTATATCCTGATGACATCATCTGTGCTTCCTGTTGCAAGGAACATGCCACCTGTATAAAGAGAAAAAAAAATGTGCACTGAAAAAAACCTTACATAAACATACACGTGTCAAAAGGAAAAAGAAAAACCCTTCAGCTCTAGTTCAAACATTCAGTGGTCTCACCAGGGCTGAAGGAAGAGCAGACAGTCTGAACGCCAGGCCTCGGCTTCTCTGTGAATTTGTGTGGACGATCGCTGTTGAACAATAAAGGAAGCAATGAACCTCAATCTTTGACACATACTAGTCCCATTCCTCATCTTTTCATTCTAACGTGATGAGCCCTCACCTGAAACTGTTATAATTAACATCCCACTGCCAGAAACACACTGTTGCATCAGTTCCTGTGGACACCATGTACCTTTTGGAGCCCTTGACTAATGGAGAGAACTACAAGAGAAAGAGGAATTAGAAATACCGGTTAGAACAACATGCCTGTATGAGCAGCATAGAAACACATGAAAATGACAACTGTACACATTAACGTTAAGGTTAAAGGTCATTGCTATGGTGGCCGGGAGAGCTCAACACGCTGCAAATAGAAAAAACACCTGCAAATTAAGAAAACAACTTCCTCAATTTTACAACATGCGCGCTGCAAATGCTCACAACACAAACAAATAAAGAAACGCACTGCAAATAAAATTCTTTATTTGTTTGTGTTGTGAGCATTTACAGCACCTGCTGTCAAATTGATGAATGTTTTCTTGATTTGTTGGTGCTTTTTCTATTTGCATGTGTTTTCTGAAGTTGCAGCGCGTTGAGCTCGCTCAGCCACCGTACATTGCACACTGAATACAAAATTTTTGCACGTTAAAAGATAAATACGACCTCACGTTTTGTCAATCACGTTTACTCACTGCCTCCAAAACTTTCGTCCATCATAAAAAAAAATTTGGGATCAAGTTAGATTTTCTGCGTTTGCACATATACGTAGCAAGCATTTTGATAGGAAAGGATCACGAATATGAAAAAAACATGAAAATTTCGGACTCAGTGTGCAAGGACCTTAACACGCTACCGAAAACACTATCGTTTTACATAAAAGCGAATTGACCTGTAGCACACAGCAGAGAGATAAACTGTCCACATGTTTTGCCCCTAGCAAACCCATCAGCAAAAAAACACAGCAGTTACACTCTTATACATGCTGTAGTCTGGATGTTACACTTTATTCACTTCACCTCTAGATTCCTCCCATTACACTGTTCACTGGACTGGAGATGGAACTACACAAAGCCCTCTGCTTTATTATGACATTTGCATAATCCCAAACACTTCAGGAGAGGAGTTAGATGAAATTACTTTTACGAAATCTAACGTAAAGCAACGATACAGAGGAGGAATTTACTGCACTTCTACACTGGTAATGTTAAGTACTATTAATAACATGGGGGCATGTTATCTAAATCAACGTAAGACATTTGTACAATGTAGCCACGATTTTCACACATGACATGCAGTTTAAAATAGATATTGTGGTCACAAATAAAAAAAATTAGTTCCCACTAATTTATGTGGTCACATTTTATGCTGTGAAGTCCAAGGAGAGAAATTTTAGTGCAGATTGTAGGGGTGAAACAGTACACGTTTTCGTACCGAAAATTTTCTTTGATGAGTGACAGCTCGCTGTGTAAACGCTACAGTTCTAACGGTGAGCGCGATCATCCCTTCCTCTTTACTTCGTTTTAACGCAAAATAAACATGAATTAACATCTCATGCCTCATGTAATCGCACAATCACTGTTTCACTCGCGGAAAGAAGCAATTAAAACGGCTTGTAAACAAAATGTCACATAGCATTTCATTTACCTCAGGTAAGTCATCAGTGTCCACAGCTCGTCAGTTCACCAGAGAAATGAAGTCTAGAGAAGAGCATTTCGCCAAATATTAGACTAGCTATATACTCATATTTTACTTTACCTGTTAGCCTTAATCTTTTAATGTATATTTAAATAAATCTTTTATGAAACAAGTTATGACAGCCACTGTGTAAATGATTATATGTCAACAACAAATAGAAATTGTAGCCTATAATTTAGAAGTTAATTTAAAAACTGCGTTGAGTGCAACTTACACGTTATAGTTAAAAATAAATAGTACAGGAATTAAATTTAATTTTGGGTTCTGTTGTTAATTGTAACCTTACAGTAATGTAAAAGGGCTCCTTATAGTTTAGAGCTGAAGCTGAGGTAGATTTTTAGGCCTATAGATTTTTTTTTTTATGAGGTAAATTTAATGAAAATTTTAATTATAATTGAATTTAATTAAAGAAAGAGTCATTTGTTCAGTAAAACACTGTTTAATTTAAACAAATATATATGTTTAGTATTTTTTCCTCCTGCTGTACCGAAACCATACCGAGCCGTGACGTCAAAACCGAGGTACGTAGCGAACCGTCATGTTTGTGTACCGTTACACCCCTAGCAGATCGTTTGAAAAATCTTAACTGGCTTAGGCGAGTAAATTGTCAGCAGACATTAACATTAACAATTGGTGCTCAATTATAAAGAATACTTTTTTATATAATTAATGTTGTAAACAGTTTTTCAGTGTTTCCCCTGCCATTATCTTAGGAGGGTGGCCCACCCTCCCAACGGCACCCCCCGCCCCCCTTGAAGCTCAAGTTCATTTTATTTAATTTTATTTTCTCTATAGCGCCAGATCACAACAGAAGTAATTTAAAGTTACCTTTCCAATAGAACAGGTCTATACCTTGTTCTTTTATTAAACAAACTAAATAGCCTTATGTTATTTATCTTATTTACACGACGTGTTATTTCTGTCTCTAACGTTACATTACATTCGCGCGCTCTGTATGCGCACAGCGGAGTTCCGCCCCGATGCACACACACACACACACACACACACACACACACACACACAAAGTGAGCCCACTCCCACTAGTATTTGTAAATATTAAGCCACAAAACGACTATTTAAATATGACTTCTGCCTGTCTCTGTGTTAATGTATGGCGCAGACGCGCGGTTTTGTTTGCTTCTCACACAGAAGTGTGCGCGAGGCTTGCGGTGATATTTAAGTCTGCCGCCTCACTAAATGAGGACGTAAATACAGAACATATCCAGAACTGCTCTGAGAGTCACGCGAGTCATGAGCATTTGACCATTTCATTTGAGTAAAACTATCCTCACACAGAAATCTAAAGGTATTCACGGCAACCCGTCAAAATAAAAGTTTGGGTTTCAATTGTAGACATTGCGGCAGAAATATATTACTATTGTTCAGTAGAATGTACGTAATAGCCTACTAAAATTATTAAAACCTTATTTTTAAAGTCGGCATGAAACGGAAGTTGCGATCGTCTTTTCTTCTCTACTGTGACGTATATCCGAGTGAAACGGCATCTGAAATGAGAGGGCGGGACTTTATTTCGTCCTTCGGGAATTGATTGGATCGTTGGAATTTGGGGCATTACTAACAAAATGGAGGCATATCTGAAATGCCAGTTTGCAGATAGTGGTGGGGGATTTCTCGCCACTGGATTCACCGCCGACACCCAAGCATGAATAAAATGTCTTATTTATTAGGGATGATGACCACGATCAACAGCGCAAAACATGTCTAATCAGCGCGCGCGCGCGAGAGAGAGAGAGAGAGAGAGAGAGAGAGAGAGAGAGACTGCCTTGATGACTGAGCGGGTCCTCCATCAGGTTAAGTCATATATTCATCAGCTTTTCCCCATCATTTATCCCAGTGTTTACCCCTTACGTTACTAGCTCCGCCCTTGCGCCATCACTCGTGACCGGAAGAGTAGAGGAGTCGTTTTGAGGGGGAGGGGAGGTTAATGAATGAATGAATGATGCATTTATATAGCGCTTTGTGTATTGCCATACACCCAAAGTGCTTTACAATCATGTGGGGGGTCTCTCCTCAACCACCACCAGTGTGCAGCATCCACTTGGATGATGCGACGGCAGCCACAGGACAATGGCGCCAGTGCGCTCACCACACACCAGCTACAGGTGGAGAGGAGAGAGAGATAGAGCCAATCAAGTGGATGGGGATTATATTAGGAGGCCATGATTGACAAGGGCCAGTGGAGGGAATTTGGCCAGGACACCGGGGTTACACCCCTACTCTTTACGAGAAGCGCCATAGGATTTTTAGTGACCACAGAGAGTCAGGACCTTGGTTTCTCATCTGAAAGACGGTGCTTTTTACAGTATAGTGTCCCCGTCACTATACTGGGGCGTTAGGACCCACACAGACCACAGGGTGAGCACCCCCTGCTGGCCTCACTAACACCTCTTCCAACAGCAACCTAGTTTTCCCAGGAGGTCTCCCATCCAGGTACTGACCAGGCTCAACCCTGCTTAGCTTCAGTGGGCAACCAGTCTTGGGCTGCAGTGATATGGCTGTGGCTAATGTTAAGGTTAACATTTGTTTAAAGATTACGAGGGAACATTAATTTAAAAAAAATAATGAAGTGCACGGATACATTATTTATAATACACACTAGGGCTGTGCGATATGGACAAAAAAAGAAATCGATTTCTTTGATCAAGTTTGCGATTTCGATTTTAATCACGATTTTGACACACACAGACATGCTTTACAGTCATAAATGCATTCAGTGTGAATTTGAAATGTATTTCCAAAAGAAAACCAATTAGAGCTTTATCAAAAAGCTGTAACGTCTCTAGAACAGACATAAGGCAAAAAAATAAAAAATAAATCCCGTGTCCAGGTTTTTTTTTTTTTTTTTTTCATGCATTGGTCATAGAGCTCTTTGTGGCACTGCCTCGGGTGTTGAAATAGATTTGTTGCGCCAGGTTCATACTCCGTCTGCAGTGCGTAACTGCGTATACAGTATGTGTATGCGGTGAAGAAGCAGCACGGACTCATTTTGCTTTCGCACAGGATGCGTTTGCAGTCCACACCTGATCTGCGGCGGTTTACCACAAACACAACATTTATCCATTATTTTGATTTCAAATCCAAATGTTGTTACTGCAAATGCTTTTTCAGCATTGTGATTCTCTTTTATCAAAGTACAGTAATACAATCTTTCATAGACATTCACATTTAAACTCAATAAATATGAACTCAAACGAGTGCCATATGAATGAATGAATGATGCATTTATATAGCGCTTTGTGTATTGCTGTACACCCAAAGCTCTTTACAATCATTTGCCAAGACAATCATATTGCCTTGTTTATCTAAAAGTGCACTTTTGCTTGTTTAAAATCTAGCCAAAAAGCCATGTGTTGACTGAAACAGTAGACTTTAATTATATGAATTTATGGTGTACTTACTACATTTCCGTGTCAATCCATGTTTATTTTTACCGCGAACAATGCGTTGTCACTCACATTAATTCAGCGCGTGCAGCAAAGCAAGAATAGACTCCGTGCGGAAACGATCGCTGCATGACTGCTGCAGACGCACTGCTCCTGGAGCGCTCTGCCGGACTGCAACCGTGTGCAGTGTGTGAACACTCTGATCCGTTAACATGGGCGCTGAAAAAATACACACCGCATACGCACCACAGACGGAGAATGTGTGAACCTGGCGTTACGTCTTTATGCCCGGTCTGTTCTTGCGCTCCATTTAGGCGCGCTGCATTCTGATTGAATCGGATTGCATACTGCGGCAGGTCGGGGGCGCGGGAAGAATCGTGCTATAAAGCGATTTAGAAATCGTGCACGCTCAAATCGTGATTTTATGACGATTTCGATTAATCGCACAGCCTTAATACACACTACAGTATTCCATCAAAAAATAAGAATTGTCAATTTTGATTTCATACCGACTTTAAGGAATAATCATAAACTATGTCTTCAATGTTTTAATTGTAATATTAAATCCCCTTTATTTTCCAAAAAAAATAACATGCCTTTAATTTTCATTAATTAAAAGATAAATTAAATTAATGTTTTTATGCTGGAAAAAAACGGAACACACAACAAACCCCCCCCACCCACCCCGCCCCCCCAAAGCCATAAACCTAGGGGAAACACTGGTTTTTGCTGCTTGATATTTTTGTGGAAAGTGATTTCTTTTTTCCCCAGAAGAAAAATATTGCAACATTACTTACGTCTTAACATGTTTATTGGTCAAAAACTGTATTAAAACATATTTTTTATAAAAATAAATTACAAATACTATTTCATGGTCAGTGCTGGTAAATTATAATGCTGGTAAATTCACTTGCCAAGCTCCTACACTGATTTAGTGTTAATAAAAACACGAAAAGGACACTAAAGTCATACAGCACTCTTACCTGTAAAGAGGTAATAGATCCACTGTGGCCCAGCAGGACCGCCACTGGGGCACAAGTACGAAGGCACCAGACTCGAATGGTTTTGTCGCAGCTCCCGGCCGCAATAAGGGTATTCTCAAAGTTAACCGCTAGATCTGATATCTCAGCATAATGTCCTCTGAGAGTAGAGTGAAGCCTTCCGTCAATAGAGGACCAGATCTTCACCAAGGCATCATCGGAACCCTGAGGGTCAGGAAATGAACAGGGTCAAGGTTTGGACAGCAGACCAAGAGCCGAGTCTGAGGGCATTCCAAGAGACTACTGATGCTCACCGTAAAAATCCTGGAACCTGTTCGATCAAAGGCTATACAGTACACGGCAGAGAGATGTCCCAGGATCCTCCTGTGCATCTTCATGTGCTGATAATTGCTGACGGGGTTGATAGAGCTGAAGCGCTGAGCTCCTGTGAGCTCTCTGCCTCGGCACACCTCCACTACAACCACAGAGAGGAAATCCAATCAAATCACTCAACATTTCATTTCTGTTTGCCAGGACAGAAGTCGAAATACATTCAACAGGGATCAGGGATGGCTAGGAGCCAGAGTGAGAGGAAAGTCATGCTGTGGAAAGTTTATCATCTTACATCAACATTCATGGCATAAGACACGATGCATTCAAATGGATGCAATTAAAGCATCATCCTTCCTCAATTCCTGAGGGTGTGCTGTTTCTTTCCCACTTCCTTGCCAGTCCCTCTGACAACTGATCCTCACATAAAATATCAATACTATACATTTTTAACTAGTGTTTTTTTATTGCTCATTTTCTTATTAGACTGTTCAAGAATTGAAAGCTTATGACAACCATCATGTTCTAAAATAGTTGTTAAACAATAGAGAAGTTAGGTTTGAACTGTAAATGATCAGACTATTGAATGTTACAAATTGTCTTTCAAATTTCAAAATGGCTCTAACTACTTATCTTCAAATTAAAAATTGAAAGATTGATTAAATACACTTTGTTTATATGGGTATATTTATGATTACAATTTTAATTTCAGATGCAATTAATTGTGATTGACTGAAAAACAATTAATTTAGTAACAAATATAATTGATTCACCGCCCTAATTTGACCATTTAATTTCAAGTACTTTGGATCTCCATGTGCTTCTGTGCTGTCTTTATACACAGAAGTTGAGCCAAGTAGATATTGGTTCATGTCTAATGTGTCCTCTTTGTAGTTACATTACAGCGCTATAATTTAGGTATTGCTTAGGGAAGAAAAGAAGATCAGCACTACCGTTTCATGTCAACTTAGAAAAAAAAAAAAAATACAAAGATTGCCAATTTCTTTATTTTTTATGAGCCAGTAAAAATGTAGCCAAGAGAAAAAAAAGGCACTAAAAATCCTCATCGTTGAGCCCTGACACAGCAAACTGAAGGTATTTACCAATATTGGCATCCCTGCAGCTTAAAGGCCTCTCAGGTGGTCTCCCTCTATGAAGGGCTGCGAACGTGGAGGCTTTCCATCTGCTATTGCCGCAGTCTAGAGATGTTGAGAGAAGGCAGTCAGAAGCAAGGCAAGGCAAGTTTATGTACTGCATTTAGCACATTTCATACACAATGGTAATTCAAAGTGCTTTACATATAAAAGGATTTAAAATAATCATGAAAGAAAAAAATAATAATAAAACAAGGAATTTAAAAATGCTAAAATGATTAAAAAATGTATTTAAAATGAATTAAAACAGTTAAGAATAAAAATAATTACACATAAAATACAGTGCAATCAGTTTGGATGTAGCACAGTGCTCATTCAGTAAATGCACAGCTAAACAGATGTACTAGAAGTGCCATTTATACACGGAGTAAATGACAAAGCTGATAGCTGACAAACACACCAAGGTAGAAGGGGTTGAAAGCTCCAGCCTTCTCTCACCTTTAGACGTTCTCAGTAAAGAGTGTTTCCCGGCCCCGAGTAGAGAATGGACTCCTGGCACACCAGCCGGAGCCTCTCGGTCCAGAACCGGACCGATCTGCTTGCATACCTGCAACAGGTGGTCTGGTGCAATGTGTCTGTTGGCAGCAACCTAACAAAGAATAAAGGATCCTTTACTTTCGTTATATCATGAATTACCAAAATTAAAATAAAACAAATACAATAAATAAATCTGTATGTACACTAAATTGCCAAAAGTTTTGGGACACCACTTTCTAATGAACAGGTTTGACTACTTTAATAATTTCCATGAGTACAAATATTTAGATTTAAGCATATGTGACCCTGGACCACAAAACCAGTCTTAAGTCGCTGGGGTATATTTGTAGCAATAGCCAAAAATACATTGTATGGGTCAAAATGATAGATTTTTCTTTTATGCCAAAAAAATCATTAGGATAAAGTAAAGACCATTTCCATGAAGATATTTAGTAAATGTCCTACAGTAAATATATCAAAACTTCATTTTTGATTAGTAATATGCATTGCTAAGAACTTCATTTGGACAACTTTAAAAGCAATTTTCTCAATATTTTGATTTTTTTGCACCCTCAGATTCCAGATTTTCAAATAGTTGCATCTCGAACAAACCATACATCAATGGAAAGCTTAATTATTCAGCTTTCAGATAATGTATAAATCGCAATTTCAAAAAATTGACCCTTATGACTGGTTTTGTGGTCCAGGGTCACATATAATGATATTATAGGAATTGTGTGCTTCTAATTGTATAGAAACAGTTTGGACAGGACCCTTTTCTATTCTAACATGACAATGTCTCTGTGTATAAGACAAGATTCAAAAAGAAATGATCTACCTGTCTACCTTGCCTTGCTATTAAGTAATAACGTATTTCACGGCATGCTCAAGTAATACCATTTTGCTGTATCTGATGTCTAGCTTTCTCTAAATGTGTTTTTAACAAAGCAGACAACTAAGTGCAGACTTTAAGTAGTTGTCTTGTTAAATCGGGACCATTTACACACTTCATACACCCATAAGATAACTGACCGCGGTCGCGACCCTTCAGGAAAACATAAATAAAAGCCTGTCTCATGTGGCAGAGTGCAAGGAGTTTATGTAAATTGGGTCCCTTTATCGGCCAATCAGAGCGCAGGTCACATGCAAAATAAAAAGCCGACGGCGAGTCCTGAAATCTGATTGGACGTTTCAACATCCTGACGTAGCCACAACCCGAGGAGGCCACACCCTAACTGCAATACAGCACTAAATACTAGGGAAACAGTCAAAACACAGAGCCCCCAAACAACTGCTCATAATAACGCCGTACAATATAAACTAAGTGGTCAAATATGTTACGCCAATTTAACCAATCGAAAAGGGAAAAAAATCAGATGCCTGTCATTTGAAGCCGATCCTAAATCGGTCACAAAATGAACACGTGTGAGAATTAAACACGTCAAACACATGCTCCAGAAACAAAATCAAAACACTTACCAAATCTTCATAAGATCGCGGGTGTTCATTTCCTTCCCAATCCAACCGACGTGGAAGGAGCTATAAAAAAAATAAGCCGGGTTAATAAGGTCGAAAGGAAATCGACGGACGCCAAGTTATCTTAATAAAAACAATAACGGAAAATGTAAACAAGTTCAAGGCAAGCGATAATGCAAAGTAATACACTGCCAAATCCATGTTTCAATCCAAGAGGGAACCATACACACTGACGGACATAAAGACGAATAATCGAGCAACACACCTGATTTTCCTCCAGCTCACACACAAGAGCCTGCAACAGATGAGAATGAGCTCTGTTCAGTGCTCTCATCATTTTAAACACAATACTCTTATTAAAGTCTCGATGACTAAAGTCAACTCACCTCGGCCGCTTTCCGACACGGCCCCGTGCTCAAATAGCGCGATATCAAGTAATATAACTCTGCGGAAGACACCACGAGATCGTTTATTATTTGATTGACGATGAAGGAACTAGAAAAGTACCTCTTAATAATATTCCTAAATGTTACTTTTTGTGTCTTACCTGATTCAAGGGGTGAAATACTCCCACTTCTGGCTGCAGTATCGGCCATAGCTCAAAGAATACGGTGTTTGGAGACGAACTTTATGTGTAGTTGGAAAATTATATAATTATTTAATGTCGATTGTACGCTTCGTACCCCTCCACGATTGCTCCCGCTTTCTGTTCGGCCAGTTTTCGGTCGCCATTGGAAGTATGAGGCCTGAGCTCACAGCTACTTCCGCCTGAGCACCGGAAACAGGGGGAGGGGGTAAAACTCCTCGTCTTCTTCAACAAAACAGAAGTCACGCGGAGATTTAAAAGTCTAAACATTCAGTCGATGTAAATCGAAACGTTTCTTGCCGTGTCGTTCCATGCGAAGCGTTCCTCGAATAACAATGAAAAAAAGCCGCGTTCTGTTCGAACGGCTGGTTCGTGACGTCACACCGAATGGCGACAGTAGAAGCGTTCATCTTTTGTCTATAAAACAGTCTGTGAGAACGTGACGGTTTGAATATTTAAAGACATTCAAACGACTAATATTCGCCACCACTACTTATTATCACACGCATGTGGGATTTCGTGATGTGTATTATGCTAAATTGACTGGATTTACACAAATATGTCCACTGACAGAGACAGCACAAATCCTGTGATTAAAAAATGTACTTGTAAATGAAGAATTCTCATATCTCTTATTTTCCCCTTTAAATACTGAAGCAGTTACAGTGGCCCCAAAAATATCCAGACAAATGTATAAATGCTTTTGCATTTAAAATAATAATAAAAGAGTTAGCAGCAGAAAGCATACGTTTCTTGCTAAACAAGTTACAAAATAAGGTTGGTGGGTTTTAAATGATAAAACATATAGGCCTGGTTTCACAGACAGGGCTTAGACTAAGCCAGGATTAGATCATAGTTCAATTAGGACATTTAAGTCATTTTTATTAACATGCCTTAGAAAAACATTTCTGGTGTGCATCTTGAGACAAAACAAAGGCACTGATATATTTTAAGATCAATCAGTGCAAGTTTCTATTAGCTGAAACAGCTCAGAATTACATTTTAGTCTAGGACTAGGTTTAGGCCTTGTCTGTGAAACCGGGGGATAAAACAGCTTTTTTATATAATGTTGGGTATATAATTATGTCCACTTTACTTATGTAAAATTATACTACATCGCAAATCTCAATCTGTCTGATTGTTTATATCTTGCAAAATGTAAATTATATATTATTGTCTAATCTTCTAATTATATTCTTTAAAAAACACACACGATAGCTTTTCTAATCTTTTTGTATTCTATCTATTTGTTTTCTTTTTATTTATTATACAATTAACAAAAGCAAAAAAGGCCTCTAACACTAACCTGCTCTATTCTATTTATTTTTATTATATAATAAATAAAACTTGCAGATATTAAGATATTACAAACATCAACATAATGATTTTCTGTAAAGCTGCTTTGAAACAGTGAAATGTCTATTCAAATAAAACGGACTTGTTCAGATTTGGAGACATTCTGGTTATCAGAGTCACATTTTCTATGACCGTTGATATTGGGATGAACTACACCTGTGGTTACTGTGCTAGGACACCTGTGAACTTGAGGGAACCTGAACAAAACACGTCACTAAAATCACTTTCAAACAAGCTGGTTAAAAAACATTGAGAAAGGTAGTTCAGAGGTGTCGTTTTTTTTCTCCTCAGATGCCACTTGATTTGTGTCTTGAGTGTCCAGATTCATTTTTGAGCCAAAGAATAAACTGGAGTGAAACTGTAGTCAAATTGTTAGTATATTATTCTATTGTGATGTGAGCTGGTTTGAATATAATAAGATCTAAGTGCATAGTGTGCAGTGTTGACAACTATAGTCCCAAGAAATGGTCACATGATGATTACAACACCATTGAATGGAAGTGTTTATGACTATTGATCACAATCTTTTAACCTGACCGTTAGGACTAAAATAAAAGCTTCCAAAAATGTAGACCCTAAAACCCATTTAGATTGCCTGAATGTTCAATCTTCTTATAACAGAAAACATTATTAGAGAAACTTTGATGAGGTTCACAAACCATACAAATGAATTCCAAATCCTTCTGGTAATTCTCATAGAGAATCATTCTTTACTATCACTTTTTATCAATTTGACACATCCTTGCTCAATAAAAGTATATAAAAAACAAAATCACCCCAAACTTCTGAACAGTAGTGTGTGTAGTTAAAGAGGATTTCTGTTTCAAATAAATGCTGTTCTTTATTACTTTTTATCAAATAATCCTGAAAATGTATCAAATGTAGCTGTTTCCAACATTGATCATAAATCAGCATATTAGAATTTCTGAAGGATCATGTGACACTAAAGGCTGGAGTAATGGCTGATTCAGCTTTGCATCACAGGAATACATTATATTAATATAGAAAACCATTATTTTAAATTTAATATTTCACTTTAAAAATCTTACTGATCCCAAACTTTTGAATGACACACACATTGACATTGTCAAGCACATTATGATTTTATTTAATGTACGTCACATATCAGCATTGTCAATGAAGCATTAATTTCCTAGCTATCGCTTTCACTTGGAGCTTTATATCTACTGTTCTTTTTAATCATAGAAAGGAAAACAGAATGGCAAAATATCAAGGTGGAATAACCATTTTATTGGTATGTCATACCAATCATTACAGATACAGCTACATAAAAAATGGAAATAAAAAAAGAAACTGTACATGTGTACTTTTAACCTAAAACCTTGAGTGATATAGCTACTGCTGGCATGATCACATGAATGAAATTACAGTCATTTTCATATAACTTCAGCTACGAACTGCATGTTTAACACTGTAACAGCTGTTATTAGCTTTGCTAACACACACAATTCCATTTTTCATCCTCTTAAAGTACCATCACATACTGCATATAGAAATTATGAAAACCTTTTCACAGCAGCTATACAACAATTTTATTTCAATGCTATCACCACACAAAGACAAAAGTCAAAGTAAAATCACACATCCGATGAGTGTTCCAGTACTAGTGAGCAGGATCATTAATCAAAGCTGTCGATTCATAAAACAGTTTGAATAAAGAGGTTTCAATTCATAGAATACAGCTTACAATCAATCCCAACCCCCCAGAAACAATAAAACAAAGCATTTTCTTACAGAACCCCCTTCCCATACAATACAGGCTACATACAGGTGTCCCTCATATTGCCTATGGAATGTTAGTGTCTCAGGCAAACTCTCCCAGTTTCAATTGAAAGACTTAAGAAATTTCTTTTTTTTAATCGTTAAAAATGGCATGATCACATTACATTATCTGTCGCAACCTGTTCCACTCCGCTCCCTTTTTAAAAACAAAACAGAGTCAGAAAAAAAAAATAATAATAAGAGGAAGTCATTAGTTGTTTCATGACTGCAATTCTTCTTCAGGAAAAACTGGAGTGGGAAAAACTGGAATCCCTCCTCTAAGGATTTTCTCTTGATCGTTGTCTATAAAATGGGCTTCTAATATTGAACTACTAAAAAAACTGCTTTTTAGAAAATAGTCAATAAAAATATTCCTCTGTATTGTACAAGAAAAGAGGTATGGGAGCTCTTGTGAAATGTTTTAATGTTATTTAGCAGCTCCCTCTTTCTGGTCAGCCTTTTCCTTCTCGCCTCCTGCTTCTCCATTGTCCCCCTGTAACCAAACAAAAGCAATAAATAAATGTTTTCAACCACAGATACATCCCTAACTGACATTTATTTTCTCTAGCACTCTGGACTACAATGAGATATGGGGCCAAATAAGCAGGCAATGTCTTAGAAGACCTGGTTAGATTCATTATTCTAACATAATTATAAAATGACTTGCTACCTCAGCTGTGGTCTCTCCGTTCTCCTCAGGAGTTTCATCCTCAGACTCAGTCTCTGGCTTTGGGTCCTCTTTCTTCTCCTCTGGTTTGGCCTTTTCTACCTCCTTAGCCTTCTTGCCCTTTGCAGGTGCCTTCTGTTAGACGTTTCAGAAAAATACACGGTTAAGCCACTTCCGATAACATTTATTAATAATAGTGAATCTTATATTGATAACGATTTACCTTCACTTTTGGCTTGGGCTCAGACTTTGGCGTTTGGGGTTTCTGTAAAACAGAATTCAGCGTAAGCTATGTGCGTCACTAAAAGGTAATTGTGGGCATACGACTTCAGAAGGACTGACAAAGCCAACTTACACCTTGAAGTCTCTCAGACCGTCTCTTGGGCTGTTTGTTTAATTGATGAGGAGAAGATGGGAGAGCAACAAAACAAACAAGCATTAAGTATCACAATTACATGCAAAAACGTGTTGCGTGACAACAATAGATTCAAACTTACCCCAGCTGCTTCAGTGTCATTGTTAGCCTGTACCAGAGGAAACAGAAGCTGTTAGTATGCGTTCATAGATCATGTCTGAGGGGGGAGGTGTTGTACCCCTACACCCCCTCCAAGTTATGGGCAATTATGTAATCTAAAAGTGAACAAGGGGGAGGGGAGACGATGGGTCCCGTTATACATGCAACTCAATTCCTTTTGTACAACTTAATTTTGTCGCGAAATAAAAAGCAAACTGGGGGAAAAAAAAGACAAAATAGTGCAATTGATGATAGTGCATTTATTTACATTAGCTTCGTGCAGCGTAGCTAACTTATTGTCGCTGGTAACGATGTTACCGAAAAATGTCCGTCCCTAAGTAGTTCACATGGAGGAGGGGAACAGTAGCTCCGCCTCCAGACAGAATTCATTCACTTTCGACGAGCAAATACATTAAACATCGACACATTTTATACAACGTTGTTAACATAAACTAGGTTTGCGTCGAAATTAAAACAAAGGTGAAAACAGGAGGTTAATACCTTTAATCCACAAATAAAGTCGGCGAAAACTTTCTTAAGCCACTCTACAAAGTCCGTTTCAAAGGTCAAGTGAAAAATTAAGGCGGGATACGCAGGCAAAAACCGAGTTATGAAATAAAGCTGCTGGGATAACAAACTCGAATGTGTTTAGTGCAAAGGCAGCCATGACACTCAAGACTATAGTGTGTGTGTCCTGCTCGAGGAGCTTATGGAGTCGTACACAACACGCAAATATACATGTATTTACAGTTACTCGAGGGTCTACGAAAAAAAAAAACACTATGTCTTTAAACTTGCAACTTCGACTGATTCGCATGTATATGGTTATACAGCTATTAAAACACCGCGGTTAAAAGCAAAACATTCGCAGGACAAGCTTCTTCTCCATGAGGAATAACATGACCAAACGTTACGGGGTTACACCCCTTTGTCTGGGCATTACTTTGATATACACGATTTTAATGTGAGTAGCGCCGAGAATGCTCTTTGTGGCGTGTATTCTTGAAATATCCACGCGCAGTCAACAGAATATCGCACAGCTCTAAGTAAAAAGGCGCCAGATTCTTGCCACGGACTCACATGCCCTAGATTACGAATTAACACACGCACCAATGCAGTCAACACTCACATAACTTTACATAAAGCGTCCTAGGGACGTGCACATTTAATTATTGCATGCTATTAAATCCATAACGTTACTATAAAAAAAGAATAAAATATCCCAATATGTTTCTACTTACTTTGCTCCTTTTAGGCATGGCTGCTTAAAGCTTGTATGCTTTCACAACAAAAAAAGGAAATAAATTAAAATAGCTTACGCACTGATAAGTAAAGTGTAAAAACCAGGTCTAGGAAACACTGAAGCAAGCATTAATGTTCTATCGGAACAGAAACTAGCTGAAACCGGATTGGATCTCCCCTTTCTATATTCTTTTCATTATAGCACTAACCTGATGCGATCTACGCTCCGCCCCTTCTCAGCGGTGATTGGCTGAAACGTCTTGGCAACCACATTTCAAACCAAAGCAAAGTACCTGTGTGGATAGGTTGAGATGTCAATCACAGATTTGCTTGTATGTACTTTAGGCGCCACTTTCTGCATTTGTTGTTCCTGTAAGCATGCAAATATATATTTAGTGTTATTCGCATTGGTTACATATTTAGATTATTTGAATGTATTTTAAAAAACACGCCGCTTAGTAAAGGAAAAAAAAACTTTATGTCTTATAAACATTTCCTTTTCGGATATTTGACTATCACAGTGTTATTTTAGATAATATAAGTACACGTTAAACATTTAACGGGAGGAACCGGTTAAAAAGCAGCGCTAGTGTGTGTATTATTGGGGGAGGATCAGGTTGATGAGAAGAAAATGGCTGCCGGGTTTAACTGGTTCCTTGTGCTAAGCTCTGTATTTCTGTGCAACCTCGTCAAAACATTGCTGCCGTCTATTTCTTCATTTGTAAGTACTGATTCAAAAGAGTTTTAGGGACGCTTAAGCACACATATATATAATTTCAAACGTACATTAGTCGTAATGTGGCGCTATAAATGCTCAGTGATACAGCATGTCTGCCTCCCCTACAAGAGCTTCTCGCAGTCACAGCAAACAAAAGCTGCTCGGTTTAACTACCACCATGTCTAGTTTTAACTAAGTCAGATTCATTCATAAACACAACTAGCGAACAGTTACAGCAAACGTTTGATGTGGGCTGAGAATATTTTGATAAACCAACAAAAAACTGCACTTTCATGGTATCAGATGACAGTACCATGGTACTGAGATGTATGTAATGGTACTGAATGATTATTTATTTATATATAATAAGCCATTTCACGTACGTGGTACTCCAACATACGTGCACCATTTTATATCATAGCCCCTTCTCCAAAACTTGCTAATGACTGATAGTTGAATGTCTTGATTATTGCTTTTATCATAAGTTGTAATGATGGCATTCAGAGTATGCTTACTAATGGATACATTGGAAAAAAGTGTGCACTTGCAACCCAAATTTTATTTAACAAATGTAATGTTTTGCCTTCTTTAACATTACCCTTTGATTCTCTTTTTTGGTAATAGTCAGTGTAAAAGCTTTCAGTAAAAAGTAATGCAATTAAAAATGAATGAGCAGATGTGCATTAAGATCTTGTGTGTTTGTTCTCATAGCTGTCAAAGATCTTCCAGAAGGATGCTGATCAGGAGACGGAGATGAGGACGGAGATCCAAAACATGAAGATGGAGCTGTCCACCGTCAGTATGATGGACGAGTTTGCCAGATACGCTAGACTGGAACGCAGAATCAACAAGATGACCGATCAACTGAAGACACTTGGTAAAAATGATTTTGTGCTTTTCTTATAGGGGTATGTGCATTACAAGCATGTGCAGCAAGATTGCAGATTAAATGACAGCACAATATAGAAATAAGCCCACAAAACAGCCAAATTGTATAGCAAACAACGTGTAATATAGCTCTGATGAAAACAAGAAGCAATGGGCAAGTGTTAAGATATTTACAGTCAACAGCACACCTCACTGGAAGCATATAAATTGCCTTTGTCCACTTTATAGTGGGGCGAGAAGAACTGGGAAACCAAAAGTTTCTTCACTTTGCAGTGGAGAATTCAAAGTCTCAGGCCAAGTGTGGAAAATGGCAGGTGGGTTTCAGATAACGGCTTCAGCATTCATGAAGGAAGACAAATGGCTTGGCTGCTGCCTGTTGCTGTCCTTCATGTTATTGGAGAATAGCATAGATATAACTTGTTAAAGGGATAGTTCACCCAAAAACGAAATTCTGTCATCATTTATTCACCCTCATGTCATTCCAAAAGACTTTGGTTCATCTTTTAGAAACACAAATGAAGATACTTTAAACCTGAGAGATTTCTGTCTATCTGTTAAAATTGTAAAAATAATCCATATCTATAATCGAGTGGTTTAAATTAAATCCATTTCACAGCACTTTTCACAATACATACCGTTTCAAGGCAGGATCACGTAAAATGAATGTTTCTGCAATTAAGAGTGATCAGAGAAGTGTTTTCAGAGACGTAATGTCCATATGGCATAAATGTACAGTTCTAAGATTATAGAACTAAGATTTCACAGCTTCCAGTACACAGAGAAAACAACAACACACTGATAATAAAAAAAGATGTGAATAAAATACACACACACACACACACACATACATACACATATATATATATATATATATATATCAGAAGAAACAGTAAACACATTAAAGCAATGAATACATGATATGATCATAATGATTACAATATAAGGGCAATTTGGCAGTTTTTATGATGATTCAGAGTTGGTGTCATCTGAGGTCCTCGCGGGGGTTGGCGTCAACTCTTCACAGGTGTCATCTAAAATCTTTGTAAGAGGCTGGATCCAAACGGTTATGTTTGGATATGCTATGGAAAAAACACAAAAGCAAATGGAGAATAATTAGCATAGCTGTTGTGCATAAGAATTCAAACAAAAGATAATCGTGTTTAGTCTTCTGAAGAGACATGATCACTATATACTAGAGCTGTGTGATTTATGGCGAAAAAATCTAATCTTTTTTTTTTTCTTCTTTTTTGTTGAAAAAACAAGCACATTTGAGTTTCTGTTTACCATATGTGTTCGAGTTCAACATGTAAAGCGACTTGGATTAAACCACTAATTCATATGGATTTATTTTACAATATCTGTATGAACTTTTTGAGGCATCAACATTTTGGTGTGATGGATTTTCAGAAATCTCCAGGTTGCATTAAAAATATCTTCATTTGTGTTTTGAAGATGAACAAAAGTCTTATGGGTTTGGAGTGACATGAGGGTGAGTAAAAGATGACAGAATTTTCGTTTTGGGTGAACTAACCCTTAAAGAGTTTTATATTAGATATGGCATCCATAGTCTAGGATGATTTTGATCCATGAGTGATCTGTCAGTTGAATCTAACTATAATAAACATGGAGTGGTTCACACTGTTGACTTCCCAAAGGATGAAAATGTACCTGAAATGTAGTTTATACTTCTCTTGTGCACTAAGGAACAGAAGAAAATGTACATTCAATTATGAAAATCTGAAAATCATTCTCTTGTCTTTTATTATCTCTAATCTCATTCATGTACATCAGGCATGTCCAGTCTTGGTTCCTTTATAGCTACCTTTCTGCAAAGTTCAGCTCCAGCCCTGATCAAACACAGCTGAAGCAGTTGATGAAGATCTTCAGGAGCACTTGATAATAACAGACCGCTGTGTTGGAACTGAAATCTGCTGGAAGGTAGCTCTACAGGAACAGGATTGGGACAGGAATAAATGATTTGTTTTAAAGCAGGGTTCCTCAGATCTGGCCCTGGAGTGTCACTGCCCTGCAGAGTTTAGCTCCATCATTAATCAAACACCTGAGCAAGATAATGAGGTTCTTCAGGGCTACTAGAAAATTACTGGTACAGGGTTAGGTGAACTAAACTCTGCAGGGCAGTAGCTATGTTTCCATCCAAAGATGGAATATGGAATATCACATAAAACATATACAAATAAAGCACCGTTTCCATCCAGCGAGTCAAAGAGAACAAAATCGTCACTTCCTGGTAAACCGTGGCACTAAATATCACTAAGAATACAGGAGCAAGCCACTGAATATAATAATTTTCATATATGATTGCGCCTCAGAGTGAGCAGATGAAACACAATAAATGCGGTCAATCATTGCTTTCGGAGGTGGATATCAGCTGTTTGGGAACGCAGTCGTGTAAGACAATTATACAGAAATACTTTGACGACAGACTTTGCTCAGGTTTTTCAGAATGACCATAACAACATATGGATGCTGTGAACGAGATCAGTCCGCTGCTAGTCAAGTTATCCTGTCTCATAGTGCAAAGTCACATGACTTTTTCAATGCGCATGGAGGAATTTATTCGGTAAATGTGTTTCCATCGTAGTTTATGCACATTTTTTCTTATCGGATAAAAAGTTTATCCTACTCAAATATTCGCATACGTTTTTTTTTTTTAATGCGCATTTTTACAATTTATGCGCATCTTGGCATTTCCATCCAGCATTTTTTTTATGCGATATTCCAAAATGCGCATAAAAATAGGTGGATGGAAACGCAGCTATTCTCCAGGGCTGGATTTGAAGAAGCCTTTTTTAAGGAAACCATGACTAGACAGAAATTTTGGTTATATTCTTTTGTCTGTCTGTCTTTTTTTACAGTCAAATCAAGAACTGCACAGCAGGCAAAAATGAAATGGATTGTAAATATTGTATTTTACATTCTTCAGGTGGGTGAAGAACATTTTTAATTTGCATGTTGATATGACTGATGTAAGATTCATGCGTGTGTCTGTATGTATCATTTGTTAATTTTCTCTCCTAATGGCACTTTGTTCTGTTTTCTTCTGTCTGTTGTTAGGCGGCCCTCATGATCTCGCTCATATTGAAGTATTATGCAGACCCGGTCACAGTGGTGCCCAGTAAATGGATTGCTCCACTGGAGAGACTAGTAGCCTTTCCTTCTGGGATTGCAGGTATGTTCAAGTCACCAGTGGTATTCGATGGCCACTTTTGGATGGTGGGATAAATTGATTAAAAAATCTTTAGAAATCCAGCCGTCTGGATGAAATAAATATAATTACGTGGAGTTTAAAGTGTGTTTGTTGCTTCATCTCAGGTGGTGTTGGAATCACATGCTGGCTAGTTGTCTGTAACAAGGTTGTGGCCATCATTCTACATGCAGTCAGTTAATCTAACAGTGCTATATCAACATGAATAAGCAGTCACTGAATTTTTCTATACAGGTTTGTTTCAATTCTCTTGCTAAAAAACAGTCTGTTTTCTACATTTTGTTCATGAAAGGTCCAAACTGATTTGTCTATTTTTTTTAATGCCATCACCATTCTGTTCAGTGATTTAAGTCTGTAGTAAAATTATTTTAGCTTTCATTGTTTACAAATTCTTGTTTAATACATTTAAAGGTTTTATTTGCATTTAGTTAGTAAATGCTGACATGTAAACATTCCTAAGAAATTGCGAAACACTTTTTTTATGTTTATGTTGTAATTTCAAGCAAAGCAGAAGATTTTTGTCTATTTATTGCTTGTACCATTATTGTATTTTTTGTCAGTGTTACAAATGTATTTATTGATTTTTGTTTGTCAAAGAAAAATGTCCGTGCATTAATAAACATAAGAATAAGGTTGTGAAACCTTTGAAAATGTCTGGACTTCTGCATTGACACCCCCCCCCCCCCTCCCCTAAAAATTTGGTCTGATTTAATTTAATCTCAATAAACTATTAACACACCAACAACTGAATTTTTTTCTACATTTTCATTGAATATTGAGTGATAATTCACAGTGCAGGCTGGAGAAAGTAAGTGCCTTAAATTCAATAACTTGTAGATGCTCCTTTAACAGCAAAGCCTCCAAAAAAAACGGCCTTTTCTTGACCAATTTTGTACCATCCCTCCCCATAAATCTGTTTCAGTTTATCACTATTTATGGGCTGTTATGATGGCACAAATGTCTTTAAGTTATGACGCATCTCAATCGGTTTAAGGTCAGGACAGAAAAACACATTTTTCCTTTATTTGATTTACTTGTGTGCTTTGGGTCACTGTCTTGTTGCGTTGCCCAACTTGAAGTCATGAACTACTGTCCTGAAATTCTCCTGCAAAATGTCTTGATGTACTTTTGAATTAATTGTTCCTTCGATGATTGCAAAGTGTCCAGGCCCTGAGGCAGCAAAACCATGATGGTCCTTCCACCATTCTTCATAGTTGGGAAGAAGTTTTAGTGTTAGTTTACAATGCCCCTTTTTTTGTCTTCTTGCTAAAAGATTCAACTTTTCTCAATTGTTCACAGAATATTTTCCTTGGGTTCGTTCTCACCTCTTTCAGGTTTGCCCGACGTGTTCTAACAGTGATCTTTGCTGGATTCTTGGTATAGCAACAGTCCAGACATTCTCTAACTTTCCCTGTCAATGATCACTCAATGTCATAAATAACATTTTGAAAAGTATTACTGCCACAACGTATGTGTAATCATTGCAGAAATTTAGATATTCTTTACACTGTATTTAGTTTCAAATATGTCATTGTAAAAAAAAAAAATACAAATTACATTTTATCTCAACAGTTTGAATCAATCACCAAGAACTGACTCTTGGCACATAAGCATATCATGGCACGCAGTCTTGACTGACTTGTTGTATGACTGTATCCCATTGTTCTATCTATCTTCAGTTCCCTGTATGTCCTGTCACCCTTCAATGGTCTGACTGGTAAAAAGCCAACAATTACAAAAAACAAAAGCATGGCATCAAACCAAATTCACTGCAGAATTTGCTTCACTGTAAAATATTGCCAGAATATTTTATCAGTAATATTATTAATAATATTTAAAAAATATGTACTGCGCAATAAAAATGCACTGTAATAAAGCGCTGCCTTGTGGCATAAATGGGAATACTTCAAAGCCTTTGATTTAATTAGGCTACATACACACTTGGCAGGTGCATTAATGGTTGTTTTAATTATGTAGATCATGAAAATTGGACAACTGGGTCTCTGTTTGCTACATTTACACTAAGTGAAAATAGCAGTATTTTCTTATTGCAATATGCTGTTTACACTAAGTGCAAATAGCGATAGACTCTATTTACGCTATAGGCTTTGTACAAATAGCAGTATTTTCTGCTTTTTATACTTATTCCACATAGTGGCAAATATCTGCACCTCAGTATTTTATTACATTATAAAATGGTATGCAGTAATGCAGGATGCTGCCTTGTGACAATAAAGCCCTCCCTACACTTAACCGTAACCCTACCGCTACGTCATTATCAACTTCTTGATTATTTCCATAATTTTTATTGATAATAACTGCCTTTCCGAAGTGATATGAGATGTGAAAAGGGACAAGAACGAGGTTGACAAAAGGCGGATTCGAACTCGGGGTCAATCGCGTCGAAAAGTCTGCGCTATGCGTTTTACCTTTGCTGTTCTTCAACATCCGCCTTTTGTACTGTTGACTAGTGTAAATGAAGAGTTCAGATGCAAAAGCCTCCAAGTACATCTGACGTTTTTCTTTAAAATTAGCATTTCTTTCTGGCTACTATGTATATGTTTCTATGTAAGTACAAGTACTGGTTATCTGAATGGGTTGAGGCTGGGTTTTAGTGAAATTGAAGTGAAAGTACAGGTGCATCTCAATAAATTAGAATGTCATGAAAAAGTTCATTTTTTCTTGTAACTTATTTCAAAAAGTGAAACTTTCATATATTTTAGATTCATTACATGTAAAGTAAAACATTTCAAAGTTTTTTTTGGTTTTAATTTTGATGATTAGAGCTTACAGCTCATGAAAGTCAAAAATCAGTATCTCAAAATATTAGAATATTTACATTTGAGTTTCAATTAATGACCATCCATACAGTATAAATTCTGGGTATCTCTTGTTCTTTGAAACCACAATAATGGGAAGACTGCTGACTTGGCAATGATCCAGAAGACGATCACTGACACCCTCCATAAAGAGGGTAAGTCACAGAGGGTCATTACTGAAAGGTGTGGCTGTTTACAGAGTGCTGTATCAAAGCATATTAAATGCAAAGTTGACTGGAAGGAAGAATTTGGGTAGGAAAAGGTGTACAAGCAACAGGGATGACCGCAAGCTTGAGAATACAGTCAAGCAAAGCCGATTCAAACACTTGGGAGAGCTTCACAAGGAGTGGACTGAAGCTGGAGTCAGTGCATCGAGAGTCACCACGCTCAGACGTCTTCAGGAAAAGGGCTACCAAGCCACTTCTGAACCAGAGACAACTTCAGAAGCATCTTACCTGGGCTGTGGAGAAAAAGAACTGGACTGTTGCTCAGTGGTCCAAAGTCCTCTTTTCAGATGAAAGTAAATCTTGCATTTCATTTGGAAATCAAGGTCCCAGAGTCTGGAGGAAGAGTGGAGAGGCACATAATCCATGTTGCTTGAAGTCCAGTGTGAAGTTTCCACAGTCAGTGATGATTTGGGCTGCCATGTCATATGCTGGTGTTGGTCTACTGTGTTTTCTGAAGTCCACAGTCAACGCAGCCATCTACCAGGAAATTTTAGAGCACTTCATGCTTCCTTCTGCTGACAAGCTTTATGGAGATGCTGATTTCATTTTCCAGCAGGACTTGGCACCTGCCCACACTGCCAAAGGTACCAAAAGCTGGTTCAGTGACCATGGTGTTACTGTGCTTGATTGGCCAGCAAACTCGCCTGACCTGAACCCCATAGAGAATCTATGGGGTATTGTCAAGAGGAAGATGAGAGACACCAGACCCAACAATGCAGATGACCTGAAGGCCACTGTCAAATAAACCTGGGCTTCCATACCACCTCAGCAGTGACACAAACCGATCACCTCCATGCCACGCCGAATTGAGGCAGTAATTAAAGCAAAAGGAGCCCCTACCAAGTATTGAGTACATATACAGTAAATTAACATACTTTCCAGAAGGCCAACAATTCACTAAAAAAAATTTTTTTATTGGTCTTATGAAGTATTCTAATTTGTTGAATTGGTGGGTTTTTGTTAAATGTGAGCCTAAATCATCACAATTAAAAGAACCAAAGACTTAAACTACTTCAGTCTGTGTGCATTGAATTGATTTAATAAACAAGTTTTACAATTTGAGTTGAATTACAGAAATAAATTAACTTTTCCACAACATTCTAATTTATTGAGATGCACCTGTACTTGATGAACGTGTGTGGATAACATTCACTTAGTATCGTTATCTCATTTTGACCAAGATGGCTTTTAGAGGCTTTTGCATTATCTCTTCAAATAGCCTCTGCCAACAAGGCGGTCTATTTGCAATTAGTGTAGACACTCAGTTTAAAACAAAGTTTAAAATATATTTTTATTTATTTATTTGATAGGTGGTTTCTTGTTGCCCAGAGTCAAAACCACACACCCTCAAGTCTCTGTAATGTCCTAAACCCGTGACCGAGCCCAGGAGCAAATTTTGATGGCTTGGCCCTCTCTTCCTATAGGCCCAGTCAGTAGGTCATACTTTAGAAGACCTCAGTGGCTCCCCCCTCATCACAGAGCCCAGGACAACATTCTCTGCTGTTTCCCTTGACAACAACAACCCTGAGAGTGTGGGAACTTTCCAATTTAAATCTGTGGGAATTTTTCATTTTATCATAAGATGAAGATCATATCATTATAATAAAAGCAATATTACAGTATTTAAGGTATTTAAATAGGACCAACTCGTTTAACAGGGTGGCCAGTCAATAATTCTTTGTTTGTTTACGCGTTTACAAATGACACGTTTCTTAAAAAACAGCATCTCTGTCCATATATGCAAGTTGTTACACTAACTTTAGCAGCTCCTGATGTGGACAGACAGCTGAAATTGCCAATCACTCAGACAGCAGGGGAACAAACGCACCAATCCCGCCACATGATGATGCGCTGGGGACAGAAATAGACACCGACAGGCTCGAGTCGAGGCTGCAGCGCTGTGTGCTTTCCAGTGGATTGCGGTGTCTTTCAACACTTTTTCTTGGTCCTTTACTTTGCATTTCCACAAAATGGTCATTAAAGTCTTCTTGGCATCCTCCTCTGGATCGACGGCGGTAAGAATCTGGACAGCAAGTGTGTTATTGTTCAGTCATTCAACAGGTCACTTCGCTGAAGCGCTTTGATTGTGTTTTATACAGATTGCGGAATGAATCTATCGATAGTTCAAAGCATATTAGCAGTAATCAGCGGTGGATGTATTTTAAACTCTTAAATAAAAGCTGGTTTAACTCAAGTGAGTTTAAATAATCCTGAGTGACCTAATAACAGTAGCAGCTCCGCCAGTTTCCTTAAATATCTCTGAGATCACATTCCAGACTGCAGCAGCTATTCCTTCAAACATGAAACTTCCAGAACTGATTTCAGTTGATCATCAGAACGAATGTTTATTTGCTGGTTTTGGTAAATATGTTTATTTATTGGTTTGTGTGTGTTTGAGAGATAATTAACAGTGCTAATGATCCAATCTTGTAATTTGATGAACAAAAAATCTAAGCTACTTTGATACAATCATGTTTTAAGTTAGCGAGCTGGGAGTTTTAACAATTCAAGTAGGCCTAGCCTACTTTAGAAATGTTCAATCTGTCCCTGAACCTTGTAAATTAGTGTTACAACAGACCGCAATACAAAGTTGTAACACACCGTAAATTTTTCGATTTTCAATTTATTGTGGCCATTAGCTATTTGAAATAATTAGACCAAATTGTAACAGTTTTTGCTTTTTGCACAAACATTGACCAGTTTTTTTCACATATACAGTGCTGCTTGAAAGTTTGTGAACCCTTTAGAATTTTCTATATTTCTGCATAAATATGACCCAAAACATCATCAGATTTTCATATAAGTCCTGAAAGTAGACGAAGAGAACCGAATCAAACAAGTGAGAGAAAAATATTTTCTTTGTCATTTATTTATTGAGAAAAATGATCCAGTGTTACATATCTGTGCATTGCAAAAGTATGTGAATCTCTTGGATTAGCAGTTAATTTAAAGGTGAAATTTGAGTCCATCTGTGCAGAGGTGTTTTCAGTCAGTGCAATGACTATCAAATGTCAGTACGTGACCTGTTTTATTCAAAGAACAGGGATCTATCAAAGTCTGATCATGTTTGTGGAAGTGAATCATGTCATGAACAAAGGAGATTACTGAGAACCTCTGAAAAAGAGTTGATGTTGCTCATCAGGATAGAAAAGCTTACAAAACCATCTCTAAAGAGTTTGGACTCCACAAATCCACAGTCAGACAGATTGTGTACAAATGGAGGAAATTCAAGACCACTGTTACCTTCCCGAGAAGTGGTCGACCAACAAAGATCACTCCAAAGCAGAACGTGTAATAGTCTGCGAGGCTGCAAAAGTTCCCAGGGTAACTTCTAAGGAACTAAAGGCCTTTCTCACATTGGCTAATGTTAATGTTCATGAGCCCACCATCAGGAGAACACTGAGCAACCATGGTGTGCATGGCAGAGCTGCAAGAAGAAAGACAATGTTCTCCAAAAAGAAAATTGCTTGCTAAAGATCATATGGACAAGCCAGAGGACTATTGGAGAAAGGTTTAATGGATGGATGAAACCAAAATAGAACTTATTGGTTTAAATGAGAAGCTATTATGTCTGGAGAAAAGAACACACTGCATTCCAGCTTAAGAATCTTATCCCATCTGTGAAACGTGGTGGTAGAATCATGGCTTGGGCCTGTTTTGCTGCATCTTGGTCAGGACAGCATGCCATCATTGATGGACCAATGAATTCTGAATTATACCAGCAAATTCTAAAGGAAAACGTCAGGACATCTGTTTAAGAACAGAGTCTCAAGAGAACGTGGGTCATGCAGCAAGACAACAACCCCAAACACACAAGTCATTCTACCAAAGTATGGTTAAAGAAGAACAAAGTTAATGTTTTGGAATGGCTGAGTCAAAGTCCAGACCTTAATCCAATTAAAATGTTGTGGAAGGACCCAAGCAAGCAGTTCATAGGAGGAAACAGAGTTGAAGTGGTTCTGCACTAAGGAATGGGCTAAAACTCCTAAATGTTATTGTGCAGGACTGATCAGCATTTACAAGAAACTTTACCTTCAGTTACTGCAGCAAAAGGGGGTCACACCAGATACTGAAAGCAACGATTCACATACTTTTGCTATGTAACACTGGATCATTTTTCTCAATAAATAAAATGACAAAGAAAATATTTTTCTCTCACTTGTTTGATTCGGTTCTCTTGGTCTACTTTCAGGACTTATATGAACATCTGATGATATTTTGGGTCATATTTATGCAGAAATATAGAAAATTCTAAACGGTTCACAAACTTTCAAGCAGCACTGTGTATATATATATATATATATATATATATAGACCAGAATTACATTTTGTTCTCATGAGGTGTCTATCTCTGTACTAACATTGTAAATGTCAAAAACCTACGTTTAATTTCTATTTTGCAGTAATTAATGTACTTCTTATATTAGAGTTTAGAGAAGTGATAAATTTCAAAGCAATATATAGTGCAAAAATCAAATTGATGTAAATAGTGCAAACAAACAAACAAACAAACAAAACAAAACACTGAGTTACATTTGTTAAAGCATAATGTGTTACACCTAAAATGTTACACTGAAAAAAAAGTTTAACTCATCAAGTCATAATCAATTTGTTAAGTTAACACAATAAAAAATAACTCTGTTATAACAGCTAACAGTGACAACAGCAGCAGCATACATTTAGCAAGTAAAATGTAAAGCAGTGATCATTTTAAAATAATAGTTACCACATTTTTCTCAAGCTGCAATGCATGCTGGGAACTTGCACAATATTGAGCAAGGTAAAATTGTTTGTTCAGTTCACTCAGTTGACTCAATTTGGAAAGTTAGGACAACTGTAACGGAGCCGACGAGACGTGAGGCGTGAGGATCCATTTGCAAGCATTTATTAGAAACGTGGTCAAACACAGGCAGGGTCAACCATTAGTTAACAGGTATGTTGAGGACAAGACACAAGAGTATTCCGAGGGCATGCGTGGGTCATCGATCGGCGAACAATATCCAAAGGGCTTGACAAAAGCGGTAATCCGAGTACACGAGCAATAATCCAAACAGGGGCAAACAGAGTCCAAAAGGCAAGACGAAAGGGCAATCCAAAAACACCAAAGCAATAATCAAAACACAGATTAACAGGCTAGGCAAGACTAAGATTAAGAAACTATGAAGGCTCCGTAAAGTAGCTATCAGCAAAGATTGTGATAAACACTAGACAATACTCGGCAGAGAGGAAGAGGAAGTCCATGGTTTAAGTAAGCTGTGTGATCAGTGCAATCAGCTGTGTGTGTTGTCAGTGCAATGGATGATGGGACTTGTAGTCTGAGGTGACGTGCAACAGTTAGTGTAGTGCAAGAGTCCATGTGGTGAGCGAGTGACCTCTGGTGGTGAGTTAACGGAAGTTCATAGACCGGATTCGTGACAACAACAGGTTTTGAACAAATACTTGAGTATCTAAGTAAGGTCAACAAAACAACTTTTGTTACAAACCTGTTTAGAGTATTCTTGTTCAGTTCACACACAAACAAATAATCTGACTTGTCCTACTAAAAAAAAAAAAAAAAAAAAAAATACCTTTTTTATATATAAAAAAAAAAGATTACTTTCTGTATTCTGAGTGGTTTTGAGGTATTGAGCTTCAAGGTTTTTGCATTCCATATACTTTGTAGATAACATTTTGTTTTCTAAATAAAAAGTCCCAAAATGTACACTTAAAACCTAAAAATGAAAACATCAAATGTTGTGAATAAGATGTCACAGAATGTGAATAACTCAATTTTGACAAAATTGTCTGCTAGAACCTTATAGTTCCAAGGTGACTATTTATTTGATCTGAAACCGCGTATGTGTGTGTGTGTGTGTGTGTGTTAGTCTTGTGGAAAATGTATTTTTGTACAATGATAATGGTCCAGTAGAGGTACATGTTATAACCCTGTCTGGTAAGGATTTTTCTATGTGGTAATTTGACATGTAAGAAACATGGTATTAGCATCTGATCATTATTTAAGATATCTACTACAGTTCACATACATTTATTATCTGGAATGTGTTTTGAATTTGGAGAAATTTTGAAAATGTCGTTTTGTCTTGGGATTCATGTTATTACGTATACCACAGATCAAAAAGAAACAGCAAGATGTTGTCGGGTTCCTTGAGGCACTTAAAATCGATCACACACAGCTTGACATTGCTTCAAACGAGGACAACCGGATGTGGATGAGGGAAAATGTCCCTGGAGAAAAGAAGCCCACCAGTGGAATTCCTCTTCCTCCACAGATTTTCAATGAGGAGATGTATTGTGGGGTAAGAACCTGTTAGAACAGAGGTTCCCATAAAACTGCTCTTCTAAACGTTATCACAATGTGAGTCAAGCCTGAAGGATTTTTGTTTATCCAGGTTAAGAGATGTCAAATCCATTTCATAAAAGACAGAGCAGAAATATAGCACTAAAACATATTCAAAAGAGCTGTAGTTCTAAAACCGGGAAGAGAATTATCATTTTCAAACCAGAAGAACCTTTTACATAAATGAGTCTCTCAAGCTGACCTACAAATTCATGATGGAGCAGCGATATTAAAACATTTGTAATTTAGTTATTACAATTTTGTTTAGCTTCATCATTCAGGTCTATAAGGGATGATTTAAAAAATACTGTCATCATTTACCTTGACAGTATAATTTTACCCTTAATTTTGTATTTTTTTTCTCTTATTTCCGTTGATCACAAAATGAGCAAAAGTTGTGTGCCGTATTTCATGTCTTCTGAAACCTTAACTTAGTGTGTTCAGGGAACTTTTTTGTTTGCAATACCTGGAAACCACAGAATATTGAATTTAGTGAACAATGGCTTAAAATTTAGTTATTGTATTGTATGGCTTCATAAGATTTTAAATATAGTGCAAATAAGTCTACATCCACGTTTTATAGAAAAAAGCAGCATGAACATTCTGTTTGATAGCTTCTTTTGTATTTTACAGAAATGACATTGATGTGTTGCTACCTTAATTGCTATAAAATGCTAATAATAGTTTCCTAAATTGCAGGACTATGAAACATTCTTTGAAGCCAAAGAGGACAACACAGTCTATGAATTTTTGGGTCTGACACCTCCACCAGGATCTAAGGTTGTATTTCTGTGTGTTTCCTTTTCATGTTTGACATGAACGTTAAAAATATTTGGCACCGTTTTGGGCCTCAGCTATCCTGTAGATGTTTAGTGACATTATCAAATGTTGAAATAATAGAAAACAGAAGGTGGGTAAAAAGAGAAAGATGTGTTTCTTCTTTTTCTCAAAACTCTTTTAAATCCTTTGTCCACTTTGATGTATGTAGAATAATTTATATAAGTTCACTCTTAAAAATAAAGGTGCTTCAAAAGGTTCTTCACAGCGATCCCATAGAAGAACCATTTTTGGTTCCACAAAGAACCATTCAGTCAAAGGTTCTTTAAAGAACCATCTCTTCCTTACCTTTTTATAATCTGAAGAACCTTCTTTCACCACAAAGAACCTTTCCTGCAACAGAAAGCTTCTTCAGATGTTAAAGGTTCTTTATGGAACCATTTAGACAACAAGGTTCTTCTATGGCATCGTGAAGCACCTTTATTTTTAAGAGTGTTCTCATTGAAAAATCAAATCAAATAACTGTAAATGCAATATCTCAAATTCTTGCAATCCTCTAAAACAAGGGAAAGAGGGATCTTCGGTGGTGAATGGATAAACATCAGTGAAGTGATCTCCTTGTGAGAGTGTGTTATCACTTTCGGCTGTAGAATTCTGTACATCTGTTTTCTTCCTCTCTTCTTCTTAGCATTTTTGGTGAAACCTTCCCTTGCTGACAGCGATGAAATTGATTCTCCACTGTTTTAATAAAAATCTCTCTTGGTGCAGGAGGCACAACAAGCTGAAAATGCACAAAAGCTTCATAATGGATCTGGCACAGAGGAACATCTTGATGATGAATCAACAGTAATATCCAATATTTTTTTTTTTAATCATATTTAACTGATATTCACTTTCAGTGCATTTCCAGACACGTCAACACTTTACTGCACTTTACTGTATGCCCCTCGTCTACTTTTTGAATCGCTGGGTTTTTGTTCACCTATAACTTAACACCTAGGCTATGTTTGGGTTAGTATACACAGCATTTAACTTTTGTTAGTGTAAGTTAATAAAAGTACAGTTGTCCATTATAGTTCACACAGCATTAACCAATGTTAACAGATATTTTGATTAAATGTAGAAATTAACATTAACTAAGATTAATAAATATTGTAGTATTGTTGGCCATTAGTGCATGTTATGTAGTTAACTAATATTAAAGTGATAGTTCACCCAAATTTTGTCATCATTTACTCACCCTCATGCTGTTCACAAAAGAAGATATTTTGAAGAATGATGGTAACCATAGAATGGAAGTCAGTGGCTACCAGCAACTGTTTGGTTACCAACATTCTTCAAAATATTTTCTTTTGTGTTCAACTGAAGAAAGAACCTAATTCAGGTTTGGAACAACATGAGGATGAGTAAATGATGATTTTTATATTTGGGTGAAATATCTTTAACAAATTACATTGTACATTGCTAGTATTCCATTCCAAACATAGCCTCATATAAACCTTTCCACATGTAGCATGCTGTTCCTGTTAATGTTCTTATTAATCACATTTAATCAGGCATGCTTTCTCACTCTTTCAAATACTTAAGTGAAAAGGATTGCAGTTTTTAGTTACTTTATATTTGCAATCGTGATTACTTGTACTTACACCTTTATTTTGTATATACAACTATGTAATTACAACCCTATTACTTTAATGTTTGTTTGAGGAAAACATTTTTCTTCCAGTGTCTTGAAAGAAGAATGGATTTTTCAACATTGCAAACAGATTGATAATGTCCATTTTACATGTAGTTTGGCAACATTCCCATTGTCTAATACAACAAACCCTCTTTTCTTTCTACTATTTCTCACTTTTCACCGGTGAATGTTCCTCCAGTTCATTATCTCATGCCTGTTTTCATCCTGAGGGTCCAGAACCCATGGTGCCTTATGCCAGTGCCTTAGCAGATCCTGTACTGTCAAAACAGTTTTAATTTCTCTTCTAGAAAAAAGAAATCGTAGAAGCTGAGCAGAATGGAGATGCACACACAGCAGAGCTGGAAGAAGACGATCCAGGCAAGAAGGCAGAGACAGATGCTCAAGAAGAGGAGGAACCGGCAGAAGAAGACGAAGAGAGTGTAACTGACCATTAAAACTCCTGTTTAACCCTCATTCCTCCTCATACATCACCTGTTTTCCCATAGCAGCTCATTCCTCTTCCATATAATCTCATCCTTTGCTTCATCTATTAACCTCCAGGTTTTTTATGCAGGTTCTCTCCCATGCAACTGAAATGAACATCTAACTCTCTGCTTTACCATCTCCTCTCTTGTAGTTTGATTCTTACTAGTGTTCCCGGTTGACAGTGTGACTTGCAAGATTGTTGTGGATTTTATGGTGTTTATTCAGTAAATGTGTTTTTCTGCTTGATGTAATTTGCTCATTTTAATATTTAACTTTCTTTTTGATAGAAAAGGGTAGCTGAGGAGGAAGAGCAGGTAAGAAAAAACTGCTGAAACAATTCTGCATGTCTTGATCACTGTATAACAACATAACCATAGATAGATAGATAGATAGATAGATTTGTTTTGGATAATGAATATTGTAATTAATACATTTCTAACATTTAATGCACTTAATCCTTAATTATATAATTATATGTGTTCCAGAGGTTTTATTGTGTTGATTTACCTTAAAACTATTATACAATTTTAATTGTACTATTAAAAGTAATTGTAATAGTAATAAACAATGATTAAACCTAATTCTTTTATAATTATGTACATTATTCTGACTGAATCATTTCTTTTCTTCTATGACTCACAGGAGGAAGGAGAAGAGGACAGGGTAAGACTGAAATCTATATTTTTTGTCTCTTAAGAAGCAATTTTAACAGCATTGGCCTTAGTCTTTATACTTCAAGAAGATTTATGTTAGTCTGTGACATCATTCATAGCAGTTAAATGACTGCTTCTGGTTTATTGGACCGCAGTACGCTTCCTTTGGCAATCAAAATGAAAGTGTTGCTCTTGCTCAAGGAATGTGTGTATCACAAAGTGTAGGAACAGTTGTCTCTTTGCTCTGCCAAACAGTGGAATCATTCATCAAGAAACAAGAATTGCTTTATTTGAATTTTGTCAATGTGTTAGATGTGTTTGGAGTTGTTCAGGATTCTCATGGTCATAGAAATCTGGGAAATATCAGAGAACACTTATGCTTTACAGGCCTAGAAAAGTCATGGAAATTAGTCAAACAAACAAATACATACATACGTACATACATACATACATACTTTTAGTGCATATATTATTTATTATTTTGTTCTGCCTAATATTTAATAGATATTTCTTGTTGTGAAAGTTGGTGTAAACCTTGCCCACAAGTCAGTGTGAAAGTGTATTAAAGACATTTGTGTATTTATTAAAATACTGTATATTTTTAAATCCTTTAAGAAAGATCCAGGAATCATGACCAAATTTCAAATATCATGGGAAAGTGTGTTCTCACTGTGTTTTTTTTTTTTAATTTATTATTATTATTTTAATGATTTCTCATCAAAAATTGACAGTTAAAAATGCAATGAATCGCTTCAGAAAGATCATTAAAGAAAAAGCTAATGTTCGCTAATCATTGTTTCAGGTTGAGGACAACCATCTGGTCTCAGAGGTGATTCTTATTCTAGAATCAACAGATTGTAGATCTGGAGTGTGTTTAACTCTACTATTCTCTCCCATCCATTCCTTCTCATCCTTCTGACAACATTTCCGTTATTATTATTATTATTTATTTTGCATCCATGTTTTTTTTTTATGTCTCCCATCTGTTTCTCACAATCAGTCATTTACTCGAAGCGTTTTCTCTTGGAAGGTGACTGGTTTGCATTGAGTTTTGCCTGTGCTTCATTTTCCTTCCCCTTTTCCTTACAGGTGTGATGGATGCATTTTCTGTTTTTAAAAGCCTTTTACTTGAAAAGTTCTCCATCAAAACATTTCTTAGGAAAAAAAAGTTGTTCTTTAACTTTTTGCAGTACTAAAATAACAAGCAGGAAAAATATGAATCATCATTCATTAGGGTGACGCCTGTTCTGCAGATCCAACAGAAAATACAAGTTCAAGATGCACTGAATTCGGTAAAATGCATAGTCTAATAAACGAACATAAGCTAGTTTTATGCTGCTTAATTATATTTAGCAGACTGAATAGATCCTGTGGAGTAAATTCCATCTCACACGCACCTGGGCAAATTGAGTGCCAGTCACAGAACCGGTCACCATTAACAAAGCTTATTGGTGATTTAAATCATGTTTTCATCTAATCATCATCAATAATTACATAGTCTAATAGTAGTAATATACTCTTATGGTTTATGTTGATATTAAATATCAGACACCATTCTGATATTTAATGCTCACTTGTCAAAATCCAACCATAGACAAAAATCCTGCACTATATGTGACCCTGGAGCACAAAAGCAGTCTTAAGTCGCTGGGGTATATTTGTAGCAATAGCCAACAATACATCGTATGGGTCAAAATTATACATTTCTATTTTATGCCAAAAATCATTAGGATATTAAGTAAAGATCATGTTCCATGAAGATATTTTGTAAATTTCTTACCGTAAATATATCAAAACTTAATTTTTGATTAGTAATATGCATTGCTAAGAACTTCATTTGGACAACTTTAAAGGCGATTTTCTCAATATTTAGATTTTTTTGCACCCTCAGATTCCAGATTTTCAAGTAGTTGTATCTCAGCCAAATATTGTCCTATCATAACAAACCATACATCAATGGAAAGATTATTTATTCATTCAATTTCGAAAAATTGACACTTAAGGTTTTGTGGTCCATGGTCACATATTGATATTTTTATTGAATGTATAGCTTTAATAAGCATAATATAGAACATATGTATGCTGTAGGATGTATTATACATTCAACTTTAATAGCTGGGCAATAATGTAATTGATATTTTTGGATGGTATAACAATCAAGCAGTTGAGATTTGCTATAAGTACATCCTGCTTAACGTGAGTGTACTGTATGTATGTGATTTTTAATTGAAGGCTTTTTTTTAACAATATAAGTAATGAATGATACCAGATAGCACACCTGCTGTTCAATGACAGTCTGATGTGTTTTGAACACAAAACTGGAAAGTGCTGAATTCAGTTAATCCATTCTATTTATTTTGTCCAAATTCAGCATGTTGAAAGCTTCTTTCTATCCCTTCTTCTCTCTCCCCTCCTGCTTTGTTCCTAGGCAGAAGATGATTTGGTGTCTGAGGTAACTTGGGTTGGATGAGCAGTGTCTCTCTGTCTCTGTTGTTGTACTTGTGATTAGAATTCTTTCCCCTCATTTGGCCACTGATTTTCCTCCATTCTTCCTTCTAACCTCCTGTTTGACTTCTCTCCTCTAGCTGCCTCCCACCAGCCTCTTTCTTCTCTCTCCATCTGTTTCTTCAGTTGCATGCGTCTCTCATGTTGCTCTCCTCAGCTTTAGCTCTCACGTTCCTCTCATCTCATTCAGTCTGTTCTCCCCTCTAGGAGGAAGAAGAACTCAGAGAGCTTGAGGTAGATTGATACATGCTTTTCCTTTTCTTGAAGATTTTGTCTCTGTATTGCTTCTCTTTTTCTTTCGCCTTTGTGTTTGTTTTTCTTCTAACTGCACAAGATATCCGTTCACTGCTAGCACCTGTATTGTCAGTCCTGCAGTGTTTTGGACCAAATTGAACATACCAGAGTCATAAGTGATACACTCAAGCCCATCAGTGTATCATTTATACAACATGACACAAATTTAGCTTATATAGTTTGAAAGTAGGGGTCTAAAATTCAATTATGCATAATTACATGCAACTAACCCTAAAGAAACCCTAACCCTATAGTAAATACATGCTGATAATTAATATTCCTCAGTACTTTAACAAGGACATGGTAAAATAAACTACTGTATTATATACTGTATATAGCTGTATTTTTAATCATTTCATAATTGATTGTAATTGCTATTATACTAGCTGCTGTATTAAATGTTCATTTCTTATCAAAAGTATAAAGTTTGAGCTTTTAAATTTATTTTTATAATGACTTTTATTCAGCAAGGATGCATACAATTGATCAAAAGTAACAGTAAAGTCATTTTAATTCAAACTCTGTTTTAAAGAAATGTTGTTCTTTTGATCTTTCTATTCATCAAAGAATCAAAAGTTTCCACAAAAATATTCAGCAGATGTTTAATAACAAGAAATATTTCCTAAACACCAAATAAGCATATTAAATAATAAGAGACTGATTAAAAAAATCGTAAGGAACCTAAACATTTGAATAGTTTAAGTAGTTATTCTAATATATTTTTGAGTAAGTATGAATCATACTAAAATGTCATGTACAGAATTTCACATTTCACAATGCATCACATTTAGTAAAGAATTGCAATCAAATTATTGTCAGAGTAAATATTTGCACTACTTGATGTAATTAGTAAAATAACACCTAGGCCTATATTCAATTTCCGTAATACAGCACAAAATTTAAAACAAACACTACCTCAAATGAAAAGTAATGTTAGCAATCAAAAATGTTATACTACAACATCAGAAGTATTCCTAGGTATACATAATATGCACACTGTTTGTATTTTTTTATTTTTTTTTTTTTTACTAAATTTGGTTATACGCTGACCCATATTATCTAAAGTTTTATTATGTAATATTATATGTAATTATAAGTATAATAAAAAAATATTATAAAAATATAATATGTTATTAAAGTCATATTATATAAGTTAAAAAAATAAATGCTACTAAGTACAAAGACAAATAATCCTGACTGCACATATGAATACCTTTGAATACTAAAGCAATCATGTTGCACAAAGACCAGATTTACTCTCATCAGCCACATGAGCACTACTCGATGTGTGAAAGCATGTGCACTAACCAGCTATGTGATTTTATTTTTGTGACATAACACATGATCTTTTTATTGCTCACATTCAGTTGCAGTGTACTTTGCAGACCATCTCCATGATCATCACCTGCTCTCCTTTACACTCAGACATGCTGCTTAGCGCTCTACCGCTCTCTCAGTTCTCTGGATTCTTTCTTTCTTTTCGTCCATCCAGTCATTCCAGTCCTCACTTATGTTACAGGAGCAGAAATCATGGAAGTTTATCCAGTGGCTGTCACTTTTCAGATCTTTCTTTACTGTGGAAAAACACACATATACCCAGTCAAACTCTCTTCACTTGTGTACCTTTAGCTCAGAGAACTTCATTCTGGGTGTAGCATAACCTTCTACCTCAGTAGCTGTTTCTGTCACTCAAATACATTGATGCATTATCTTCTGTTTTAATACTGAATTCCTTCATCGCAGGAGGAAGAGGAACACGCCTCAGAGGTATATAGCTCATTTCAGCATGTTGTGGTCGATGGAGATTGGGGCACCGGTGCATGTCATGAGTTGTGTTCCAGATCTTTCAGATGGACTAGATCAGTGGTTTTCAACCAGGGGGTCTCGGTACACTTACAATGGGCCCACAATATGGCTTAAAATCATTTAAAATTCCACAAAACTAGGTTTAAAATAAGCTAAACTGGCTAAATTTAATTTTCTGTAGGTATTAAAAGTCTTAATTTGCCCTTCCACAAATTAAGGTCTTAAAAAGTCTTAAATCAGAGTATTAAATGTTCCATGCATTGCAAAAAATTAATGTCTTCCTAATTTTTTTGTTTTCCAATACAAATGTCTAAACCTCTTTAAATCAAGATACATTTAGTTGAGATACAAATGCGAAATGAAGTATTTAAAAATCTGAACTGAAATTTAAGTGAGTTTATACTTAAAACTTCAAATATCTGTTTATGAGGTAACATGTTTTCCCTTTGATTAAGCTGATTTTTCTTAGCCTATTGGCAGATAGTTGTTCTTGTTTTAGTCATAAACTCTAAATTTCAGTTTCACAGAAAACAAGACTTCTTTATCTAATGTCATTTTGCTTCTCAAGTAATTGTATCTTTATTTAAGAGTCTTTAGACATTTGCACTGGAAAACAACACAAATACTGAGGAAGAACATCACTATTTTGCAGTGTGGTAAGAAGGTACAGTAAAACTTATTTCCATATTCTGGTGGTTGGGAGGTATTCAAGCCTTAAGCATTTTGTTTATAATGGAATAATGGAAAAGTAATCTGTTCGAAGTTGTATTTTCGACCTTTGAAGTGTTGAACTCATTTTCTGCTTCCTAGGACATTTACATTTACAGAACATATTGACATATTATTTTCCCTTCAACTTGGTCTTAAAAAGGTCTTTAAAAGTCTTAAATGTATCTACGTAAAACCTGAAAACCTTCAGACAATCTTGGACAATTGTAATATTCTGTACACTGGATAAAAAATTTGAGTTGGCACAATTTTCATTCAGAAATTGCTTAAAATGAATAATTTATTATAATATATAAAATAATAACCTTCTATAATATTGTCTTTGAGTCAGGGAGGTTGAGAACCACTGAACTAGATACTTGCATCTGAATAAGTTTTGCCTTTATATTTGTGTCACTAAATTGCTTGACTTTGGCGTGCATATAATACGCATCTACCCCACAACCTTAATCATACCCATTGTGTAGCATATACACGCCAAAGTCAATTTATGCATATCAATACCACAAGTTTTTGTTTTTATTTCTATGCACTTTCATGAGATCGGGTTGTAGGGGGTGGGTTTTGGAAACAGAATATGTAGGGATCTAATTCACTTAACACTGGCAGAAAGCAGCAGGACGACTAACATCACTTACAGCAGCTTTAACTTGATCAAACAAATACCACAAAAATAAGATACTTTTGAAATATTTTTATTGAACACTTCAACAGTTTAAAATGTTTGCCATGGTAATTGCTGAGTCCTGTTTGTTCAATAAAGACACAGAAAAGTATTTATTCTAGGTGTTTTGTTTAATCAGAGTTGGTTTATTATTGAACGTACTACCTAACAAGTATTTGAACCTTGTTTTGTCATTTATTTGTTACTATGTTGTACTTTTATATATATATTTCTATTAAAGGAGCACTTAGTATTTTGTTTGTTTGTTTTGCTGGCCGATATGACAGTGTTCTTGGTTCTTGGCAACAACATGCTAATATTTTCGGTGCAGTGTCATTATAGAAATGTGCTGTCGTCATGTCTGGATGGCCAAATACTGTTGGGGTTAGGGCTTCAGTTTGATTATTTTTATGCTCCTCCTGTTTTTTTTTGTTTTGTTGTTTTAATATACACACAACTGTTTTGTTTGACGGCCCATGATGCAGAAAATGCATTGTTCAATGTGCATCAAAGAGTTTGTTGAACAAATGTAATCATGATGTTGTTGCATTAAGAACTAAGAACCATCAGCATGCAATACACGTTGAATTGAGATAAGCAGGACATGGACTCTGCTCTTTCAGGATGGCATGGTTGACATCCAGAAGTGAATGGTGTTTTGATGTGGAGTAAAAAGGAAATGCTGTGATGTGTTTCTCGATAGCATTGGGTCTGAGTGAATGAGAGAGAGTCTGATGTTAGGGTAGAATGGCATATTCCACGTTTAATAATGTAAGCTCAATCATCAGCATCCAAAAAAGGATTTTTTTTTTTTATAATGGAAACATATATATATTTGTTTTGGTATATTGTACAACTCTCTGGAATGCCTTGCTTCTAAGTTCATTACAACATATTTGGAAAATTATTTCCAGGTAATCTAGATTCTTCTCTTGCAAAAAAAATGCTCTCATAATTTGGTAGCATTAGACTTGATTCAATACTGCTGATGCTGTTTGAAGATATAACTAAATTAATAAAATAATGTTTAATCCGTGCACTTCTCAAGTTGTTTAATAACTCAATTATGTAGTTATAACAGTTTTGGTGCAGACCTGTATTGTTTACCAATAAGAGCCAGGCAATATAATACCAAACAGTGAATAAAACTCTTGAATTATGGAATTATGGCCAAACACGTTATACAGGAAGCATTTCTAGCACATCTAGGAACAATATGTAATGAACTGTGTGATTGCTGTCATTCACAGGAAGACTAGTGCTCTGAAGCTGAGGAGTTTGGACCTGGATTTCTCCACACAGGTAATACGTGTGTTTTTTCTGTCTTCTCTGCCACTTGGTGGCGTTGTAGGATAGCATTCGGTAGAGTATAAAACACAAGTGTCCAGGACTGAAGATATCGGTCAGTCTGGTGAATCAAGGACAGTTGATTGCTCAAAAGAAAAATCCTGTCAGCAATGGCTCGCTTATGTATCTTCAATTTTATTTATCCTTTAAGACAGAAGAGTTCATTGAGTACTATGAAAAGCTACTGTAAATTTAATAGCTTCAATCTTTATTGATACTAAGCATATTAATTCATGAAATTCAGTGTTCAGAAATTTGGCCCTCACAGTCACTGTGAATAATATAAGATCTATCGATATGAGTAACATTTTTCAAAATACTGCTTTTCATTTAACAGAAAAAGACAGCAAAAATAGACTGTTTCATTCTAAGGAAATGGTGACTTCTAAGAGAGGTTGAAAATTTGTTAGAAAAAAAAAAAAACTTGACTAACATTACAAGTGTGTCTCAGAAAACTGATGTACTGAGAACTTAAATAGTAATACATAGTTTATAATATGGATAATTTACATCCAGCTGGTCAATGTTTGAAAATAAACCATAACAGATTTATCAGCAAAGGTATTTTATTTTATTTATTTATTATTATTATTATTATTATTATTATTATTTGTGATAATGACCAGCTGGTTGTACATTATACTTATTACATGGCTACTTGAATTAAAACATGGATGTGTAATATACTAGTTGAATCATAAGGTTACAACAATTATATCTTCCAGTATGAAAAGAGGGAGAGAGACATTAGACTACAGCACTGGCTAGTTGCAGTCAAATGGTCATTTTTTTCCAAATACTGTATGTTTTTTTAATGTTTTAATTATGATTAAATTTATAGAATATTAACAATATTATTTGTATATATTTACATTTCTGTAAATATATATTTATATATTTACAGTAATGCCCTTACAATCAATTCCTAGCAGGCAAGCAGGCTGAACCATAAATAAATGCATAGACATGCTGGTTGTGAAGTCACAAATATTAATTATGTATAAATAATTTAACATGTACTTTTACTGTTTTGATGAATTGTCTTTGTGACGTATTGATGAAATGAACAACATGCAATATCATGACGATTAGAAAAGTAAAAAAATCTTGTAACCAGCAATTTTAAAAGTACAATGAGATGTTAATTTTGTATAATGTCTCATTACACTGTGATTTTCTTGTTGACCAAATTGAAATGCTCACATGAACTTGTGAAATATTTAATTTGATGCATATTTCTGCCGCAGTCCGTGGCAGGGTTTTATAGTTCAGTGAATAAATGCATGGATCAGCATTTGAATGTCAAGCATGATTTGTTGGTCCACCATTAATCTTTTTGCATTGAAGGTTCTGGGTTCTGACCCGCTATAAAATAACTTTTTTTGTAATAAACCAAAGGTTTACGTCAGTGAATGTCAAGGGTGGCGACTCATTTGTTAGGATTTTGTTTTGTGATTTCATAAGAACAGATAGATTCATCTGAGAGCTGCGAGAGAATATTGCGGCTGTCATTTTCAGACACCAATAACAAGTGGAACATCCACTCAGCAAAACATTAAAAATGACACACACTAAGGAAATGAAAATCTTCTCTACAATTGAAGATGATTTTTACGTATTAGATTTTTACACCCTGCCGCAAGCTATTTCATAAAGTGCTGAGGACAAAATTGGCCGTGGTGGTGTCACACTATAAATGATTTAAACTCTCTAAAACACATGCCTTCAAGGCTTCTATTGTAAGCATATTGCTATAAACACATTTTCCATTTTTTCTGTTATTTTGTGCTTTACGTTTCAGCTTGAAGTGACACCTCACTTGCCCTGGAGCCATCAAAAATCACCCACAAATACCTTCACCGCAGCTTTGCCCAAGCCAACTGAAACACCACTGCACTGGAGAATATGAACTCAGGACCCCAGCTTCAAGCCCCATGATAACTCTAATGCCTAATAATGCCTTTTTACGCTAGAGTTGCTTCATCTGAAGAGGCGAATTTCAAGTGAATTTAAAGGGATGTGTTTTTCTTACTGTACATATAGAAAATAGCTTATTCTACTACTTTTAAAACTAATATTTTGTGACTTTGTTCTATAGAATCCCAAATAGTTGTGCCAAACCACTCAAATGTGCCAAACTAATACTGTTTTGAAGTACACTAACAGTCATATTTTGGACACACTTTGCCACAGTGCTAAATGCTAAAAATAGACTGAACTCATAGGAAATTATTAGTTATAAACTTTCAGATGGTTGGAGAAAAATCCCATATGTTGTGTTGTGAAAGACTGATCAAATTCGTCAAGCCAAGCTAAGCTAGCCATAAGCTATCTTTTGTAGATGCTAACATGATAATATAACTTGATATCCCCTTCTTATCGAAAACTATGAACAAAACAAGGTAACAGAAAAAAAGGTTTACTGAGTATGAACACTGACCACAGTTTGTTTTTGCTAATACCATGAAACTTTACAAAATTTGACAGAATTCAATTTAAAAAGACAATATTATCTATAATATATATTTTTAATTATTTTGCATATTGTTGAGCCTATACAGCTCATGGTAATATTAATAATATGAAATGTCTGATTGTCTTACAGAATGATTGGAAATTGTCTAAACATTTTAGCTAATTGCATATGAAATTAGGGATTTTTTTGTTTACTTTTAATACAATAAAAATACAAACACTCTATGTAAAGTTTAAAATGTGCACCCTCAGACAAAACAACATTGAAAATACATTAAGCTACAATTTTGATTTGTTTGATATTTCTGTTATTATCCTGAAATATGGAAAATAGTAATAATAAAGCCTGGGTAGATGTGTCCAAAATTTGTACTGTACTGTACTTCACTGGTCTTGCACATGCATAAATACTTCAATTAGACTACACAATGTGGTTCTAGGATGTAGAATTGTAGTTACAACCACAGTGAAGTTGAAGTTAAAATTAGACAGAAACACTGTGAAAGGACATCAGTCACAATTCCCTTCTTGAGTCTATTGTGTCTGATTTCAGTCTGAATATGTGACGTCAGTACCTGCTGGAAGCCATTCTCTGCTGTCGGCTGGCCGTTCTAATGCACTTTGTACGCAGACAGAAATGAATGGTTGGAAATACCCTGATTTACCAATAAAGAGTGAGTTTTACAGGCGCTGTCTGCTTCATTATGTTCTATTCTTGACACATTGTGTGTATTTAAAGAGCAGAAATGTTCTACCAGGGTGGTACCAATTCAACAAACAGGATGTGAACTTAAAAAGATTCCCTGGAGATAGTGAATGGAAGACAAGGAGTGGGCTTCACATGTGACTTAACAATAGCAGCAAATTTCAGCCATTATTTTAGGCCATCACTAAAATATTCACCACAGCCCGTGAGTCACTGGTGGATATTTGCAGTGGTCAGTTCAAGGCTAAAAAGCCTGTTTTGCTTTCAGTAATATTTAACTGGCTGGTTTTGGCCACAACCCACAGTGCCGCCCAAGAGACTGCTACTGTATTGACTGGGAAACATGATTTCTGTTCAACCTCTGTGGAAGGCTGTATAACCCATCCTGGAATACTCAAGGTAAGAATACAGCAGCAGGATTTGTAATTCAGATGACGCTTTTGTGATGTGTTTTGGTACATATACATTTTTTAATAAGTGAGACAAATGTGGGCCTTAAGTGTAAATGGTGACTCAACATTTTAAGGTCAAACGGTATTTTCTTCATATGCTGTAAGAATTAAAAAAAAATAAGGTAACACTTTAATTCGATAGTCCACTTTAGACATTCTACTAACAGTAAGTAACTTTGCAACTTCATGTCAACTAGAAGTCATTAGAGTATTAGTAGACTGCTTAATATCTGCTAACACTTTATTTTGATGGGTCCACAACATACACTGACTATGAGAAACTTTGTCAACTTATTCTACTAACCCTAAACCTACCCTAACAGTCTACTCTGAGAGTTAGTAGACATGTAGCTGCAAATTAATGACAATTAGTTGACATGTAGTTGCAAAGTTACTTATAGTTAGTAGAATGTCTAAAGTGGACTATCAAAATAAAGTGTAACCAAAAATATTTTTTATTATACTTACAAAATAGTTTTATTAATGTCTATATTTAGGTTATACACTTATATGAATGCTGAATGGAAAGTGTATATTTAGGCCCTATAACTGGTCACCCTTTCTAATTTTAGTTTATTAAATCATATTTATGTATTTATTTATTTTTTTTGCCTGTGGTGAGAAATATATTTTTAAGTACAACTATTTCACATAGTTTCTCAGTTAACATGAGCTCATAGAAAAATTACATTCACAAAATAGTAATAATTTGTAATTTTGGAAGTTTTAGTTGGAGCATCAGTCAACATGTAAACTTTTCAGAAGTATTTCACGCCAACTACCATTTATACATCAGACAGTATTATTTCATACTGGCTTTAATTTTTCATTGTGTCCAGACAGGATAATTTTGTAATGTGAATCATATGTAACGTGTAATGTATTACATACATATTTATCTTAAAGTTTCAGCTATTTTATGTATTTTCAATACATAAATGTATTTCCATAAGACATACGTAATTCAATCAAATTAATTTGGTTTATTTAAATAGTATGAGAAACATACCCATCTGGACTTTAATGTATCTTGTTTACGTGTGACTGCACCATTCTCATGTGTGTAGTTGATGTTGTAAACAAGGCTAAAAGTCTACAATTTTATATAATGTGGCAATTGCAAATATTTTCTCTACTGTGTCCTTGCTGTGCAGAACAATGGCCTGACTGTTTCTCTGGCAATATGCATGGCCACATCCTCCAGCTGTGTGTAATCCAAGGTGAGTGTGTTATCTGCTAAGTAAAGGCTTGTGTGTTTATCCAACTACACCTCTTTGCTTTCAAGAAAAAATGCTGTAGGATTAAAGTGGAATGTACGTTAATACAGAATATCACTTGACTTACCTGAAGACTGGAGCAATGGCTGCTGACAATTCAGTTGTTTTTTTTGTTTTTGTTTTTAATCACAGGAATAAATTAAATGTTTAAATATATTCAAATATAAAACAGTTCTTTTCAATTGTAATTTTTCTCAAAACATGTTTTTGTAGTTTTTTTGATCAAATAAATGCAGCCTTGGTGAACATAAGAGACTTATTTAAATTTAAACAGTACAGAACACATTTAGAACATTTCAAAAATAACATATGGATGAAATCCCTCTTCTTCTTCCTCTTCTTATTTTTTAAATGAAGTAATACACCTGAACACAAAGAATGTGTGTCATGTCAGAAAGCATCACAGATTCCATTGTCTTCAGTTTATTCAGTTGTGTCTCTCCTCTTCACAGCTGTAGCCTCTTTTATCCATCTAGAACCCAAGAACACTACTGTGTTACGAGGCAGTGAGGTCCACTTTAACTGCAGCACTGATGAATCCTGGGATGTCATGACGTGGCTGTTGGGTGGAAGGACAATCCTCACTATTTCAGTGGAACATGGTCCTCTGGGCAGAGATGAGAGTGTGTCCACAGTCAATCACTCCACGTCATCTCTGTCAGTGTGGGAGTTAGTTCTGATGAACGCTTTCTTCAGCCCCACTGCACAGGAAGTCACATGTGAACTGCTGCCAACGAAACTCGGCAGATCGTCATCAGCTCTGTTTGTGCAAGGTATGTGAGCTTTTGTAAAACACACCTACTTAGATATTTTCAAATCAATTATTAGTGTCATTCTCAGGAAACTATCAAATTTGAACCTTTTTATCTTTTATATTAATTATTGAAGGTAAGTGGGATGAAACTCAGGTTTGCTTTTTTATTTTATTAACTGAAACTGGGCAGTTGATTTTTAGCTCCCAGCATGCTTTGCATAGGGCTGGATCAGGAGAATGTTGAAATTTAGTTGTATTTTATGTGCTTTTGAGAAACTGAAAAAACGTCTTAGGTTACGTATGTAACCCCAGTTCCTCGAAGGAACGAGACGCTGCGTCCAAAAGACGCTAAGGGAACGCCTTCAGCGTGACCGGCTCTGAATCCAAATGCAATCTGTCCTACAGGTGGGCGGAATGTCACGGGCGAGGTGACGTAATGACCAGCTGGTATAAAAGCATGTGCGGTGAAACCGGCGTCAGCTTCTAGAATGAAGCAAGCGCTGGCAGGGATGCCGGAAGTGTGGCCTCGCGACGCAGCGTCTCGTTCCTTCGAGGATCTGGGGTTACATACGTAACCTAAGACGTTCCTCTTCAGGAACTCGAGCTGCGTCCAAAAGACGCTAAGGGAACGAGATACCCACGGCACCAGACTTACCAATCCCTGCCCGTGTGTATCCAAGCGGAGCACAACTAAGGCGAGAGGATGGAAGAACCTGGGGTGGCTCGCATGTCCAGGCCAAAGAACCTGACAAAAGTCAGGGGCGTAGACCATCCCGTCAGCATTGCAGATGTCCTGAATTGGGACACCTGCGAGAAAGGCCTTGGAGGCCGCCACACTCCTAGTGGAATGAGCCCTGACTCCCATAGGCGAGGGGAGTTCAGAGGACTCATACGCAATATGAATGGCATCGACATCCACCGACTGAGGGTCTGCTAGAAGCAGGACGACCTCTTTTAGGGGGACCAAAGCAAGCTAGCAATTGGTCCGCCTTTCTCCACATGGCAGCTCTGTGGACGTATGCGTCCAGTGCTCGCACTGGACACATACAATTAAGCTTTTGCTGGTCATGCTCCCGAAAGGGAGGAGGACTAAAGGCCTGCAGTACTGGAGGCCTTAGCCTCAGTGCACCACGGAGGAAATGTGTCACTAAGGGGTGTCTGCCCACTGACTGTCCACCAAGAGAGGCGTGGTAGGCCGAAATTGCCGCCACATAAACCTTCAAGGTGGAATGGGTTAACCCTGCGGAGAGTCAAACCTGCAGGAACTTCAGCACTGTACCAACCGGGCAGTTAACTGGGTCGAGCTGGCGATCTCTGCACCATGAAGTGAAAAGTTTCCACTTCAGGGCGTACAGTTTCCTCGTTGAGGGAGCTCTGGACTGGAGGATGGTCTCAACAACCTCGGTTGAGAGACCGGACGCTATGAGCCGTGCCCCCTCAGGGGCCACACCCACAGCCTCCCACATCCTGCCTGTGAGAGGAGATCCCTCCTGACTGGAATCTCCCAAGGAGAGCCGTCGAGGAGGGAAATCAGATCCGAGAACCATACTCGGCCCGGCCAGAACGGGGCTACTAATAGCAGCCGAACTCCGTCCCGGCGCACTCTCTCCAGAACTCCGGGGAGCAGAGCAACCGGGGGAAAGGCGTACAGACGAAGCCTCGGCCACGTCTGTACCATGGCATCCAGCCCCAGTGGGGACATTGCGCTGTCTCCTGAGTAGCGAAGAGGTCCACCTGAGCCTGGCCAAACACTCTCCATATCTGTTTCACCACCTCGGTGTGAAGCATCCATTCCCCGGGCAAAGGCCCCTGTCTCGACAGGGTGTCTGCCCCCACGTTGAGATGCCCAGGTATGTAAACTGCTCTGAGTGAGAGGAGTTTGCCCTGGGCCCACACAAGGATCTGGTGCGCCAACCTGTACAGGTGACGCGACCTCAGACCTCCTTGGTGGTTGATATAAGAGACCACCGCTGTGTTGTCGGTGCGAACTAACACATGGTGACCTCTTAGGTCTGGGAGAAAGTATTTCAGAGCCTGAAACACGGCCAGCATCTCGAGCCTGTTGATGTGCCAAGCGAGATGATGACCTCTCCACAGACCACGGGCAGGGTGGCCACTCATGACCGCTCCCCAACCGGTGAGGGATGCGTCCGTCGCTAGTGTTACGCGGCGACACGGAGCTCCCAGCACCGGGCCCTGAGACAAGAACCAAGGTTGTCTCCACATGTCTAAGGCACGTAGGCAACGCCGCGTGACCTTGATCATGCGAAGCGGGTTTCCCCTCGGGGAGAACCCCTTGGTCTTGAGCCACCACTGTAGGGGTCTCATGTACAGCAGGCCAATAGGTATCATGTTGGACGCAGCTGCCATCAGACCCAGCAGCCTCTGAAACTGCTTGACAGTGAGTGACTGGCCTTCTTTCACCCTCCTGACTGTCGTGAGGATCGACTCGATCCGAGCAGGGGACATACGTGCCTGCATCGTGGTCGAATCCCACACCACCCTCAGATAAGTGGTTCTCTGCAATGGAGAAAGCACACTTTTCTTGGGGTTCAGTCTTAACCCCAACACTTTCATATGAGCGAGAACAACACCTCGATGTTGAGCCGCTCTTCGCTCTGATTGAGCGAGAATCAACCAATCGTCGATATAATTGAGTATGCGGACGCCCTGTAGCCGCAGCGGAGCTAACACGGCGTCCACACACTTCGTAAAAGTGCGAGGTGAGAGTGCTAGGCCGAAGGGAAGTACCCGATATTGGTAAGCTTTTCCCCCTGAAAGCAAACCTCAGGAACTTCCTGTGAGTGGGAAGGATGGAGACGTGGAAGTATGCGTCTTTTAGATCGATCGCGACAAACCAGTCCTCGGACCTGATTTGAGACGCGATCTGCTTGAGAGTAAGCATCTTGAACTTCAGTCTGCTGACTGAGCGGTTCAACTGCCACAGATCTAAAATGGGACGCAACCCTCCATCCTTCTTTGGAACTATGAAGTACCGGCTGTAGAACCCGGACTCTCTTTCGTGAAGAGACACCACCTCGATGGCCTCCTTCCTTAAGAGAGTGTTTACCTCCTGTTCCATTACCAGAGCCTGCTCGGGGCCCACCAAAGTGGAATTCACCCCGTTGAATTGAGGCGGACGAGAACCGAACTGGATTCTGTAGCCTCCCTCTACAGTACGCAGGACCTATCGAGACACATTTGGCAGTAGTTTCCACGCTGCCAGATAGTCTACTAAGGGAACCAGTCTCTCGAGACTGGCCTCTGGTGTCATTAGAGCGGCTAGTTTGGTATCCTGGAAGGACACACCGGCAGGAGAAAGAGACCCCCGAAGGGGTGGCGAGCATCTCAGCTCCGCTACGTTTCCGGGCGGAAGAGACTGAGATGTGTGCTCGCTGGAGACCACTGCGCCCTGGAACACAAAAGTGGCAGGGTTGGCAGATCGATCTCCTGAGGGCACTGGGGCGAAACAGGCACCGTACGCTGCGGTGACAGCTGCTCCACCCCAGCGGGGGCTACCCTCATAAGCCCTGGTCCACAACATCATGGCTTCTTGGCCGAAGACTTCTTCGCCTGAAGAACGGTCCGCAGATCCGGCTTAGGCTGGGAGGTCTTCGACCGTGCACCCTTCTTACCACCCCGACTCCGCCTACGCGGAGGCGCACGGGCGGCGACGCTCTCTTTCTGAGCTTCCCTATATGAGGAACCAGCACGCGGCAGGGGCTGCTCTCGCCCAGCAGCCCCTTGAGTTAGAGAGCGTCGAGGGAGAAACTGCCGGAATGCCGCCGCCTGCCTTCCCGCCTCCTGGTGCCTGTCGACAACGGAGTCAACAGCATCACCAAAGAGGCCCGAAGGCGACAGCGGGGCGTCCAAAAGGAAGACCCTGTCACGGTCCTTGATCTGACAGGGTCAACCAGAGATGCCTCTCCGCTGCTACCAAGGCTGCCATAGACCGCCCAATGGCATGGGCGGTCTCCTTGGTAGCGCGGAGAGACAAATCAGCGGTTCTGCGGAGCTCACAAATGTCGTCCGCACTAAATCCCTCGCCCTCATCTAACTCTTTAAGCAGATCAGCCTGGTACGCCTGCAACACCGCCATAGTGTGCAGGCATGAACCAGCCTGACCTGCTGCCGCGTACCCCTTGCCCACCAGCGCTGACGATGTGCGCAGCGGCTTGGTGGGCAGGGTCGGAGCCTTCAGAGATGACGCCGCGTCAGGAGACAGATAGCTCGCAAGCGTCTGTTCCACATGCGGCATCGCTCTGTAACCGCGCTCACTCGTCCCTGCCACATTACCGTAGTAATCCGACAGAGGGACGAAGAGGCGGGCCGAGAAAGGTTTTCCCCACGACCTCGACACCTCAGTGTGGAGGTCGGGGAAAAAAGGCAGGCTCCGATGTGGAGGTGCTGTCTGAAACCGCAGAAAACGCTCGTCTAACTTGCCTCTCTGCGGTTCGACAGGACGCTCGGCCGACCAGTCAAGGCTCAACTTAGCCGCGGCACGAGTGATCACCTCCACCAGCTCCTCATATTGGGGTGAAAGAGGGGGTGCAAAGTGCTCAGCGCTTCCCGTGTCAACCTCCTCAGAGGAAGACACGAGAAGCGCCGAGGCCGCTGCCCGAGGGGAAGTAACCGCAGGGCGGGCTTCCGATCTCGGAGAGCGGTCATGAGATCTGACAGGTGAGGATGGAGATAGAGACTCGCTCGTCTCCGATCCCTCCACCAGATCCCGCTGCGAACCCCACGAGCGCCGCCTTCGCTCCGCCTCAGCGGAAGCGGGGCCAGCGCCGCGAGGAACGCCAATGAAAGAACCCTTCCCGGAGAAGAGGGCCTTTCTGGAGCGAAGCACACGCAGAGGGAGGCTCTCGCAGAGCGGGCAATCAGCCCCCTCGAGAGCCGCCTCCGCATGCCTTGCTCCCAAGCAAAGCACACACAAGCTGTGTGTATCACCTGCACACAAAAAACGCTTGCAGGGAGGAACACACTGCTTGTACTGTGCTTCGCTCTCCTGTTTAGTTTTAAACATGACTAAACACTTGAAACAGACAGACAACAGTAAATAAGACTCACGGATACACAGAGCGCTAGCTGAATGACAGAAAGCTGACGCCGGTTTCACCGCACGTGCTTTTATACCAGCTGGTCATTACGTCACCTCGCCCGTGACATTCCGCCCACCTGTAGGACAGATTGCATTTGGATTCAGAGCCGGTCACGCTGAAGGCGTTCCCTTAGCGTCTTTTGGACGCAGCTCGAGTTCCTGAAGAGGAACTATGGTTGGGTTGTTGTGCCACTTAATAACTAATAATAGCTGTACTAGCATCAGTGCAATGACAAGTAAGTTCATATTTGTTTATTGCATGTTTGCTATAAAAACTACTTTAAGTATGCAATAATAGTAATAAAGAGTTCATAATTATTGTCTTTTTATAAGTAGTTAGTTGTGTAATGTACTGGCAAATGTTGGGTAGGTTTTACCTAATTTTCTTTAAATGTTATAGGTGTTAAAGTTATCCAACACCTATGACCCACGTGAAAAAAAACTAATTTCCCCCTTAAACTTAAAATCTGGCTGTGCCACCTTTAGCAGCAATAACCACAACTAAACTCTTCTGATAATAAGGATCAGTATTTCACATATCAGTATTTGTGGTGGAATTTTGCCCTATAGAGTATATAGAGTCCTTGCAGAACTGCTTTAGCTCTGTTATATTGGTGGGTTCAAGCATGAACCACCCATTTAAGGTCCTTCCACTGCAGCATCTCAATTGATTTCAAGTCATTACTTTGACTAGGCCACTCCAAAAACTTTATTTTCAGAGGTAGACTTATTCCTGTGCTTTGAATCCATTGTCCTGCTGCATAATCCAGTTGCACTTGAGCTTCAATTTACAGACTGAAGACCGGATATTCTCCTTTAAGATTTTCAGGGAGAGAGCATGTTTCCCTCAGTTATTGCAAGCTGCCCATTCCCTGAAGCAGCAAAGCATCTTCACCACTCTTCCTGGGTTGCCACATTAGACAGTGTCGTCAGATAGAGGAGTCATAAATAGTGACCTGCAAGAGAGGCCTGCAGTTCCTTCCATGCTGTCCTTGGGTCTTTTGTGACTTCCTGGATGAGTTTTCACTTTACTCTTGAAGGGATTTTGAAAGGTCCGCAAAGGTTTGCTACTGTTGCTCCATTTGACGATAATGGCTCTCACTGTGGTTCTTTGGGGTCCAAGAGACATTGAAATAGCTTTGTATCCCTTTCCAGACTGATGCATTTCAGTCACCTTTTCTTCATTATTTCAGGATTTTTTTTTAATAGTGGGTAACCAACTTCATGCTGTTGAAAAAGTGTTGATTTAACAGGGTTAGCAGTAAACAGGCCTGGCCATGTCCAGCTGAACCCCATTTTGAATGCAGTTTCATAGATTTGGAAATTAGAACTATAAATAAATACAAATACATTTTCAAACAGCCCCAGCTGGTATTAGATATATATATATATTTTTTTTTTTTTGCTTCAATAAAAACATATTTACATAACATAACAACATAAGCACCAGTGCTGTACCTGCCATAGACACTGGGGGGTCAACCATATGAGAATGTACCACCATCAATATTCAGATTAGAAATCAAAAAATATGATTTTTTTTCTTCCCCCAGAGGTTCTATCATCTCAAATCATGAATATAACACAAATCCAAAAGCACTGTATTTTAATAGTAAATTCAGGTAATATCACTCATTTCCCTCCCATGCTATTTTTCAGTCTTTTTAATGTGTTTTCAATTTGATGTTTGCTTTGAAATTTAAATAACATTTAACAAGAAGTGCAAACACTTATCAGTGCAGCTTGTAAATTTGGTACCACACTGTTTTTTCTTACAATTTTAAGAAAATATTTAGTAAACTTAAGATTAGTGCGTTGCATTTTTTTGTGGCATTGAACGGCACACAAGTCTGACATTTCTATGAATAACTAACATAAAAAATGTTTTATTTGTACACTTCACAGTAAGAGTTACATTTATGACAAAAAAGTTCCATTTCTTATTATATCATTAATAATTGGGATACTGACACCATTCCGCAAGAATGACTCGTGTATCAACATGAATAAAATGTTTTTCTCTAAGAATGAGCAAAAACCAGTCTCCACCAACCATTCAACGACTATTTTGCTCCATAATAATGAAATCAAGATAATCTTGCTCACACATTAATTATATGTTGATATAAAGGCCAGAGCCTTCTGCATGCAGAGGAACTGTCGGTTTTTATACGAGATGGCTGATTTAGGGGTAAGCATCGACTAAGGTGTTTTTCATGCAGGAGAATTCATTTGCTGCTGCCCGGAGTTAAGACTGCTGCTCTGGCAGTTTTGACGGAGCATATGACATTGTCGATGCCAGAGCAAGGGCTCTTGGGATGGGAATCGATTGGCAGCCATTAAAAATACCTACTGCTAAGCCACTCTACAGGGCAGTAAACAGAGACAGAAAGCACAGCTCGACTCTAATCTTGGATTCAGTGGCCATCAGCATCCATCTGGTCCACTCATTTCTCACTCTAACTTGTCACTCTTATGGGAACCAAAAATGACAGTCATATTGCTTTTTACTGCTATTGGAACAGACTTCTACTCTCAGTTCTTAAGTTCTTTAATAAAATAAGCCAATATTTTTAAGTGTTCACACAATTTGTTCACACAAAAAATATTATATTATATTATATTATATTATATTTTAGTAGCAAGGTTCATTGATACGGTAAGGAGAAGGCAGGAAAAAAACAGACTTTTAATTATAAAAAATAAAAAACAAAAACAAAAATGGAAGCAGCAGCTGCCTCACGCCCACCTCACACACACAAAACATAAATTGTCCCAGGCCTGGTCCTCTCTTGCCCTCCACAGTTATCACGCCTCCTTGCATCCTTTCACGTGGAACTCAAGACTGGTGTGGTGCTCATTATCACTCGTGCCTCTGGTCTCCCTCTGTTTCCATGGCTCTTTGCCCCACCCTGCTTGCCACATACCCCTACGGGGAGAGGGCCAACAAGGAAATCCTGGCACCTTGGGGTAAGGACAGAACAGGTGAGAGAAAGGAGACAGAAGAGAAGAGACCGGCTCCCAGACACACGTCACTTGGTCCTCCATCAGCTAAGAGGCCCACACTTGCAATGTGATGCGTTGGTACAGGATATCACTTGGTAGATGGCTTCACTCCTCCCCCTGGACAGCAACCTCTTATCGCATTATAATCTTTCCTGTCCGCTGCATTCTCAAAACTCTGGCCATTTGATAACACCTAGAATATCAAAATCAACTGCGGGCGGCAGATCCTTTTCCTATTTAGCTCCCAAACTCTGGAACAATCTACCTAACATTGTTCGGGAGGCAGTCACACTCTGTCAGTTTAAATCTAGATTAAAGACACATCTCTTTAACCTGGCGTACACATAACACACTAACACATTTCTAATATTCAAATCTCTTAAAGGATTGTTAAGCTACATTAATTAGGTCAACCGGAACCGGGAACACTTCCCATAACACCCAATGTACTTGTTACATTGTAAGAAGAATGGCATCTATGCTAATATTAGCCACCAGATCCAGACTGTATCCAGATCAGATGATCACTGCAGTCACCCGGATCCAATCCGTATCCAGACCAGATGGTGGATGAGCACCTAGAGAAGACCTTGACAGCCCTGCATGTCAGCAGAGACCAGGACAACTAGATGAGCCCCCAGAGACAGATCCCCAGCAAAGACCTCGTCACCTAGATGGCCATCAGGACAAGACCACAGGAATCAGATGAGTCCTCTGCACAATTTGACTTTGTTGCAGCCTGGAATTAAACTGCTGGTTTCGTCTGGCCAGAGGAGAACGACACACTATTTTCCTGTTTAATACTGTAAAGCTGCTTTGACACAATCTATATTGTTTTTTATTAACTGGTTATATGTTGGTTTGTAATGTTTGTTGTAACTATGTTGTTTATTTGTATAAGCAAACTCGGCTGCCTATCTTGGCCAGGACACTCCTGGAAAAGAGATTTTAATCTCAGCGAGTCTTTTTCCTGGTTAAAATAAAGGTGTGTAAAAATTGTAAAAAGTGCTATATAAATAATCGCAACAAAAAAAAACAATGGTTCCTCTATCTTTGGGCAGCCAACAGCAAGTTCCCCCCCATTCTTTTGTTGTCGCTGGTTCTCATGATGGTGGATGGCAACAGGCCCTGGCTTCTGGTGAACAACAGGGCCCCTTGCAGATAGCAGCTACCGTTCCACAATCCAGCAGACCGCAGAGAACCCATTGGTCCCTTCTGGACAAGTCATTCCTGCACCATGGCAATGAGCAGCAATAGGTAGTAGTCACCACCAGCCCATCCTTCAGGGCACTGTGTTTCCCTTCAGCAGCGGGAGCTCTTTGACAGCATGTTCTTCCTTAGGGGTCAGTTGTGGCCTAATGATTATAGAGTCAGACTTGTAACCCAAAGGTTGCGGGTTCGAGTGTCAGAACCGACAGGAAATATAGATGGGGGGAGTGAATGAACAGCACTCTTTTCCGGCTTCAATGCCCACAACTGAGGTGCCCTTGAGCAAGGGCAGCAACTGGGGGTTCCCATTGCTCCAGGTGTGTGTTCAATACTCACTGTGGTGTGGGTGTGCACTTGGTTGGATTACCAAACTTGACTACACGTCACGTCGCTTTTACTCCTTCCTCCTGGGTTTCAGCAACAATGTAGTAGCGATTCTTGATACAAGAAGAAGGAGGTGGGTACTGGCTCAAAGTAAACAGACTATTAATTATAAATTAAACCAAAAGGGAAGCAGCGACAACATCACAGCCAACTGACGCACACACAAAACATAAAATATCCCAGGCCTGATCCTCTATCTCCCTCCGCTGTCATCACTCCTCCTTACATCCGGAGCTCCTCTGTGGAACTTGAGATCAGTGTTGCATGTAGGTGTTACTCATGCAATCTCTAATTAAATATTTGCATTCTCTTGCAAAAGCATTGCGTTTCAACAACATACTTGTTAGCAAAATATTTGTGCTCTCTTGCAAAACTATTTCATGTTCCCAAGATACTTTTGCACTCACTCGTAAAATACTCTTGCAAAACTATTGCGTTCCACTCTCACAAAACTATCGCCTTTGCACAAGATTCTTAGTGCTCGTTTGCATGCGTTCTCTTGCAAAACTATTTAAAGGGGTGGTTGACTGTTTTTTTCTAGGCTTGATTGTGTTTATGGGGTGCAGCCTAACTTGTGTTAATGCTTCGTTTTTTAAAAACGCTTTATTTTTCACATAATTTACCTTTATTCCACACCGCTCTGTCTCTTTTCTGATAAACGCGCTGATCATTTCCTGGTTTTATGAAGCCCCTCCCTCAGAAATAAGCGATGGGCTGAGATTGGTCAGCTGGCCCAGTGTGTTGTGATTGGCTAAACCGCCTCTAGTGAGCGTCTGAACATCCCGCCCCTCACCTCAGTGGCATGTGCTCCGGTTGTATTGTAAACAATGGCGTCGTCTATATTGCTTATCAATTTGAGCCTGATATTAGACGCAGAGGATATTAGTGAAGAGGATCGTGCAGAACCTGTGCAAGCACGGCTTTTAATGGTAGGCCTAAGTATTTTGTTTGTTGTTGTCTCATACTTTTAGATACACTGTTATTTGTAAATGCTACTATGTTAGCTTTTAATATACGGTTTTATTCTGATTAAAGCGCAACCGCACACCATGTATAACGCTTTTCATAGCTATGTGAAAGTAAGTGTATTCACTGAGCTGATGATCTGAATGAGAGAGAGAGAGAGAGAGATGCAGAGCGTGTGCAGAGCAGGGGATGCGAGGAACATGATTAAGAACCGCTGGTTTAGAACATTGATTTTGAAACTTGTGAATCCATTAGAATCGTTAGAAGACAGAATCGCGATTCATATATGAATATATATTTTACGTGCACCCCTAGTTTTCTCTTCCTCTTCTCTAAAGCAGCGCAGCATGGCCTCGCCCCCTTCGTTGCATGTTCCCGGGGGCGGGGTTTATCTGGGTTCGTGATGTATCGGACCCGGGAACTACCTCGTTGTAGTCCCTACAAGCCGTTTTTGTAGGCATTAAACTGCCAGAATTACGATATCTCCGTTTGCATTGAACTTTCATCTTTGTAACTTTGCAGATATTGTTTATGCTCAAACAGCAACATTACACACTAACTAATGTTAAAAAAGTGAAATCGCAATCAACCACCCCTTTAATGTCTAAGAGATACTTTGCTCTCACTTAAAAACATTTACGTTCTTTCAAAAAACTATTGCATTTCTACAAGATACTTTGCGCTTGCTCACAAAACATTTGTGTTCTCTCACAAAACTGTTTCATTTGCCAAGATGCTTTGCGAGGAAATACAAAAGCCATGTCCTTTTAGAGGCTACATACTTTTTAGAGGCAGAATTCCAGGATTCACTTTACATATGCTTGTCTATAATAATCTGGCATACCTTGCCTCACTAAATGTCCCATCTTTCTCAGTATTCCATAGAGAAAAAATGTCAATCTAAAGATACATCAACAAATCAATCAGTTTTTAAGACCCAACCTGATTTACTTCTCATTAATTCAGCTATTCTGTGTCTGCAACTAAACCACAGCTCAGCTAAAAACCAAAGAAGTGACCAGACACTCTCTATATATTATGGAGTAAGCCTATTCGTCACCAAGATCACAAATTTGAATTGGTATATGTCCCTATTAACAGTCGTGCATGTTTAATAGAGCTGTTCCCTGTGGATGTGGGCACGTCTGTGACTAACAGAGCTTTGGAATTAATTGGGCGTCTTGGCATTTTCAGTTAGCAGTCAGCATCTCTCACAGTGATTTGTGGCACACTGGGTCAGACGTACAGTTGGAGGGCACCCACAAATCTTCAGGGAACCACAAATCCTCCTCTCTCCTCTCATTACAAAAGACCTCTATTCATTTGCATGTGCAGGACTAAACGCGATAGCTGTTTCCCTTCAAGACAAACAGACCTGCCCATGTGTGAGTGGGCATGTGTGCAGAGATTCACAATTGTTATTGTTTTTGCTTTCTATTACTATATTGGCTTTTGTATTGATGGAGACACTAATCATTTTTTTTAAAAAGGTCAAAAAGTACCAAAATGTTTTGAACATTGTACTTTTTTTTTTTTTGGACATACATTTTTTGAGGACCATGACTTCCATGTAAATTTGCTTAGTTACATGCATTCTGTTGCCGTTTAAACTGCCTTGTCAATCATCTTGTCACAGTTAACATAATCCACATTTCGTTTAATTTTATTTCCTACTGTACTGGAGAAAAATGAAGAGGCACGTTGATCTGCCAGCAGTGGGTCTTTCATGCCGAGAACATTTTTGCATAATGATGCATTTAAAGTTAATGGCCAAACTTATCTTTATAAAAGTTTACAATGTTGTAGCAGATAAAATATAATGCAAATAACATTAAATAAATATTTTTTCATCAGGTTAGACATTGATTATTTATCACTCAAACCCCTTTCTCTACCCATTCGTTGGTCTCGCATATCCACCATGTTTGTAGTTGTTCAACATCATATGCGTGTTTGTAGTTCTAATCAAATCCTCATCCAATGCGCAATGTGTTGTGGGCAATATTAGCCGTTAGAGTGTGCATCGATCAGCACTTCGAATTCTAACCGGAAGTAGTAGACCATCCGGGAATCTTTGGCATACACTTTTCAACATACTACGATTTGGGACATACTAATTCTATTTTCGAATACTATTTAGGACGGATAGTATGCGAATTGGGATGCAGCATAAGTCTAAGTCACGCCCCGGATGGACCTTCATGCTTATATTATTTAATGATTTACATCATGTGATTTCATACAAAACCACAACCTGATAAATAGGCTAACTAGATCTCATATGAAAACGTAACTTTGTCAACATTTTGTCTTTGTCTACATCATACTCTAAAAACCAACCTATACGTGCAATTTACTGCAGTATCAACACACTCACATGGCAGTTCGTAACTATATCGAATAGTAATTAGGGGTTCAAGCACGCAGTGCTGAAACCCTATTGTAATTGTTAGGATTTTTATTATTATTCTTCTGCCCTAAAACTGATCGTGCAGACCAAACCGTAAGGCCTAGAGACTTGAAACTTGGCCAGATGATAGAGATCAATTTGGGGAGAACCTGACAAAGACTCATCCCAATCGGACAATAGGGGGCGCTACAGCAAACAAAAACGTGAAATCATTCATAACTCCTAAACCGCTTGTCGTAGAGTAAAAATGTTTACACTTTTGGAATCCGTGAGTCAAGACGCAAAGCCTAGAATGTCAACATTCAACACAAATGTTCGCTCTACGAGGTCCGGTTTTCCCGCCATTTTGAAGTAAATTCAAAACTTACTTTTGCGAATTAGTCCTAGGTTTTTCGCCCGATCGGAACCAAACCACTGCAGAAATGTTCTCTGAAATTAGAAATAGAATAGAATAGAAATTTTGACTTTCATGCCTCCTGGGAAAACTAGGTTGCTGCTGGAAGAGGTGTTAGTGAGGCCAGCAGGGGGTGCTCACCCTGCAGTCTGTGTGGGTCCTAATGCCCCAGTATAGTGACGGGGACACTATACTGTCAAAAGAGCACCGTCTTTCGGATGAGATGTTAAACCGAGGTCCTGACTCTCTGTGGTCATTAAAAATCCCATGACACTCATCGTAAAAGAGTAGGGGTATAACCCCGGTGTCCTGGCCAAATTCCCTCCACTGGCCCTTGTCAATCATGGCCTCCCAATAATCCCCATCCACTTGATTGGCTCTATGACTCTCTCTCCTCTCCACCTGTAGCTGGTGTGTGGTGAGCGCACTGGCGCCGTTGTGCTGTGGCTGCCGTCGCATCATCCAAGTGGATGCTGCACACTGGTGGTGGTTGAGGAGAGACCCCCCCACATGATTGTAAAGCGCTTTGGGTGTATAGCAATACACAATAAAGCGCTATATAAATGCCTCATTCATTCATTCATTCATGCGAAACAGTACACAAAAAAGTGTCTATGCTAACGTTAGCCAAATGTTAATTGAAGTATAACTCTTGAACGGAATGAGATATCTTCACCAAACTCGGTACACATGTGTACGAGCTCAATCTTTGGTCAAATAAAAAAAAATGCGCAGCTCTGCCACTTGGTGGCGCTATAAGACTGAAAAAACTTAAAAAGAGCTATAACTAGGCAACCGTTGGACCGATCGACTTGAAAATTCGTATGCAGCATCTTGGTCCAAAGGGGACATTATGAGGACATTCGCGTATCTCAAAAAACATGGCCGCCATCGGCCAATGAAATTTAAGCACCTATTTGACAAGGTTAATGGAGGTCGATCGGAACGAAACTAGGTGGGCATGTTCGACTCATGGCCCTAAAGGGCTGTAAGAATTTTGAAATAAATTGGCCACTAGTTGGCGCTAACGAGTTTTATGGCTCTGTAATCACGTGTTTTTTCACACATCCACACAATATGCATATCATTTGATAGCTCTCCTCATACTGCACAAGCCTCAAGAACCATTGCTGTCAATCAAATCGTTCATTAATTATTCACATATGTTAAAAACCTACTTTTGCGAACTAGTCCTAGGTTTTTCGCTCAATCTCGATCAAATCTCTAGATTAATAATTAACAAAAAAATGTTGAATTTTGTCCTTTGGTTAGCTATAATGGGGCCATTTAGAAAGGGGGTGTGACCAGATATGCCCAAAAGCCTATAAAACCTAAACGAAAACTCAAAACGTTATGAATCTTGGTGAAAACATGTGTCAGATGACTCTTAACAATCATGCAAAGTAGGGCTGAACGATTAATTGCATTTGCGATAATATCGCGATATGAGAAAACGCGATTCTTCAACCGCAGAGGCTGCGATTACACTTTGTCACGTGACACGCGAGAGTAGGAGTAAAGCGGTGTGTTCGACTTGAAGATAGCTCGTATGACATCAAAGTACGGTGAGAGAAAGCATAAGGAGACGTCCGCTCTCTTATAGCTCTCACAGTACTTTGATGACACACACAGCGATCGGTCTATCAGTGCTGCTTCAAGTCAAACACATCTAAGCAGTCTTCAGAGGAAGCATCAAGTTGGCACGCTATGTTGCCAAGTCTGCAGTTTGCCGCGGGTTGTTTTCGTGTCCGCGGGTCTTTCATAACATGCAGAATTGATGCGCTACATGTAAACGATATCCTTTGTTGTATTTTCCTGTCAAAATAACGGAGTTCCTTTGGAGTTCTTCAGCTTTTAAGAACTGCCGGGTTCTCCGCTAGTGGGTGGAGCTAATGCGTAAACGGCAATCTCATTATTTGTAGTTTTCTTTTTCCTTTTTTTATAGAAACACTAAATGACAAACAATATCTTAAGCACCACCACCAGTCCTAAGTTCAGTCAACATGACAAATATGCATTCATACATGGTTATTCTAATTACTAAAGTTATATCATCATATAATGCTAAATTATCATAATATCATATTATAATGTTTGACTGACTGATGCTAAGTGAGATATTTAAAAAAACTGTGCCATTTTACAAACATAAGCTTTACATAGATATAATTATATATAATTGAAAATCATTCAATTGATTATTGTAAATATTATCAACCCTCTATGGACACCTTGGCAATATAATCTCCATTGGCTTGTCATTTTTTTTAGTTTACTCACCAGACCAATATTAATTATCTGATATACTACTATGCCAAGGTGTCCATAGAGGGTTGATAATATTTACAATAATCAATTGAATTTGATAGGTGTCTCTCACATTGTCCCACAGAAACATTAAATTAGTGTAGATTAGTGTGCAATGTTTTATAATAATAATGTATTCTATTTAGTGTCCATTTCATTCATTTAACATTTAATATTGGGGACATCCAAGTTATTTGACATATTTGAACATTTAAAAAAAAAAAGTAACAATAGTTACTTTCCCTGGTAATTAGTTTATTTTATAATGATGTAACTCAGTTACTATTTGTGAGAAGTAACTAGTAATATAACTAATTACTTTTTTAAAGTAACGTGCACCAACACTGCATACTATACAATGATTTATTGATTGTCTTTGTTGAATAATACAGAATATAAAGAGCTTTAAAAAATAATCGCATATTAAATCGCAATAGCAATATTGGTAAAAAAAATTCGATTATTTTCCAAAATCGTTCAGCCCTAATGCAAAGTTTTGTGGAGTTCGGACCATAGGTGGCGCTATAACAGTTAAAAAGGCTTCAACAACACAAGATTTCTATGGTAAATGGCCTCAAATTTATAAAAAATGCTCATATATTCACACAAACACTAGATCTTCATATCATATGATACATCTCCTCATTCTAAACAATTTTGCCTCTGGGACCAATGTTGTCAATCAAATTGTTCATTAAATATTCACAAATATGTTAAAAACCTACTTTTGCGAACTAGTCCTAGGTTTTTCGCTCAATCTCAATCAAACCACTACAAAACAATTCTCTGGACTCTCCAGATCAATAATTATAAAAAAAAAAAATAGAATTTTGTCCTTTGTTTATCTATAACGGGGTTATTTAGAAAAGGGGCGTGGCCAAATATACCCAAAAGCCTATAAAACCTAAACGAAAACTCAAAACTTTACGAAACTAGGTGAAAACACATGTCAGATGATTCTTAACAAGCATACAAAGTTTCATGGAGATCAGATCATAGGTGGCGCTATAATTGCCATAAAAGCTCATAACTATCATATTTCTATGGTAAATTACCTGGAATTGTCAAAAAAGTTAATTTTATTCACTGATTTAGCTGGTTACACGCTTGCTAAATATTATGTAATGTCTTTTTACTTATGTGCGTAAATGCCTTAAAGTGCTTGGACCCTGGTAATCACTGCTTGCAGCTATATTTGTGAATAGTATTTAGGATGGATAGTATGTGAACTGGGACGTAGCCTGTCTCTTATCCATAGCTACTTTCGGTATGGCTTTCCTCAATGAATTAGCTTGGCAAGAGAATCAGACTTAGGATGTAAATCAGGAGAGGCTAAACGTGTGTCAGCCTTTCGGACACAGGATTGCTCACAAAGCTTTTCATTAGGGGCATGGGCAGCCATATTTCTTCCAGATTAAATGCTGTCTCATACACAGTAATTTTCCCTGCCTGGCTCTCCTGCTGGAAAAAAAAAAAAAATCACCCAGCTGACAAGGGAAGAGCTACCCTGCTTTCAAATTACACTGTCAGGACCAGACACAGGCTTAGCAGACTATATTTATGTAACTCTTATTGTTATCACCAAAAAATACAGTATTTAATACTCAATCTGTATTCTGATTTGAATTTGTAATAGTATAACTTACTCTGACTCATAACTCACATACTGTTTGTGCTATGGATGTGACTGATCAGCCTGGTGTCATTGTTGATATGTATTTACACGTAAGGTACAACAACATACTTTTATGAATGTTTGGGTAGATGCTGAGACATACACTGGCAACATCTAAAACAAAAGCTGTATTACATATATACTGCTAGAATCTTAAAATATTTACAAATCCTTTGTAGAATAAATTTGTTATATACCATTTAGTATTTTGTAGAAATATTTTAGATCCCTTAACCCTTGCCCCAAACCTAAACATAAGCACAATATAAAAAAGAAAACAGACAGAAAAATTAATATACATATAATATATAACACACACACACACACACACAAGTTTAATCACAATAATTTATCCCAAAAATGGCAAAAAGCAAAAGTCAAAAAAGTCATAACTGCAATAGTATTTGTCAGACCATCCCATATTGCTCCCCTATTAATTTGATGGAGTTGGATGTGGTCGCTTCCATTTCTAAGATAAAACCTGGTAAAGCTGGGGGGCCTGATGGAATTAGTGGTAAAGTGTTAAAGAGCTGCTGCCACCAGTTGAAATGTGTATTGACAAGGCTATTCCAGGCTTTGTTGCAAGCAGGAACTGTAGATCAATTTTAAAAATCTTGGCACATATATAGACAGTAAACTGAGTTTTGTGGATAACACTAATAATATCTTGAAAAAAAATGCATGCAACGTCTATTCCTAATATGGAGAATCAGTAGGTTTGGAGTGAGTCAGAACATATTGGAGATTGATTACAAATCATTGGTATGCTGACCTATAATTGAACTTCATGGTATGGACACCTTAATTGTAAGCAGAAAAATTATCTGGGAGGATAAGGGAGTGAGTCCAGTGGATGGCTGACGAAGCGAGTTCTGTGTGTACTCGGCCCAGCCTAGGAACTTGTTCCAAGAGTTCTGGTGGCCATGGCAGAAGGTTCGCAGGAAACGTCCGACTTCCTGAATCTTCCTCTCCGTTTGCCCGTTGGACTGAGGATGATATCCCGACGAGAGACTTACGGTCACACCTAGGAGCGAGAAAAAGGCCCTCCATACTCTGGAGATAAACTGTGGGCCGCGGTCTGAAACAATGTCTTCTGGAATCCCGTAATATCTGAAGATGTTGTTAAACATGATCTCAGCGGTTTCCATGGCTGTGGGTAGGCCCTTGAGTGGGAGAAGTCGTCAGGACTTTGAGAATCGATCAATGACTACTAGAACACATGTTACCTCCTGAGACAGGCAGATCCATGATGAAGTCAACTCCTAGGTGTGACCAGGGGCGATTGGGGACGGGCAGCGGAAGAAGTTTGCCAGATGGAAGGTGGCGAGGACTCTTGGAGATGGCACAGTCGGAACAGCCTTGGACGAACCTTCTCACATCCCTAGCCATATTAGGCCACCAGAAGCGATCCTTCACCAGTGAGAGGGTGCTGTTGGCCCCTGGGTGGCCAGTGCCCAGAGAAGTGTGAGTGGAGTGGATCAGGGGAGTGCGTTGTGCTCTGGTGACATACTGCAACCCCTGTGGAAAGCCCAGCGGAGTGGCCGTGGAAGCATTGGAGGAGGTAGCTGGATTGGAGGTCCATTGGATGGGGCTTACGAAGATTTTCTTGGAGATGATGGTATCCGGTTCCTCACTGACCTCTTCAGGTGCATGCAGGCGAGAGAGCGCATCCGCTTTAACATTCTTGGGACCTGGACGATAGGAGATGGTAAAGTTGAATCCGGTGAAGAAAAGCACCCATCGAGCATGACGCGGGTTAAGTCTCTTGGCATCTCGCAGGTACTGCAAGTTTTTGTGGTCAGTGAGGACAATAAATAGGTGTTGTGAACCCTCCAGCCAATGCCTCCACTCCTCTAGGGCTAGCTTAATAGCCAGGAGTTCTCTGTTGCCGATGTCATAATTTCTCTCCACCGGGCTGAGCTTGCGGGAGAAGAAGGCACATGGATGGAGTTTGGTTGGAGTCCCCTGCTGCTGAGAAAGCACCGCTCCTGCATCCACCTCCACAATGAAGGGCCTGTTGGGATCTGGATGAATGAGGAGCAGTGCACGGGTGAAGGCTTTCTTGAGGGTTTCAAAGGCTTCTGTGGCTGCTGGTGACCAGGACAGAGATTTGGGCTTATCTTTTAGGAGATTGGTAAGGGGACAGGTTATGGAGCTGTAGTTGTGGATGAATCGTCTATAAAAGTTCGAGAATCCCAGGAATCGCTGAAGTTCCTTGATGGTAGATGGAACAGGCCAATTCCTGATGGCCTCTACTTTCCCCTCGTCCATATGGATGCCACTGTGGTCAATGATGTAGCCAAGGAACTGCACTGAGGACTGGTGGAAGAAGCATTTTTCGGCTTTGAGGAAGAGGTGGAAATCTCTCAGGCGTTGCAGGACCTCTGCAACGTGGTGGCGATGTTCGGCCATGCTCCGGGAGTAGATGAGGATGTCATCAATATAAACAAGGACGAATCGATGAAGATACTCCCGGAGAACCTCATGCATGAAATCCTGGAATACGGCGGGGGCGTTTACTAATCCATACGGCATAACGAGGTACTCATAGTGGCCAGTAGGGGTAATGAAGGCGGTCTTCCACTCGTCCCCCTCACGTATCCGGATGAGGTTATACGCGCTGCGGAGGTCTAACTTGGAGACAGTGGCTCCGCGGAGATGTTCCAATGCCGCTGGGACGAGGGGAAGTGGATAGCGGAACTTGACTGTTGCTTTGTTCAGCGTCCGGTAGTCGATGCAGGGCCTCAAACCTCCGTCCTTTTTGGCCATAAGGAAAAAAACTCGAAGCAGCAGGGGACGTGGAAGGACGGATGTAGCCTTGTTGTAAAGCTTCCTCAATATATTCCTCCATGGCCTTCTGTTCAGGGAGTGATAGTGGATAAATCTTACCACGGGGCACTGGTTCACCCGGAAGCAGATCTATAGCACAGTCCCATGGCCGGTGTGGAGGTAACTGGGAGGCCTTCTTCGGGCAGAATACGTCACTGAAGGGGCGTAACAGGTGGGAATGTCCACTGACTGTTTGTCGATGGGACTTTCGATGGAAGTGGAGTTGACTGGGAGTGTGACAGGCTGAAGAGATGATAGGCTGGGGAATGTGAGGAAAACAGTCAGGGAAACAGGGACTGCCCCACTTCAGGAACTCACCAGTCTTCCAGGAAATGATGGGATCGTGTTGCACAAACCATGGGCGCCCTAAAATCACATCAGCGGTGGAATCCTCCAGAACCAGGAGATGCAGGGTTTCCTCGTGTAACTGTTCCACTCGTAAGTGAAGAGGTCCCACGCTGTGGCGCACATGTTTGTGGCTGAGTGGTTTACCGGTTACCGATTGGACTTGGTAGATGGTTTTGGTGGGGGTAGTCGAGAGTTTGAGCTGACGGCAGAGATTCCTGGAGATGAAGTTCCTGGCTGACCCAGAGTCAAGGAGGGCTTGTACTGAAAGGGAGACACCGGAGGCAGTAAGATTCACAATAGAGGTGAGGGGCTGCATATTAAGTATAGCTGGCTTAATGACACTCACCATGGGTCTTGGTGGACGAATTGGGCATGTAGCGATCCCATGCCCCTCAGCTCCACAATATAAACATAAGCCCAGGGTCAGCCGTCTCTGCCGTTCCGAATGAGAAAGTCGAGTACTGTCCACTTGCATGGGCTCTTGACCTGGTTCTGGAGGGCTGATGGTGTCTGGACGGCGAAAGAGTGGAGTGTGAGATGACTGCAGCTGTTCTTCAAAGCAAGATTGCATATGGGTGGCACATCGGATGGACAGCTGTATGAAACGTTCCAGCCCATAGGAGTCATCATAGGCAGCGAGCTGAAGCCGCACTCTCGGCTCGAGTCCCTGTCGATATGTGGTGAGGAGCGAGCGCTCATTCCAGCTGCTGGCTGCTGCGAGGGTTCTGGATTTCAGAGCATAATCATTAATAGGAAGTAACCTTGATGGAGATGATAGAGTTGTTCACTGACAGTGGTATTGCCTGCTGGTCTGCCAAAGATTTCTCTGAAATGAGCAACAAAGTTATCTAAAGAGAGGGTTATAGTACCAGCTTGAGCCCAGATGGTTTCGGCCCATTGGAGCGCTCGCCCCGTCAACAGGGAAATCAGGAACGCAATCTTGGCTCTTTCCATAGGATAAAGCTGCGGTTGTATCTCCAGAGCCAGCGAGCATTGAAGCAGAAATCCGTTGCACTCCTCCGCCGAGCCAGAGAAGTGCGCTGGTTTGGCCATGGGACTGGTAATGACTGGTGGTGAAGAAGTGGCGTGGTTGGTGTCCGGTGGTGCGGGTGATGGCGGAACTGGTGAGGGAGTGAGAATCCGCTTGAGAGCATCCACGATCTCCTGGAACGGGTCGGGTGAACTCATGTTGCTGATTCCTTTGTGGGTCCGATCTTCTGTTATGGAAGGAGACTCAGACAGAGGATTAGCAGGTAAACAGGTAAGTTTATTAACAGCAACAGGGGCGGATTGTAAATGCAGGTGAGTATCTTGAGTAATGGAATCGTTCTTGGTATGATGGAGTTTATAACCTTGTTTCTTGTTTCTCAGGAGATCGTGGGATGGAGTCGGGAGATAGCACACACCTCTGATGATGATTATTGAGACGGTCCACAAGGAGATGATGACTGGAACAGATGTGGGAGCGAGGAGCAGGAGGTAACACTGGAGGTAACACTGAAGGAGACACAAAAGGTAAGTACAAAAGGTAGGTTTCTCAATGTATCGTTTGGATAGCATTGAGAGAGTCCACTTCGAATGTACGAGATCAGGACGCAGAGTGAAGTGAGGTGTGTGCTTATAACCAGTCCTTGATGAGGGTGATGATTCCAATCAGGTGTGTGTAGTTAATACTCTGGTGATGGAGTGCGCTGTGATTGGGTGGTGAATGAGCCTGGCCAATCTGTGACACCTACATTATAAGACAATCAGTAACCTTACACAGTAAAGCCTTTACAAATGAATTGCTGTGGCCATGCAATTCACTGAGAGAAAGCGAAAATTTAATTATGCAGCTGTCTATAACAATCCACCACTGTACCTTTTGTTTCTCTTTTCAGGGTGAATAAAAATTTAAAAGAGACAATTTAGCTGTCACACATTTACCAGTCACACATCAACCAGTCAATTATGAACCATCAATCATTTAAAAAGAATACAATCACGTCTGCTTTTAGTGGAAAGAAACGCACATATACAGTGGCTCCAAAAAAGATTTAACACCTGAGCCGCACTGCAATATTTAACAAAACATCAAACCAAGTGACATTAATTAATTAAAAACAAAACAGCAGAAGAATGATTCCCAAGCAAAACATTTAACAAAAAAAACTTTTTTTTATTAAAAAAATGCCCTTCTTCAAGATGTGCAACACGTCTTTTTGCTGTCAAATAAATAATGTTTTTTTTATGAACTAAACATAAAAGTAACTTTTAAAAATATTTAAAAATATATTTTTTAGAAACATTTGAAGATGAACATTTAGGCTGACTGAAGCAACATAGATTCACTTGATTAAGCATATGCCACTTTCTAGAAGAATCATGTTCAAATGTGAGTATCAAATATGATACATTAGGATTTTGAGGAACTTTTGGTTTGTATTGCATTATATTGCTTTATATATTTACTATAGTGTAAACATTATACTATGCGAGATATAGAGTGACAACTGATATCTGTATGTATTTTATGTCTGTTATACTGTTATTAAATGAGCCATAAAAGCTTGATTCATCAAATATGATACATAACAAAAAATATATACATAATAAAAAACACATGAAATTTTGTTTTAATTTTAGATTTTCCAAAATAAATAAATAAATAAAATAAATTAATTAAGTTTACATACATTTCCTTAAACCCAAAAATAGACAACACAATACAATGCATAATAAATAAAAGGGGAAACACCTGTGAAAAATCAATATTGAAAATTCTTTCATATAAACACTGCACCCTGTTTTTACAGACATTTTTAGTGTGTTGATGTTTTGTTATATAATGCAATACAATGAACAATTATTTAGGTGTGCCATGAGTTTCCAAATGTGCATGTTGGGGTCAGAGTGCAAAAATTCTCTCACAAAAGTTATGCATACCTCGAGAATGTTGTGTTTACTTGCAAGCTTTGTGGTTCTTGCAAAACTTGTGATGGAAATAATATATCACTATCGTACTAAATTTGCTTTTGTGCAATAGTTTTGCAAGACAATGTCATTTTTTTTTTCATCAGAGTGCACACAAATATAATAACATTTATAAAATAATAGTATTTGAAATTTTTCAACCTGTTGAGAAAATATAACTCAAAATCCTTATGTCTTGTATTTAAAATCTAGAAAAAGGCAATGTCAGGATTTTGGAGAGTGATCAGTCAGTTCAAGAGGGGATGTTTGTTATCTTCCATTGCCAAGCGAGTGGCTGGTATCCGGACCCTTCAGTGTCCTGGGTGGTCAACGGCACCACTGTGGACAGAAGCGACTACAACACCAGCAGTCTTCAGGACCCCAGCGGCCTTTTCAACTCCACCAGTGTGCTTCAGATGAAAGCAGAGACGAGCACCGTGGTGGAGTGTTGGGCATCTGTGTCTGCCGCTCGAGCCCACCAGAGCAGCAGTGTCAAGCTGACTGTAGGTAAGAGTGAATGGATATTAATGAGCTCATGCACATAAACTAATAAGCATGAGTTGTTTTCAGTTTTTTTACAATTGCTAGGACCCATTTCTCAAGGTCATTTTTATTAGTACTCTTCACACAGTGAGCACAACCACAGTATGTGGGCTAAACTGGGATTTTTCCCAGTATACCCTTAAGAAACAAAACTATATGGGAATATACTGCAAACTATAATGTGATATATTATATAATACATTTCCATATATTGGAAACTAGTTCTTATATTTTTCAATGTACAGCAATTTATGCATTGACAATATATGGCTATATATTGATACATGCAAATATATTTAGAAATGAAGACAAAGATAAATCTAATATTCATAACGTTTGATCCTTTATTGAGTATATATTTGCTCATAGATGTTCCCATATAAATGTAAATGTATGTACACACATATACACACATTCACAGAATGAGTTGAAGCAGATTTCTAGTTCCCAGCATGCTTTGCTTCTGACTGTTAAAGGCGAGTAAAACATTTAAAATTAAGTGTTATTTCATCTGTTTTTGCTCAATATTAATATAGGGGAGATCTGTTAGTGTTTAATGTTGTATTATTTTGAAATTTAAATGGGTTTCTGGTATGAAGAGTAGAGCCTGTGGTCAGGATGACAATTTGTGAAACCCTACTGAATTATATGTTACTTTATTAAAAAAATGAATGGCTGTGCACTTTTCAGCACAGTCTGTTAGTCTGATAGTCTGTTCACTAAGTGCTTTATTATGAGCAGGTGTGCTATGCTATTGTCAACTAGCTATATTTTAAAATATGAAACATGTATATCATAAATGATTGTTAAATATAAGAAACATATTTCCATATGTGACCCTGGACCACAAAAGCAGTCTTAAGTCGCTGGGGTATATTTGTAGCAATAGCCAAAAATACATTGATGGGTCAAAATTATTGATTTTTATTGTATGCCAAAAATCATTAGGATATTAAATAAATATCATGTTCCATGAAGACATTTTGTAAATTTCCTACCGTAAATATATTAAAATTTAACTTTTGATTAGTAATATGCATTGCTAAGACCTTCATTTGGACAACTTTAAAGGCAATTTTCTCAATAATTAGATTTTTGTTTTTTGCACCCTCAGATTCCAGATTTTCAAATAGTTGTATGTCAGCCAAATATTGTCCTATCCTAACAAACCATACATCAATGGAAAGCTTATTATTTATAATTGTTTTGAAAAATTGACACTTATGACTGGTTTTGTGGTCCAGGGTCACATATATCTTATCACATGTACATCTACAGTATATGTTATAAAGTGTATTACTGAATATAAAATTACATATATTGTGATATATGAGTAAATATATTGTCACATATTTTTCAAGATACGAAAGCGGCAATTCCTTATTTATTATTTAATATATTGTAATATATTTACACAATATATTATTCCGTATAATTTCTAATATACTGTTATGTTATTTAATATATTGATCGTTACAACCTATATATTTTTGCTTTGTTTAAGGGTAGGCACTTCATTTGAGACATGTATGAAGTGTTTTGGTAATTTTAGTGCATTTTGGAAGTAAAATTTACTGCTGTGCCAAGCTGTAAGGATGTGTCCAGCAATTGTATACAACTAGGGGAGGTTGTTTATTATGAGGACGGCTACCTATTTCAGCTTCACATCACATTCAATTCTAAAAAGATGGTCAATATCCCAAAATGAAATTCATAAAAGCTAAATAGATTTGAAAAAAGATGTCTTCAATTCAAATTTATTTTAGAGCTAATGCTATGATATAAATGACAGTAAATTACAGTGGGCTGTAAATAATTTCTCTTCCTCATAGCTACAAAATACTGAATAAATGCACTGGGTCAATTTTGTCCATATAAAATGGCCATAAATGTACAAATGTGTTTTACAGTGGCACCGAAACCTCCACAGGACTACACAGTTGTGATCGCTGTGATAGTGTCGGTGTGTACGATCATTCTGCTGGCAGTGCTCATCCTGATCTTATGCTATAGAAAAAAAGTGACAAGTAAGCAAATCCATTTTACATTTCTCTTAAAAGTCCCCTTTAAAACTCTCCAGCAAGTTATTAAACCAATGAGGAGGGAAGTTAAAGCAGTGCTTGCCATAAATTGGAGGAACAGCAAGGACACATTGTAGGTTGAGCTGTCAGCAGTGAGGCAGTTTAAAGCTTTTACAGCATCACTCACCTGTCCTGCAATGTGCTTGCACAGCATTTAACCGTTTAAGACAGAAAACCTATTAACAATGTCTTTGTTCTAAAAGTTCTTTGTTATTATCTCTCTTTACTCATTATCAGTTCAATTAGAGAGATGTTCTCACAACAAATGTGAAAAAAATGAGAAAATATGTATGCTCCCTGTACTTTAAAATGCCATTAAAACTCTTAACAGCTGTTTTTTTTTTAACTGTACGAGGTACTGTATATTCATTAAGAATACTTGCAGATTTGAAATTGGGAACTGTCACCTGTTTTGTCTCCTATTATAAGCCATTTCACACATTTAACAAGACCTCTGGCATATGTGCAGACAAATGTGTTTCAATACTAAAACATTCAATGCGAATATTTATATTTATATGTTTAATACAATTCAAGAAAGTGTTAATAAATGTTTAGAGAATAAGTACAGTATATTCTGTAGGGTTTTATAGCATGCCTATGGAGGGACATGGTGATGGAAAAAAATGTGAGATGGGAGGAAAACATTAGATTTCAACGCTTTTGTGTTTGCTTACAAAACTTTGCACTTGTTCACAAAAGCACTGAAATATATCTTTTCTTCCCACCTCATATTATTTCACACACGTTTTGCAAGAGAACTTTTTTTTTTCTCCATCCTGTCCTTTTGTGCTCCATACATTTTTAAGACTGTATAGCATGACATTGAAAATCAGCAACACTATATTTTAACCTGCGTTTCCCAAAAGCATCGGAAGCTTAAGTACATCGTAGACCCATTGAAACCAACAATATATGTATATATATATATATATATATATACATATATATATATATATATCTCCACACACACACACACACACACACACACACACACACACACACACACACACACACACACACACACATATTCTGGAATTGGTTACTGTCTCATATCCTCTTGTTGCACCAGCTACTAAGATGTCACTGCTGGTCAAGTTTGCTGCAGTTGACTAATGCTGCCTGAGGTTACCAGAAATATCAAGTTACACGTGTGTTATTCTCTTTTCTTTTACAGAATCGAGCTCTGAAAATAAAGTCAGGTAAGACATTTTTGTTTATACCATGCCATGTTTTGAGGCTTTTCTGAATGCATCAATTGGACCTCTGTTGAACATATAACATCCAGAAGAAGGAAAATGATCCATAAGTGAATCTTTCAGAACATTGCATCTCTTTCCCAGTTCAACACTGCTAGTACTGACAGGCATACAAAGACAATAATCATATCACACTACTGTTTTACTATATGAACAGATAGCTTTATGTTTGAATGCTTGTTTTTGACAGTAATTGCACACACAAGTGAATGACCTTAATGTCTACAACATTTTCTGTTACAATGCAGTACCATTACACAGTTTCAAGCAATTGAAACAGCAGCCTTGAAACACATCATGGAAATATTGGAGAGAAATACAGTGTTTTCCATAAATTCCAAACACTGCTACAAAATTACATGCTATCCTAGTACTTAGCGTACTGTACTACTACTACTGATATTTAGTTCCTTTATGCAAAAAAATAACCTGATGTCCTACTTCATTTGCAAGAATGTGAAGTATTCATACAAAATACTATTTTGTACAGAAATCAGTATATGATATATACTGCACACTATACAGTACAGTTTACTATAGTCCACTAGGCCACCGACTCTTACATTGCAGTCAAATATTATTTAACATCACTAAACCAACTATACATACATTTATATCAATAAAACCATTTTTTATAAGTTAAATCAGGTAGCAATGTTTTTTAAGGTAATAATAGCAGGTTAGCACTTTTTACAGTGTGGCTTGAGAAAAAGTTGAATGTATTGTGTTTGTGTTTCCAGCCCCTCTTTGTGGACTGTCAATTTAAGCTGTAGGAGGAGGTCTGCTGATGAAACCAGAGGAAAAGTTAACCTAGGATACCACACTGAAGATGTAACAAGTAATAGCACCAAAATACATCTCCAAACAGAACACCCAGCGAAATGATGTGTTATGCAAAAATATATGGGGATTATGTCTACTTTATGTAATATATTTTTACAAAAATGAAACAAGAAAGCAAGTTTTCGGGATATCAAATATACAATACTAACCAAAAAAAAAAAAAACTTTGCCACAATAAGGCTGGCTTTTTGCACACTGAAAAGAAAATGGTGCAAGTAAACAGGTGCTATAGTAAATTTGAATTAACCGTTAAATTTTGAAGTAGAAAGACTGAAATAGTATCCTCTTGTAAAACATATATTGTAAAAATTATAATCTTTATTTGAATTACAAGTAAATGTATCTTAATGCAAGAATGTTTACATATTTCATTACTAGAAGACGACAAAAAAAACTAAGAACATATTTTTTTTAATATTTCTTTAGATATTTCTTTTATTATTATTTTTTTATAAGAGAATATAAAAAGGTATAAAGCTTATTATCTTAATTTTAAATATGTTGCTTTATTTCTACTGGGAAACTAGACAAGCATAGTAAATATGATTTTTGTATTTAAGTGCAGCATAAGAGCACACTGTGCAGTGTTAGTTATGTCTGTGAGATGTAAAGTCACACACACAACTGCTCTTCACCCCTCAGGTTCAGGACACCATGACCTCAGGAACAGAGCTGACGGCACGATAAACATCATCAGCCCTCCGCGGGTAAGAGGAGAGAGAATTACAGCCTCTGCATTATTCAGAACTAGTGGTGGGATTTCTGACACCTCAGTCTAAAGTCCTCTGCCTCACAGCTGCTGGAGAAAACACTGATCATCATTCTATATTTGTGAAGGAAGATTCAGTCAAACAATTAAGTACTGTAAATGATGCACAATGATACTTTAATCTAATCATTTTTATTTCTGAAAATGACTTATACTTTCTGTAATCTTACTGTGATTACACATACTATTTTTAGATAATTCAAAGAAATTCACATTAATGCTAATTGTATGCTGGGTCATTTTCAGGAAAGAATCTTGTAATTTTTAAGCATCTCATTTGAAACTGTTGAACTCTCAAGAAATCATATTTTTTTTACCTCAGGCTGAAACCGCCAGGTCTATAATCATCATAGACACTAGAGGAACCACCATGCCAGGATGATACATTTCAATAAATGCAAAACTGATCTATTGTTCTCAACAGGTTCCTGATATCATCATTTTCCGCTCACAAAATCAGAAAGAAGAAGATTTTTCTAACTTGTACTACAAGGGAGGAAAGACAGTCCGTCGGGTCACCACTGTTTGACCTCAGGGTCAACCCCCGCAAGAAAGAGCCAGCTTTCTGTTCAGAGAGACGCCACACATTCAGTCTGACCTTATTGTTACTCCAAAGAGGTCTTATGTGCTGAAGATGAAGATGCAGTGTCATGCATGTTAAGAGTACGGATACATAATCATACTGTATGAGCCCTGCAGTCATTCATAGTCATGGCTGCTGTTAAATCGGCCACATCAACACTGCATATGTTCTTTTTCAGAAATAATTCAATTGGATGTGATTATTTTGTACCTTATTCAAATGAAATATTTAAGTTATTTTTTGTCGATCAATACTTTACACAATTTTGTACATCAGTATATGCATCTTTATCAGTATAGAGGGCTGCAGTGATGATGTATGTTTGTGGGCCAAACCAGAAGTTGGCATTACCCTGGTTCCAGTAAAAAAAATCCATCTGTATTTTTCCAATGGCTTTTGGAATATTGCAGAAAATAAGCTCTGAGACCAACAAAAGGTTATAATTACACGTTTTGCTCATCATGATAATTTTCACAAATCTTCACAACTTAGGCTTAAATACAATCGTCAGAAGTAAAAAGATAAATATAGGCTATAAATAAATTCTTTCAGTCCTTATTAAAAAACTTTGAGTTAGAATAGTTTGCAAGGGAATGATTATGAACACAATGTGCTGTGAACTAGTAAGTAGTAGCTGAGTTGATCCTTTTCGACATCCTCTGTAGTTCTGTTTAGCAACTTGTTAGCAGCCGCCTTTTACGAGAAAGTAAAAGCTTAAAAAATAGTCGGTATTATGCATATGTATTTTTATTTATTTTTTTGTCAGAATCAAATGTGAAAATTCTTGATTTTTTTTAAATGAAAGTATTTAACCACAAACCCATTCAAAAAATACATTGACTTCAGGGCAATGGAACCCAAAGTGATAAAATGCGAACCGATTTCTGGGTTTTGTCCTATAAAAATATGTAATCCCTGCATCACTTTATTTGATTGATTTTATTATTATTATTTTCAAAAAGAAAATTATTGTTACAGTGTATCTTTGCAATAAACTACTGTACTGTTAAGTATTGCTTTGTATACTGAATAGTGTCGTTGAGTATTCCAAAATAAAAAAAATAAATAATAATATATATACAGTATATATATATATACTGTATATATATATATATAATTATTTTCTGAGAGGGTTCAAGTAATGTAAGGTATGTAATTTCTTTCCCTTCATGTTTTTTTCCTGCTGGCTGCTCGTCAGTCATGGATGGCAACTGCTGAATAAATTAGGGTCACCCTCAGTAGGTCACACAAAGCTGTCGTGATATGAGAGGGTGATAACACAACCCTTTTGTTTTTGTTTGGGTCTCCAGACCAGTGTTATCTTTCCTAGACCTGCTTGTGTTACTGAGGTTTTCATTTGCCATTCACAAGTGGTGGATTGATGTCAGGGTCAAGCAGACTGTTTCTCTGGGGTGATTTACAGAGGCCACTGTTTGTCTGTCAAAGACTTCTGCATCATTGCTTCTGAAGTCTGTTTCCCTTCTCTCCGCCACGTTCGTCTTGTTTTATTTCATGTGATTTCACAGAATTGTCTCTCTCTGTTCTGTGAAAATGTTGCAGTGCAGTATCGTGCACTTTGGTATTGTTATACAAAATGTAATTGTATCTGTTGTCTGTTATTGTTCTTTTTGCAATTAATGATGAAGTGTATCATTATTCATGTCCCAGCTAAATACATGAAAAAAACTACTTTAATGCAGTGTTATTTTAGTATTATTAATATACTCATAGTTGTATTAATAGTTTGAATTAGCTTTTATTTTTATATTTTCAGTTTTCGTTTTAATTCGGTTTAATTTTTAGTAATTTTATTGTAGTATTTTAGTAATTTTCATTTTTGATCAATATTTATTTCAGTATATATATATATACTGTATATATATATATATATACACTGCCCTCCAAAAGTTTGGAAACGCCCTAGAAAAGTGGGGTTTTGGACGATATCACACTTCCAAGCTTGACCTCAAGCACACTTCCAAGCTGTGCAAATCCTATTTGGAGAGGAAACAGTCAGCTGGCATCATGTCTGTCATGGAATGTCCTCCCCAATCACCTGACCTCAACCCAACTGAGCTACTAGGAACTGGACCGTGATGTCCGTAAGAAGTGTCCAACCAGTGTGAATCATCTTTGGGCAATCCTTCAGGAGGCTTGGAGTAATATATCAAGTCAATGTTTGAATAAACTGACAGCTCGGATGCCCAGATTATGCAGAGCTGTAATAGCTGCTAATGGTGGATATTTTGATGAATCGAAAATGTAAGTTTTTTCTGTGTATAAACTGTTTATGTAATAAAATATTTTTTCAGAGTTTGTGTTGTCCCTTATCAGTGCAAAATTATCACAAATTAAAAAGGATTCATGCCAATATTGTCCAAAACCCCACTTTCTAGGGCGTTTCCAAACTTTTGGAGGGCAGTGTATATATATATATGCTTTATTTACTGAAAATGTTATAGTTATATTAATATATTTAGGTAACATATTTATTACATATTTACGTTTATTTTTAGTTTGTTACCAAGAAATAATATTTATAATTTAATTTATGTTTACTTTAGTTTAGTTTAGCTAACAACAGTAACCCTTCTTAAAAAATTAAAACTACAATTTTAAAATCTTCTAAACGTTCTATGATATGCAAATTCATTCAGTTATTCCACATACTAATGTGCAGTGAATGTTACAGTGTATTTCAGAAACACATTTCTGTTATATCTGGCACATATGAGATCCAGGCACTGGCTGCAATCATGTAAATGAAAGCATCTAATTATCACTATAAATATTTATTCATGCATATTAGAACCCAGCCACCACATAAAGGTTTCCGCCTACAAACAATCATTCGGTCTTTATGTAATTGACCTCATCTGAATGAACCCTTTTGGAATCAGTCACGGTACTTTGAAACAATTGCAGCCTGCTTTACACAGCACGATTCACTGCAACACTGATGAATAACTTAGCATGTCTTCTCTGTGATTGAAATGCAATCCTCTCCAGTGCATCCTTACAACAGGGCATTTAAGTGCTTCCAAAGTCAGTTAGGTGCCACTGTATTAAGTGACTGGCTATTATAGGAAATTGAAGACAGGAGCCATTGACATGGTGCTGTTAGCATAATTAAGGTCCACGTAATTAGCAGATTAATGGCTCTTAAAAACTGATGAGGTGAGGAAATGCAGAAAAGCTGCATTTGAGATCTAGTGTTTCTTTTATGTGCAAACTCAGAGCTCAGAGAATGGCCACCATGTGAATTCAGGCTAACAGCAGAACACTTGAAGCCTTGTTTGGCTTCCCAAAGTGAACAGCCCTGTCTGACTAAATACACTTCAAGTAACCCAGAGTTTCATCACAGAGAATGCGTACGGACAAAACCAAACCCACTTTGCTGAAGGACAAAAAATTCTTCCTTGAAGCTTGAGGTATCAAACACATTTGCTCCAGTTACTCATGCCGGCTCAGAAATGTACAGTCAGCATGTGACAAATAAAAATAGGTTTTGGCAACTAAATAATGCAAAGTTTCTGACCGGTCGGCTGATGGTTTAAGGCAGCTGTGTCCAATCCTGCTTCTGGAAGGCCAATGCTCTACAGAGTTCAGCTACAGACTGCTGCAACACACTGTTCATGAAGACCTTGATTAGCTGTGTTTAATTACACAATTTAATAATTTAATAATTAAATTATTCATTTAATTTACTTTTTTTTTTAAGGTAAGTCCTTGCAATCAATTTATTTTAGCTACATTTAAATAAACAAATTTAGTTGACTATCTTTCAACTAAATTTGTTTATTTAAATGTAGCTAAAATAAATAGTTTGCAACCACTTTGTCAGGGTTCTGTCGTGTGTGTCATGTGTTCCCGCCTCCTGTGTCCATATTTGGTTTGTTTCCTGTCCTCGTCAGATGTGATTATGAGTTTACTCTTGTCCAGCTGTGTTTGTCTCGTTATCTGTAATTAACCTGTGTATATTAGTTCATGCCTGTTCAGTTTGATTTGGTCTGGTCTACTTGTGACTTCCCGGTGTATCCTGTCTGTCTGGCCCTGGAGGGCTTTCCTGTCCTGTCCTGTCCTGTCCTGTCCTGTCCTGTCCTGTCCTGTCCTGTCCTGTCCTGTCCTGTACTGTTCTGTCTGTTTAGCCCCGGAGGGCTCCTGATACCCCCTCACTTCCCCAGGGAATTTTTTTTGGGGGGGTAGTAAGGGTTCCGGCTGTAGGGGCTGGGCCGAGGAGACCGAGGCCACGGCCACAAGGACCACCTGCCATGGCCTCCTGAGCTCCCAGCTCCGCCATGGCCTCCTTTGCCTGTCTGTTCCACTCTGGAGGTCCCCGTCCTGTGTTCCTGTCCATGTCTGTCCTGAGGGGCCTCCAGAGCGCCCACCCCCCCTCCCCGGTGGAACTGTTACGGCGTGGGACAAGCCTTCCGGGAGGGGGGAGTTATGTCAGGGTTCTGTCGTGTGTGTCATGTGTTCCCGCCTCCTGTGTCCATATTTGGTTTGTTTCCTGTCCTCGTCAGATGTGATTATGAGTTTACTCTTGTCCAGCTGTGTTTGTCTCGTTATCTGTAATTAACCTGTGTATATTAGTTCATGCCTGTTCAGTTTGATTTCGTCTGGTCTACTTGTGACTCCCCGGTGTATCTTGTCTGTCAGCCTTGCCTTGTCCTGCCTTGTCAACATTAAAGACTATTATTTGAGTTTAAGTCCTCGTCTGCGTGTTCCTGTATCCTCCCTCGTGTGTGCACCGTGACACACTTAACTTAAAAATAATTTAGTAGCATTTTTTTAGGATTTGAACTAAATCACAATAATTATGAGATTATGACTTGTAAAAAGCGTATTTATCATCATTAAACTCAGAATTTTTTGTAAAAAAAAAAACTCAATGTCAGCGCCTTCAGCAGTAAAAGTTAAGAAGTTATATTTTTTGCTTAATAATTTAATAATGTATTATAATTTATTATTAAAGACTATTGTTAATGTCTTAACAATAGTGACATTATACACCATTTGAGTACCCAGAAAAGCACTATATAAATGTAAGGAATTATTATTATTATTATCAACTAATAATGCAGATTATTGGGTTAATAATCTGGAAGAAAAAAAAATCGATCAATTGATCTCATCCCCCAAACTTTTGATTGGTATAGTGTATGCAGCTTCTTTGTTTCCCTGAGAGTCAATGTTTCTGTAAATTGTTCTTAATTGAAAATCATTATTTCACATTACAACTGTGATGCACAAATATCTCTCATCACAAAGGCCTCGCATCTCATTTCTTGGGTGTCACTGGGATGTTACTAATATATATACCTTCACAACAGCACAATAATAGCAATTATGCAGCAGTCAGCCGGAACATACAGTACAACAAAACCATTGAGTGGAATTGTCTCACCTTTGGCAAAATGCTCTGAAACACAATTAAACTGGTGAGAAGTCTATTGTGTCCGCAAAACAAATGCAGGAGAAAAGAGTTTTCATGGAACATTGATTCAAATACAATCGCTTTGGGCAATAAGCAGCCATGAAAAAATGATTTAATTGCTCAGCAATGATTTCACGCCATTTCATATTTATAATATGGGTTTGAGAATTTACAACATTCACAGAAATATAAAAATGTATAGTATAACAGCAAAACTGACAAACATACACCCAAACTAAACAAGAGACAAACAACTATTCAAGAGAAAACAACTTTTTGGTAATACCACGGTTTTGTATAAATACTGTACTGTATAAATACTATAGTATGTGAATATGGTAATCATTCAGTAGCATGGCATATATCAAAGTACTATGGTATTACCATACAGGGCACTACTTTTTATCTTTCTACCAATTCCACATCTTCCCACTACCACCGAAATATGTGAGGTCATCAAAAAAGTGACACTGTTGATAGATCACCACTTAACTTAATTCAAAGCCCATTCTGATGACCGATCATTTAGCCCAGAAGCTTTGTCAGACTCCTTGCTTGTCCGAGGGCAGTTTAGCAGGGGCATTTCCATATGTGCCACTGCACCCCATCTGTCAGAGCTAGGCTCAGATGGCAAACACAGAGGCAGACGGCAGGCCAAACGCAGGCTGTCACTTCAGCAAATAAGTCTCAACTCTTTTAGACGTCCCCTGAAATTCCCTGTCCTGATAAATGGAACTGTGTTAGTTTTTGGCAGGCAGAGAGGCTGAAGTTGCAGCTACATAAAATTGATCTGCGACAGCTTCTGCAATGTAATAGAAATACGGACAGATTGCACCTCTGATACATTTTTAGGTGTATAATGGTGGATAATGTCACTATTTATTGCACATGTCAGCAATTAAATGTCCCCTGCATGTGACTGAAAGGAAAATTCAAACATAATTTTCTTTGATGAAACAATTAAACAATTAATATAAGTTCTTTGCCTTTAGATGTTTCAAAAAAATACATATATTTCATATATCAACTTATTATAAATGTGCAATGCAATACATATATTTAAATACATAATATTCAGTTTGCATTTAAGTATATGTATATTTTTAGTTTTTTTAATGGAATAAGTTGCCTACTATATGTACTGTTTCTGTAAACAAAATTATTTTAAAGTGTACTTCTTTTTCACTTGTTGGAAAATAAACAGTCTCTTGTTGGTACAAACCATCTTCTCACTGATGACTGATTTTAGTATCTTCTCCATCAAAACTGCAAGCTGTGTATCTTCCAAGTTGTGTACAGTTAGTGACTGTCTATCGAAATCCTAAATAAAATTCAAGTTCTGTGAATGCTGTTGATTACCACAGAAACAACCATTTTATGTATTTCAAAATCACTTAACTTGTATTTAGCCTGGAACATTCCTTAGCTAACCGCACTTGTCATACCCTCAAACAGAGGTCATTCACATTCACTGCTTCTTACACAAGGAATGAAGAACTGAAGAACTGTGTTACAAATCACCAAAGGATGAATATCCCTTTTAGAGCACTTACATTTCAAGACTATTAGTCTTACATTTTCAACCTTGTTGCTGTCAACAAACTACAACACAGCAGTTACTCTCACAGTAGTTGCTGTGAAGAAAAAAAAAGCTATCAACTATCTAACAACTACATGAGATCTAATAAATGGCTTTGTGCAGAGAAAAAAAAAACATACATATTGCTTCAACAATTGACATCTATAATAATTCTACAAGCTAAAAATGAATAAAAATTAGCTACTAGATGATCATTATTGTTAGTAGAGTTAAAAAGCTTTAATTTACATAATTCTGAATCTACTACTAGATGATAAGGAACATTATGACTTTGACTCTTTGAAATGCTTGGTTCTGATTGGTCAATTCTGCAGTATTTTTGAATAATGAGTGCTAAACTGGATTGGCCGTTCTCCCAGGCAAATAAAATCCTACATGCTACGCTAGCTTCATGTTTCGTGTATCACTCCTTTGTCTCTTTGTTCTCACATGATAAAATAAAGTAAACTGAAATCTTAAGTCCTTTTATTTATTTATTAAGAAGCCATGTGATGATTAGAATAATGTACAGTCAACACAAACTAAGCCTCTTAGGAGAGATACAAAACCTATCTGACACAGGACACCAAGCTTAGACAGCCATTGGAGAGGAGGAGCATTGTGCACACTTAGCTACACAAATTAAATTTCCTATTCACAAAATTCATCCTAAAAAGTTTATTTCCAACCTGCTTCAGCACAACAGTCTGTGTATTTTCAAGTGATCCAAAAAAAAAAACTTAATTAGCTGGTTCAGGTGTGTTTGACTGGGGTTCGAGCTGAACTCTGCAGGACGGTACACTCTTAAAAATAAAGATGCTTCACGATGCCATAGAAGACACTTTTTTGTCTAAATCGTTCCATAAAGAACCTTTAACATCTGAAGATTATAAAAAGGTAAGAAAGAGATGATTCTTTAAAGAACATTTGACTGAATGGTTCTTTGTGGAACCAAAAATGAAGACACCTTTATTTTTAAGCACCTAAGAAGCAGGGTTGAAGACCTCTGTATTGGAGTAAAGAGTGCATATACTTATTCAAAGTATAGAACCTAACCTAACCACACCAAACCTAAACAGGCCCAGTGCGGGCTTGCCCAGGCGCGTCCCACTGCTTTGGGCTCACCACAGGTTCTCTGTGAGCAGCCCACTCTATGGGACTTCCCACATTAATCCAATGACGGCCCAGTGTGGGCCAGCCCGTTCGGGCCCAGAGCAATTTTTGTATCCTTTGGGCCCATGCAGGTTTTGTGTAGGCAGCCCTGTAATACAGCTAGGAGAATACAAACAACATTGACTGGCCATTCTTTAGCCACTCAATTGAACTGGAATGGCTCAAACCAAAAGAGACCTTTTCAGAACCTGTTGTTTCATATATGCCAGTGATCCTCAAATCTGGCTCATGAGATCCACTTTCCTGCAGAGTTTAGTTCTAACCTTAATCAAACACACCTGAGCATGTCTTCAGGATCATTAGAAAATCACAGGTGGGTGAGTTTGATCAAAGTTGGAGCTAAACTCTGCAGGAAAATGGATCTCACGAGCCATATTTGAGGTGTAACAGACATGGGCCTGTTAAAAATAATTTTGTGGGCAGTTTTCTTCCTTACCTCTAGGGGTGCAAGGGTGTTTTAGGTTTCCTAAAGTAAAGCCATGTGGGTAGAGGGAGTTAGCAATAGCAAGCAGCAGTAGCCAGCATGGCTCACCTGCTGAACACATTGTGCTGTGTCCTGGTTGGGAAATGGGTCATTTCAAGCCCAGTCTAAAGTAAGGAGTTTTTTTTTTTTTTAAGTGTACATTGCTGATGTTTTTTGCAGAGATGTTACATGTATGGCCTATGTTTGGATATAATACAGCATGACAGAAAGATCTTGTCATGCTGTAAGACAATCTGTTTTTCAAACTGAATTGCTGATATTGTTGTTTTTAGCGTAGGAATTACAATGCAATGGCATTGCCATAGAAACCAACGCGCATTTCGTAAAACGAAAGAGCACTTCTGGATATGAACAGCTGCGATACACTGGGTGGACATTTAGTCGTCTAGATCGGATTCCAATTGGATATGCAAAAAATCTGGGCTGACAGTCTAAACGAGGCTTAACTATGGTCACAAGTGCCATTGAGCTCCATTGGTAATGATGGAACTTGCGACCATAGTTGCTTTTGGGAAACGCACCCCTGTACTGCATCTGGATTTCTCGCATGGGGTATTTTTTGATGCCTTTTGTTTGTTTTTTCAACTAAATAAAGACCAATTTACTCTACGTCTGAGTCCTCACTCTCTTCCTGCACCCCGACCACTGGAACGCAAAAGCCAGGCCAAAATTTAAGCTGCTGTTTACTGAAAATCATGGCATCTACTCTTGCTGTCCTTGGTTTATGAGAGAAGTAGCAGTGTCAGAGCTGTGAAGGAATCATTCCTTTTGGGTCTGCTTACACCTGGTCACTTCTTGCATTTTCTCTAATAGGATAGTTATCTGATTGTGAAAAGACCAGGTGTAAATGTCCTCCGAAACACTTTCGAAACTGATTTAAGTCTGATTGCTCAAATCACTTCAGGAGGTGGTCTGGGACACATTCCAGATGAAACTGGACAAGTGTAAATGCATCTGGTTGTTGAAGCCATGTATGTAAATTTCAGAGCCAGATATGACAGTGCCATTTTAACAAATCAGATAGCGAGCCGATTAGTAAAAACACATTAAGTGACCAGGTGTCAATGTTGCCTTCGAGTGAATTGCTTGATTAACAAAACCTTAAAAATTCTCAATGAGCAAGTGTTAATGGTTAATAGCTCCCTAAAAGTAAATATTGTTAGTGAATCATTTCTTAAATTCTGCTTAAAGGAATATAAGCATGTGAGCTGAATGGACAACTTTTTTTGATAAATTTAACCTTTTTTGAGGCTCTCCATTAATAGCATTTGCAATAAGCAACCAGTACAATTCATCAAAATGTACCCTTTTCAGTTCCACAGAAGAAAGAAAGCAATAGAGGGTTAGAACCATAATTTTCATTTTGATAAAAATTATGTCTTATAGAGTAATATAAAATATTTTTAAAAAAATATAGATTTAATTATATAAATATAGGAATTAAAGCATTAAAAGGTGTATTCTCAAAGCTTTATTCAGTAACTCATTCATTTCTGAGCTTTGTAGTGCAACCTGTGATTCAGGTGCTCATGGGAAAAGTTTGATACATCATGAAGTGGACCAGAGACTCTTGTGTTAAGTGATAATCACAGTGTGGCTGCATTGCTCTGGGTCTGGGTTTTCTGCAATTTAAAGAAGATACAACTTTGGGAGTTTACATTGGGTTTCCAGATATGTGTGCCTTATCTCAGTCTACACTCTCTGCTAGCAGCAGCCGCTGGTTACCACTCTCCTACAGCATTAATGTCGGGTAACCATATAGGCTCTCCCCACAGACCAAAGATATTGGCTATCAATGGCTGAATCTGAGTGACTGAATTCCAAATATACTCTCTTCCTCAGTAGAAAAGACAAGGTAAAGTAGAAAAAAAGAGTGCCCTGCTGCGAGTTTTACCATTAACCATTTAAAAACAGATCAAGGTTCAAGGTTCAAGGTTCTTGTTTATTTGTCACATACACAATCATACAGGGTATAATCAGTAGTGAAATGTAGGTCAGGACAGGTCCGCTCAATGGACAGTGAAAGAAAATAAAAATAAAAGATGATACATAACACAGGAGCATATATTTAAATATAGGTAGGAATAAGATAAAAAAAATAATAATAAGTAAAAACAATAAAATAAAATGAGTAAAATGTGCAATGAACTAAAATGTGCAATACAGTCTACTGTGGATTTAATAAATATTAATATAACCAGGGATGTGCAAGAGGAATGGGATGTGCAAGGAATGTGCAAACGGGTTGTACCAGGTATGTACACATAGCAGCAATGCGGATGATGGAGAAAGATGGGTGTTACAGTTAATTAAATGAGTCCTGTAGATGTTAGGAGACTGAGTTCAGGAGCCTGATGGCCTGTGGATAGAAGCTCCTCCTCAGTCTCTCAGTTTTTGCCATCACGCTTCTGAAGCGCTTGCCAGATGGCAGTGAGATGAAAAGATGGTTACCGGGGTGATTTGAGTCCTTGATTATTTTTGCAGCTCTGCTTTTGCAGCGTTTGAGGTAGATGTCCTGCAGAGAGGGGAGGGCAGACCCAGAGATGCGCTCAGCTAAGCGCACGACTCTCTGCAGAGCTTTGCAGTCCTGTTTTGTGGCGTTACTGTACCACACTGAGATGCACTGAGTCAATACACTTTCTATGGCCCCTGAATAGAAAGTTTTCAGGATTGCTGGTGAGACCCTGAATTTCCTCAGCTGTCGCAGATGGTACAGTCTTTGCCTGGCTTTCTTGACCTGTGTTTGAATGTGTGCAGTCCAAGTCAGGTCCTCGGAGATGTTTACACCGAGGTACTTGAAGCTGCTCACCCTTTCCACAGGGGTCCCGCTGATCATAAGAGGAGTGTAGGGCCGCTGCTGTCTCTTCCTGAAGTCTACAATCAGCTCTTTAGTTTTGCTCACGTTCAGAGAGAGACAGTTGTCCTGGCACCATGATGTTAGTCTCTCTACCTCACCCAAGTATGCGGTCTCATCATTGTTGGAAATGAGGCCCAGAACCACAGTATCGTCAGCAAATTTAACAATAGAAGTGGAGCTGTGAGAGGACACACAGTCGTGTGTGTAGAGAGAGTAGAGCAGGGGACTCAGAACGCAGCCCTGCGGGGCTCCTACGTTCAGGGTGATGGAGTTGGAGGTGAACTGGCCCATTTTCACCACTTGTGGTCTGCCGGTGAGGAAGTCTTGGATCCAGTCACAGAGTGTAGTGTTTAGGCCGAGGTCTGAGAGTTTGACAGCTAGCTTGGAGGGGACTATAGTATTGAAAGCTGAGCTATAGTCAATGAATAGAAGTCTGACATAGTTGCCATTTTTGCTGTCAATATGAGTGAGGGAGGAGTGCAGTACCTGAGAGATGGCATCATCAGTAGACCTATTTGGGCGATAGGCAAACTGAAGAGGGTCCAAGGTAGCAGGGATGGAGGAGCATATGTGTTTCTTTAAAAGTCTCTCAAAAACCTTCATGACTGTTAATGTGAGGGCAACTGGACGATAGTCATTCAGGCAAGAGGGTTTACTGTTCTTAGGTACAGGGATGATGACAGATTTCTTAAATGAGGTGGGAATCACAGAGGTAGCAAGGGACTCATTAAAGATGGAAGTAAACAAACCAGCAAGCTGATCGGCGCACGATCTCAGAGTGCGGCCGGTAATCCCATCAGGTCCGGCGGCTTTCCTGATGTTTACTCTCCTTAATTCTCTCCGAACCTCGTCCTCCGACACGGTGATAACATGATCAACATCGCTGCTCTGTCTGCTGCTTCCTGACGCGCTGATCGGCACAGTCGCGCCGCCGTTGCGTTCGAAGCGGCCGTAGAAGGTGTTTAGCTCTTCGGCCAGCGATGGGTCTGCACTCACCTCGGCGGAGGGGTTATTTCCAGAGGAACAGATGGTCTTCAGTCCCTGCCACATGCGTCGGGAGTCATTGAGTTGAAAATGTGACTCAATTCTCTCTCTGTATCGGAGTTTAGCAGCTCTAACTGCCCGTCGGAGAGCATAACATGATGCTTTGTAATCGCTCATGTTTCCTGACAGAAGACCAGCGTTGTATGCGGCAGTGCGTTGGTTAACCGCAGCCCGGATTGTTCTGTCCACCCACGGTTTCTGATTAGAGAATGTCCTTATTGTTACCGTTTCAGTGGCTTGGTCAGTTAGCATGTAAACAAAGCTTAATGCTACATCCGTGAACTCGCTGACGTCAGCTGAACTCGCCCGGAACATGTCCCAGTCGACGTCATCAAGAGACGCCTGTAGCATAGCTTCAGAGTGGGAGGACCAGCGCGTCACTTCCCTCACCCCCGGGGATTCCTGAACGATCCTTTGTTTATATTCCGGTGTGAGGAAAATGGCCGCGTGGTCCGATTTACCAAAGGCTGGCAGGGAACGAGCTTTATAGGCATTCTTGAACTGAGTGTAGCAATGATCCAGTGTATTCGGTCCTCTAGTTGGACAGGATACATGCTGATGGAAGTTCGGCATGACCTTCCTGAGGTTGGCTTTGTTAAAGTCCCCTGCGATGATAGAGGCAGCGTCAGGGTGTTTGTTGATGTAGCCGCTGAGCTCTTCGTGGAGTTTGGACAAAGCCAAGCTCGTGTCTGCCTGAGGTGGAATGTAAACGGCAGTAGCAATGACCGCGGAGAACTCGCGGGGTAAATAGAATGGGCGGCAGATAATGGAGAGATGTTCCAGATGAGGCGAGCAGGAACGCGACAGAATGGAGATATTCCTGGGGTCGCACCATTTCTTGTTAATCATGAAACACACTCCACCACCCTTGATTTTTCCGGCCTCGGCTGTTCTGTCCATCCGTAAAACAGAAAAGTTATCAGACGGTGTTACAGCAGTGTCCGGGACCGAGGGAGAGAGCCATGTTTCAGACAAACAAAGGATGTTACAGTCCCTAATGTCCCGTTGGAAACTTATCCTGGCTCTAAGATCGTCCATCTTATTTTCCAAGGATTGGACATTTGCGAGCAGAATACTGGGGAGAGGGGGGCTGTGAGCTTTGTTTCTCAGTCTGTCACGAATTCCAGCGTGTCGCCCGCGGTGTTTCTTTCGCCTCCTGGGATTATTCGGGTGGCCTTTGTTAACCTCGGCGTTTCGATCTACCATTTGGTAGATCGAATATACTCAAGATTTTTATGGTCAGTCCAGACCAAAAAGGGTTATTCCGGCCCCTCAAGCTAGCCGACATCATAATTCCATTTGGTAGGTGTTAAAAAATGTGAAAAATAGGTGCAGAGTTGCGTCTTTCCATTACTCTGGGAGAGGACCTTGCCCACACCCACCTCTGCAACAAACTGGACTAAGGGATGTGGAGTCACCAGAAAAAGTTTGGACAAGAAACACGACTTCAGGGAGTCAAATGCAGTCTGCAGACTGAGTCTGGGCAGTCTACACAAATTGGTTGAGGACAGATTGGTTGAGGACAGATTGATTAAAAGGGCTGCAACTAGGGGTGTGCGATATATATCGTCTGCAATAACATCGTAATTGTTGTTTTAACGATGTGCGATTTGACATTATCCAGTATTTTGCAAAAACCATTCAAAACACCCATACAGAGTGCACGCATACATTATGTGAAGTCTAGACTAGAGCACGTGGGCATTTAGAGTTTGTTCTTTCACTGCATGATTCAGTCTATTACAATACATTTAGAATGATCACAAAATTCAAGATATGGGGGACAAAAAATTATATATTTATATCATTGCATATAGTTAATCAATATCACACAGAGAGTGCCGTTTTTTTTGCAAAAATTACCATGATTACAAATGTAATATTGATTGTTTACAACAGTTAAATAAACAAGAAGTTAATTAAGAGACTTACGTTTTAGACACCATTAAACCTATTTAGACCTGTTTTTGCTCTATTTCGACAACAAAAATAATTCCAAACAAAGCCACAGCACTGTTTTGCGTCTCTGAGCAACATGACAGTGTTTTGTTCCTGAATTAATCAACCGTTTAAATGATTCGGTTCAATCGTAATGACTCACTTATTAACAGTTACTTGCTGCCACCTGCTGGCTTTAGTTTTACATTTAAAGTTTCTTTTTATTATTTAGATAATTTTGAATAACTGTATTCAACGTTTTATGTTTAATATATCGAAACACACTCAGCAAAATATCGTCTAATTATTGTTATCGATAAAATCCCAGAAAATATTGAGATATTATTTTTTGTCAATATCGCACACCCCTAGCTGCAACTGAGTAATAGTTGCGGATACAATGTTGATTGGTGATTGGTGAACCCCAGAAATCCCTGTAATACCTTGTGAGAATCTGGGGGTTGGCCAACTGGCTATTGCCCTCACCTTAGTGGGATCCATGCTAATGCCCCGGGATGAAATGATGAACCCCAAGAATGGAACCGTCTTTACGTGAAGGGAACAGTTCTCTGCCTTAACAAACAGCCAATTCTCAAGTAATCATTGCAGCACTGGTTGAACATGCTCAGTATATACATGGAGGGAATGGAGAAAATCTAAAAATCATCTAGTTGCACAAGCTTATTAACCATGTCCTGGAGCACGTCATTGATGAGAACTTGGAAGATGTCTGGGGCATTAAATGGCCCAAAAGGCATCAAGCGATATTCAAAATGCCCTGTTAAAAGCAGTTTTACACTCATCCCCCTTCCTAATCCACACAAGATTATGTGCATTGTGAAAATCCAACTTTGTAAAGATGGTCTCCCCCTCTGCAGCAACTCGAAGGCTGAAGACATCAATGGCAATGGGTACAGGTTCTTATCAATGATATCATTCAGCCCCGATAGTCAATGCCCCAAAGCAAACATACTTTCTCTCCACAAAGAAGAATGCTGCTCCCCCTTAGGATAGAGAAGCGTGGATGAGGCCGGCCTGAGTGAGCCAGATCAGTGGGCTCTACCTGCAGAACAGAAAGAGAACAAACGGGAGACAGAGCTTAACCAAAACAATGAGAGAGCTCCAAGAGATAACATATAGTAGTTGCCAGCCCAAGGAGCATAAGAGGACCTTAGAAGTTAAAACACTAGACGATTCCCAGACACTCCCAGACTTCTTGGAATAGTGATACTGATGATCTCCTTCAAGGGGTATCCACTGATCAAACTTGTGGAAAGGACAATGGGAAGCCATATTAACATCAAGGATGTTGCCTGCAGCCCAGGAGTCGAGTCGACCAACATGGACGCTTGATGACAGGTATTCTGCCAACTGATGACAGCAGGCAAGACAGTCCAGAACCTAAAAGAAACATAACAGGGAGAAGGGGGGTCCTGACAAAAAGCTTTAAAGTTATAAAATATGCTTAATATTGCATTTAATATTTGCATCTAGAATATGGGGTGATATGTAAATTTCACAAAAGGCCATACAATATAGATTAGTTTGAGTTAAAAATAAAAGAAGGTTAAGAACAAATTCATGTGCATACACACCTGTTGTAAATCTCCGTATAAATGCAAATAATCCACACATTTATGAGTGAATGAGTTTTTCCTCACTGTGAAGAGATATGATGTGAGTGAGGAAGATCCTTCCCTCTTTCTGGAATACAAAGCAATCAACTGCTTCTTAAAGAATCCCTGGTGCTCTCTAAGATACACTTAACCCAATATGTCTTTCTTTTCACCATAAGGAATCAACACAACATGAGATTGTGCTGTCAAATATAAAGTAATGTCTGGCAGAATCTTAAAATAGCTGGTCTGTGGAAGGCTGCTGAGGTTGAGGAGGGATTTCTCCTCATGTGGGAGTTTCTCTGCAGCATTTCCTCTGTGTACACCCCCGGCTGGATCTTCTGCAGCAGAGACACTCATGTGATTAAAATGTGTTGCAGACACTTGTGTGAAGGGAATGGCTATAGGCTTCTTCTGATGCAACGTTTGTTCTCAGAGTAAACATCTGCAGGAATGCCCATGGTGTTACATTCTGGGGGAGTCTGAAGGCTTTTGAAGAGAATTTTGAATTGCACTCTTGGGTGGAATGCTTATATAATCAAAATAGAGTGTAGAATATGCATTTGGATTTCGGCAAAATCTTGTTTTTGTGCTTTTCAGAGATAAAGGCTATATATCTACAATATATATTAGACAGACATCAGCTAAATTTCCTGGCATCCAGCACATTGCATTGAATATGTGTGATGTGTGATACAGATAGTGATTCATATGTAAGATAGCCCACATATTAACGGAAGCGTATTGAGTTTTGATGTGCTACGAGCGGTTGTTGGAAAACCCGGAATGGATAGTGACAAAACGCTTTGAAAGAATTCCAGATTCGGATTCTGATCGCAACCACATGCACGTGCCTACTATAAATAGCGAGAGATAATAACCAAAGAAGCCATTGGAAATTCTACCATAATTAGAAACCAGCAGTAACATTTCAGATAGCCTAGAATGTGCAATAATAGGCTACTTATTATAAATAAGCAGAATAAACTATCTTCGTCAATAGTTATATAAATAAAAGCTGATGATTTTTCCCCTTACTATATTCATGTATTTATTTATCTTATTTTGGTTACTTTATTTTAGTTCCCGGTGTGGTTTTTAAAAAGTTTGTATAAAGTTTACTACCTAATTGCAAGCAAAATACAGCGTTGTGAATTTTTTAAAAAACGTTTTGTGTTTGGTGGGTTGGCGCATTAATGTAGGAATGAACTGGTATATGCGATCACAAATGTGTCTATACACTCTAAAAACGGATGTGTTAAATATTAACACATTTTTTGTGTTATGGCCATTTTAACACATTTTGTGTAATTTTAAGTTGATCATGTGTAAAAAGAAAGAGAGAGAGAGAGAAACAACACAGTGTGTCCAACACAATATGTGTTAACTATCATCCAATCACATTTCTGCCTATGTCACTCCACAAGCTGTTAAACTAATCCGCACCTGTTTTTTTCATTGGTAAATGACGTGGATGCACTCGTGTCAGGTATATGGATTTCCCCGCTAGAAATGTAATGTTCCCAGAGCATTATCAAAGCGTCCCACCGGTGTCAATGACGTTCCCAGAATGTTTACCGAGATGGTCATGATGTGGAGTTCTTTGAAGGGTTGGGGATGTTATTTGGAGAATCTTCAGGGATTAACACTGATCAGAGTGTGTTTGGTCCCACAATACAGTGTGTTAAAGTAACACTGAAGCAGAGCTGAACTTAATGAGAAAGTTAACAAGCAGAATTACTGAAGGAAAGAGAAACAGAAAAACAGAGAGAGACAAAGAGAAACACAACTACAACTGACTTAGTCACAGCCTCAGATGAAATCAACTGAAATAAAACACATTAAATCTCAAACAGCATCACCAGCTTCACTTACAGTATTACTAACCAGTTTGACTTTATTTCTGTCATACAAAAGTTCTTAATGAGAATTAACAAAGGTTTAGATGTTGGTTTCATTTCACAAAACTTCACCATCACCATCACTGTGGTCAGAGTTTGCTTTAGTTGGGCTCTCGACCCTTAAATACATATATATATATACATACATAAAAAATGTTCCTCTCTTTTTCTGCTATAATTCTGTTTACAGAGCAGATTATTATAGCAAAGAAAAACCTGGAGAAAACATGATCAGATGATGCTGGCTACTTGATGCTGAAAACAATGATCATGTTTTGATGATCATGATTCACTGATTGTTATGTTGAATACTGAAGCTCTTTGTTTCTGTAGGTTGAATTTTAACAGTGTTTGGACAATTTAAACAATTAAAAAAAGCACAATTTTTTTTGTCTATGGCACACATAGACATGGAGAATCAACATATGAATCTCAACAATGGTGACAATCAACAAAATTGGCTTAATTTATTCATGTTGCAATGCATTCTGGGAGCCATGAATGAGTTTTGATTGGTGCACCCAGAATGCACTGCAGCATGAAGCTTTTTGTTTATTGTCACCATCGTTGAGATTCATATGCTGATTCTTGATGAATGTTTGCGTCTAACTTATACAGATGTTCAAAATGTCTTGGGTGCAAAGTGTTTTTAAAATTCAGCGAAGTATCAGATTGTAGATGTATTTTATCTACATCACACCTTATTTTTACTTGTTAATCTCAAATAATCACACATTTGGACTCTGGATGAGATCTGAGAATTAAGACATTACACAACAACTAACTCATCACTAGCGATCAATCAAAACCAACAGATCATGTTTTCTTCTGGTTTTTTTTGCCATAACAAATGTGTTTTGCAAACACAGCTTTACAGCAGTCAGAGAAAAACTAATGTTAGAAAGTCAAGGGTCAAGAGCCCAACTAAAGCAAACACTGATCACATTAATGGTATGTTCAAATGAAATATTCATCATCTAAATCTCTGTTCTAAATAACTTTTTTAGACAAACTGGTTAGTAATGAGTGAAGCTGGTGATGCTGTTTGTGGAGTTGTTTAATCCTCCTCTGCTGAGATCTTCAGAGATTTATTATTTTATTTCAGTTGATTTTATGTTTCTGTTTTTTGCATTCAGTATTCAGTATTGCATTCATTTTAACTGGTTAAGAATAGCACATCTATGACACAAATTGTGTAATTTTTGACACATCAGTGTGTTAAATATTTTAACACACTGCCTGTGTTAAAAATAATAACACACTGGTTGTGTTAAAATTTAATTAACACAAAATGTGTTGTCCTTAACTAGACACACAGGTGTGTTAATATATAACACAGGTTGTGTTGTTTTTAACACATCTTTTTTTTTAACACACTAATGTGTCATAAATCACACAATTTGTGTCATATTTGTGTCATTATGACACATTAGTGTGTTAAATATTTTAATGTTATCAACCTGTGTTAAGAAGAATATCACACTGGTTGAGTTGAAATTAACACAAAATGTGTTGTCCTTAACTTGACACACAGGTGTGTTAAAATATAACACAGGTTGTGTTGTTTTTAACACATTTGTTTTAAGAGTGTAGCCAAATAATCTATTTTAAAGGCTTCGAGGCTCATCCAATTAGAAAATCGGCTTCGTGTGAATTAAATTGTCAAAATGGTCGTTTTCAAATCCTAGTAAATAGAGTGTGACAAATATAGGCTAATCCTGGTGATTGTTTATCCTCGACTGTCAGGCTGCTGTGAAGCTGCGCTCGTGATGAGAGGACAGAGACGCAGCTCTTCATTACTGTAGGAATAAAAGAGGACAGTAATATTTCAGACAGAAGGGAGGAGATTTGCCGACGGCTCTCCTATTGGTTTAGAGCAACCGTGATGGCACTGAGGAGACCGCTTCATACTTTATAAAGCTCCCTGAGAGTGAGGAAACCACTGTGAACTCCTTACAGCTGAAGTGCGCTGAGGAAAACCCGTGAGATAACACTGAACCATGAGCGAGGTAAGTGCACCTCTTTACCGCATCCAGACCACATTTAAATCAGATCTTCGCAACAGATTTTTATTATATAACACGGAAATGTCTTTTGGGTGCTGCAGTGTGTTGCTGTGAATCCTTGCTCAGCGTAGTTGATTCACTTTATCTTCTGTAACCACGAATCTTTTCAGTTACCGATGGCAACGTGTTTACTTAAATTAACTAATTTCATTTCACATTTGAGGATGACTTCTCAAGAAGATGCACTGACCATTACACTTTTTTTGACATCATCACACTGAAATGTCCACTTTCTGTAAGGTATTTTTCCCTCTAACATGCTATAACATCATCAAAGAAAAAAAATCTATCTATCTATCTATCTATCTATCATAAATATAGGGAAACTGGGGCTATAGATGTCATACTTTTTAGGTTTTGTTTTGGAATTTCCATTTCTTTATAAACACATACTGTACATTAAAGCTTTAGCTGTATAAAGGCATTGTATATTTCCGCTGTTATTGCCCTGGAGAAAGTGATACAGTTCATTAAACACACAGTGACCTTTTGCTGCACCATCACTCAATAGCAGGGCATGTTATCACAATGGGAACCTTCCATTAAATGGCATATTAAGCTTTTTATTGGAAGTTCAGCAAAATCTGAACAGTAACCTAAATAATGAAACACAAAATAATTAATCAGTAGCAAAACATATAACATGCAAAAACATGTATACATTTATAAAATCATAACTTTTAAAAACATGTGATAACTTGGCCCAATGTGACATTTGTTAAAATCTAGTTGAACCTTGCCTTAATGTATGCCAGTGTGGTTTTATAACGTATGTTTTTTTACAAAAATATATAGGTATTTTAGTTGGATTTTTTTATGTTTACATTTGAAAATAGCCTTCATGAACTAATAGCCTGTTGTCAGCTTTAATTTGATGATGAAATACATTCTCTTGCCACATATTGCAGTCTACGTCAACTTGTGGAATGCTGGTCTGTTCTGTGTTGTGAATAACATGGAAAAATAAAGCTAAATGCAAGTAATAAAATCAACGCATATGTTTGTGACACGGAATACATACTTTAGTTGGGAACCCCTGGTCTGTTTCACTAGGAAATCTCTTGTCTATCTCAGAGTGTCCCGTTTCCCTTTTTGTTTGGACTTCTGTCTTTGTTTGAGATTTGTATCCATCAGAAGGGCTGAAAGCTGTAGTGTTTGTGCTTGCTGTGTTGGGTACAGCATAATCTCACTGATTCTCTCTCAGTAAATAGTTAATACATTTCTAGAGAGGAAGTGCTAATTAACTTCAAAGCCATCTAGAAGTGGTGCAGTTGTGACATCTTTCTCCAGCAACACGAGCTAGGTGTGTGCGTTTTCTTGATGTTATTTTCTGTGACCTGCAGTGCTTTTGAACATGATGTGCCAGATGTAACATAGAGAGGGATGCTAATTATGAGAGAGGAAATTAGCATAAACTCAGCCCTGATTTAAGCAGTCAGGTCATTACCATGCGTTCAGTTTGCTTCAAAGTATTAGAGCGTTTAATATCTAAAGAAAAAGCCCAATTACTGTGAGAGCTGTGATCAAACACCATATGCCACATCTCTCCAGCTTCTTCTCATTAGCTTTCATTCTGCCTTTTCTTGTAGAAAATTTTGTAGCAGAAAGCCGCTTGTTTATTTATTTATTTATTTTTCAATCCATCCAAGCATTTTTTGTAATAATGTTTCTCTCAGACAGTGTACGGAATATATACACACACACACACACACAAACCTAAACCAAAATGCAGATCCACCTCAAATGTTGACTACTGTATATATATATATATATATATAAACTTGCTGCACCTTTGAATTTCATAAATAAAGCATAATGCAAATTAACTGCAAAAAATCACAATTTTAATGGTGAACAACTTTAATAATTCTTCAGTGAAAACTTGTTAATTGGTTAATAGTAAGTTACCTTACTACCTACAGTGAAAAACTGTAAGACCTAATGGAAACGTACAGTTTCGCAAGTGAAAAAGAACAAATCATATTATAATTTACTGTGAAAAAATAAAATAAAATAAAATAAATTGACAAATTAAATTTCTTAGCTTTTTGTTTTCAGAACAATAATTTTAGTGTCATGTGTGTTACCATGATGCTACCACTGTTGTTGCAGTATTTTTTACAGTAAAGTGTTGGCTACCACATTTACATTTTTATTATTGTTATTATTATTATTCAAATAATGCATATATTTTTTATACTGTGTAAACTGTGTAAATTTGTCAGCACATGTACAAAATGTAGTTTTAATAAACTTTAAAAAAAGATTTTATTAAAACCTTTTTCAGTTTTTAAATAAATTCACCCAAAATCAACAACAGTTGGTTCCGTTTTTTTTAATTCCATGTTTGAATTGTGGAAATCATAGGGCCCTGTGAATATACTCATCACATGAAGAGAGCTGGAGAGCACAGACTGGGGATAGATCAAGAGCCACACTGCACATTTAATCTGATTTTGACAACTCTTGAAAAACTGCCCACATTACTCATTTCAAAATGGTCTCCACGTCTCTCATCTAATTCATCTCTGACCTCTCCACACATCACTTCCCTCACACTGGATTGCTTTATGACACTCAAAAGGCCTACTACATTTCTCGAAGAAGCAAACGGGATGTCAGAAATCTGATTGGACGTGCTGCCATGAGCAAAAATGTGTCGTGGCATCCAAGCTCCCAGTGTTTGCCGCCAACTTTCTTTGCCCCTTGCAACCTGTCTGATGCAATATTTCCATAAATGGAAGCTGTTCTCATTCTGCCTGGTTTTAGTTAATAGGAAGTGAGCTTTCATATTACATTAGACAAGCATTTGTGCACTTCACAACAATTGTGATGTAATATTTGATTAATCGTACTAAAAGGAGGGGAACAATACCTATAAACAATGTTTATATTTATATTTATGTAAAATAAACATTTGACTGTGATGCGACTTGTTTGAAAAAAAAAATGTATGAGAATAAAATTAGTATGAAATATGAGCATGATAATAAACGCAAAAATACAATGTTGGTGGCTTGTTAAAACTGGAACATGAATTACATAAGACTATAAAAAAATACTAACACAGTTTCAGAAGTCCACCTCATGCCACTCTAGTGAAGGATTTACTTTTTCCAATTAGAAGTTAGGAAATCACTGTTGTTATTTCGTTTTTTCCTCTTTGCTTAAATCTCCAAAGCATAAGCTGTTTCTTTGAACAGTTGCAAATGAAGTAGCCCAACCGCCAGGCAAAGCCGCAGTACATTTTGAGTTTGGCCGAAGGCATCAACACATCAGCATATTAAGAAGCTTAAGCAAACAGTTTTGTTATCCAAGCTGGATTATGTGAACTTTGCTGTATCATTCTTATAGCTCTGCATGTTTGGTAGTGCTTGCGAAGGCAAGCGTCACTATAGCTATTGCTCATACTGAGCGTACTGAGGATTTGTACAAACCCTTAACCCCAAGTATTAAAATTCCTGGACCATCTGTACTATGCACATGAATGATGCTTCAAATCACACAGCTTGTTGAGGAAAGTTGTGCTTTTACTTTTGTAAGTGATTGTAACCACATAGCAACATACTAATAACCACTCGGAAAACCTTAGCAACCGAATATACTGTAGCAGCACCCTGGCTATCACCAACAACAAGCAAATGTTTAAAAAAGATGTTTCACTGTGCATTTACAGTTTGAATACAATTTTAAGTTAAAGTGCAAAATTTCACTGTAACCGCTCCCATAACCAATTGAATGCCTAAAGCATATTTACGGATCTGGTTTCTGGTTTTATAATATTCGCAATGCTTATTAGATGCTGCTTTGTTCCATATTATAGCACAGTGACAGGAAGTACATAAAAAAAAGCTATGAATATTTGAGTGGACATTTACTTCAATAAAAGGGTCATAAATCACATTCACAATCTACAGACTGACAGACTAAGTGTTGTTATGAGAATAAATTGTCCCTGTAATGTGTTAGTTTTGGTTTGATTACTGAGGCAGTATTCAGCAATTGCATCAGCTCTCGGCACTGGGTTTATAAGATTCCCTGCCGACTGTACAGCATCTCACACATGCAATGTAAATATGTAAATTAAATGGATAAAACAAACTGACAAGTTTATTAAGCCCCTTGATGGTGAGAAGTGAATTGAAAGGTGATAGCAGAACATTTAGTCAATTGAACAATAAACTGGGTAGAAACAGTTTTAATAAATCTCTCCTCGCCAGGGACGTGGTGCTAGCTTGATTGATTTAGCCTGTTATTTATAAGAAGTGCTCCCGCTGGTATGCTCTGTGCCCTACATTATAAAAATAATTATATAAATGATTTGCATGTTTTTTTCCCTATAGATCCACTCCATAAATTTATTCATGATTTTGCACCAAATATAGCAGAGACTGTATTTACTGAGACTGACCACTGGTGTTACGATCAATGGGAAAAACATGGTGACTCTAGTAAAGTCAGTCCCGCCTTCCATATAAAAGATCCAGTCATCAGTCGGCAAGGTCACGTGATACTTATGCTCAGCCTTTGCTCTACACTGCAGTTGCACATTGACTGACGCATTATTTGGGGGGGAACAATAACATTAATGTCAGATTGTACTGCTGATTTTATTGAAATGTGAGTTTTGTGAGCAAGTAGTTTTTGAGATATATTGCTTTGCAGGACTTGCTTAAAAGCTGTGGGTTTGCTGTCATAATAAAAAAAATAGACTTATGCTACTTGTTTGTAATGTTGGGATCTTTCAGAAGTATGCAGAGCTGTAGGTGCTACACGCAGCCAGGTTTCAGTTTCAGTGATGGTATCGATTGGTAACACTATGGTAGTTGTGTATACACTGATCTGCCAGAACATTAAAACCTCCTGCCTAATATCCTGTATGTATGTAAGGTACCTTGTGCTCTCTGAATGTGTCTGTGGTTTCTAGCACCAAGACATTAGCAGCAGATACTTTCAGCAATCATTAGGTAGGTGGTACGTGTCAAAGCAACATCTATGTGAATGACAGGACCCAAGGTTTCCTAGCAGAACATTTCCCAAAGCATAACACTGCCTCTGCTGAACTGCCTTCTTCCCATCGTGCATTCTGCTGCCATGTGCCATCTTTTCCCCAGGTAAATGATGCACATGCACCTGGCCATCCACCTAAACTACAAGAAAACGTGATTTATCAGTCCAGGCAAACTTATTCCATTGCTCCATGGTCCAGTTCTGAAAGTAGTCATATTTCGGCAATGGACAAGGGTCACCTTTTATTTATTTATATAGCGCTTTTAACAATACAGATTGTGTCAAAGCAAAGGGTCATCATGGGCACTCTGACCAGTCTGCCCCATATGCAGTAAACTGTGATGCACCTTTCTATCATGTGCAGCATTATGTTTTTCAGCAATTTAAGCTACAGTAGTTCTTTTGTGTGATCAGACCAGATGGGCTAGCCTCTCACATGCATCAATGAGCCTTGGGCATTCATGACCCTGGTGCCGGCTCACTGTTTGTCCTTTTTTACAACACTGTTACCACTACATACTGGGAACACCCCACAAGATGATTTGACCGGTCATCTAGTCAAGTCAAGTCAAGTCACCTTTATTTATATAGCGCTTTTAACAATACAAATTGTGTCAAAGCAACTGCACAATATCAAAATAGTGTGTCAATAATGTAAAATGACAAGATTAAACACTCAATTTTCAGTTAAAGGCATTTCATTATTGAATTCAGTGATGGCATCGTCCAGCTCAGTTCAGTTCAAAAAGTTTCTGTTCAATCAAGTCGACGATATCGCTGGAAATGAAGTGTCCCCAACTAAGCAAGCCAGAGGCGACAGCGGCAAGGAACCAAAACTCCATCGGTGACAGAACGGAGAAGAAAACCTTGGGAGAAACCAGGCTCAGTCGGGGGGCCATTTCTCCTCTGGCCAGACGACACAGCAGTTCAATTCCAACTGCTGCAAAGTCAGATTGTAAAGGCTCAATTGGTTCCAGTGGTCTTTTCCCGATGGCTGTCTAGGTGACGGGGTCCTCACTGGGGGTCTGTCTCTGGGGCTCATCTAGGTGTCCTGGTCTCCGCTGACGTTCAGGGCTGTAGAGGTCGTCTCTAGGTGCTGATCCACCATCTGATCTGGTGAATGCAGTGACCTCGGAATAAGAAAGAAACCGACTAATATTAGCGTAGATGTCAATCTTCTTACGATGTAACAAGTACATCATGTGTTATGGGAAGTGTTCCCGGTTCCGGTTGATCTAATTAATGCAGCCTAACAATCCTTTAACGGATTTGAATATTAGAAGTGTATTAGTGTGTTATGTGTACGCCAGGTTAAAGAGATGGGTCTTTAATCTAGATTTAAACTGACAGAGTGTGTCTTTGAATCTAGCCATCAAAGTCTCCAGATCTTTTCGCTTGCCAAATTTCCCTGCTTGAAACACATGAAATTTAAGAACTGACTTGCTGTCTAAGATATTCCACCGATTAACAGGTGCCATTGGACAACATGTTCTCACTCTCAACTCGTCACATATTGAAGCTTGGTCAGGACCACTTGGCATCGCTTTTTGACGCTTAAGGTACCCTTGCAGGGTCCTCCATTGCTTTAAATAAGAAACCCTTGGCATCAATATGCTGATGCAAAAGTTACTGGGAATTTTATCATCATGATTAAATTATATATTGGGTATCAATATTGCCATTATTGCATATATGTTGGGGTGTGATTTTTCAATGTAAACAGTCACAAAAGTTTTATTTATATTACATTATTTACACATTTATGAGCACGTAACCCAACCCCTGCCCCTAAACCTACCATTTGTCAATAAAACACAAGATATAACTACCGTCATGATTTATTCAAAAAGTATTAATATTCCAGTCTTCCGAGGCAAAACGATTGATTTGTGAGAGGAATATACGCGATCGCCGTCTCAGTCCGCCGTAAAGCTCTTCCTGTGTGCAGTCTGTGAGCAAATTCAAAAAATACCGCCAGAAGAAGCCTTACGTCAGCCTTGCTTGTGAAATGCTATTGGCTCTTGTGTGTCTCGTGACCGATTGCGTCATGCTACGGGACGGGAGTATGCTTTTGAATGAGATGTGAGCGCTTTAATGGAGCGGGATCATTTTCAGCGATTAAAACCTTATGTTTTACTCTCTTCTTTGCATAAAGACATCGTATGGCTTCAGAAGACTTGGAATGCAACATGACTTGTTTGTAATGCTTTTATACTGCTTGTTTATGGTCAGTTTTTGCAATAAATACCTGTGACTGCACTTATATTTGCCTGTTACGTGTTTTATATTGTTCAGAAGTGGGTATAGGTATGGGGTAGGGGTGGGGTTAGGCGCTCCAATGAAAGTATACATTTATATAAAGTTATTTCTATTTTTTACAAATGCATGCAAACCATTAAATTAAAACAAACATCTGAAAGTAATGGAGGACCCTGCAAGTCGAAAAATGACGCTAAAGGGGTTCCTTGAGCGTCAAAAAGCGACACCAAGTGGTCCTGACCAAGCTTCAATATGTGACGAGTTGGGAGTGAGAACGTGTTGCATTGTAAAATAATCAATGTTATTCACTTCACCTGTCAGTGGTTTTAATATTATGGCTGATCAGTGTGTATATGGAACTTATCCCATTTAATCCCAAATTTTTCCCAGACATGAAAATATCCAAATGATGTGTCATTAGTAACCCTTTGAAATAATCAATAATTATTATTATTTTTTTATTTTTTGGAAAAGTGTGTGAAAAAATGTTTTTTATGGTTGGTCACAATTGTGACCGGTGGGATAATGTGTGTACTGAAATAAAATATTTCTGCAGTCATAAAAAAATTATTATATAACTAAATAGCCCAGCTATTTTAAACTGTTTGATCACATTCTAGGGTTACTATTATGCATAAAAAACCCATATACAACATTGATAGGAATACTGAGATAAAAGACAAAAAATACAGCCATCAACATATTTCAAAATTATTACTTTTTTGTAACATAGGCCTATATCATACAATTTTTATATTAGTGCTACCACTATTACAACATCAATATTGTAACTTATTTCTTACATTTGAATTTTTAATTTAGTGCAATATTTTGTCATTGCAACATTTTAGTGCAATTTTCACTAACAACTGCAATTGGATTTATATTGTATACCTAAGTTCACTGTTATCCCATCGGTCACTATTGTGACCATCAACATGTTTACTCATTCTATGACCGCACTCAACAAAACTGATTATATGTGAATTCATATAGGCTATTAATACTAGACACCTTAAAGATAATGTGTACCAAAAATTGTTGTCATATCTTTATGTTAACATACTTTACTAGCCTTTCATGTTGGAGCTTTGATGCAGTCATCATTTTCTCAAGGAGCAAACAGGAAATAAACTACTCTGGTCATGTGACAATTTGCACTAATCATGTGAAACTGCACATATTTAATTGAGACCCTTTATTTTTTTCCATATTTGCAGGAAGTGCACTAAAACATCAGTAAGTTTTTTAGAGCTTTACAAATTAAACACTTTTTTACGGTTACGGGGTGGGATTAAATGGGTTATTACTGTATATATACCATGATAATTACTCAGGAATAGGCAACTTCGGTCCTGGAGGGCCGGTGTCCTGCAGAGTTTAGCTCCAACCCTAATCAAACACACCTGCCTGTAACTTTCTAGTGATCTTGAAGACATCGATTAGCTTCTTCAGGTGTGTTTGATTAGGGTTGGAGCTAAACTCTGCAGGACACCGGCCCTCCAGGACCGAAGTTGCCTATTCCTGAGTAATTACTGTACATGGTACTCTAAGGTACAACAGCATATTACCATTAGACATGTCTAAACAATATAGTAATAGTTGTTTTTGACAGTGAAAGAATGTTAGGAGTAAAAGAATGAAAACAGGAGAGCTCTGTGATGAATGATTTTCTGGTTTACGTACTCTTCCTCACAGAGAAAATAAAAACAACAACAACAACAACAAAGGCTCACCTGGAATTGGAATGGGAAATAAAAGATATTACTGTTAATATCATTCTGAGCTATTGCACCATGCCCTGATCCAAAACCTGAGTAATTTATTGTTGATGATGATTACAGCTATAAGCAAAAGTGCATTGCTGGTGAATTATTAGTTAACTTTTGTTAAACTGACTAAATCAAAAAGAGGCGATGCTGTTTAAAGTGTAGTTGACTATTTCAAAGGAGACGTTTCTGTAATGTAAGACAGGGGATCTGGTGACAGCAGGAGTGGGGCGTTGAGGAAGTGAAACGTTCCCTTGTGGTTTCTGCTACGGCGTTGAGGAAGTGAAACGTTCCCTTGTGGTTTCTGCTACGGCTCACCTGACAGACTGCTCATAAATCACCTCACCTGTGACAGCTGATGTCTGTCACTTCATCTGTCAAGCAATCTCGTTCATCTTTAACTTACACATTGCTTCAGTGCTCCGAGCACACAAGAGCTCAGTGGATGATTTCCCTCTCAGTCTGTTGTTTTGATCACTAAAATCTTGTAGAGCGGTCTAGCTACGTTGCAAAACCTACTGAGTTGGCCTGCTTTCTACAGAGCACACCCACCTATTGCTGAGTCATCATTTACCAGTGGCAGTTTGAAGGTGTTTAACCGCCATTGTGAAGGTTTTCTGAAAGTTTCAAACCACCGTAACGAACTCCAAACAAAGTTAGTTTCAGCCAGATTAAGTTTTGAAATTGTCATATAGCCATTCATTCTTCGACTGAGCATGAAATCATTATATTGTGGCCTTTTAAGGTCACCTCACATTGTACTGCATTGCATTATACGTTCTCACAATAAAAACTACAGAGCTTTGATAATAAAACTGAACACTAAGACAAGTCTTGGCAGATATAAAAGGTAAATCACTAATCTATAATAGAGAACGAGTCCGTTAAAAATAAGTATATTTTTTCACACCATCAAAAAAAAAATTGTGGTATTGATAAAAATATACTACAACTTGGCCATATAATACGCTGGACTGACGGTTCTGTTTAGATAGTTTCTTCATCATAAATTGATTTCATGCACTTGTCATTGGTTTTCTTCAGTCACATGTATTCCTTTGTTCAGTTTTCCCGCCACTCTTTAGTTGTCATGGTAATTCATTTAATCAACGCAGGTGTTCATCGTTACTGCACTTATTTGTCTTGTATTTAAGTTGTGCTGTTTGACCTTTCAGTTGTCTGATATTGTCTGTGTTATACACAGCTGTCTCGCTATATGTGGCATTCTGTGATTTATTTAATAAACCTTGTTAGAGTTTCATTATATCTTCATTCTTGGACTACCTGTGACAGAATATCAGACCCTAAAGATGAGAAAAAGTATGGACATGGCATCCATTAATGTTGCCCCGATGAGGGGCAATATTTTGTTGAAAGGAGGGACAGTGTTTGTGTTCCAACATGGCAGAGACCTGGAGTGTTACGTGGAGGAGTTCTCAACATCTGCCATGTGCTGCCTGTGACGACTCTGTCTTTGGAGGGATTTCGGTGTGGACTGGATGAAGATCTCCGTATTTGCATGCCCCGCGGAGATCCCTGTGGTCCCTGCTGAGTTACATCAACTTCGCGCTGTGGACAAATGGATCCACTGTTCACATGGGCAAGTGGAGGATGACAGCAGCCTCTCCAGCCACACCGCACAGACGTCGCAACAACCAACCCAACACAGACCACCAACATCTCTCACCAAGAGACGACAATGCCTGAGCCCCCCGCAGACGGAGAGCTTTACCCGCCGCGACAACGGAGCCTGTGACGACAGCGCCCACTAATGCCCCGGAGCCGAAGCCCCTATGTATTACCAGGGGTTGAGCTGGCAATAGCTGTCCCTGTGGGAATTCTGGTGGAATTGATTCTGGGGAGGACTGGCTCATTAACTGGGACATGGAAATACTGCTTCCCACCCTGCCCCACCCTGATATCGCTAACTTTCTTTATCATCGCTGGTTTTAGCCAGTGCAAAGACTGATTTTTCCCCCTAATAAACTGTGAATTATCAACTGTGATCCCAACCAACCTCAATCCTCTAACTACGCTCAGTCCCAGCCAGTCCTCCAGCCGTTCCTCAGCTGGATGCCTGCAGCCCTTCGTCTTCCCTTGTGATGCCTTTGCAGTACGTAAATGCCTCAGTCATGCAGTCACACAATCTTCACCCAAGGCAGTGGATCCTCTGGCACCGCCTTCAGCTTATCCCTTCCCTCCACCTCGACCCGTGACCTGTCAAGATGTCCGCCTTGGCTCCTCCCTCCCTCGGCTCCACCAGAGACCCTCGGCCTTACGACTCCACCGGGTTCCCTTGTCCCTCCGGCTCCAACTGAAGTAATCGTCCCTATGCCTTTGCCACGGACTTGCGAGCCCTCCGCAGTGCTCCGTCTCTCCACCCCTATGGCTTTGGCGGGCTCCTCCTTCCCCCCGGCTCCACCTCAGTCCTCGGTCACACCAGCTCCGCCTCAGTCCTCAGGCACTCAGGCTCCACCTGGACGCTGCGCCGCGGCTCCACCTAGGTCTTCAGTGCCAGCGGTGTCGCTTGGTTCCATAGCTCTCCGTCGTTGCCCTGGGATCCCCTGACATCAGCTCTGTCTCCTTCGGTCACCCAGGATTCGCCGGCCACGCGTACACCTTGGCTCCTCCCTCCATCGACTCCGCCGTGGGCTGTCATCCTTGCTGTGCTCTGGGGCTGCAACATCTGGCCACTCCTCCCATTATTGCCCCCATGGTTCTCCCACCATCATGTGCATCCGTGGAGTCTCTACCTATCTGCATGCCTGTTCACCAGCCCTCTGCCTGCTCCTTTCCACGCCCTTCTCACAGCTCCTCGCCCTCCTCCAAAGCCCCCGCCATCCCTCCCTTACCTTTTCATTTACGGCGCGAGGTCAGCTTTGAGGGGGCGTTATGTCACGGTTCTGTTTAGTTAGTTTCTTCATCATGGACTATTAGTATTTTCATGCACTTGTCATTGGTTTTCTTCAGTCACATGTATTCCTTTGTTCATTTTCCCGCCACTCTTTAGTTGTCAGGTAATTCATTTAATCAACGCAGGTGTTCATCGTTAATGCACTTATTTGTCTTGTATTTAAGTTGCTGCTGTTTGACCTTTCAGTTGTCTGAATTGTCGTGTTATACACAGTGTCCGGTCTCATGAAAATACATATAAATAGTGGCAGCAAAAAAAAAAATTCTGTGATTGATAGCAAAAATGGACTTTGGCGTATTTAACGTTGTCACGGTTCTGTTTAAGTTTCTTCATCATGGACTATTAGTGTTGTTCATGCACTTGTCATTGGTTTTCTTCAGTCACATGTATTCCTTTGTTAGAGTTTCATTATCAGTTGTCATGGTAATTCATTTAATCTTCATCCTTTCATCGGACACTTATTTGTCTTGTATTTAAGTTGCCTGTGACACACATTCTGTGTTTGGCATTATCATCTTCATTCTTGTGCATATAATAAAGATGAGAAAAAGTATGGACGCAGTTTTTGTTGAAAGGAGGGACGTGCATATGATATGAAATTTGTTGCCCTGCATATGATACGCAGTTTTCGCATACATATGATACGCATCTACCCCACAACACCAACCCTACCCATTGCGTAGCATATACACGCCAAAATCCATTTTTGCATATCAATACCACAAGTTTGTTTTTATTTGGCATACTATTTATACGCACTTTCATGAGATCGGGTTGGAGCTATATTCTATTAAATTAATAGGAAAACTTACACTCTCCCTTGTCCCTCCGGCTCCAGAATCGTCCCTCTGCCTGTGCCAGAAAGGTACATGGCTTTGGCGGGCTCCTCCTTCCCCCCGGCTCCAAAGCTGTCACTGGGGCGGTTCATTGCAGCGGTGTCGCTTGGTTCCAGCGAACATCAGCTCTGTCTCCTTCGGTCATTGGCCGGCCACGCGTGGACAGATGCTGTGCTCTGGGGCTGCAGACACTTCAACATTCTTGTGAAACACCATAAAATTTGTTTTGAAGTCTGAAAAAAGCTCAATTAGGAAATAAAATCGATGCATCATAACTTATTCAGGGTAATATTGACTTAAAAACATGAAGCTTTATTCCCAAGATGATGTGTGATAAAAAAATGTAATACAATATAGTGCAATACAGGAACAGAGGCTTGTTTTGTAATATTTGTTGTTAACTCAAATAAATTTCTTCTGCTAATACCAGATATATGTTGATGTTTAAAATTTCCTGCATAATTACGTGCATAAAGAACTATGTTTTATGTTCGGTTAATTACCCGTGTCGTCAGTGTGCAGCAGAAACACCTACCTTAACAATTTCAATATATATCACTATATATCCTTCCTGAAAAGACCATAAATATCACAGATTTCCTCTGAAGTAACCATTCATTTACATATCCTAATAAATTAATCCTGTGCCACTGATATGATGCAAATTGGGTGATTTTAGCTCAAGGTTTTGGCTATCAGTAAATAATGCCCAGTGAGGAATAGCAATATGGCCGCTAGAAACACTTTGGCTTCACCGTCTGATGGCTGTTTAGAACGCAATGAGCAGTCTAGTCATTTATGTAAATCAGTGGTGACAACCGATATTTATACACATTTTATGTATGCAGTATGTTACACGGTTATATTTCATTGATTTACATTACAAGCTATCAGCATTTCACCATATAAAAATCAGAAGTAGCACCAAATTGCATATTTTTGCTCTTTTTTTTTGCTTAAGTATGGGTATGATACTCACCAACAAATATGTGCAAGTTTAATAAACGATATATAACAGGGTTAAATAAATTTGATAACATGGTTAAATGTTAAAATATTTAAAAAATACAGTGCACTGAATAACAAATTTTGTAAGATGTTTCATGATTATATATTTGTTGATTAAAATAGTGAAAGACGAGACCAGTGGTAAATAAAGGTGATCATTATGTTAATTTTATGTCAGATAATAGTAAATTTCAATAGTTTCCTAATCGTTTCTGAGTGCTTCACAAAATGCAGATCTATCCATATCTGTCTAGCATATGTAATAGACTTTCATGTTTGCTCTCTTCTCTTGCTGTTTTTAAAGATGTTTTAGTTCAAGATCATTTCTTCTTGCTCAAAAAGAACACGAGTAATCTGAATGCAGTTTGAGTTTGTGGCCTAATTCCATGTGTCTTCCTCGAATTTTTAATTCACAGTGAAAGCCATGCAGAAGTTCTGTAGACTGAGCAATCTACAAGCTTCTAAAATAGCACTACAATGCTGTGGGGAATCATTGATTTATTCAGATCATCTTTTGTTTTCCATCTTTTACAACTGAAGTAACAGGCATATGTGCAGTTCGTCTTTATGAAGCATGTACTAAATTTAGATCCTGATAATTAGATTTAGCAGAATTTAAACTGATAATGATATAGAGCTTTACTAACACCCAATAACATATATACTGCATATGGCTTCATTCACCCGAACTCGCACACAATTTATGTCCAGTTCTGAAAATTCTGTCATCATCTGGTGACCTCCATAGTTTTTTTTTTTTTTTTTGCTGTGTCATGTGGTTTGATAAGCCACAGTGTTTACATGTTTAGGAGAATCAGGTTTCAAGTTGTTTACTTATAGCGGTTTGTGCACATGAATCTTGAGTAGGAGAACATACAGTACTGTAACAATGAAAAAAGTGCACATTTCATGTCCCTAAAGTCTTTAGAGATATTGCATGAAAAATATCATCTACACTGCATCCCAGAGACTCATCACTAGCATCCTGAAGACAAACTGGATACATTAGAACTCCCTTGGTGATACATGTTGCTTTAAGAGAAAGATATATTATTTTTACACTGCCTAGTTTGGGATCTATACAGAATGTATGTATTTTTGAGCCCAGTCTCATGAAAATGCGTATAAATACGCCAAATAAAAATTAAAACTCGTGGTATTGATACACAAAAATGGACTTTGGTGTGCATATAATATGCAGTTTTCACATACATATGATATGCATCTACCCTACAACCCTAATCTTACCCATTGTGTAGCATATACACGCCAAAGTCCATTTTTGCATATCAATACCACGAGTTTTGTTTTTATTTGCCGTACTATTTATACGCACTTTCATGAGGTCGGGTTGGTATTTTTCTAGTTTTGCTTTTGTATGAGGCAGGTTTGCCGTGTCTCTGAAGAGACGGGAGGTTAAGACCAAAAGTGCTGCTAACTTCAAAACAAACCCATCATGCGTGTGAATTGCACAACCTTGTCGTGCCAAGTCAGCTATCTTGGAGAGACCATCAGGCATCAATGTCAGGCATTTAATATTTATGGCAGGAAAATCTGCCTGTCTTCCATGGTTCTGAGCGAGCAGGCAGCCTGAGGAAGCTGTCTCTGGGGCCCTGCTGTTCCCACAGACGCTTCAACACTGATTCTCTCATGATGGTCACAGAACAGCTGCGACGCACCGCCAGACACAGAGAGTGAAGGAAGCATGCTTACTGAGAGATGCTGAGTGTCTTGGGGTGATACGTTCAAATATTTATTTAAAACCTTGCCGTTGTATCTTGTGTGGAACACAGAAGATGTTTTGCAAAATGTCTGAGCTGCTCTTTTCCATAGAATGTGATTCATTTCAAGTGAAAATAAACAAACAAACATGAACCCTTAAAACACAATAAATGTAGTTCTTGCTCTATCAATACTTTTACTGCATATATTAATCTTCTCTAGGTTAGTTTCTACATATACATTTTTAAATTTTAAGCTGGATGAATCAACAATGAACAACAGTAGTTATAATTAGATTTTTTTATATGAACTATTAACCTAGATTAATTAACACTGTAAAATGTTATTCATTATTTTTTAATGATACTTAATGCATTAACTAACTTTAATTGTTTCAACCTTATGCAGTGTTATACAATATTTATTTTCACTCAAAAAATAATTTATTCAGTAAACTTAATTAAATTAGGAAACAAAAATGTTTTGTTCAACAAACTTGATTAACCTAAAAAAGTAAACTCCAATAAAATCTGACTTAACAGAAATTCTTCAACATAAATGATTACATGTAACAAGTAATCAACTTTACTCTAAACTTTGACCTCTCCCAATTCAGTCCCTTGCAAAGCTTGCTGGGAACTACAAAAAAAAAAAAAAAAAAAGATTCATGTAGTCCCAACATACAAGGATTCAGTAAATTTTCATTTTAAAGTTTTGAATGTAATGAAATGAAATTGCTTTTAGCTCATTGTAATAAATTGATCAAGCAGTGTATACATATTTATAAATATTCATGTTAGCACATATAGATATTTAGTACTAAAAATAAAATTATGGTGCCATTTTTAGAGTAAATAATTGGTTCAACTATTCCAAAAAATAAGGTTGGGTTTGCACTCCACTTTAATATATTGCAGTGCAAGATTTATTTATTTATTTATTTTTTCCTGTATGTAACATGCATTTTGAATGAAAGCTTTGGATATCTTGGCTCTTCAGAGAGAGGTCATTGTAATAGCTTTTTAATTTCTATGCAAAACTAGACTTTGCAGCAACCTCGATTTAGAGTTCTAAACACTAAAGAACACACTTTCCTTCAAATGCGGGGACCATAGCAACATAATTGGTTTTCTGAGCGGTGACCCTGTGTTTTTGCTGAAGGAGCCTCTCTCTCTCTCTCTCTCTCGCTGCTCTTGTGTCCTGTGCTTGTGCAAGGAGAAGCCAACAAAAGAAGCGTGTTTACCTTGAGCATTGTCTTTTCCGACTCTGTGCTGAGTGGAAACAAGATTGCATGTGCGTCTGACATTCTCTAAAGAAGTCCTCTGTAATTGCAGCGCTGTGGTTTGATTATGGCTGCAGCCCACAGAGTGTGTTTGTGTGCGAGTGCGTTTCTCCTTCTTGTCAAAGCAACATAATTAGAATTTCTTTGCAGTTACTGTAATGTTTTTCTCCACAGTTTGCCGCTTCAGTACAAACACCTCTCCGTGCCGTCGTATGATTGTGGGTGTGATTGTGAATAGTAAGCAGGGGTTAAATTGGGATTTTGGAGGTTGTGAAACAGGTACATTGACACAGACAGTAAGTGAATCGCTGTATTGCTGGTTACTACTGTTCTTACTTGCCTGCTGCATCCAGCTGTATCAGGTTGCAGATCACTTCATTCAGCTTCATTGTCTGCACTCCCATTGGTCATTACAGTGTTGCCGCATGGATGAATTACTTAACGGCACATTTGGGATTTCAGAGAGAACACACATTCTTCATTTTGCTCAAAACAAATGCAGCATTGCTACAATGAGTGCCACTAATTTCAAGTGACTTGCTGGATCAGTATTATTATCATTAAAAAGACCTTTAAAAAAAAAAAAAAAAAACTGAAATAAACAAAAATATTATTGTTAATTATCATTAATCGTTTTTTTTTTCAATTTATGATATACAATTGGAAACCTTTACAATCCACCTGTATTAATCATGAAAATGTTGGTAGATAGAGACAACAGTAGAGGGCCCTGAGAAATGAAAATGAATATAAAACATAATACTAAAATGAATATAAATTACTACAAAAAAGCAAGAAAGAAAAACAGTAACATTTTTTTCAAGAAGGCTCTACTGTTAACAGCATACTGTAGTTAATTTAACAATGACAAATATTTCTAAAGCATTTATTAATCTTAGTTCATGTTAATTTTACTAATACAATAAAAGTTGTGTTTTTGTTAATATTATTTAATGGACCTGAGGTAACATGAACTAAAATTGAAGAGTTGTATATTATTAACTAACATTTACATAGATTAATATATAGGGTAACAAATGTATTGCTCATTGATATTAGTAAATGCATTTAATTACATTAACTAATGGGGCCTCAGCTTAAACTCAACTCAAACTGAACTGTCATACAATAAGAAAAACAATGAAATCTATACTAAGTTCAAAGGATAGTATTAAAATTAAACAAACAAACAAAAAAATAATAAGAACAAACTTCAAAACTATAAAAGGTAGTGTTATTTAAAACCTAAGTGCTATTTATACCTTTTGGCCTTACTAGAAAATAGAATAAACTGAAATAAATGATCTACTAAAAATGAAGAAACAAAAAATGTGTTTGTATCAATAACATCACACAGCTGATACCATGTTATGGTTATTGATAAAAGCTAAAGGTCTCAATGTTGGAACAGAGATCAGTAGAATAGACCATAGTGAGGGTAATGCCTTTTCATTTTTGACAGGAACAAAAACAAGGCTGTGAAGGATAGAAGTACAGTGTGTCCAATGAAATGTACTTTCTGTCAACAGCATTCTGATTGTTCAGCTGACCAAAAAACACTAAAACCTAGCACTAGCTTCTCTAATGTTTTTGTATCTATTTGTTTTCTTTTTATTTATTATACAATTAACAAAATAAAAAAGTCGCTTTGGATAAAAGTGTCTGCTAAATCAGTAGACAAAAACTCTATAAAACTGTTGTGAAAATGACATTATCTAGCATCTTTATACAGTGCGTGTCATTGTAAAGACTGCAAGTCTATTCCTCAAAGCCGATCTGATTAAGGTCTTTACTGTGAAACTGGCCTTATATTTAATAATAGCTTTAAAATAACACAAATTGTGGCTATGAAACATGTCAGAATGATATACTAGTTTCAGTTTCACAGGATGGGTATTGTATGACAGAAGGATCACCAAAAGCACCCTACCCCTATAAATATTCATGGCTGATAAATTATCTTTATACACTTAGGCAGGTTTGGCAAAAAGTATTTTTTGGACCCTGTCTATAGTATATCACGTTTTAAATGCATGAAAGCTTTAATTAAAAAGAGTTGAAGGAAACATTAAACAGAAGGGTTGTTTCTGTGCTCGTGTCTGCATTGCATGAAAGGACATGCAGGTTGCCTGAGCTCCTCACATCAAAGCACTACAAACACTGTTTGAAATTCAGTGAAAGTGCAGTTAATAATGCAGGAGAGGATGTGCCCAGGGAAAACATGTTTGGTGATGCCTTCTCACTCGCTCAGCTGTTTAACTGCACAACATTTTCCTGATATTTCTGAACGTGACTTCAGGGCCAAACACACAGTTTGATTTGGTTTGGTTTTGGTGGATAATCAAATATCGTAAAGCAAACCGTCACTTTTTTCTGCTGCCAAAAAGTGTTGTGTTACTGCACTGATGTTGTCTAAGCAGAATCAAACCTGACTGAGCTGGCTGAACATTTGAAACGGGCTGGACATTTCCTGAAAAATCAGCAAGAGAATGTGTATTTTTAATTTACTTTAATTTAATTTAATTTAATTTAATAATTATTTGTTATTCTTATTTGGGTCGAAATCTATACTGATAGCCCATGCTTTTCTCTCCTATTTTGTTTTAAAATATTTTTAATACTATTCTTAGCATTCCTTTTGCAGTCATAACTGTCATAAACAGCATTTTCACGTACTTTTTAAGCCATACGCCTCTAATACTCTTTATCCCATTGTTATATAACTTCTCTTACTAGGTTACATATTAAAAGAACACACTTTTAAGAAGCCCTTCCCAACTTCTTTGAGGACATGTACACACTGTTCTCTTAAAGAAAAGCTATGTGGGATTTTTCCCTAAATCCTCTTTCAAAAATATCATACACTATAACAAGAATGTTTGATGTCAAAGGCAACACACAGAGAAAAAATATGTATACATTAATTTCATGCTTTTAAGAACACTAGCCATGTTTATGTACTACAATGTAATAACATTTACATAATTATATTCAACTTAAAATATAAAATATGTTGACTGGGAGGAAAGGGCTCCTTGTCTGCAGTATAATAATACACATGATATCCAGTTTTAAAAATAAAATAAAACTCCATCATAAAATAAATATATGAAATTAATAAAAACATTAAAAACTGTAATGCAAAATTATATATGTTGAAATTTTTCTTTTCTTTTTTTAACAATATTAACAGTAGTGAAAATTTGATATTTTTTTCTCTGCAGGCAACTGGCAATTTAAGAAGCAGGGAAGTGCAGAGTGTTATAAAATAATGCATTTTATAATGCAATGTTCTTAATGGAAGCATAATTTCTTATTTTTTTCTTTACAAGTGAAATATGACTGGTGACTTGTAAGAGAGGTAGTTTTGTATTTAAAGGAATAGTTTTGTCATCATTTCTCACCCTTATGTCGTTCCAAACCTGTATGAGTTTCTTTCTTATGTTAAACATAAAAATAAAAAAAGATATTTAGAAGAATGCTGGTAATCAAATAGTTGATGGTCTCCACTGACTTCCATAGTATGTCTTTCCCTACTATAGAAGTCAATGGGGACCAACAACTGTTTGGTTCTTCAAAATTCTTCAAAATATCTTCTTTTGTGTTCATCATAAGAAACTCATACAGGTTTGGAACGACATAAGGGTGAGAAATGATGACATTTTTTTTATTTTTTGGGTGAACTATTCCTTTAACAAACCTTCTCTCCATTTATTTCATCTGGCTTGTAAAATGATTATTGAAAGTTAAAAACATTTTAAATCTAGTTCTGTTCTCTTATTCCATTCAACAGAGGCAAGGATCCGGAGCAGCCGGTGGCAACAGCAAAACCTCTGGGGCACAAGGTACTGAGAAAACATTCCACACCAGAAATCAAACACATCACAGACCTTTAATCATTTTACGGCAGCTTTTACAGTGAATACAAATAGTATGTCCCAGGAATTCTTTTTGGTGGAAGAAAAAAGATTCATCATGCTGTTGAGTTTAACCCAGACAACCTTAAGTGTACAGAGAAGCCCAGTATCCCATCTGAAATCTTCCGGCATAAGCATTCTAAAGTATTCCCTGAAGTGTCCCACCAAACAAAAATGTTCTGTGCTGTGCTCACTGAAGGAAGAAAGAGTCTGGTAAGCATTTTAAAAATGTGTGCCTGTGTATGAAAAAAAGGCTGAAGAAGGAGGTAAAAAATGAAAAGGGTTGAAGTAATGAACACGGTCCCCAGTGTTTTAGCTGCACGCTCCTATGAAAAGGCCAACTAAATGGATCTGAACCAACAAATTGGCCCATACATCTTAAATCAGACTTAAAAGACTTGAGGGTTTTTGTGTTGTTGGTTTTCTTCCTGATGAAGTAATGCTCTTGAGGTCACTGATGCCCTGGGGAGAGCTGGGTACAGAGCTTGTTGGACAAGGTGCAAGAACTGCATCTCAAAGGATGCTGATTTCACTGAAGCTTGAATCTTCACGGAATTGCACGGTCTTATTGCAAATGATGCTTTAGACATGTGGAACATAAATATAGTACAATGCTACCACCAACATAGCCACAGCCATATCACCCTGCAGCCCAAGACTGGTTGCCCACTGAAGCTAAGCAGGGTTGAGCCTGGTCAGTACCTGGATGGGAGACTGATTGAGGAGTGACCCCCCACATGATTGTAAAGCGCTTTGGGTGTATGGCAATACACAATAAAAGCGCTATATAAATGCATCATTCATTCATTCAACACTTACTTTAATATTAGACATGATATACTACATACAGAATTCAAAAGCTACTGCTAAATCCAAATAAATATTCAATGGCCCCAAAAAGTATTTGGATACTTAAAAATAGTTTATCCCAAAATGATTATATTCTGAAAATTTCACTCTCAGGCCATCCAAGATGTAGATGAGTTTGTTTCATCATTAGAACAGATTTGGAGAAATTTAGCATTATGTCACTTGCTCACCAGTGGATCCTCTGCAGTGAATGGGTGCCGTCGGAATGAGAGTCCAAACAGCTGATAAAAACATCACAATGATCCATGAGTAATCCACACACAATTCCAGTCCATCAGTTAACATCTTGTGAAGCAACAAGCTGTGCGTTTGTAAGAAACAAATCCATCATTAGAAGTGTTTTAACTTCGAACTGTTGCTTCTGGCCAACATATCAGTTCAACGCTTCCTTTAATGAAAGAAGTAAATTCCCTGTTGTCCTCTTACACCAAAATATATAATATAATATCTCACACTAACATATTTATTTAGAACTGTTTCGTCTTGTTTCTGTTTGTAAACTGTGCTTGATCTGTGCATATTTCACTGGAGAATCAATATTAACGATAGAGGACTTTTTAGCCAGAAGCAACAGTTAGAAGTTAAACGCGTCATGTGGATTACTTGTGGATTATTGTGATGTTTTTAGCAGCTGTTTGGACTCTCATTCTGACGGCACCCATTCACTGCAGAGGATCCGTTGATGAACGAGTAATGCAATGCTACATTTCTCCAAATCTGTTCTGATGACGAAACAAACTCATCTACATCTTGGATGGCCTGAGGGTGAGTAAATTTCAACAAATTTTCTTTTTTTGGGGTGAACTACTCCTCTAAGCCACATAGAAATGTTTGGGTACACTTTGCTTTAAGGTGTCCTTGTTACAGTGTAATTATACATTTAAGTACTGAGTAATATTAATTATCTACATGTACTTACTATAGGGTTAGGGTTTGGCTTAGTGTTACTTGCAGTGAAATGTACAGGTAGGTGGAACACCTGCTAGGCATTACTGCCGGTCGCACCTCCTCCGGTGCCCACGGGTCAGCTGCAGGGTCATCAGCCAGGAACCACCATTCACCAACCTTTCGCTCCTTTAATCCTGGAACGTCTCCTGGTGGTGGAGCAGTGACAGGGACATCTCCCTGTCACCCCCTGCAGCTGATAGATGTTACCCTCTGCAGCTGTTGTCGGGGTTAGTTGTTCTTTCCCCAGCTCTTGTCTTTCCTCCTCAGCCAGAGCCAAAAGCTCCCCTTCTCGGCCTCCTCCGCTAGCTCTTTAATTGCCTTCTTTAGGATCCCTCCGGTCACTCCTACCTCCCTCAGAAGGTGTGTGGTTGACAGCCCCACATAGCCTCGGCATCCAACCTCCACTGGATAGATGGTGGTCTTCCAGCCAGCCTCCCGGCACTCAGCAGCCAGTTCTGAGTACTTGGCCTTCTTGCGTTCGTAGGCGGCCTCCATCCCACCCTCCGCTGGTATTGTGAGCTCAATGAGCAGCACGGATTTTGCCTTGGTGGACCACACCACTATGTCTGGGCGGAGAGATGTAGCAATGATCTCGACCGGGAAACGGAGCTGCCTGTCAAGGTCAACTCTCATGTTCCACTCCTGGTCAGGGGAAAACGGCCTAGTTGTTTCTCTTGGTCTGATGTTTCTTCTCCCCCCATCTACCATGACAAAGCTGATGTGGTTGTGGTTCTCTGCTGGTGGTACCCCTTTACTACCCTGTCGACGCCCCTCTAGCACCTCGGCTAGCTTTCTCAGGACCTGGTCGTGGCGCCATCTGTAACGTCCCTGGGAGAGCGCGACCTTACAGCCTGACAAGATGTGCTGTAGGCTTGCATTAGGGGTATTGCAGAGTGTGCAGCCTTCCTCACTCCCGAACCACTGGTGAAGGTTCCGAGGACAGGGAAGCGTGTCGTAGGTTGCGCGGATGAGGAAGCTGAGCCTTGCCTGCGGGATTTTCCACAGGTCTGACCAGGTGATGTTTCGGTTGACAACTCCCTCCCAGGTTGTCCAGCTTCCCTGTCGGCACTGCGACACGGCCTTGATCCTGTAGCGCTCTTCCTCCATTCTTGTCACCTCCGCCACCACCATCTCCTTCCTCTCTTTGTGGTTGGCCTTGGACCAGAACAGTGGCGCTTCTCCCCACCCTAGCCCTGCTCTTCCTTTCTGGACTCTACCGACAATCTCTTGATGTTGCAAACGACTGACGGCTTGGTCAACCTCAGTTTGGGCATTCCATTCCATGCATATAATTATGCATAATTAATTGTTATTATAATAGTAAGTACATGTAACGTGTAACAAGGACACCTTAAAATAAAGTGTTACCAAATGTTCTTGCATTAGATACAAAATATCAAATCAAGCAAACAAATGATGCTAAGCTTTTGCCATAATTAATTTCTCAGCAACCAATTCAATACAACGAACACTGCTGGAAAGTTGCTTTCCCTGCACTGAATATCCTGCAGTACAGGAGCTCGTAATATTTCTAGGAGGATGGGAAGAAAATACTATTGAAGCTATTGATGTGCTTCCACCCACTCATGTGCAAGAGCAAGGACGTTCATACACAAAACTACAGATTCATATGCATGCAAATGCATCTATTCATCCTGCTTGCCTTTGTGAAGAAAGCCATGCAGGGAAGCTATACAGGCGTATCCAGCCAGTGACAGCATGTAATGCTGGTCTAAAAAGAAAATGCATGTATTAAGAGAGAAGGCATGTTAATACCAAAAGGAATAGAAAATATATTATACAAAATAAATGAGTTTCTCAGGAATCATTAAACTGGGGAATTTCATGTGATGTCTTCATAAGTCCATACGCACAGAGAAGATTTGACCAATGAGTTTGTGGTTTATTGTGGCCATTTGTAAAGTTATAAAATGCAACATTAAGTCCTAGCTAGTCCTGAGGCATTGAACTTGAAGTTACTCATGGAGGAAAATTGTTTTGGTAATTACGTGAATTGGGTTTCATCTCAACCGAATGATGATGTCTGTTATTTCTGGTCAGGATGTATTGCACAAAAGATAATGTAAAAAAAGAAGAAGAAGTAATTACTGTATGGTTTCTAACTCAGTTGATCTCATTGATGTGTGTAAACAAAGATAGGAAAATGGTGAGAAAACCTCTCATGTATTGACTGAAACCTGAGGCCTGCTCTCTCTAGAGGTATATTTAAAGGATCTTTCCTTTCTCGCTGTGCTTAACGTCTATGTAAAGGTTTTCCTCCTCCCTTGCTTAAATTGCTATTGAATTTTCCAACAGTCTAATGTGTTGTTTCATCTCAGAGGTATTCACTATTGTGCATTGATTTTACCAAAACAACACATAACCTTCACATCTTGTACTTTCATGAATAGTGCTTGAAACTCTTTTACAATCATGCTGTACAAAAAAATATGTGCTGTTTTATTTTGCATTCACTTTATATGAGGTTCACAGTTTTCAATCTTGAATCAAGACGTGATTTTATGTTATGAAACCCTAATTCATGTTTAATTAATTTATTTCAAATTAAAATGAATGTATTATTGAAATCTTGGAGTAATAAAATAAAGGATGTAATAAAAAAGACACCATTCATACCTTAAAAGATAGTAGTTTGGCACCAGATATTGGTTAGTAGTTACTGATAAATTCCCCATAAATTACAGAAACATTTTTATTACAATAGCAAGGCTGAATGGATTAGTTGGATTATTTAGCTTCTCTTTCCACCATGCTCTCGAAAGGTTCAAAACAGTATGACTTTTTGAGAGTCACAAGTTTATGAAACATTTCAGAAGGAGAAAAATCATGTAGGTTGAGTGCAAAATAATTTTGTTAGATAATAGTTTTTTTCATCCACCTACATTTATGCAAACATTCAAAAAACATCACTATACATACAGTTACCTGGAGATTCCAGCTGAAAGGAGCACTAGTGGGAGCAATACACCAACAACTTTTATTCCTTTTCACACAAATGATGATTACACTGATTAATAGATTATCACTGTAATCAGATTGACAGATTATTGATTAATAAAGATTTACTTTTATGTTTCTTTGCATAATAGTATTTTATGACCGCAAAACACTTTTACTACAGAGCATGATTTGTAAACTAATACATTTTTGATGCTTGCATCGCTGGCTTTTCTGACTTTGTAAACTTGCTCAGTAGCTCACCTGGTACAGCATTGCACTTACTACAGAACACTCCTGTACAAGAACCAACCGTAACATAACAAAACTGTTCCAGATTGATGTTTTTCTGTTCCAGATCAAACTAAACATGCTTTTAACGCCAATCGCTAGATGTGTCACTTTGAAAGTTTCATGCAACGTGCAAGAAGCGCCGTTAATATTTTTTTTGCAGAAATGTTGACACAGGCATATTTTTCCAATGACTCTGGGTTGCATACTGTAATTCTCTCTCCAAATCAATATGAGCTGTTTACCTTATTTTAATGAAGTAATGTTACACCAGTTTGTAACAGAAAGTTACAAACTACCCACCTGAGTGAAGATGATTTTTTTTTGGAATGTCTTACAATATATGTCTGATGATAATTATGATGAGGAAACATTTGCCCCTAGGTCATCATGTGATCAGTGAATATAAAATAAAAATGTATATAAAATAAGATAAAGCCATAGCAACTGCCTGAATATTAATTGTGTTTTTGGCAGAAGGAGGAACTTTGGTATGAATTATGAGCACAGCTGGAAACAAGAACTGGACTGGAAATGTATGACAGTCTGTCTCCAGTGAATTCTGTTCTGATGGCTTCTGTACACCATGTGCATTTAGCTTGCAGGAAGTTTTAGACCAGACGTGCTTTTGTTCCAAAAGCGCAACAGCACTGTGTATGTGTGCTTAGATGACATTGTGAACAGCTTTCTAGAAATTATTCAAAACTCTAGCTGCAGAGCTTGTAAAGAATGGAAGTAATATTTCAACTTATTTTTTTTTTGGTGCTTTAACGCCAATATTAAATAAGTCATAAGTAATGACCACACAAAGACATATTTATATTTTTACCCTACACAGGAAAAGAGGTTTGGAGAATGGATAGATGGATGGGTTTAAATTGTAAAATAGCTATACAACATGAAGCGCCCCTGTTAGTAGGTGACTAACTTGTAAAGGAAATCTGGTGTTTCAGTTAAAAACAATTAAATAAATGAACAGCTCTATTTTTCATTTTGTTTTTGTTGGTTATTTGAAATATGTTAAAACCTAAGCTTAGCCAACAGTCTTAGGTATTTTGGTCTTTCTCCATTCAAGTAAATAGGAGCTGTACTTGCATGCCTAGAAAGTAGCTGCCCTGGATCATTATCATGATGGCCGCCAAGTGAACTGACAGGCTACACGATACTGTGCTCTCATCTTAGTTCTCAATATTAATGCAGCACTGCTAGTGTACTGTATGGTGTATTAATGTTCTTTTTGCCATTTGACGTGTGGAATTTGTCTTGTCCTTCCCGAGTCACATAATTGTCACCAAAACAATTACCCACCAATACAGTAATTTCTTTCTCATCTGCATCATAGTGTGTGAATATATTTAGAAACTGACATTGTCATTGTGAAAGTGTTGGTCTCATGTAGTAACTTATTTCTCTATGCCCAGATGCGTCTAAGAAAGACATCCCCGAGGACATTGACATTGACATGGACGCCCCTGAAACCGAGAAGGCAGCCGTCGCCATTCAATCGCAGTTCAGGAAGTTCCAGAAGAAGAAGAATGATGAAAAGTCGTAGTTGCCAGCGGACGACTCTGTCCGTACGGCCCCATCAGGACAGCATGGTTTGATGTTGCATGTAATAGAATCCATTCTGTATGGACTCAAGGGAGGGGGAGGGGAAATCAAGGTCGTAATCTGTCAATCTGACTTGTTATTTTACTGCTGTAACTGTGAATTCTGTAGTTTATATTGATTTTGGTTCTAGCTTTATTCTCCATTCTAGCCAAGAATATCTGTTATACTATTGGTGCATGATTTTCTTTTTTACCTCAAAGAGCTGGATCGCCGGCCTGTCCTTTATTTGTGAAAGCACAATATGTTTTCATTGTGAGCTGCTTATGAAATTGATTTTAGTCAGAAACCGTGAGCATCACGTGTATATAAATATAGAGCAGAACTTTATTTTTGTTTCACGCCATTAGTCCTCAGTTCATGAAATGCTTTAGCATACATTCTCATCCCAGTGGAGTTCTAAAAATAGCTTGTCTTTTGAAACCCATATTGTTGAATAATTCCCAGCTTATCTTCCCAAATCCCCACCATGTGCTCGGTTCTCTTTATTGATTTATGATGTTGAATTCAATGCTGGATGAAATGACTTGAGAGCGTGTTTGATAGTCTAGTTTGCTGAGGCATATCATAACATTTCTGTTCATTTTCTTCCTTTGCAAAGGATCATGGCACAATCATTGGCCAAATCAAACACTCAATGATTTCTATCTCACCTCAACTCATATCTCAACTCAGTCTGATTGAAACAAGAAACTATTAATAAACATCCTTGAGTCTCTGGAACTAAATACTGCATTGTCTTTTAATTAAGTACATTTCAGTGTTACCTTATAAAAGGGATAGTTCACCCAAAAATAAAAAAAAATCACCTTGATCTTCAATTCAAAAGCACAAGAAGAAAATATCATGATTAACCTAAGACATTTGTCAAAACGTCTTTTGTTTTTTACTCAAGAGAGAAAATCATACATGTTTGGAACAATACAAAGGTAAGTAAATGATGACAGAATTGTCATTTTTTGGGTGAACTATCCATACTAGTCAGTTGTATTTCTTAAAAATATCTGTGTGACATTTGGATTATTCTCAGGTAACGGTGCCATTTGCACCCCATTTGTGTCTCTGTGACAAACTATTGATATAATCAACATGATAAGGATGTTAGTCACATTATTTGATAGATATAGGTTTTTGATGGGTTTATTAGCAATATTATCATCTTTATTAGTATTTCATTGTTTACACATATATTGGCCTCGTCTAGCTCAGCTTTTAAACTCACTTTACCACATTTAAAAGAGCTGTTTCACAGTATTTGGAATATTCGTGTATATGTGTAATCAGCTAATTCCCTTGATCTTATTTTTTTCCCTGCTGTTTTTTTTACCAGCTCTTGCCATTTATTATGCTGCATAGATTTTAATCAGTCATTATCATATGAGACTTTTACAAAAAAAAAAAAAAAAAATATATATATATATGGTGTAGGAGATACTTTGATGCTTTTTTCATTTTGTAATTGCTAGTAAATTTCAAAATGCACTCCTATAATCTTTATTTCCAACAAGTTTCTTCAATGTTTCTTCAAATGTTTCTACATCAACATCTGGTGAATTGCTTTTTCAAGATAAATTAATTCAGGTTTTCTATCCATATAACACACATGCTCAGCTCTTATCTAATGTCAGTTCATTTACAGAATGAACATTTCTATTATTCTAAGAAAAGATCCGTAAGACCTGTTTAAAACATCTCAGTCTTTAATTTGCATATTTTATACTGATATCAGAGTCAAAATGGCTGACAGTGCAAGAATTGGACTATCTCCCCTCAGCAAATTCTATGTGAAAGCACTTTCAGAAAGAATAGAGCACCTACCCTTCAGATCTGGTGAAGGTCACACATTGCACTGAGTAATATATTATTTACACTGAATCCTCTCGTGTATTTGAGCCCAGATCCCCTCATCTGTACACACACACACACGCACACACACCTCTGTACTGAGGAGAGATCCATGAAGAAACACCCTCAGAAAGATTTAAAGGCCCAGCACAGGGAAATAATGCCATCTGTGGAGCTGACAAGAAGGGAAGAGCTAGAAAAATACTGAATACAAATAAACCAGGGCCATATCATTGTATGTTCTTCCCTGTAAAAGTGTGTCTTGCAATAGTTAAAGCTCTTTTGGATGTGGCCAAAACACCTGTCTTGCCACCTCTGGGCCCAAGGACATAATTCAGTATTGGAACTATATTGCTGCTGGTGATGTTCAATCCAGACATGATAACACCTAAAATATCATCTCACAAGCAGATGATAACCAATGTAAGCCTAAATGAACTCAACTGGTAGGATGTCACCCAAAAACGGGTCACAGGTTTCTGATACAGTCGTAGGTACCATGAAAAACATTTATGCTTTTTAGTTTTTTAATGAATCATACAAACTGTCAATCAATCAATAAAAATGTGACATGTCAGTAATTTAGTTTAGCTTTTTAAGTGGTTTGAGTGGTCAGCCTGTCTGCTTACTGAAGCTGAACACACTGCTCCTGCCATGGCCCTTTTAACAGGCAATGACAAGTCAAATGCTTATCATTAGTGCAGTAACTGATGGATATGATGCTATCAGCAGCTATTAGGAGTGAAGTGACTTTGAGCAAGCAGGTGTTGGAGTACATTTCTCTTCATTAGTGAAACAATCATGACTAGACTAGTCAACTGCATCAAAGTTGTTTTTGGCCTTATTGCCACACATTTCATTTGTCCTCAAGATAATCATGACCAAACACATAAGATAACATTAAAAATAACAAACTGTCCTGTATTTATAATTTTTTTGTCATTAATACCATGATAAAATCTTCAAAACTGTAAGTCATGAAGTCAGAAATGTACAACAACGTGCAACTTGAGTACAGCTCTTTAAAAGACCCGACTGACACAATTGTATGCCATTTTTTATTTTAATTAGTTTTTTTTAATCCATATCATTTGCATTTTTGCTATCTATATCAAAATTATATTATCTATATCACATTTGAGAATTCAGCCTATGTAGTAGGTCATCATTTACCTACTGTTTTAAGACTATTGTGTATTTTAACATCCTACTCAACTGACACTTATTGCATACTATATAATATGATGTGGGGAATGTCTTTTTTTTCAATTACTGAAGTACACTTTTTTTTCAAGAAATAATTTTGGTATTAAAAATGGGCAAAATGAAACCCATAAACCCATCTGTGTATTGCTCTTTTTGAAAGAGACTAGTCTATAGACTCTTGTCTCAGAGCACTATTGTCTTTGAATGCAAACTGGATCTAACCAGCACAGAAAGAGAAGTGAACGGCCCAGGTGCACAACAGCAAGAGAACGAGTACATCAGAACCGTTCATTCGAGAAACAGATGCTTCTGGTGCTCAGCTGCATCTTCGTTGTGTGAAGGAAAGACTCTAGAAAGCATGAGGTCTGTAAGTGTCACTACTGCACATGGAGGATTCGTTGATGAGCAGAACGTTTGAAGAACAACATTTATTTGAAATAGAAATAGTCATTTGTAACATTATACATCTTATATTATTGTCTCATTATACTGTATATTTTCAAGTCACCCCAGTGGGCAAGTGATGGTGAAAAGACATCAAACTGACATCAAAATTTATGTAAAAAAAAAAAAACAGGTCAAATATGTAAATCAAACTGACATCAACCACTTGATGTGACATTGATTTGATGTTAATTAAATGAAACATATTGGCCTACATATACATTAAACCAATTTCAGTGTGGGATTAACTTCCTATTTTCACCCAATCATCACTGGAAGAAATTGCTGTCAAACCTGCATTTAAAATGATGTTACAGCATCTTGATCAAGTCCTGACTAATATTTGATGTCAAATGGATATCAAGGTGCTAACTGAGATTGCTTCCTTGGTGAGTGAATGTAACATCATCTTTCAAAAACAAAACATTTCATAGTACTCCCAAAACATTTTTTTAGTGTATTTTAAAGAATGATTTCTATTTTTTTATATATATCTCTTAACTGTGTCCCTATTGTCATCACTGTCAGATATCCACAAAAGCATTTAAAAATGGGTAATAATGATGCCAACCTTAGCCCTGAATGCCCTTTTTCCATATTTCATCTGCTGTGAGTTCAGTATGGCTACACAATCTCTGGTCAGGACAATTTGTTTGGTGGAGTTGCCATTCTCATGGTTGACTGGGATTTTAAAAATCATTTTCTCTAACCTTTAAAAGGGTTTTCAACTCCAGAAATTCAAAACAACTGCATTTAATAGGCCTGTGTAATATTCAAAATATAGTTATTTTGTCAACACAGCAAGCCTGTATTTTCATCAGTGTTTGAATGATAGATTTATCAAGTCACACTGTTAACACAACCAAACTTTGTTTTAGTGTCTGATGGTGTTGATACAGATTTCTGACAAAATTGAAGGAGGTTGTACAAAAATATAAATACTTCTGAATGTTTAACAGATAAACAATGCAAATTCATTGATCTATAGACATCTATTTCTTGTATTTTAGGTTTATATTTTAGTTTTTATTATAGGTTAGTTCTTAGGTGTAATTTTCTGTCCTCCATGCATACAACATTTGTGTGTTTGTAACTATATTTTCATTCTGGAGTGGGACCATTGTTAGACACGTTTAACCGAATGAAAGAAAAAGTAAAGAAAACTTAACCACATCAGTTATTTTAGCGAATTCATTGTAGTTCTTGGAGTTTAGCTGGAGGTGTCCAGATGAACACGAGGCCTTGAGTATTATTAAACAGATCTGGAGAGAAAAGTAAATTCTATTGATTTGCTATAGTGTGAGTGCATTAATAACTGCATGTGCTGGTTTTCAGCTGACTGAGGAGAAACCCACACGAACAGAAGAGCTCCTCCTACAGACAGTATTCAGAGCTCCTATCATAAACATTTCAAAAGACATTGTAGTGCCATCTGTTGGTTATGATCATGGATGGGCGTCTGAGTCTGTAACATGGTCACAAAACATCCCCTTGACTTCCTGTTCTGGACCCTCTAGATTTTTGTGCATTATGACATTATTTTCCTGACTTTAGCTAATTCTGATACTGTGATGCACCAGCATGTTTTCCTTATGAGGATATATCATTTTTAATACAGTCATTTTACATTATTGTCATCTTGATTTATCATTTTGGTCTTTCCATGTTTAAGGCAAGCATCTCACTGACGTCTAGACTGACATTCGATTGGCAGGCTTGACAACTGAAGACATGAATGGCAAAAACAAATCAAGTGGAGCATTAGATATCAGAACACTTCTGTGCACTGTGAATGTGTTTTCAGCATTCTGCCTGTCTACTGTCACCATTAAAAACGTTCGTCAATTATAGTTTAGAGACTGCGTCATTAGTTTGTCTCTTTATTGTCAATCATCTTCGGGTTTATTTTTCATTATGCATTACTGAATACATTCATATCTGTTAGTACTTCAAGATGTCCAAGAATTACGAAATTATTAGTAAATCCAGTGTCATATTGCTCAATTAAAATATCTTCTCTTTGTTGCGTGTCTTACACAAAACAGGCCACACCATCTACAAACAGGTGAATCAGATACCATTCATTCAAGGAGCTGCTGGAGAAAACTGCAGATAGACATTTACGGTTCTTCCACGGTTCTCTCTTTGTGTCACACATGCTCTGCAGCTCAACCGATGAAACTACCGTATCGCAGTCACAAAAAGCTCCATGAGTGGAAAAAAAGACAAGAGAACCCAACAGTTTTAATTTTCTAATCAAACCAGATGTGTGCAAACATGACTAAGGACTTTATTTACCAAATCTTTTTTTCCCTGTATTATCCACAAATAAAAGTGATCGCTTCATGTGTATGTATATATTTATATTTATATTTATATATATATTTATATTTATATGTATATTATAACATATAATGTCATAACATATGTTATAACATTATATAATCCCTTAGTGTGAAGAAAATCTCTTGGAATTCATTTTTTTATTTTCAGGTCCCCATGCAGTCCTTAGAAAGCACAACATTCTGAGACGACTGGAAAATGTGGACTCGTTGTCCTTCCTCCACGTCTTCTGCGATCGTCAGATACACCGCTGTGACAAACAGCCTCGAAAAATGCCGATCACACCTCATAGTTTCATCAAAACAACAGAGTCATGGATAGAGAAAGAAACATCTTCCTGCAGAGCTGACCACACCCCGCCTTTTTTAAACCATTTTTTTTTAATAATTTTTCTCTATTTTTATATAATAATAATAATGACTATAGAATTATCCTTGATATAAATTCAAAAGTAGTTCCTCTGTCAATTTAAATAAATATTTTGGCAATCTTCATAACGGTGGTATTTAAAATAAATGAATGATTACGTTAAAAATCCAACTTAGTCAGAAAAGAGGGCAAAAGAAGAAGGTGAGCCAAAGAAAGAAAGTGTAAAAAACAGCAGAGAGAGAGAGAGAGAGAGATAGATAGATAGAAAGAAAGAAAGACAGATGCAAAGAAAACTATCCACTTCTTTAGGAATTCAGAATGTATGTACAGGACTCATCTCTGAATCAGAAAAGCGCTCGTCTTTGCAGCAGGTCCTCACGTGTTTGTGTGTGCGTGACACTGCAGCGTGGTCCGCAGCTGTAGTCCTGTGTTATACAAGTGTGTAGGACTTTGCGTAGGGGTTGTTGCTTTGCTTCAGGTGTCCTCTGGAGTCTAGCAGTGATTCCTGGGAGCTGCTGAGTTTGGCGGCCTGGGCCAGGTCGCCCGGCTCGCGCTGTGGCAGTGTGGAGGCAGTTCCCGGCTGCCACTGTTGTACTGCCTCTCTGCTGGGGGGGCCGGAGGAAGAGAGGGCTGACGAGGGGGTCTCGGAGGGTGTGGGGGCCAGCAAGGCTGGCCGCTTCGCCATTCGGCTCTTCTGTGGGTCCATACAAGTCTGTCCTGTGGCCTCTCGACCTGAAGGGGCTGCTCCCCGGTTCAAAAGGAAGTCCATGCGTAGGTAAGGGGGAAGATGGACCAGTTCACCTGCTACGAGACAGACAGGGTCATGTAAGTGTGAGCACTGCTCAAAGATCAGATTCGCTTTCCACAACGTGATAAATTACCAAACATTTATGGAGAATCTAGTCTTTAAAGGAGAGGTTTAATTCTGGAAGGAGAGGCTTCCAGAGTTAAAATTTCCTGAGAATTTACTCACCCCCATGTCATCCAAGCTGTTCATGTCTTTCTTTCTTCAGTTGCAAAGAAATTAAGGTTTTTGAGGAAAACATTCCAGGATTTTTCTCCATATACACTGTAAAACCCAATAAGTTAGGGTAACTCAAACCGTTTGAGTAAACCGATTGCTTTAAAAACCTGACAAGTTAAGTTAACTCAAAAATTTGAGGTAACTGGTTGCCTTAAATATTTAAGTTTTTACAACTAACAGTTTTGAGTAGTCTGAACTTATTTCAGCTGAGTTCACAACCCAAAAAGTTAGGGTAACTCAAACCGTTTGAGTAAACCGATTGCCTTAAAAACCTGACAAGTTAAGTTAACTCAAAAATTTGAGGTAACTGGTTGCCTTAAATATTTAAGTTTTTACAACTAACAGTTATGAGTGCTCTGAACTTATTTCAGTTGAGTTCACTAAATAATTAAGTGATTCATTTAGTGCTGATTGAGCATTAGTGATGAACACCTGCTGTTATCAACCATTATCACTGAAAGAAAGAGAAACACAAGAACAACAACTAACTTTAATCAACTGAAATAAAATACATTAAATCTCAAGATCTAAACAACCCCACAAACAGCATCACCAGCTCCACTTATTAATAACCAGACTAACTTTGTTTCCGTCAGACATCTGCAGAACATCTTATTGAGAATTAACTAAGGTTTAGATGTTGATGTATTGTTTCATTTGACGTAACCATGTTAGAGATCAGTGTCTGCTTTAGTTGTGCTCTTGACCCTTGACGTTAGTTTTTTTTTTCGTTCTTACTTTTCTCTGGCTGTTGTAACCATGTGTTATTCAAACATATTTGTTATAACTCAAAAGCCCAGAGCCAGTGATCAGTAGAACTTCTATTGGATAATTGATCTCATTGAGCATGAGCATAGTTTCATTGCGTGTCTAATCTCTGATTAAATGGAAGTTGGATTGATTATAGTAAAAGTGATTTTAAGAGCCAGTGGTTGTGACAGTCAGTTAATATAAAGGACTTTCCAAACAGTTTGTCCACATAACGTTTTCATCTATGGTAGTACTTAGACTCACACCGACATCAAGAATCAGCTTATGAACCTCAACAATGGTGACCAATAAAAAAAATAATAATCATGCAGCAATGCATGCTGGGAGCCATGGATGAGTTTTGTACTATGCTAGTACCCAGCATGCATTGCAGCATGATTTTTTTTTTTTGTCTTGTTTAATGGTCACCATTGTTGAGGTTCATAAGTTGATTATTGATGTCTGTGTGAGTGCTACCATAGATGAAAACTTTACGTGGACAAACTGTTTAAAAAGTTATTTATATTAACTGACTTTTACTGTAATCAATACAACATCCATTTAACCAGAGATTAGACTCTCAATGAGATCAGTTCACTAATAGATGATTGTCATTATAAATATATAACAACCAACCACTAATCATTTTCTCTGAGCTTTTGAGTTATAACAAATATGTTCGAGGAACACATGGTTACAACAGCCAGAAAGAAAAACTAACACAGAAGTCAAGGGTCAAGAGCCCAACTAAAGCAGACATTGATCTCTAACATGGTTACTTCAAATGAAACTAAATCAACATCTAAACCTTAGTTAATTCTCAATAAGATCTTCTGTAGATGTCTGACAGAAATAAAGTCAGTCTGGTTATTAATAAGTGGAGCTGGTGATGCTGTTTGTGGGGTTGTTTAATCAGATTTTGAGAGATTTAATATATTTTATTTCAGTTGATTTCATCTAAGGCTGTGTCTGAAGTCAGTTGTAGTAGTTCTTGTGTTTCTCTTTTCTTCAGTGATTCTGTTTGTTAACAGCAGGTGTTCATCACTAATGCTCAATCAGCACTTAATTAATCACTTAATTATTTAACTGCAAGTTTTAAAACTTACATGGTTTAAGTCAAGGGGAATTTGTTTACTCAAACGGTTTGAGTTACCCTAACTTGTTGGGTTTTACAGTGTAGTTGACTTCAATGGTGGCCAACAGGTTGAAGGTCCAAATTGCAGTTTCAGTACAGCTTCAAAGGGCTCTACATGATCCCAGACAAGAAATAAGGGTCTTATCTAGCAAAATGAGCGTCATTTTAATTAAAAAATATATATATTTATACACTTTTCACACTTTTAGCTCTGCGATGCCCATGTGCATCTTTATGTTGGAAAGGTCACGTAGGAGGAAGTACCAATCCAGTGTTTACAAAGTGAACATGCAAAAAAAGTCAAATGCCCTTTACAATAAAAGGTAAAACAACAATGTCGGACAATTTTAATGTTGGGGGAGAAAATAATATGGAGTTTTTAACCGAAGTACACAGATGAAGAACTAACCGTGCGTGACCTTTCCAACAGGAATACGTGATTACGTAATGTGTGAAGACGCGCATGCGCATCGCAGAGCTAGAGCAAGCTGAGAATTTGTGGTTAAAAAGTGTATAAATATATATTTTTTAAGAAAAACCCTTGTTTCTTGGCTGGGATCGTGTAGAGCCCTTTGAAGCTGCTTTGAAACTGCAATTTGGACCTTCAAATCATTGGCCACCATTGAAGTCCACTATATGGAGAAGAATCCTGGAATGTTTTCCTCAAAAAACGTAATTTCTTTGCGACTGAAAAAAGAAAGACATGAACATCTTGGATGACATGGGGGTGAGTAAATTATCAGGAAATTTTTATTCTGGAAGTGATCTAATCCTTTAAAGGAATGTTCTGGGTTCAAGATCTATCAATAGCATAGGACAGGACGGGATAGTTTTAGGATAGGATAAGGTAGGGTAGGGTAGGATAGAAAAAGATAAAATATGTTATGATAGAACAGGTCAGGTTTAGGATAGAATATGATAGGACAGAACAGGATAGGGCAGGTTAAAGGGTAGGATAAAATACGTTTAGAAACGGATAGATTTGTTTTATGGTAGGATAGGGTATGTTAAGAGCGTATAGGTTAGGTTCAGGGTAGGATAGGGACAGGACAAGACAGATTTACTATTGAGTAGATTTGATTTAGGGCAGTACAAAGTAAGAATATGCTGGGGGGGGGGGGGGGGGGGGGGGCTAGGTTAAGTTTAGTGCAGGATAGGTTAGGTTTAAGGTACAATATTATAGAACAGGACAGGACAGGGTCGGTTTAGGGAAGGTCTAGGTTGGGATAGGATAGGTTTGTTTTAGGGTAGGACAGGGTAATATCTTAGAAGAAGTTAGTGTGAGGATTTCGTTAGGGTTAAGTTATGGTACGGTAGGGATAGGATGGGATAGGATAGTTCGGGTAAGGATAGGGCAAGATAGGACTGGTTTGGGACTGGTTTCCACAACATAGCAAACGAGGAAAAAAAGATAGAGGAAGTAGATTTTAAAAGAATGTTCTAGGTTCAAAATAAGATTCTGGGTTTTCCTAAGGTCTCTTGACACCATACAGCAGGTCAGGACAGTACAGGACATGAACAGTGTAGTCTTAGGATTGGATAGAATAGGTTTAAGGCCCCGATATACTTCAAACGAAATAGAAGAACGAACTGATAAGATGTAATTTCGAACAAAATCGGCAGGTCGAAACAGCTCACCAAAGCGAACTTTCTAGGGGAGTTGGTTTTGGCTCCTAAAAGCCTTTGAGCTACCATTGGTCCGTGGTGATTACGCAATCGGTGGGTGTGTTCTGGAGCTCCACCTTCTTTGACGCGCAATTTTTTTTTCCCGGTTCGTTTCTCATTCAATAAAGGTCAGGCATCGCTCGCGGGGAGATTTTAAAGATTCAGAGAAAGCATTTAATTATTAGAAAGAAATTGCAACGAAGCTTGGTGTCGACGACCCGGAGTTATGCAAAAAGCGATGTAGAGAAACAGCAGATGCAAGTTTTCCAAAGCCATGAAAATAATGAAACGAAAGAGTAAAGATATAAGGTAGCAAGTACCAAATACATGTGTTTCAAATAAATGTTACACCATACTGCTGCTGCTGTTCTTTCAATAAGCAAATTTAAAAGGAATACAATAAATGAAATGCCAAAATAACATACAATAATAAACCTTTGTTTTTATCAAATTATGACAACACATAAAATATAAAAACGTAATAATTTATCCAGTTTAATAAAATACCTATATACACCATCATTGCATCGTTGTTGTGTTGAGGGCATAGGCGCGAGCGTCGCGACACATGTTTACATTAATCTACACCCCGCCTCCAGCAGTGCAGGGGTGTTGGAATGTTCGAAAACAGTATACCGTCGCTCAGTCTTTTCGAACTTCTTTTTGCCCCAAACGAAGAATGAAAACGAACTTCGTTTGAAGTATATCGGGGCCTTTAGGGTAGGATAGGATAAGATACTTGTACTATTGATCTCCTCTGGAAATTGAAATCAGGGGAAACTGAGAATCAATAAAGCATTTTTAAATTCTATCCTAAACTTCATGTGAGACACATATCAAAACCATCACTAAACTACATCTCAAACTCTCACCGAGTATTGGCCAATTTTATTCCTATCCTTTTGTCAATCCTGTTCATTTCCTTACCATTGTTCATTACATTATACCTTTCTAATACAATATACAATTTGGACCTATGTCTACTCTATGTCTACTCTATTGAAGAAAATATTTACATTGCAATTGGCAACAAAACATCAAACAAACAGTTGAGCAAAAATTCTATTTTTAATCTGTATAAATAAATAATCAGTAATTATGATTTTTTTCTATTCAATGTTTGGATTTTTTTAAACTGAGTTAAATTTAATCATTTAAATTTGTTTAATAGGCTTAATTAAACCCAGTGAAAAATGGTCAGCCACTTTATTATAAACATAGACTGAAGTTTTCTTTTCTAAAACTAATTATGAATGTATCTCTTTAAAAATCAACTGCCGTGACTGCTTAATTAAACGATTCAACTGATTGTTCATGAGCTCTGTTCCAAAACCTAGTGAGATGCCTCGCTGCCTATACTTGGATTTTGCATACAACAAATTGTTGTAATAGACTAATCATCTAGTTGTCTAAACAACTAGTTGGATTTTAAATCAAAGATAAAGATGTCAGATAAACCTCACACATACAAAACATTGCTTGATCAGACAAGAATGAATGCAACCTAACTTTCTCTCTCAATGGATTTGTTTGTTTTCATGTTTCTCTAAGTATCTGGGTGATCAAATGAGTGGAATACATTATTATATAAACTCGTTCCAATAAGGCCAGTGCTTGAAGTTCTTATCACATTCAACAGCTCCATTGTGATAGTAAACTGCTGTTTTGAAAAGACAGATGATACCTCTCCAGCACAGGATGCAGATCGGCCCTATTTGCCCAGGTGCTCTCACTAACCAAAGGCTTCCTGTCTGGAGGCATAACACCTAGATACATTCACAATGAGACAGTAACACTAAACTCTAACCAGTAACTCAAGAACTGTCTGGGGCCAAAATCAGCCCTGGGTGGCCCAGACGCAGGACACGTTAAGCCCATTGATGCAAAAAGAACATGGCAGTGTGCTTGGACAACAGCCTTCAAGCCTGTACCCATCAACACAGGAATTGATAGCACACTGCAAGAGTGACAGCTGACTGGTGAACAACAGGTAAACTGAGGAACGTGTGGAAAACACATAAGAGAGCAGACTCGCACACATACACTACCGGTCAAAATGTTTTTTGGGGGGTGGGCATTTTTGCCTTTTTATTATGATAGGATAGCTAGACAGGAAGCAAAGTGGGAGAGAGAGATTGGGAAGGGATCAGGAAAGGTTCGCAAGCCAGGACTTGAACTAGGGACGTCCGAAGCGCATTGGTGCACTGCCAGTGTCAACACAATTAAGATTTTTAGGGCCAGATTTGGACGTTAATAATGGTGCAAATACCAGTAATTTGATGAGCGTAAACGTTTATTAAATCGAGTTGCGTGATTCATTTTAATATCTCCTCCCATAAACTTTACATTTTCAAATTTTAAAGGGAAACTCCTTCAAATGCATATTCAATAATATCAGGCGCAAACATAACTGTGTCCATGCCTTTTCAGCGCTAATTCTTCACTGCGCGTCTTTAGTAAATCCTGACAGTACTATTTTAACACCAAAAGACGGTTTGCACTGGCGCAAGCTGTTAGCAATTCTGGCCTCTAATGTTTTGGAAAGTAACTTATGCTCACCAAGGCTCATTTATTTGATAAAAAAATAAATAAAAAATAATAATAATACAGCAAACAGTAATATTGTAAAATATTATTTACATTTAAAATAGCTGTTTTCTATTTGAATATATTTCAGAATGTAATTTATTCCTGTGATGACAAAGCTGAATCAAGTCTTTCATTTTCTTCAGGAATAATTCTATTATGCTGATTTGGTGCAGTTTTTGCCACTTGATATTTTTGTAGAAACCATGCTACATTTATGCCTCCATGCTAAATAAAATGTAACACTTCTAAAATTTCTTAAAAAATATTTTTTACTTTTTAATTACATCAAATGGTAGTTTATCACAATTTCCACAAAAAAATAAGCAGCAAAAACATTGATAATAATAAGAAATGTTTCTTAAGCACCACAACAGCATATTAGAATTAATTCTGGATCATGCTGCACTGAAGACTGGCTGCTGAAAATTACATTTAAAAATGTATTTAAGTAGAAAACTATATTTTAAATTGTAATAACATTTTGCAATATTTCAACTTTACTGTATTTTTCCTTAAATAAATGCAGCGTTGGTGAGCATTGTATTTCCTTGAAAAGCACCTTAATAATTCCAAACTTTTGACCAGAAGTGTACATAAACATTTACATGCAATAATCTTCACAAAGTAAATTCTAATGTGAAAACTACACTGCCTAAATTTATATTCACACTGCACACATTTCCATAATTCCTCCTCTTCAACCACCTGGCTCCATTCTGATATGTAACGCTCACTTTTAACAATCCAATCGATTTCTGATTCAATTCCTAAAGTTCCTTCCTATGTTTTCTCTTTTTGAAAATCCTGTTTTCTCTGAAATATGTCCAGTTATCAAAGAAAAAGTACTTCAACAGTGTTTTGCACATAGGGGATATTTTTTAAAAATGTAGAGATTCAATGTTAATTAAACTCCACCATACAAAGAGTGGAAAAGCCTTCCCATTGTAATTAATTTATAGATAAAATAGTGATCAAGAAGGTCACTTTTCACATCATTTACTAATAAACAGGATCGGAGCATGTGTGTACTGAATATGCACACTGGTGTTGCTGTTCTAAAGATGCCTACACACTAGAGAGTTCTTATACTGAGCTTTATTTTGATACAGCAGTGTCAGTATGAGAATTTAGTTTGAACTGGAGACTATAAGCAAGTTGACGCTTCCCCATATTTGTAGCCAGGTCTTACCGGGTTTGTGTGCTTTGGGCACGGCCATGTTCATGACCCGGCTGGCGTCTTGTGGTTTGGGTGGGGAAGCAGTGAATCTGCAGATGCCTGACTCTGACGGCGTGCTGGACGTCAGGCTGTCTGTGTAGTCATTGGTGCCGGCCGTCATCTGCTCGGAGGATGTGTCTGAGATGAAACATTCTGTGATAGTGAACTTAGCGTGTCGCAGCTGTTCCTCCATCTTAGCATGTTCGTAAGCACGGGCTAACTCCTCGTACGTGGAGGAGGCGCTTTCTGTAGACACCATACTGCTGCGAGCACGGTCTGTGAGAGAGAACGCACATGGCATTATATTTCACAAAGCTTTTGGTCCACTTGGGTTACATGGGATGTTACTGCAGTGTCATGTCTTTTTTATTATTATTTTATTTTTATTCTGACTTCTGGTAATATATTCAACTGATAATGTCAGTTAAGGTTTCATGCACCAAAAAAAAAGAAAGTAATTTAGTTTTTCATGACCACCTTCTGTCTGACTTTTCAAATATTTTTCTATGGAAATGCTCTCTGATAATCTCTTTGCTTGTCAAATGAGCAACACAGTTTAATTAAAGATTTGAGAGTTTTCTGTTGGGTCCAAATATAGTTGGTGCAGGAATCTTTATTAAAAATAAACATCAGTCACTCATCTGTAACACTAAACTTTTTCACCAATAAGACATTTGTTCATCTTTGAAACACAAATGAAGATATTTTTAATATTCTCTCACCATTTTTGTCCACTCATTTAAAGCCCATGTAACCAAAACATTCACAAATCAAAAAGTACAAAAAACATCTCCATTTCCATTAGTAATCCATATACAGGTGCATCTCAATGAATTAGAATGTCGTGAAAAAGTTCATTTTTTCTTGTAAGTTATTTCAAAAAGTGAAACTTTCATATATTTTAGATTCATTGCATGTAAAGTAAAACATTTCAAAAGTTTTAATTTTGATGATTAGAGCTTACAGCTCATGAAAGTCAAAAATCAGTATCTCAAAATATTAGAATATTTACATTTGAGTTTCAATTAATGACCATCCCTACAGTATAAATTCCGGGTATCTCTTGTTCTTTGAAACCACAATAATGGAGAAGACTGCTGACTTGGCAATGATCCAGAAGATGAACATTCATGCCCTCCACAAAGAGGGTAAGTCACAGAGGGTCATTACTGAAAGGTGTGGCTGTTTACAGAGTGCTGTATCAAAGCATATTGAATGCAAAGTTGACTGGAAGGAAGAATTTGGGTAGGAAAAGGTGCACAAGCAACAGGGATGACTGGAAGCTTGAGAATACTGTCAAGCAAAGCTGATTCAAACACCTGTGAGAGCTTCACAAGGAGTGGACTGAAGCTGGAGTCAGTGTATCAAGAGTCACCACGCTTAGACGTCTTCAGGAAAAGGGCTACCAAGCCACTTCTGAACCAGAGACAACATCAGAAGCGTCTTACCTGGGCTGTGGAGAAAAAGAACTCAGTGGTCCAAAGTCCTCTTTTCAGATGAAAGTAAATTTTGCATTTCATTTGGAAATCAAGGTCCCAGAGTCTGGAGGAAGAGTGGAGAGGCACAGAATCCATGTTGCTTGAAGTCCAGTGTGAAGTTTCCACAGTCAGTGATGTTTTGGGCTGCCATGTCATCTGCTGGTGTTGGTCCACTGTGTTTTCTGAGTCCACAGTCAACGCAGCCATCTACCAGGAAATTTTAGAGCACTTCCATGCTTCCTTCTGCTGACAAGCTTTATGGAGATGCTGATTTCATTTTCCAGCAGGACTTGGCACCTGCCCACACTGCCAAAGGTACCAAAAGCTGGTTCAATGACCATGGTATTACTGTGCTTGATTGGCCAGCAAACTCGCCTGACCTCAACCCCATAGAGAATCTATGGGGTATTGTCAAGATGAAGATGAGAGACACCAGACCCAACAATGCAGATGACCTGAAGGCCACTGTCAAAGAAACCTGGGCTTCCATACCACCTCAGCAGTGCCACAAACTGATCACCTCCATGCCACGCTGAATTGAGGCAGTAATTAAAGCAAAAGGAGCCCCTACCAAGTATTGAGTACATATACAGTAAATTAACATACTTTCCAGAAGGCCAACAATTCACTAAAAATGTTTTTTTTTATTGGTCTTATGAAGTATTCTAATTGGTTGAGATAGTGAATTGGTGGGTTTGTGTTAAATGGGAGCCTAAATCATCACAATTAAAAGAACCAAAGACTTAAGCTACTTCAGTCTGTGTACACTGAATTTATTTAATACACGAGTTTCACAATTTGAGTTGAATTACTGAAATAAATGAACTTTTCCATGACATTCTAATTTATTGAGATGCACCTGTATAATCAAGCAGTTTAATCCAAGTCTCTGAAGACACATGATCACTTTATATATGATTTATATGCTTTAATATTTAATTTAGGCTTTTAGTCACATACTATAAACACTGATCAATGCACATACATAGAGCACATCGAATCTGTAAAATGGACGACCAAGCATGCTTTCACACAAGCATGTCTGCGCTTCCACGAGAACAAATAAGGTTTGTTTTCAATGGATGGACAAAAATTATTCAGACCTGAATACTTAAATAGGTGTTAACATGTAAATATGGATGGTCATGTGTTATTGTAATCTGTATGCCGTTAGAATGTCACAGATTTTGAAGCAAAACTATACTCTTTATGGACTGGAGAGGGAATTTTGCTCATTGGAAATATGTGCTTCTAAATGCATTTTCTGCTAAACTGAAAAAAAAACATACCTATACATATGAATTGCTGCAGTTTCCAGTTGAAATAAACACTAGAGGCAGTAAAACTCTAACAACTTTTAGCCTATTCCTTTTCACACAAATTATGATTAGCTGGTCCACAGTTTTGATTAATAAAGCCTAATTTTCGCACAACTACTTGAGGAACATCATGTTATGAATTCAAAACAATTGTAACATGCTGCGACATTTAAAAACTGATACTTTTGAAGGTTAGCGTCACATATCCAGCTTCATGTGTATGGGTTTTTATATTCAGTTTGTTCGGTAGCTCACGCAGTATGGAGTTCGACTTGAGAGGTGAAGAGCTTGGGTACGAATCCCGTGAAACTACAGTTCCACAAAACTGTTCAAACCTGCATATAAGTAAAGTTCAAATGGCACGGTTGCATCAACAAATCTTTTTTTATACCAGTTTTGCCTTTGTTTGCATTTGTTGTATCGGGTAGGTTTAGGGTTGGGTTTGGTGTAGGGGATATTTCCAACACGATAGAGCATTAACTTTTAGCGACACTCCCCGGATATTTGAATGATAAACCACCGTATACGTACCTGAAGCAACGTAATAAAACCACAGCAATAAGTGCCTATATCAACGTAACAAAAATGTGCCAGGGTCACAAATTGAACCCACGTTTTAGCGCTACTCACTGGACGTTTGAAACTGCCTTGAAATGTGCAGTAAGGTCTTGCAGAAATGTATTTAGAGCCACGTATTTGTTACAGTGTGTTTTCATAGAACATCACACTATTACAAAAGTTCAAGTTTTTTTTTTTTCATGTATGATTCTTTAACTGAAACAGTTGGCTGTTACCTGTGTCCTGAGAGGGACTGACACTGTAACTGTCACTCTCTTTGTCCACTGAGCCCGTGGCGCGGGGTGTGGGAAGCCTCCAGTCAGTAGTGAGGGTGTGTGAGGAGACGGGAGGGTGCGGTCGGTTCAGGGTCCACTGGCTGGCGTATCGACTGCGTGTGGCGGGACCTGCTTTAGCTGTGCGGCGGGCAGTGGGGTCTGAGGAAACAGAGACATACAGTACACCTTAATACGGCACAAAGTGACCAGCATAAAGTGAACCAAATCTCTGCCCTCCTTTATGAACAACTACTGTGGTTTTACTATGGTGTAGTGGCGGTATCACAACATGATATCGTGGTATTTTGATGTACCAGATATACAGTTGAAGTCAAAAGTTTACATACACCTTGAAGAATCTGCAAAATGTTAATTATTTAACCGCAATAAGAGGGATCATACAAAATGCATGTTATTGTTTATTTAGTACTGACCTGAATAAGATATTTAACATAAAATATGCTTACATATAGTCCACAAGAGAAAATAATAGTTGAATTTATAAAAATGACCCCGTTCAAAAGTTTACATCCCCTTGATTCTTAATACTGTGTTGTTACCTGAATGATTCACAATGATTCACACTAAGGGCAACTGAGGGACTGTTTGAGCGTTTGAACCTTCTGTAATAGTTGCATATGAGTCCCTCAGTTGTCCTCAGTGTGAAAAGATGGATCTCAAAATCATACAGTCATTGTTGGAAAGGGTTCAAATACATAAAAATGCTGGAAAACCAAAGAATTTGTGGGACCTGAAGGATTTTTCTGAAGAACAGCAGCAGTTTAACTGTTCAGGACAAACAAGGGACTCATGAACAACCATCACTAAACAAACAAACACAGCTGGGGATAATTCAGGTAAAAACACAGTATTAAGAATCAGTATTAAGAAACTTTTGAACAGGGTCATTTTTATAAATTCAACTATTATTTTCTCTTGTGGACTATATGTAAACACCTTTATGTGAAATATCTTATTCGGGTCAGTACTAAGTAAATAATAACATGCATTTTGTATGATCTCTCTGATTTTGGTAAAATACTAAACATTTTGCAGATTCTGTAAGATGTAAACTTTTGTCTTCAATTGTATCTATGGTACTGATTACTATACAAAAAAACACTGTATTTACATATTATTTCAAGGTACTGTAAAGAGCTATAATACTCCATAAAACACCTTGAAAATAGAGAAAATAACTTTGTAAAAATCGTTCTTTCACACATTTGGAACTGATTTGAATGACATGAGGGTGAACATGACAGAATTTCCATTTTTGGGAAAACTATTTATTTAAGTCAACTCTGGCGAATCCACCTGAATCATCAATGATTATAATCATGACCCGTGTCAGAGAAATGCTCCTCTTCAGTTCAGCTCCACTGAAGCAGTCAGTGAGCAGAGAAAGCTGGTATTCACTTCCTGTGAACCCAATTAAACTGTTCATGTGCTGTACATGTTATTCAAATCATAGGACTGGATAAAGGCAACCTCAATATTCTTTCAGGTCATACTCAATGATGAGAAATGAAAGCATGTTTATGATGATAATTCAGGATAACTGACAGGCAAGCGGTGCAGAGGACAATGCATTAATCTAATACATTGAGGTGTGAAACTGTTTCACTCCAACTCAACTTTAGACATTCTAAGATGATGATTAAATCCATGTATGTCACTACTGCACAAAGATCCTTGATTAAAAACAAAAAATGTACTTTCCTATAATTAGTAAGACAGTACTGGGGCTTTATACTTTTATACTATACATTATACTATATACCAATCAGTACTTTTATTTTTAATACTTAAGCATGTTCGAAAAGAAGTGCTGTTTTATTTGTACTCAAGTAAAATATAAAGAAGTACTTATATGTTTACTGGAGTAATATTTCATTAGGGTATCTGCACTTTAATCTGCACCTTATGGATGCATGTGAAGTTATATGTTTTGAGGTCAAATATGGATGCAAAAATCCTTTAGTTTGTAGGAATGCTCCAAATGTTTGGCCACTGGGTTAGAAGTGGTTACAAGTGTGTGTGTGTGTGTAAGTCCACTTGTTGTGCTTTTGGTAGGAGTATAGAGCATCATTTGAGACATAATAGAAAAAAAAGAAGCAGAAAAATTAAACAGAATTAGTATTCTATGGCATACTATGTTAAACACATTATGATTTGAGATTCACAAATTCTGATCCAACAGACTTTTTACATCTGATAGTAAATTGAAATGTACTGCATCTTCTATAGTCTACTCTTGGAAAGTTTGTTGATGTCAAACACAGTGCATAACCGACCTTGTTTCTATTAAGTCATCTAAACAAATAGGCAGCTTTATGAAAAGTTATGACATCAACATAACCAAGCAGACTAGATCAGTTCTTACTTGTACCAGGTCTAGCATCAGACACGTCTACTAGTGGTCCAGTGGCCTGAGATAGAGACTGGTAATGCACTGTATGGGTGACGGTTGAGGACTTCTGTTTAGATGTTTCTCCAAAGTCATTGTCCGTCAAAAGCACTGTGGAACGGTCATCTGAAAGACAGAGGCAAACAGGTTAATTAAAGTAGAGATAACCATCAAGCAATATACAGTTTCTGAGTGGTGGGTGTTATTGGCTTTTTTTGCATTGCTTAGAAAAGTAATAGCACACCTCTGCTTAACAAGCCACATGATTTGAGGTGGTATCATTCATGTTAGCACAAACAGTACAAGACAAGTTTTGAGAGAAAGTTTTAACACACCAACCTTTCCAGTTTCAAACTCCCAAATTAACTGCAAACAAACTTTGTTTTGGACTCATTTTCTGGAGGATATCAGGGCCTTTAGTCTTACCGATTGGCCTCTTACCAATTGTCTCCATAGTGTCTCTCTCCTCGATGAGTAGCTGAGCACGTGGGATATCGATGTGCATCCTCAGAGTCTGCTGCTGTTTGTTCACAGTGTCTGGTGTGCGTGCATTTTTACTGGAGATACACATTCAAACAACATAAAACAATTACATGCACTGCTTTTTGACAAAGTGCACTGATTTATAGGCCAATACTATAACTATTGTTATTTACCTCATTAGCATCTCTGCCAGGCTCTTTGCATCTGTTGAATTAAGAGAAATTAAAAAGTTATGAATTGCAAAATACTGTGTGATATTAAGGGTGCTTTCACACCTGTAGATCGATTGCTTTGTTCCGAAACAGGGATTAAAATTATTAAAATGTTGCTTTTTATTCTTGGTGCGGTTTGCTTTCACACGGCAAAGTTTCTAAACTAAATTTGTTAATACAAGTCACGCGTGAGTAAACTGTTCTCTAATTGGTCAAAGTTCCATGGTTTATTTTCCACAGCTGTCACAGCTGTCATCCGTCAGGATGGAACAACAACAGCGATCGCCGGCTTATTGTTGTTTTTTTTGTAGCTGTCATTATAAAAATGTATAATTTTGAGCAGGAGTCCAGGATTCATCGGGAAGACATTTTTAAAATGCACCTACTACAGAGAAGAGCAATAAGACGGCATTATAAAATGAAAAAGTGTGCATTTTGATTTTAAATGGCGAAGACAAGCTCACCCACGGACATTCACAGGTTCATATTGAGGTATTAGCAAAACAACAAAGCGAATGCTTTTGACGGAACTTGCGTAATTACTCATCATACATTGTGATATAGCCTGGTTCGTTGGTCCGTTGGATCAGATTGATTTCTCACTACAACCGAACCGCTCCAGAGTTTGTTTTCAATCGAGAGAATTCCTCGTTCAGGCGATCTTGGACCGATTGTTTTGGCGCGGATCCGAGCGCGATTGCCATGTTCACATATGCCCAAACGAACCGAGCTAAGGGGGGAAACGCGCCAGGTTCCGAAACAAAGGGCCAGGTGTGAAAGCACCCTAAGAGTGTATTAAGAAATGAATCAGAGTAGCATCAAGTAGGTATGATGTTCTGTTCACTAGATATGGCATGTGTCCACACACCTCGTAATCTCTTGAGCCTCTGCTCTCTTCTTCTCCTCCTCAATACCAGAAGAACAATGAAGACCATGGAAATTGCCACCAGAATGCTGATGATTGTTACCATCATTTTAAGTCCCTCATTGCCCTGCCTGTTCTCCTGGCTGGGGTCCACAGTCTTTGGCAATGGAGCAATCGTGCCTGGAGATAGAAGATCGAGAAGCTGAGAGATAATTTTGATTTTTAAAAGTCTGGTCATAACCAAGTTTTGATCAATTCGATTTTTAATTCATTTTCTACTGGTTTATGCTGGTTAGTGTTTTGACTGGTAGATCAATATCGCCATGTTGTTCTCCAGCAAAAAGTGCTGGTTAGACAACGAAACCTGATCAAGTCTTGCTGGTTAAGCCATTTAAGCAACTGCTTCCAAACACTGAACTGAGACGATATTGATTTTGACCCTGTGTGGTATTGTAAGATGTAGTACTCACTGCCATCCACGTTTAGAGTGGCGAACAGAACCCTCTTCTCCGCTGTTCCTGCACTGTTGCCCACTCTCATCTGGAGCTCATACCAGGTGGCCTCCTGTAGGTCGTAGAGAATGTGGTTCTTGGTGAGAGAATCTCGCTTCACCATGGTCCATTTTGTAGTGTCCACCGGCCGATATTCCAGTGTGAAGGAGTCGATCGGACAGCCGCCGTTGTTCCAGCCAATGAGGTTGAGCTCCACACGGGTAGAGTTGATACTTGAGAAAAAGCTCATGATCTTTGGCGAACTGTGGCTCTGATAATGTGGAGAAGTGAGAGATAATGAGAGATAATTTTGATTGCAAATGATGATTAATAATCAAATCTATGGCCTAAGTAGCTATTTAGCAGGCAGTTTTATTTAAATGACTTAACAATCCAAGATTAACAATCCAATGAAACTAAAATAAGATGTAGGACATTGACTGGATTGGATTGCTTCAGTCTGTTGTGCTGCTGTGCGGTTTGTGATTGTAGCTCTGCTTTTTTATTGAATCTTTACCTTACTTTCACTCTGTTGTTTAAAGTGATAATATATAACTTAATTCCCACCATATTTCTGGTATTATCTATCAAACTAATCTGATCGTTCGCTTTTAAAACCGCGAGTGCAGCGCGTTAGCGTTCGCTAGCCGGATAGCTTGTCACTCGCGGTTCCATTCGCGTTGCTATTCGCGCCTATTATTGTTTTCTTTTTTCTCGCTCCGTTTTCATTTCTCTCTCGCTCCGTTTTTCAAGAGTTCATCAAACAACAGTGTTAAGTGGTAAGTGGAGTGGTAAGTTGTAAGTTAAGTTGGTATCATTCATCAATCACGGTGAGTAATGGCTTCTTCTCCTGCTATTGTTATTTGCACTGTCTGCCACATGTATAGTTTATCTATCTCTGTCGGCGATGAGGGATTCACATGTGATAAATGCAGGGAAATAGTTAGGCTGACAGAGAAGGTTTTAGAACTAGAGACACGCATCCAAACTTTAGTTGAGGATAGTAAGAATGTGAGGGCTCTAGATACTGCTTTGGATGTGACTAGCTCAGGGACTCCTGTACATTGTTCGGTTCCGGCATTAGCGACTGTGCAGCAGGGCAACTGGGTGACTGTGAGGCAGCATAGTCGCGGGTCAAAACACCGCTCTTCCGTTCCGATCAGAACATCAAACAGGTTCTCCCCACTCAGTGATGCACCCACTGAGAAACCTGGTGAAAGTGCTCTAGTTATTGGCGATTCTATTGTACGGAACGTGAAAATAGAGACACCAGCCACCATAGTCCATTGTTTACCGGGAGCCAGAGCGCCTGACATCTTGGCAAATTTAAAAGTGCTGGCTAATGCTAAACGTAAATTCAGTAAGATTGTTATCCACGCTGGCGCTAATGATGTTCGACTAATGAAGTCGGAGATCACTAAAAATAATGTTAAAGAGGTGTGTGAACTTGCAAGTACGATGTCAGACACTGTAATATGCTCTGGCCCCCTCCCTGCTTACCGGGGTGATGAGATTCATAGCAGACTGTCATCATTAAATGGCTGGATGTCTAAGTGGTGCCCGCAAAACAACATAGGTTTTATAGACAATTGGACGAGTTTTTGGGGCAGACCTGACCTGTTGAAAAGAGATGGTGTTCATCCCTCCTGGGGTGGTGCCGCTATTCTCTCTAGAAATTTGGCACATAGTCTTAGAGTTCATACTTGACTAACTGGAGCCCAGGTCAGGAAGCAGACAGACTGGCTAAACCGACCGTCTGCTAGCCGCCTCACGTCACAGAAGTCAGTTAATTCTCAGCACATAGAGACTCCTTCACCTAGATATCGCACTATAGAGATTGTGTCTGTTCCCCGAGCTAGAAGATACAGAAAACGTCAAAAACTATTTATGAGTAACCATTTAATTGATGTTCAACAAATAAAAAATGTTTACAATACACAGAAACAATAGTTAAAACTTGGTTTACTGAATATCAGGTCCCTTTCTACAAAAGCACTTTTTGTAAATGATTTGATTAATGATCATAACCTAGATTTGCTCCTTTTGACAGAAACATGGCTAAAACCAGATGAATACATTATTTTAAATGAGTCCACCCCCCAAGATTACTGTTACAAAAATGAGCCGCGTCCAAAAGGTAAAGGGGGAGGTGTTGCTACAATTTATAACAATATTCTCAGTATTTCTCAGAAGACAGGCTTTAAGTATAACTCCTTTGAAGTAATGGTGCTTCATATAAAATTATCTAGAGAAAAAAGTATTAATGATAAATCCCCCGTGACGTTTGTACTGGCTACTGTATACAGGCCACCAGGGCACCATACAGACTTTATTAAAGAATTTGCTGATTTTCTATCAGAGTTAGTGCTGGCTGCAGATAAAGTCTTAATTGTTGGCGATTTTAATATCCATGTTGATAATGAAAAAGATGCATTAGGATCAGCATTCATAGACATTCTGAACTCTATTGGGGTTAGACAACACGTTTCAGGACCTACTCATAGTCGAAATCATACTCTAGATTTAATACTGTCACATGGAATTGATGTTAATGGTGTTGAAATTCTGCAGCAAAGCGATGATATATCAGATCATTATCTAGTCTTGTGTAAACTCCATATAGTTAAAGCTGTAAATTCAACTCCTTCTTATAAATATGGTAGAACGATCACTTCTACCACAAAAGACTGCTTTGTAAGTAATCTTCCTGATTTATCTCAATTCCTCAGCATATCCAACAGCTCAGAACAACTTGATGATGTAACAGAAACTATGAACTCTCTCTTTTCTAGCACTTTAGATACGGTTGCTCCTTTACGCTTAAGAAAGATTAAGGAAAAGAGTCCAACACCGTGGTATAATGAGCACACTCGCACTCTAAAGAGAGCAGCCCGGAAAATGGAGCGCAGCTGGAGGAAAACAAAACTAGAGGTATTTCGTTTAGCCTGGCGGGAAAGTACCCTATCCTACAGAAAAGCTTTAAAAACTGCTAGATCTGATTACTTTTCGTCTCTTTTAGAACAAAACAAACATAACCCCAGGTATTTATTCAATACAGTCACTAAATTAACGAAAAATAAAGCATCAACAGGTGTTGACATTTCCCAACAGCACAGCAGTAATGATTTTATGAACTACTTTACTTCCAAGATCGATACTATTAGAGATCAAATTGTAAACATGCAGCCGTCAGCTATATTATCACATCAAATAGTGTACTATAGATCCCCTGAGGAACAATTCCACTCATTCTCTACTATAGGAGAGGAAGAATTGTATAAACTTGTTAATTCATCTAAACCAACAACATGTATGTTAGACCCTATTCCATCTAAACTACTAAAAGAGGTGCTTCCAGAAGTCATAGATCCTCTTTTGGCTATTATTAATTCGTCATTGTCATTAGGATATGTCCCCAAAAACTTTAAATTGGCTGTTATTAAGCCTCTCATTAAAAAACCACAACTTGACCCCAAAGATCCAGTTAATTACAGACCGATCTCGAATCTCCCTTTTCTGTCAAAGATATTAGAGAAGATTGTATCCTCACAATTATATTCCTTCTTAGAGAAAAATTATATCTGTGAGGATTTCCAGTCAGGATTTAGACCGTATCATAGTACTGAGACTGCTCTCATTAGAGTTACAAATGACCTACTCTTATCATCTGATCGTGGTTGTATCTCTCTATTAGTTCTACTGGATCTTAGCGCTGCGTTCGACACTATCGATCACAACATTCTTTTGAATAGACTAGAAAACTTTGTTGGCATTAGTGGAAGTGCATTAGCATGGTTCAAATCGTACTTATCTGACCGCCATCAATTCGTAGCAGTGAATGAAGAGGTATCATATCGATCACAAGTGCAGTATGGAGTTCCTCAAGGCTCAGTACTAGGGCCGTTACTTTTCACGCTTTACATGTTACCCTTGGGAAATATCATTAGGAAACACGGGGTTAGCTTTCACTGTTATGCTGATGATACTCAGCTTTATATTTCTTCACGGCCTGGTGAAACACACCAAATTGAGAAACTTATGGAATGCATAGTCGATATAAAAAACTGGATGACGAGTAATTTCTTACTGCTAAATTCTGAAAAAACAGAGGTGTTACTTATCGGACCTAAAACCCCCACAAGTAATAACCTAGAACATTGTCTAACACTTGATGGCTGCTCTGTAAATTCTTCGTCATCAGTCAGGAACCTAGGTGTGCTATTTAATAGTAATCTCTCCTTTGACAGCCACGTTTCTAGCATTTGTAGAACTGAATTTTTTCATCTTAAAAATATATCTAAACTGAGACCTATGCTCTCAATGTCAAATGCAGAAATATTAATTAATGCGTTTATGACCTCAAGGTTAGATTATTGTAATGCTTTATTGGGTGGTTGTTCTGCACGCATAATAAACAAATTACAGATGGTTCAAAATGCAGCAGCTAGAGTTCTTACTAGAACCAGGAAGTATGAGCACATTAGCCCGGTTCTGTCAACACTGCACTGGCTCCCTACTAAACATCGTATAGATTTTAAAATCTTGTTAATTACTTATAAAGCCCTGAATGGTTTAGCTCCTCAGTACTTGAGCGAGCTCTTATCGCATTATAGTCCTTCACGTCCGCTGCGTTCTCAAAACTCTGGCCATTTGATAATACCTAGAATATCAAAATCAACTGCGGGCGGCAGATCTTTTTCCTATTTAGCTCCCAAACTCTGGAACAATCTACCAAACACTGTTCGGGAGGCAGACACACTCTGTCAGTTTAAATCTAGATTAAAGACCCATCTCTTTAACCTGGCGTACACATAACACACTAATACACTTCTATTATTCAAATCCGTTAAAGGATTGTTAGGCTGCATTAATTAGATCAACCGGAACGGGAACACTCCCCATAACACATGATGTACTTGTTACATCATAAAAATATTGACATCTACGCTAATATTAGTCTGTTTCTTTCTTATTCTGTTTCTCAGTCCGTGTCTGGATCAGATGGTGGATTGGCGCCGGGAGATGATGTCTGCGGCCCAGATTGTCGGCGGAGGCCGGACCCCTGGATGAGCCCGGGGACATAATCCCAGTGAAGACCTCGACTTAAAATACAATAAAAATAAAAATAAAACAAATAACTAAAAATATAATAAAATACCTAACTACATAATACTATTATTGTTAGAAATTGCAACAATATTACAATAGAAATATAAAACATTTAAAGTCTTAATTAAAACAATAAATAAACAATAATATCCTGGCCAGAGGAGAACTGGCCCCCCGACTGAGCCTGGTTTCTCCCAAGGTTTTTTTCTCCATTCTGTCTCAGAGGGAGTTTTGGTTCCTTGCCGCTGTCGCCTCTGGCTTGCTCAGTTGGGGACACTTAATTTCTAGCGATTCTCGTCAATTGGATTTCACAGATACTATTTAAACTATACTGAGCTAGACAATGACATCTCTGAATTCAATAATGAAATGCCTTTAACTGAAAATTGAGTGTTTAATCTTATTATTATACATTACTGACACTCTATCCTCCAACTTGATACTGTTAAGTGCTTTGACACAATCTGTATTGTTAAAAGCGCTATATAAATAAAGGTGACTTGACTTGACTTGACTTGACTTGACATTGGTGTGTCGGAAATTGCCCCACTACACTCATTCACTATTCCCTACATTACTCCACTAATATTGCTCACTTTAAAGGGTGAATGAAAACAAGTGAGCAAAATTAAACACTAAGTGTGCTGGAAGGGCTGCATCCTTTGCATATTTTTTGCTTGCTGCTTTAATAATCAGTTAACAACTAGTTTGCATAAGCTTACAGTAATTTAATTATCAATTAAATAATCTAGTAAAATGAATTTACACCAGTATGGAAGAGTACATTGGTGGTACACTATTGCAGTGCACCACAGGTGACACTAGAGTTATTGCAGTGCATTATGGGACCGAATTAGTGGATTTAATAATATCCACTAAGTTTTGGACATCACTACAAAATGGTTGTGACTCAAATGGTGCACTATATAAGGGTATAGGGGGTGATTTTGGACACATCCCATGTCTTTCAGCTTAAAAAACATCTGTATGCTAGTCTACTCATAGAAATAAACTAAAAGCAGACACAGTATACACATTCGGGGAAAACAGCCCAAAAGTACTGATGACTGATGACTACTGATGCTCAGGGGTGCATACAATTTTTTTTTGTCTTATTAAATGTAATCTGGAATAAGAATGACCCTTCCCATTAATTAGCAAGTAGCATATCATGGCTATGATCGGAATAGCATGCTAACATACTATTTCAAACTATGTCATGTGACAGCAGACTACTGTGTAAAACATTTATCATGAATTAATGGCCACTAATTCACACATTTTTATTCATTATGTTTTTAAAAAATAGTGTTCTCAGATTTTGTTATTGGCCATTCATAAGAAAAGGACAAAACTTTAACATGATCTCCTAACTTGTTTCAACTTGTATGTGAACACGGTAATGAAAACTGTATTATAAATTAGTGGTTTTATTTCAAAGGTTTTTGTACACCTCGCTCAAGGGCATAATTGCTCATAGCCTTCTTTGAATCAGCAATAGGTTACAATTCAGTTAGGCTACCATTCAGTTCCCTTTCAGTCGGTCACTACGAGTCACGGCGGTGACCGACGAATTGGGATCTCGCCAGAGAGACCAATCCACTTTGAGTGTAACTAAACGAGCCAATGGACATTGGCGTGTGGTATTTCACATCTGGCTGCCACACCCCGCAGCACGGGTATAAGAGGCAGCAGGTGGACTGCATTAATTCATCCTTTCGCTTCGGAGCCGAGCGGTGGTTTTGAGAAACTAGTTCTGAACATCATTCTTCCAGTCGTCAGTCCATGGCTGGACTCTTATCAGTTTGCCTATAAGGCTAAAAGAGGAACAGAGGATGCTGTTGCATGCCTCCTCCATACTCTTCTCCAGCATCTGGATACCACTGGCAATCATGCCAGGATTCTTTTTATAGACTTTAGTTCTGCTTTTAACACTATTCAGCGTCACATAATGATTACCAAACTTCACTATCTTCACGTGCCATCTATTTTCATCCGCTTGATTTATAATTTCTTAAGTGACAGGCCACAGGCAGTAAGGATGGGTAGCATTACATCTACAACTATCATTGTTAACACTGGAGCTCCTCAAGGCTGCATCCCCAGTCCTTTTCTTTATACACTGTACACCAATGACTGTCTTAGTCCCTCTCTGATTACGAGATATTTCAAATACTCGGATGATACAGCCATACTCGCCCTCCTTAACTGAGAGGACTCAGTTACAGCATATCATCAATCTGTTGCTTATTTCAATCAATGGTGTACAGATAACCATCTTCTTCTCAATGTTACTAAAACAAAGGAACTGATTTTTGATACACAGCACAAATTTTCTACTTCTCACTGTCCTATATTCATCAATGGACAGTCAGTATAAATTGTTGACAGTTTTAGGTACCTTGGCATTATCTTAGATAACAAACTAAGTTTTGACCATCATGTCACGGACATTCATAGACGCTGCCAACAAAGACTTCTGGTTATACGTAAACTCAGGTTATTTTCAGTGAAACCATATTTTTTGCAGTATCATTGAATCCAGTATCCTGTATTGTGCCACTTGCTATTTTACCATGCTCTCTTGTACAAACAGAAATAAGCTTTATAGAATCACTAATACCTCTTCAAAAATAATTGGTCTTTCTACCCCTAATTTGTCAGTTCTTATTGATACTGCCATCATTCACAGGGCAAAAACTATAATAAGTAACCCTAGTCATCCTCTAAATTCATGTTTTACTCTTCTTCCATCAGGTCATAGATACAAACAGTTACCCCCAAAAAAAGCATGTTTGGGGAAAAATGTTGTACCCTCTGCTGTTAGAATGTTAAATTCACAGAAACTGGGGAGTGTGCAATTTAAAAGTTATATTGTTTTGTTGGTGCTACTACCTTCTGGGTAATATACGTGCAGAACTGCTGATGTACATCTGGTGCAGTTTACGTGTATCATGTGCACTGACTCTGTATATTTGTATTTGGTGGAAATATGTGTGTATCACTTACGTGTGTATTGTGTACTACAGCTCGGGTACAGTCTGTGGAAACAATTTTCCTCAATTTGGGGACAATAAAGAATGAATCTGAATCTGAATCTGGTGCATCACTACTGCTCTCTACTTCGGTGTTGCAGAGAGAACGAGAGTTCGGGCGTTACGGCGACAGCAGCGGTGGTCACGATCTCACGGCTTCAACAGAGTTCGTGCAGACAGTCACACCAGGAGTGTGCGGTGGCCAGCTCCCCTGCGTGCTTCAGCACTAAAAGAACAACACGGGTGATCACGTCTTTTTAAAGATGTCTTATCACCCGTGCGTTTCTGGGTGTGATCATTTCCTGGTGCCTCAGGACGGTCACGATCACTGCCTCACGTGTCTGGCATTCAGCACACTGAGGAAGCTTTCGTGGATGGTTCATGTTTCTTGTGGGGACATTACCATTTCGGAGTTGCGTAATAGACTCTGCCGTGTCCAGTGGAGTCAGAGGTGATTTGAGGGTCACAGTGAGGGCTTCCTCAAGAGGAGTTCATCACCCCTCAAGCACTCCGCAGCCGGTGGGGTGGCCGTTGGAGCGGGCTGGGACCTCTGCAGAACAGGGTACACCACCCGTTTCCTTCGGTGCTCCCCCTGACGACCAGATGTCCATCGCTGCATCGGAGGGCGAGCTCTCTCTCTCCGGGGATGACGACCCGGCTGCGTTGCCCCCTTCGGGTGTGGTAGCGTTGTCCGAGCCAGACCCAGAGATGACGGCTATGCTTTCCCGGGCCGCCGAGAATGTCGGGCTCGTGTGGAATCCTCCACCGCATCCCGCTCCTTCGAGGCTGGACGAGTGGTTTCTCAGTTGGGGTTGCGCTGGTTCTCAGCGCCCCCCTCCGGTGCCATTCTTCCCGGAAGTGCACGAGGAACTCACAAGATCGTGGAAGGCACCTTTCACTGCCCGAAACAAATCTTGTAGCTCCTCCCCCCTCACCACCGTCGATGGTGGACCCGCTTTGAGGTACGCGGGCATCCCCTCGGTGGAGCGGTCTGTGGCCATGCAACTGTGTCCAACAGCCGCTACCACTCTGCGGGGTGATCCGTGTCTCCCCTCACGGGCCTGTAAGTATTCGTCAGGCCTAACTGGCAGTGCTTACAGAGCTTGTGGGCTCTTCGGCGACACTGTCGAGAGCTTTGCCCAGCAGTTCTCGGCAGCACAGAAGCAGACTGAGGCGATCAAGCACATCATGCACCAGAGGAAACCTCCTGCTTCCACCCCGGCTGCAGCCCCTCAGCCTGCTCGTCACCGTGGGCGCCCCCATGCGGCCACCCCCGCTCCCACAGCAGCCTTCCACCAGGCAGCGTCGTGGAGCCGGTCGCAGACAGGACGCCCAGCCCGTCCAGGCCCCTGCCAAACCTGGTGGCAAGCGCAAGTGCAAGAGGCCCTGAGACGGGCGACCCAGAGATGGAGGAGACTGCTCGTCGGGAGATGGTGACCGCACCACTCCCTCCCCCGGAGGAATCTTTTGTCTCATTTTGTTTTTGTTCCGCCCACCAAAACTTCAATAAAAGAGCAGTTTCCTCAGTCTCTGGGTCTCAAGAGGAGGAGAGTTGCGAGCTGTGCATCACGGGTTTGCTTCCCTCCTCCTCTCGCGCCAGCGGGCAGCAGTGGGTTGCCCAAGAGCACCCCTCCTGCCCATTCGTGGAACCAGGTAAGGGCTGTAACACTCGAGTCCCCGCTTCATGTCGTCACATGCCTGGCTGTCACAAGCCTCAAGCCGGGTTCCTGCATTTCCTCCTGCACAGGGAGGAATCAGGTGACTGTTACACTTCACACCCAGACCCTGCCCCCTGCCGTAACAGGCCAGGCCGTCACAGGCCCCGGGCCGGGGCCCTGTGTTCCACCACGCTGCCCCACTGCGGGTACGTCGGTGGGCCCCGTTGGTTCCGCTTGCACGGAGCCTCTCGGAGCCTGGCTAGCGCTCCCCAGTCCATTCCGGTGGCTCCTGCGGACCATCAGACTCGGCTACGCGATTCAGTTCGCCCGGCGTCCCCCCCAAGTTCAGGGGCATCCGGTTCACCTCAGTCAAGGCTGTCGATGCCCCTGTCTTGCGTGCGGAAATTGCAGTTCTGCTGGCGAAGGATGCGATAGAGCCGGTCACTCCAGCCGATATGAGGTCAGGATTTTACAGCCCTTACTTCATTGTGCCCAAGAAAAGCGGTGGGTTACGACCGATCTTGAATCTGCGAGTTTTGAACCGTGCACTTCACAAGCTGCCATTCAAGATGTTGACGCAGAAACGCATTTTCGGGTGCGTCCGTCTGGGTGGTAAGAGCAATACATCATTCGGAACTGTAAAGTGTCTACTTTTATTTGTGTGCACTCACATTATCATCAAAACGTGCTTTTATAAAACAAAGAAAACAAACATGTGCTTTCTGCAGTCTAGTCTTGAACAGGAGCGCTTCACAAAAATGAACCGAAGCTGAGCGAATACATGCCTCACAGACATGATAAATATATCTATAGAAAGCTTTAAATTATCACTTAACGAAATAAAAAAAAATTGAAAACAAAAACTATTTTATTATAATCTTGATCATAATCAATAAAGATGTATTTCTCTCTAAAGGCGCTTCTAATGAGGAGAAGGCAAGTCAGGATCAGCCACTTCATCCTTGCGACACGGACACAGAAAACATTAGTTTATTAGCAGTGCTTAATTTGTAAATTTCGAGGTCCTGGAACAAAGCGGGGTGACGGATCCGGCATGTGATTAGAGGAGGGAGAGGTTGCGGAGCATTCAGCTGATCACATTGGTGGGCCAGTTTAAGTGATTAATTACTCATGTCCAGAATTTCGTGGGGGATTGTTTGTATATCACATAGTTTTACTCATCCCCGCAGCTTTCAAGTTTATAATGAGGGAAATATTCAATATAGCAAGTAGGTTATATGAGCCTAAATAAATCCACACAAACTAGCAGATTAAATCAGTCATTTGAACACAGTGTGAGTGATTCAGCTGGACCGCGTCTTCTCTCTTTCTCAAAGCGGCTTCACATCAGCGCATCTCGTCTGCAATACAACGAGCTGCTGCACGCTGTCGCTGATCCAAGACTTTCGCTCGCATTTCTGGACAGTTGACAGAATTGTCACTTGCTTAATCGGGTCATTGTCGCATCGTCACAAAAATGTATAATTTGCACGTCTTTTTAAGCGGTTTCAAGGCTGAGCGCTCACAGTTACATCCAAAGCCGCCTAGCGAGTATCATATTGAGTTATTTTTCGTAGTTTGTTGTTGAGCTTAAGTGGCCAACTACACACAAAATTACACAAAAATGGCCGTCCTGGTTAGTATCCAGGTTTTTTCTTAAGTAAATGTGAACAGTTGAGAAAGAAAACACAAGTGTATAGGCTATTGGATCCGTGCATTATGTCTTGTGAGAGCAGAGCAGTTCACGTCGCGTCTTTTGCGTGCTTAGGTTCTTTATTTCATATGTAGATGTGCAGCAAGCGCGGTCATTATAGAGGATTTTTTCATATATGCAACTATAGGTCAGCACAAACGTCTTTCATTGGCGCGTGAGGAGGGGGATCCGACAAAATGAGGTTGTTAGTAAATAATTCAAATATCTCCTTACTATTTCCCGTGGACACATTCATGGTTATGTTTGCCGGTGCTTTGTGGCAAGCTTTAACCTATTGCGTGCATTTGAACACAGAACTCTTCAGCTGCGCTGAAGTCACTTGCGCTCGCTGCTGCTGCTGTGGGACACTAAACACCGTCGAGCCGCTCTCAGTCGCGGCAACACAGACTCGTGTTGTTTTCACCAGCGCGGCAATTTTTTTCATCACTAATTGATGGATGTCTAAAATATAAAAATAAGTAGAAACCTAAAACAGGCCCGAGGCCCGGCCCGCGTCTGAACTATGACGTGAAAATTGGCCCGAAGCCCAGCCCTAGGGACATAAAAAAGTCGGGGCCCGTCGGGCCTGGGCCGAAATGCAGGGCTCTAGGATGGAGGACTCTTTTCTCGGCATGGAGTTGGATTCGGTCAACCAGACAGCACGCCTCACCCAGGAACGTGCTCAATCGGTGCTGAACTGCCTCAAGATTTTATCAGGCAGGACGGTGGTTTCACTGAAACTCTTTCAGAGGCTCCTGGGGCATATGGCTGCAGTTGCGGCGATAGTTCCGCTTGGTCTGCTCCATATGAGCTCGCTTCAGCACTGGCTCCATGGCTGAGTCCCGAGGTGGGCGTGGAAACGCGGTACTCACCAGGTTCAGATTACACCGGCCTGCCGCAAAACCTTCAGCCCGTGGACAGATCCCTCGTTCCTTCGGGCAGGAGTGCCCCTGGAGCAGATATCCAGGCATGCTGTGGTATTCACGGATGCCTCGGCCACCTGCTGGGGAGCCACGTACAACGGGCACGCAGTGTCAGGGGTATGGACGGGTCCCCAACTGCGTTGGCATATCAATTGCCTCGAGTTGCTGGCAGTACGCCTTGCCTTGAGCTGCCTCAGAGGGCACCTTCGGGGCAAGGACGTTCTGGTCCGTACAGACAATACTGCGACCGTTGCGTATATCAACCCGCAAGGCGGTTTACGCTCCCGTCGCATGTAGCAACTCGCCCACCACCTCCTCCTCTGGAGTCAGAAGCATCTGAGGTCCCTTCGTGCCATCCACATCCCGGGAGTGTTCAATCGGGCAGCCGACGAGCTGTCTCGAGTAGCACTTCCAGGGGAGAGAAGACTCTATCCCCAGGCGGTTCAGCTGATTTGGGGACGGTTCGGAGTTGCTCAGGTGGACCTGTTTGCATCTCCAGAAACCACCCACTGCCAGTGGTTCTACTCCCTAACCGAGGCAACGCTCGGCACGGATGCACTGGCACACAGCTGGCCCCGGGGCCTGCGCAAATATGCTCCCCCCCCCCAGTGAGCCTACAAGCACAGACACAGGGAGGGCGAGGAGCAGGTCTTGTTAGTTGCTCCATATTGGCCAAACAGGACCTGGTTCCTGGAACTCATGCTCCTCGCGACAGCCCCTTCCTGGCCGATTCCTTTGAGGAAGGATCTGCTTTCTCAGAGACGGGGCACCCACTGGCACCCGCGTCCAGACCTGTGGAAACTCCATGTGTGGTCTCTGGACGGGACGTGGAGGTTCTAGGTGACCTACCCCAGGAGGTAGCACTCACTATCGCTTCAGCACGAGCACCGTCCACAAGACTGGCCTATGCTCTGAAGTGGAACCTGTTCCATCGAATGGTGTTCCTCTCACCATGAGGACCCCCGGAGATGTTCGATCAGAGCCGTGCTTTCTTTTTTGCAACAAGGGTTGGAGCGTAGGCTGTCCCCCTCCACCCTTAAGGTTTATGTTGCTGCTATTTCCGCTCACCACGACCCCGTAGAGGGGAGGTTGGTGGGGAAGCACGATCTGGTCGTCAGGTTTCTTAGGGGGGCCAGGAGGTTAAATCCTCCTAGGCCTCCCTCCCTACTCTCTTGGGATTTGGCATTGGTGCTAAGAGCCCTACAAACTGCCCCCTTTGAGCCTTTGCAGTCAGTCGAGTTGAAGTTTCTCTCTATGAAAATCTTACTCCTGACTGCATTGGCCTCAATCAAGAGGGTGGGGGACCTGCAGGCATTTTCAGTCGACAAATCATGCCTTGAGTTTGGGCCGGCTGACTCCAGTGCAACATTGAGGCCCCAGCCCGGCTATGTGCCCAAGGTTCCTACCGCTCCAAGGTTCAAGGTTCAAGGTTCAAGGTTCTTTATTATTTGTCACATACACAATCATACAGGGTATAATCAGTAGTGAAATGTAGGTCAGGACAGGTCCGCTCAATGGACAGTGCAAAGAAAAAATATATATAAAATGAAACATAACACAAGAGAATATATATAAATATAGGTAAGAGTAAGATAAAAAAAATATGAAAAAAAAGATAAAATAAAATAAAATAAAATAAAAATAAGGAGTAAAATGTGCAATGAAATAAAATAAAATGTGCAATACAGTCTACTGTGGATTTAATAAATATTAATATAAACAGGGATGTGCAAGAGGAATGTGCAAAACAGGTTGTACCGGGTATGTACACATAGCAGCAATGCGGATGATGGAGAATAATGAATGTTTTTACAGTTTATTAGATTGAGTCCTGTAGAAGTTATGATACTGAGTTTAGGAGCCTGATGGCCTGAGGGAAGAAGCTCCTCCTCAATCTCTCAGTTTTTGCCATCATGCTCCTGAAGCGCTTGCCAGATGGCAGCAGAGTGAAAAAACGGTTACCGGGGTGATTTGAGTCCTTGATTATTTTTGCAGCTCTGCTTTTGCAGCGTTTGAGGTAGATGTCCTGCAGAGAGGGGAGGGCAGACCCTGAGATGCGCTCAGCTAAGCGCACGACTCTCTGCAGAGCTTTGCAGTCCTGATTTGTGGCTTTACTATACCACACTGAGATGCACTGAGTCAATACACTTTCTATGGCCCCTGAATAGAAAGTTTTCAGGATTGCTGGTGAGACCCTGAATTTCCTCAGCTGTCGCAGATGGTACAGTCTTTGCCTGGCTTTCTTGACCTGTGTTTGAATGTGTGCTGTCCAAGTCAGGTCCTCGGAGATGTTTACACCGAGGTACTTGAAGCTGCTCACCCTCTCCACAGGGGTCCCGCTGATCATAAGCGGAGTGTAAGGCCGCTGCTGTCTCTTCCTGAAGTCTACAATCAGCTCTTTAGTTTTGCTCATGTTCAGAGAGAGACAGTTGTCCTGGCACCATGATGAAAGTCTCTCTACCTCACCCAAGTATGCGGTCTCATCATTGTTGGAAATGAGGCCCAGAACCACAGTATCATCAGCAAATTTAACAATAGAAGTGGAGCTGTGAGAGGACACACAGTCGTGTGTGTAGAGAGAGTAGAGCAGGGGACTCAGGACACAGCCCTGCGGGGCTCCTACGTTCAGGGTGATGGAGTTGGAGGTGAACTGGAACCGCTCCCTTCAGGGACCAGGTAGTGAACCTGCAAGTCCTGCCCCTGGAGGAGGCAGACCCAGCCCTAGCATTGCTCTGTCCTGTACGCACACTGCGACAGTATGTGGATAGAACTCAGAGCTTCAGGACCTCAGAACAGCTCTTTGTCTGTTACGGAGGACAGCAGAAGGGGAAGGCTGTCTCCAAGCAGAGGATGGCCCATTGGATAGTGGATGCCATCACCTTGGCTTATGAAGCACAAGATGTGCCCTGCCCGCTCAGGCTGCGTGCTCACTCCACTAGGGGTGTTGCATCATCCTGGGCGCTGGCTTGTGGTGCCTGGCTAGCAGACATCTGTAGAGCTGCGGGCTGGGCAACTCCTAACACGTTCGCTAGGTTCTATAGCCTGCGTGTCGAACCGGTTTCCTCCTGTGTTCTCACCTCAAACGGTTAGTGGAACTGATACCCCCTTTCCACCAGCAGGAACCAGGTGCCAGTGCTCTTGCCGGTTCTTAGTTGGTTCGACTGGCGAGCCCTTTAAGAACCGGTTGCTTTTCCACAGGCTAGAGAGCCAATACAGAGCCAGGTGTTACGTCACTGAATACGTTTCATGTTTCGTTTCACTAGCGCGGCCGCGGCAGTGCCAAACATAACAGACTTGTTTGAAGTGCATCAGCGCCACGCAGACTGATCGGCACACAACACACCAAAGCACCGCGAGAGCGATCCAAAAGCATAAAGAGCCATCTGCTTTCCAGTCGCTCCCACAGCACCCCGATGCCTCGCACCGAACGGTCCGCGCAGCGCCGATCCATCCCGAACAAGCCTAAACAAACTATCAACAATGGCGGACGTTGCGTTGCTATTGATGTTCATGGCTTTGCGAACCTACATCGGCATCCAAATACGGCGAATCCCACATGTTCGTGTTTAGCTGCTATTTCAAATATGGCGGTCCAAAGTTTCTGTCGTCTTGTTGTTCACGGTAACCCCGCCCCCAGCCCCTGACGCAAGCGGTTCTTACTTCTAGCCCAGCAATGTTTTGGTGCTACTTACGAACCACTTTTCCTGGTTCAGAGCTGGTGCTTTGGGTGTCGAAAAACAAAGAACCGGTTTGAAACTAGGCTCTGGCTCTGAACCAGCACTGGAACTGCCTTGGTGGAAAAGGGGTATGAGAGGCCCGGTTCAGAGTCGGCTTGCGGCGTTCTTAACGCATAAATTCTCCAGAGAGTTCCCTGACCGGGCAAACCCTGTCGAGTCCTCCAGCACTCCGGAGGCCAGATGTGGCGGAGCGTCCGGCGCCAGGCCTTTCAGCCAATGATTTCTTGAAATCTGGTGTGAGGCTAGTGGCCATTTAAGTGACCCTGTTGGGATCCCATGTGTGTATTCCACGGTACACTTACTAGGGCCGTGTTTCCCTGGCAGACCACGTTCTGCCGTCTCTAAATGACGCAGCCTGAGCCATCTCAGAGACTTCCATGTGCAATAGGGCCCTATGGGGTTACTTCACATGAGTAATGTCACTTAACCCCCTCTGGGAGGAGGTGACTCTGCAGTGTGCCTCTTTCAGGTGGAAGGGCACGCTTTCCCAGTGTTATCCAAGTCCTACTGTTTGGGTCGCTCGAGGAACAGCAGTAGTTGACCTTCTCTGTGTAGAGCCCGGTCCTATCATCTGCCTTATAGTAAGGATCAGGAGGCCTACACAGGATGCTGGAGGGGGCAGCTCCTGTGGCGCTTTGGTAGGAATCCCAATTCGTCGGTCACCGACGTGACTCGTAGTGACCGACTGAAAGGGAACGTCTCGGTTACGTATGTAACCCTTGTTCCCTGAAAGAGGGAACGGAGACGTCAAGTCCCGTCGCCACAGTCGCTGTACCACAGCTGAGCTGCCGGGTCACCGGCTCGGCTCCTCAGCGAAAACATGAATCAATGTGGTGCACCTGCTGCCTCTTATACCCGCGCTGCGGGGTGTGGCAGCCAGATGCCAAATACCGCATGCCAATATCCATTGGCTCGTTTAGTTACACTCGAAGTGGATTGGTCTCGCTGGCGAGATCCCAATTCGTCGGTCACCGACGTGACGCCTCCGTTCCCTCCTTCGGGGAACAAGGGTTACATACGTAACCGAGACATTATTTGTCATGAATTTTAGCCACTAGTGATAAGCATAAATAACTATATATTATAAAATATTCATACCTTTCCCATGGGTTTTAGCTTCAATGATTTCACTGATGCGTCCAGGTCCAACTGCATTTTGTGCAGTCAGAGTAAATTTGTACCAAGTACCACACTTCAGTTTCTCCAGACGGTAAGAGCGCTCACTGGGGCTGATGGAGAAACTGCCCCACTCTTCACTGTTATCCTCAGAGAACTGCAGAATATATCCTGAACAAAGAACACCACACCACTTTTAAAATAAACCCCAAATGCCACACTTTATTTTATTCACTTTTATGGGCGCTGTAAATTGATACAGAGCACCTACTATACAAACCTGACCTTCAAGTTTATTAAAATATTACAGCGTAAATCTCGGTTTAAAGTATTTGACAGGTCTAGGTGGATAGTGTTCCATATTTGTCACACAGTGGAGAATAAGTGGATGAATATATGGAATATAAATATCAGTGCAGTCTAACCTCTGATGGAGCTTCCTCCATTGTCTCCAGGGATCCAGGACAGTGTGATAGAGGTGGTTGTGGTTTTGGTCACTGTGAGGCGCGGTTGGTCCGGAGGTACTGAAACATTTTGAGAGTGAACACAAAAACGGTGTCAGCTACTAAAGGAGCAGTCACATTGTTCAGTGAATTTTCAAGGATGCAATCCAGCCATTTCATAGATTTCCACATGAAGATTTTTAGATATCTGATGTCATACACACCTTGGACCTGAAGGTTTAGCATGATCTCATCCGAACCCCAGTTGTTACTGGCAACACATCTGTAGTACCCAGAGTCCTCTGCTTTGACAGTGCGAATCACAAAGCTGCCATTGCTGTGAGCACTGCGGCGACCATCGATTGAAACCGGAGCTGGTGTACCATTACTGTATGAAAACATTACCAGTTTCATAGCAAGTATGATTCAGAAGAGTGAATTCAACATGGTGTTTGCAGCTTCATGCACAGACACTGCACTTCTGGTTTCTTTATTAAATGAAAACAATTTGACAAGACTTACAAAATGTCTATATATTAAAGGATGAGCTCACTTCCAGAATAAAAAAATCCTGATAATTTACCCACCCCCATGTCATCCAAGATGTTCATGTCTTTTTTCTTCAGTCAAAAAGAAATTGAGGAAAACATTCCATGATTTTCCTCCATATAGTGGACTTCAATGGGAGACAACTGGTTGAAGATCAAAATTGCAGTTTCAATGCAGCTTAAAGGGCACTACACAATCCCAGCCAAGGAATAAGGGTCTTATCTAGAGAAACGATCAATCATTTTCTAAAAAAGAAAAATGTATATACTTTTTAACCACAAATGCTCATCTTGCACTAGCTCGACCTCACACATTACATTTACGTTGGAATGGTCATGCGTGACATAGGCAGAAGTACCGACCCAGTGTTTACAAAGTGAATGTGCAAAGAAAGTCAAGCGCCCTTTACAAAAATGGTAAAACAACAATGTCAGACGATTTTGAAGTTGGTGGAGAAAATGAGATGGAGTTTTTTGCCCTACCCTACCTTTTTTAACTGAAATACACAGATGAAGAACTAACTGCGCTTGACCTTTCCAATGTGATTACGCAGTGTGTGAAGTCGCGCATGCACATCACAGAGCTAATGCAAGATGAGCATTTGTGGTTAAAAAGTATATAAATGTTTATTTGTTAAATGACCAATCCTTTCGCTAGATACGACAATTCCTCGGCTGGGATTGTATAGAGCCCTTTGAAGCTGCATTGAAACTGCAATTTAGACCTTCAACCCATTAGCTCCAATTACTATATGGAGAAAAGTCCTGGAATGTTTTCCTCAAAAACCTTAATTTCTTTTCGACTGAAGAAAGAAACACATGAACATCTCGGATGACATGGGGATGGGTAAATTATCAGGACATTTTTATTCTGGACATGTTATTCTACTAATCCTTTAATGTAAAACCTCATATTAATCAGTGTTTTTCTGGCCAAAACAGAGAAAGAAAAGTATGATCTATATATATATATATATATATATATATATATATATATATATAATACGTAAAGAATATAGTTTGGTCCTGGAAATCAAACATACTTTCTTGTTAGGTATACCTTTAGCAAGTTGGAGCACTTGAGGACACCGGCCCTGGTTGGAGGAGGGTTGATGGTTGGAGGAGGGTCTCCGACTGCTTTGCATGGAAGGACAATGTCCCTCATCCAGGGGGTGGTCACAGTGCCACTGAACGTCAGGATTCGTGCAGGGGCTTAAGAAACAAACAATACCATCACAATGGTGGACAAAGCCTCCCATTCAAACTCTTCTATGTCAAATTGGTTCTGTTAATGGTACAATATGGTGTATCCCAAATAGAACATACTTCTACACTAAAAGTTACAGAAAGGTGATTGATTGAAACGAGCCAGTCTTGCATACCTTTAGCTTGGGGCTCTACGGTGATAATTTCACTGGCATTCCCACGGCCCGCCGCAGTGACCGCCACAACCCAAATGCTGTACTGCCAGTTCTGATTCAGGTTGGTCAAACGACGGAAATAAACATCAGGTGCAGCCTCAAACTCACTGATCACCTGTAATGATACCCAATTAAAAGTTTTCATAAGAAAAACAAAAAAATATATTCGTTAGAAAGCACTCCTGCCTTGTTTTTACATTTAAGGCAGAGGTGTCCAATCCTGCTCCTGGAGGGCCACTTTGATGCACAGTTTAGCTCCAACACACCTGCCTAGAAGTTTCTGTTGACCCTGAAGACCTTGTTCTGGTGTGACCCTAATAATGGGGTAAACACTGGCTTGAGGTGACTGGCTTACTTTAGGGCATTACACATAAGACGGAAAAAGTTCTGCCTCTAAACTGGAAAGTGCTGTAAATGGAATACTGTACTGCTTACGGCAGACTGCAGAGGTGGGCAACTCTGGCTCCAAACCTAATCAAACACCCCTGAACAAGTTAATGAAGATTTTAAGAATTATTGGAAAACTACAGACAGGTGTGTTTGATCAGGGTTGGGGCTAAACTCCGTAGGACAGAGGACCTTGAGGCCCAGAGTTGCTCAGCCTTAGCATACTGTGATTTATACTCTACTTTGCCTACTATTGAAGAAGAAGAAGCAGCAGCTCTATGCATTAAGCAATAATAAACATTGAAACTGTATTGGCAAATGTAGTAGGTCATTCAAGTATCCCAAACCAATAGCCTTTTTGTAGGAGCTACATGGTAAAGTGTTCTCTTACTTGTTTCTCAACCTTGTTCCTGGAGGCACATCAACTCTACATATTTCGAAACTCCTCCTAATTACACATCAAAGTCAGCTCATCAGCTCATTAGTAGAGACTTCAAGACCTTAAATGGATAGGTCAGATAAGGGAAACATCCAACATGTGTACTTATGGGGTGCCTCCAGGTACAAGGTCAGGGAAACACTGTCGTAATTCCTGAGAATTCAATTAAAGTTTTGTTCAGTTTTGGTGAATTTAAATAATTAACTTTGGGTGGCCATGTGTGGCTGTGCAAAGTCACAAAGAGCTCACCGTGGGGTATGGGTTGGAACAGAAGACGGTGTATTTCCGGATGATTCCATTGAGTTTAAGTGGAGGAAGCCAGGAAACAAACACCACCGAGCTTGTTGAAGCAGCTGCCTTAACTCCAGCCGGAGGGCCAGGAACTGGTTTTAGCAGGAGAAATAATAAAATTGGTTGAGGAGACACTCTAGAAAAGACACCTTGTATGCTACAAGGGAAGTGACCTGCAGCTGTTCTATTCTAACTTCATAGAAAGCTGAGATGTGTGATTTCACACAATTTCCCAAACACTCCAATCACCACTCTCCATATGGACTGGTTTTGCCATTGGGTTCAGACATTGTGCAATGAGCAAAGGAGTCAATCTACAAATGGCTTACTTAAGGCAGTATATCCCACTTGTCAACTTGAAACAGCTTGATTTCGCACAGGAGTCCTGGTGATGGTTTTTGTTGTTTCTGTCTGAGTTCTGATTCATTATTGATTAAGAATGGAAGATTGGTAACAAACAAACTACTTCCTCTGACAGTTCTCTCCAATTCCAGTCACTGATTGACAAAATAAGAGCAAGAGCATAAAGCGGAGAACTGCAATAGAATGAAATAGAATGCAATTTTGGGACTGACTTTAGTGTGGGAATATGTACTCTGTTTTATCAGAGTATGCTGTAGAAGGCATTTGTCCATTTGCAGCTTAACTTAGAAAAAGTGTAATTTAAGTGTAGTAGAATAGCAGAAAACCCCATGGTGGGTACAGAATAACCATTGCCAACATGGACTTGGGGCTGGTAAATGAACATTAGCTTGTGGGACATTGCCTTTTTATTGTTTCTGTAGATTAAACTGAGACAGGGGAGTCACATAACTTTTATATATGTAAAATAAATAATATGAGTATGTGCAATCGGAGTAAGTCTCACCGTCCTCTTTGGTGCGTGTGTAGATCTGCTCACTACGGACTCCGTCTCCAGCTCGAGTGAAGGCCAGGACCTGGATACTGTAGTTGGTGTACTTCTCCAGCCGTTCCAACTCTAGTGAAGGCTTGGTGGTTGTGATGTTTCTGATCTCTCCCAGTTCTGCAACACACACAAAATGTTAACTGATCTGGGGGGAAAACCCCCACAAATGAGATCTTTATTAGCTCAACTGTTTCTCCTAGATCAAAATGCCAGTAAATGGAGACTTATGCTTACACTAAATTATCTCTTTAAATTTTTTTGCTCCTTAGGAATTTCACGTGTCTCTTTTAGAGTTTCAACAGTGTCTCAAAATGTGCTCAGAATTGCCAAGATACCAAAGATTTATATATTTGAGTTACCCTTCATTATCATTTGCATTGGACAATTAATTACATTTTGCATAGTCATCGGTCACTGTGTCCTGTATAATGCTACAATATACAGACTGTTGTGTCTCCATTTTTATTTTCACCCTTGAATCGGTACATCAATACCTTATTGTAGTTCAATTATTAATGGCTCTGCAGTGCAGCCTGGAAAATGGCCACTGCTCTTTTTGCTGGGTGCTCCCTGCTACTGAAATTCAGGTACTGCATGTATACAGGGAATTTGCATACTGTCCATAGTATGTGGTACATATTGTAAAAACAGTGTGCATAGTAATCATAGGCACATTCTTTGAACTGGTGCACCAAACATGGTAACACCTTCATCCAAGAAATTACTCTGTAAGTCACTTTGGATAAAAGCATTTGCTGAATAAGTGACTGTAAATCTAAATGTAGCCAATTTGACCATTAAGTATTGAGTTTCTACTGTAGATCTACTGCCCTCTGTTTTTTCACCTTCCGTCTCCTAAAGCAAAACCACCATGCCCTCTAGAGGTCTGAGGCAGAAATGCAATTTAATTGATATTGCATGTCCAAAATGTATTTTGTTTTATTTTATTTTACAAATTAACACATGATGCCACCACTATGGTACACTGCTACAGTACTTTTGATAAGAGTTTACAATTATCAAAGTACATGCAAAATTATAAATTATTTATCCATTTCTGATAACTATTTGCAAGCATATTGATGATGTGTAAGCATGCATATCATTGGTAATTTTGTCACAAAATTATTATCATTTATAAGTTATTATAAAATATTACCCAAAAATGTTATTCATTATAGACCTACACTATTTGTCAAAAGGTTAGAAGGCACAAAGGCTGCAATTATTCAACAATACAGTAAAAAAAGTAATATTATTTTTTTAATTAAAATTTAAAATAATATTTTATTTTACTATATTCTAAAATTTAATTAATTTCTTTGATGGCAAAACTGAAATTATCAGAATCATTATTCCAGTCTTCAGTACAAGATGCTAAATGGCTGACACACCCTGGAACCGAAACCCAGGCCTCTGCAAACTAAAACAATAGAAACTATCTATAAATATCTTTATCTATGAATTGGGAATGGGAAACTGGGGAGGGGGGATCTGTGTGCTTCATAATTATGCATAAAATTAAGAAAATCTCTGCAGAAACTGAAAGGGTCATAACCCGGCCTGACCTCCATCAGGTAGGTTGGCCCAGTAGATGACACGATATCCAAGCAGCATGCCGTTGAGCGCTTCTTTAGGCAGAGCAGACCAGGACAGGGAGATAGTCTCAGGGGTTGTAGCTGTTGTCACAACGTTCTCAGGTGGGCGACTGGGCACTGCCAACAAAAACAGGATAGTGTTAGTTAATAAACGTGATATTATCTATCATGCAATCACAAAATATGCATGTGCATTGCTATATCTTACAGATAAAATTGAAAGCTAATAGGTGAGAGTAATTCATTAACAGCTATTATAAATAATAACATACATGTTTTCATGCCACAAAGCAAAGCATGTAAATGCATTAAGAAACACCACTAATACAACAAATGTGGGAATCATAAAGTGACTAACCGTCCTCTAGCGTGGTGATGGTGAGTTCCTCCGAGGTGGGACCCATGCCTGCCCGATTGGCTGCTTGCACCCGCACCTCATACTGGGTGTACTTCTTCAGGTTATCCAGGGTGAGGGTTTCAATGTCCCCTGAGGTGTCTACATTGATGGTGTTGTATTGTGGGCTGCCCCCTGTCCCAAACTCCCGATAACACACTTGGTAGCTTCGGATCAAACCATTCTGCAAGTGTTTGAGGGGGGGCTGGAAAAATAATAGATATTGTAACATCAGAAATTCTTAGATTCTCAGAAACACATGGCTGAATTCCAGTTTCCTAAAGTAAGTACTTCTCTAGTGATGGAAAAGTGTTGGGACCTACAACCACTTTTACCTTAAACTTTTTAGATTTATTCAACAAACCGCTGTGGCAGTTTCAACATCCCATTCCTTACCATATTTCTATACTCTTTTCATTCACCAACAGAAAATATCATCATTTTTAGCATATGGGGTTGTGAGGCAGAGTCAGTATAAAGAGAAAAAATTAATAAGAGAAAATGTAACTGTTGTAGGGTAAAAAGGTATTTTGCCTTTAAGTTAAAAGAGCCAATCACTTCTGTCATCTTCTGTTTATTTACTTTAGAACTATTTGAAAAACGATTTGAAGGGAACATTCTGGGTTCCATACATTTTTTTTAAAGAAGCAAACTTAAAAAAATAATAATAATTAAAAAAACTAATATTAGGTGGAAGGAAAAACTATATTTTAATGCTTTTGCAAGTGAATGCAAAGTTTCTCTGGGGTGTACAAAAGCACTGAAATACAATATTTCCTCCATCTCATTTTTTTTCTATCCTCATGTCCACTTAGCAGCTCTGTTAAATAAATAAATAAAACCCAACACACATCACAACAGAAGTGGCCTATTTCCTTGGAGCAAACAATTTAAATATTTTAATAACTCACAACCATAAGTTAATTCACCCTCAAGAGAGTTAGACAATGTTACAGATCAAATGATACATACGGTAGTTTTTATTTTATTACTATTATTATTGATATAGCTCCATTGTCACCTCAATTTTTATTTTAAAATAGTTATTTATTTATTTTAAAGAGGGGTAGTTAAACAATTTTCTGTGATAATTTACATTAAGTCACTACTGTTGATATAGCTTAAACCCAAAATATTACTCAAAAAATGCAGCATGATTTAGCCAGCACAAATACCAATTTAGCATACTATAGCATCACTAGTGGTTCCTCAGTTGTACCTTCCATGTGACTTTGATGCTTTGGGATGAGATTGCTTCCAGCTGCACGTCTTGAGGAGCACCATCAGGTGCTGGATTGATCACATGCAGGAAAGACAGAGGAAATAATGGACTGAGCCACTAGGTGGCGGCACAGATAATAAAATATCCCATACTACAGAGAAGTACAGAAAAACCTCACAAAGGCTCACACCATTTGCAGTTGTAGGAATACTCACGTGCTTCATCTGTGGTGATGGTCAGCTCATTGCTTGGTCTGCTTTCACCGATCTGGTTTTTGGCAAACATGCGGATGTTGTAGGTGGAGGCAGGGTGGAGTTCAATGATGGTGGCCTGATTCAGCTGAGGGGAGACGTCTTTGGTCATTTGAGATGAGGCCCATGGAGCTTAAAGAAATACAGAGGAATACAGAGTGATAATGCTATAAACCACAAGAGGCTATGTTACAGTCATAGTTTAAAGGGTGTAGTAATATAAAAACAAACAAACAAACCACTTAAGGTTTACAATCATAGAATTTAGCCAATATAAAAAATACAAATAAAAAATTGAACATTGGTCATTCAGTCTGATCTATTAACTTAATCTGTTTGTTTTATATCTATTCGTCTTTTTCATAAAAACAGATTTCTCCAGTCCAAGATGCTGATTGGCCAATAAATACCAGCTTCTAGCAGTGCTGAAACCCATCATATGACTGCATAACAACACCTATATATTACTCTATCAACAGTACTTGTCTTCAAGAATATAGATAATAACAATAGATTGAGACAATAGATTGGGGGGGGGTGTTTCCCCATCATACATGATTTTGTTTTTATAGTTGCATGTCATATCCATGTAATGGGGCTGTGTGAAGGCCATCAAAGCCAGCATTGGTCCAGCGAAGTGCACAACCCCATACCATGACAGACCCTGGTTCTTGGTCCCTTTACCTCTCTGATCTCCACCTCAGGGAGGGTCAGGACGATCTTCAGAAAAATGTTGGTAGAGATTAGACAATAAATAACATACTTTGTCATTAAAAATTAAAATAAAATATATATATATATATAATTTAATATAAAAGCAATAATTGCATCTCAAATTCAACTTTACCTTGTACTATCAACTGAATGATTCCTTTATCTTCACCATAAGAGTTAATAGCAATGCAAGAGAACAATAGCCTCATACATGATCATATCCTGTAATGGGGCTGTTGCCATCAAAGCCCATTGTCCAGCGAAGTGCGATGGTTCGGTCCTTTACCTCTCTGATCTCCACCTCGGGAGGGTCAGGACGATCTTCAGAAAAATGTTGGTAGAGATTAGACAATAAATAACATACTTTGTCACAAAATTGTGACTCATGAATGATTCCTTTATCTTCACCATAAGAGTTAATAGCAATGCAAGAGAAAAAGCCAGAGTCTTCTCTGACGGTGTGCAAGATCTGTGAAGAAACAAATGTACAAAATGTGATCATTTGACTAGTACATAAAGGCATTTTGGTAAATGCTATAGGATATTGGATATTGCTATGGGAGTTTTGCTATTCACATTCCATTCGTTCATGGATAAGAATTGTTTTGAAGTAATTTCATCATTTCATTTGGATGTTTATGAGTCAGGTATAGTCTTTTGAACTATTACATTTGAATGATTATATTTATTAGTGTACAAATGACTCCAGTAAGACCCTCAGCAGACATTGTAAAATGTTGTTTTGCACAAACATCTATCTTCATCTATAAACAATATTTAATGGAGAAAAATAAGAAAAAAAATACAGTTACTACAAAGATTTTACATAATTTTATAAAGATTTGACTAATTTCCATGACTTTTCATGTTTTTGAGAACACTGAATTATATTTTTTACTATTATTTCCTTTGATTTTTCCTAAGAATAGGTAACGCATACACAAGCATCTATGAAGGCTTGTTTCATATCATGTTCAGATGAAGTAAATGTGGCACAAGCGTAAACATCCACCTGCATGCTATTCCAACCATAGCATCCCAGATTATGTGCTTGATTTCTTCTGCACACTTACACATTCTGCACATTCTTACTAACGACGAGCATGGTTTCTGAGTAATCTTTTGTGCATCGTTAAATAAAACAGTTGCACAGATCTGCAAAACTTTGAATAATACTTCCTGGAACCATCAAATGCCTATTTAAGTGTTTGCAGAGCTTCTTTATATAACACGGTAAACACGTCTTTTGTTGATTTATTTATACATTTCAATTTTATGGATTTTAAAATATATTGAAATATATATATATATAAAAAAACTATCACCAAATTAGTGCTTTTTGCCTTTCTGTACTGTACATGGCGTGAGCAACAGCATAATACCACTACACTGTATTTTTTAATATATAAATTATTCATAAGTTATAAATAAAACAAAGATTGAAGTTCAATCTTTCTTTTAATTCTTAAATTTCCTGTTTAATTTCCTGTTACTTGCTGTTTCTTTGTAATTATTTGTGAAATACTAGCAACTTCTGAGTGAAAATAGTTTCAAAGTAAATCCTACAAGACCCCCCCCCCCCCCCCCCCACTGTACTTGAACTATACCTGCAGGTGAACAGTAAAAGGAATGTCTGTAGGCACGGAGACCTGAAACATGCAGCATGTAACAGAGCATACTGTGCTAGGTACTTTATCCCACAATGCAATGCGTTTGACCTTCCACTTCTTGTATTATGAATTAACTGGAGGTAATATCAACCTGGATATAAAATCACTTTTATATTCACTTGAGTATTTTTTTTCTGAGATAATTGTATTGTTGAATTAAAAAACAAACAAACATATACAACATTTACATATACACAAACAAACAGATTATGTGAACAATGCTCAAATTTGAATAGCTTATTGTTGCATACTGCATAGTTCATGTTCAAAAAAATATATAAAAAAGCACACAAAGTACACATTATTTAATGTGTAGCATGTAGTAAGCAGAAATGTAAACAGTTTGGCATATTGAGAGCACATTTTTCCATCCAATCAGTCGCTAATGAATAAACTCACCAGTAGTGAGTATTTTTGTCTTATTGAATACCACTCGGAAATCTGTCACATTACCATAGTATAAATGAGTTGAAAGAGCAAGTTTTGTGTTGACAATAAGGACAAATACAAGTTTGTGCAAACGGTGGATGATTTTGACAGGAAATGATGTCGGTCACTGACAGCTAGTCCAGGGCAGCTCTGAATATGTGTCTTGAAATGAGGCGTGTGATTGCATTCTCAGTGTAGACGGTGTCTTCGCTCACCTGCAGGGTGGATATGACCTCATCTCCCACTTCCTTCACAGTAACCACATAGCGGCTCATGTCTGGGTTGATGATATGAGATTCCTTCTCCCAGCGAACCTTGATGGGCTTTTCACCGTGAGCAGTGCAGCTCATCTCAGTCATGTGACCCTGTTCTGCTCGTGTGGTGTTGGGGTAAGACTTGATCATGGCAGGAACTGAAGAGAAGGACAGACAGAGAAAGACACATTGTGATGTTATACGGATGAAATAATATTTGACGTCAGTGTCAACCCAGCCACATACTTTCACACGCTCAGCACAGAAATACTGTACATCCATCATAAAATATTATTCTCATTACATAATAAACCAATCAATCAATCAATCAATCAATCAATCAATCAATCAATCAATCAATCAATCTATCTATCAATCAATTAAGTTTTGTTGTATACTGTATACAATATATTACATACACAGTATTTTCATAATACATTCACTAAGAAACAAACTCATTTATTAATCAAATAAGTTTTTGGATTTTGAAAAATTTAAAAGAAAGAAAAGAATGAATAAAATTCTGCATTATTTCTAATTCACTATTGCTAGATGTAAATGTGTGATATTTAGCTTGCAAAATCATTTCTATAAAATGTTTCCTTGCTTCCAGTGAATCACAAAATATTCTCTTTGGAATATTTTCAAATCATGCTGGGATAATATGGATCATCATGTTTAGAAACTTGTGGAGTCTATGCCAGTTCAAAGATATTAAAGCAAAAAGGGGACATACCAAATACTAAGAAATTCATGTGCATTGTTATTCAGTGTCAAATCATTATACTTTATAATGAAATAAGTATTACATCAGTAAAAATGCAAAATTCTATTTATTTTGAATATATATAGACTGCAATGGAAATCTAATTTAAATCTACTCATTATTAATAACAATGACAAAAAACAGGCCACAATACTTGGTTTTGATTGATTGATTGATTGATTGATTGATTGATGTGATTTGGACAAGTTATTTACTGAAAATGCCCTTCTGAAAACTGGTTTGATTAATAATTATAAATAAATATATACAAACATACAAAACAGCATCTTTAAGCACAGACAGCTGACCTGCATTGTGAGGTCAGTGCAGACAGGTTATATTACTTGGCCATCTCACCACAAACACAACAGTATATAGGGTCACAGTAGAATAACACATCAACATGTAAATCTGGAGCACACACTCTTAAAGTGTCTGGACCTGTGATAACCCTTGTGGACAATTAATTTGATCTACAATTAACATTCATTTTATTTTTTCATATAAAGCCTTGGTATAACAACTGACCATTTCCACTGATAAGTGTCTTTCTTCAAGCGTTTGTTTCTAATGGAGCTGTTATCAGATCTCCTCATATGAAGTAATTGAGCTGAAAGCAAACTGAGCTGTTCACTGGTGAGAAGTTCACAGAGCAAGACATGAAAAGAGGCACAAGACCATGCTCAGGCCTTTCTCACCCCTCCACTGTCTGAAACCTTGTTACCCTCAAGCAGTGTGAGGGATCTGTCTCTCTCTCTCTCTTTCCTGGCAGGCATGGCTTTGATTAAATGATGAGCACACTTCGATTATTCATATAGATTCTTCTGCTTGTTTCGCTCAGCAATACTAGCACCGGTGAAGCAGGAATGTGAAACTCCCCAAATCATCTTACACTAGGGTTGGGCTCTATGATCCTACAGTATATACCTTGTGATGGTAAGTTTGTATCATTTGGATATCAGGATCTCTTTTTGTTAGTTAGACTTTATGTAGAAATGTGGAAAATATACAGGAAGACATGTGCCCCCCCCCCCCCCCCCCCCAAAAAAAAAAAAAGATCACAAGGAAGAACTTGTTATAAAAGGGTGTAACTAAAAGTTCAACTTGGTTCTATTTTGCATGTTTCAAAACAAAAAACAAAAACCTTTTGTTTATTTGTAAATTTATAAGATTCAAAACAATCAGAATATAAAATCAGAATTGTCCGATTTATAATTATATTTGTATTGTTTTTTAAGTCTTTTGATTTTGGTTTGTGTCCATTAAATTCCAATTAAAAATAATAAATAATCAAATGAGATAATTACATTTCTTTGGCGCTTCAAGTACATTTATTATTATCTTCCAAAAACATGCATTTACCAAAGAGGGTCCCAAGCCCCTTAGATGTTAAATATTTGCTTGTACCCATGAGATTTTGAGTTAATATTTTAATAATTTAAAGAAACATTTGCATGTTATTGGTTCTCTGATGTTAGTTTATGGTCACATGACATGCAAGTGAACAGATGGAATATTTAATCTTTTTTTAAGTAAATGTTTATATTTTTTAATGATTTATAGAGAGCTGCATGTATATAGTCCTAATGATTATATTATATTATTGTTTCAACTCTAATCATAAAATGAACAACATTATAAGTATTTAATTAATTTGCAGCATTTGATTTGATAATTACACTACACTATATCACTATTTTAATTCAATAAATTGTGCATCCACTTTTATTTTAATTTTACATTTGATTTAATTAGTAGCTTTTTATCAACTCATGGACCTCCTGCAGTTCTTTCACAAACACCCATTTGAGCATTTTTTTGGGTTGAATTTGCAGCAGAAATATTGTGATGTTGACTGTAATAAGTACTCATACTGTGATATGTGATTTTGTACAGTCCACCCACAGCATTAACTGTTGAAGAACAGACAGAGAGAGACAGGGAGGCACACACATGCAGTCTCTCCGTGCCCAGACTCTTATTACGGTGTGAAGCGGCAGAAGTTGACATGATGGAGAGTGTCAGACTCAGGCCTGTGAACGTTTAACTCTCATCTCTTATTCACTCACAAGCTCCACGCAGCTGCACCATACGAGAGAACGCTGATTTATTTTGCATGACAACTATGAATTTTAAGTACGGCATATTAAATAAAATAAAAAAACGAAAATATCTCTCCGCCTTCTCTAAGTGTTATTGCTCTTTAGCGGAGGGTGATGTGAGGTTGAGACCTGCACTGAAGCAAGATCCGGAAGATATGGAAAGACTCATTTTTATTTTAACTGCAGACAGTCCACTTTTTCAGCAGCCTTATTTAATTAGCCATTTTTTCCCATTAGTTTCTCTACATACAAACAAACCAGCTTTGAGATTAATTCAACTTTGACTTGAAAATGGAAAAAAAAAAATGTTGTGAAAGTGACATTATTATCAAGTGCTCATTATTAACTATCGACTAATAAGGCCCTTTCATAACTATAAAGATAAATACTATAATATTAGTGTCTATACCAGTGCACAATAATATTCTGTTTATTATGAGCATGTCCTTATAATAAATGCTTTGAAATGCTCAAGCTCTTTAAAGCAGGATGGACTCTGAATGGTTTTTGTGCTTCATTAGCTGGGAATAATGGTTTGAAAGTGATTACAAATATATTGTTCTGTTGTGCTGTGGACTCTGCTATTCAATTACATTAAAAATTATTTTTAAAACAATATTTTTATTGTTATCATTTTTTTGTTTGAATGAGCCTATAGATAACTGCTATCTGCTAACTTTCCATGTTAACAGTGCCCTTTCTGATTGGTGGAATTCTCTTTAAGATTATGGGTAGTGTTAATTCTGCTATTAAATCAGCTTTTTAAATTAATTATTTGAAATAAAACTGAGATGACAATGAAGTGTGGCTGTTACAGAAGTATACAACAACACCTAACAATCTTGGTGGGTCTGTATTGTAAAGTTTATATACATTATTACAAAAAAAAACAATTTCTATATGGAGAAAATTAAAAGGTCTTAAGGAATCTCACTGTTGTAGTTTTTTTGACTAGTGCATTTCATATGATGTTGCTGAAGACATTGATATTGAATACAATGTGGGGGGAAAAATTCACAATATGGTGAGTCCTCAGTTCTTAGAAATTCTCCTTAGTACAGATCCAAAAGAGTGTGTATAATCTCATTTAAAGTCTTGCAGTCAGCACGAGAGGGGCTTCAGGCAAGAGGGGCTCTAAATGGTATTCCCATAACAGCTTAGTTGATGTATATTTTTAATATCCAGCAATATTACAGGCTCCTGTAATAAAGAGAGAAGGGGGAGCGCTGATGGCAGCTATAACCGCACATCAAACAGAATCTCCCTTTATTCATTTCAGCAGCCATAGAACAGCACCTAAATATTATTAAACAAACCCAGGGAAAGCCACAGGGAGGACGGAGGACAGGAGAGAGTTTGATATTCACAACATGTGTGAGTAAATATTATCTTTCACAACCAGCTATTCTATGAAATAAGACTTTACAGTTTTGAAAAGTGACATTATATTAAATATCTGTAAAATTCTTTAAAAGGGTAAACACTGTGATAAAGCAATGAGGTTGGCAGTTGGACAGTTACACAAGGTTTTTGCATACAAAATTTAATGCTGATGTTTATATAAATATCCTTTCAATAATTATTCACTGTTATCATATCGTTTAGCCTACTCTGATGAATAATGCTAGCAGTCATAGGTCTCTATTTTTAGGGTATGCATTAATTGATAAAATGAATATATACTGAGTGCATTAATACAGTTAGTGCATTAATACATGTCACAAGTCACTTTGGATGAAAGCACCCACTAATTGTGAATAAATAAACAAACAAATAAATAAATAAATAAATGTAATGCTAATATATCCAGAAATATTCCCAAAGTTCTGTCATGAAACTCTAGATGGCACAGTCCGATAGGTGCAACTCGGATTAAATGACATCAGTATCATGTGGCGCAGCTGATTTGTTCCTTTTGTATCAGCAGCCAATGAGCTTGCTGCTCAACATTCAAATACTTGGCTTAGGGCTGCCCTCTAATAGTCGACTAACCATTAGTCAACCAGAAGAAAAAATCCACAGGCGAAGTCACGCAGTCCGTGATGGACAGATCGTTAACGGCCGGTCTTTGTGGAAATACAGTACTCGGGCAGGACATCCAAACGCTCGCATATCATTCATCGACCTCAAATAAGACTTAACATCTGAAATATGTTAGTAGCAACAACTTTACATGGCCGCTCAATCTAATGTTAACCTAGAAAAATTTGCACTATTCAAGTGTTTGTGGAAGTGTGTGGAAGCGGAGTGTGGAAGCTGAACAGTAGCACTCACGGCAGGATAGATGGAGGCGCCTTGCTCTTAAAATACTCCCTCATTTTTGGTCATACAGATAAGAGTAATACAGCTTTCAAATCTGTAAAGACTACGTTTATTTGTGTGCACTCACAATAACAAAAAAACATTGTGCTTTTGTAAAATAATGAAAGCAAAGAAGATGCGCTTTCTGTCATCTCAGGCTCTGTGAACTTGAGCACAAAACTCCAAAACTCTGTGTATGCTTGCCCAACAGATATCTATAGATAGTGAAATGACTATTTTCGAATTAACCAATTCAAATGAAAAACACTATTCTCAGATTATGTAATCCATATGAAACATGCATACAGGAGCATCCACTACTGCGGAGATGACGAGTCGGTTTCGCCGACTTCATCTCTTAAACAGAAAACAAAGAAAGCACTAGTTTATCAATAAATTATTAAACTGTTAATGCAGCCTCCTTACTGTTTTTCCCTGACACATCCATAATCATTACTTCTGCCGGTGTGCTGTGGCAAGCTGTATGCATGCGCTTGAACACTTATTAGGCTATGTAGGCAGTTAAAACTCATATTTATGATTTAAATGGTTTATTAATAAACGTGCGATTAGTCGACTAATGCTTCAAATGAACGACTACTAGTTGACCAGAAAAATCTTTAGTTGAGGGCAGCCCTAACTCGGCTAGTGTTTGCTCCTCCTTCCCCAGATCCACCTGTATAGATCTGTTATGGGGTGATTCATGTATGCTATGTGGGGGGTACTTCATATATGTTATATGTGCAGCAGAAGTATTTCTTACATGCTCACAGCAGCATGTTGTGGGTGTATTGGCAGTAGCAATCCTCGGTACTTGCTCTGCCACAGCAGCAGCGTAGCTGATCTATTCCGCCAAGACCAAACACATTAACATTGTCATGTACATTACTTTGCTATACACTCAGAGAGTTGTCATGACAGAACTAATTTTCACGATAACCGTTTACTGTTAAAAAATCAGGTAACAGGGTTGAAATTTTAAGCTTCCTCCCTATTGACAAACATAACATTAATTTACTACTGTTCAAAAATACATGATTCTCAGAAATGTAGCTATTTTTGTCTGTGTGATCTTCTAAAACCTGGGTCAAAAATGTTCAGCTACTGTCTTGAAAGGCATCACATTTAAACAAGAAAGTAATCAAGGCAAGCATGCAAATAATATTTCTCACTCTTTCTACACACACGCACACACAAACAAAAGATGAGTCAGAGCGTGGCGCATATGTAGCCTTTAATGGTCTTTATTGTCAGTTCAATGAAGCATATAAGTGGAGTTTAGAGATGCACACGGGTTAAAAAGCATGAAAGATGACCGTCTGATGGAGATTCAGAGACTCATTATAGTGGCTGAACAGTCAATGACCTTGGAGCCAAAAAAGGTAAATATGTATATTTCTATACAGTGTGTAAAACTGTAAAAATGACAAAACTGTAATCACACATCATTCACATTCTTTCAGTGTGCACAAAGCAACTGAGCCTTAAAATATTATTGGCAATTTAGACCAGTATTTACGGCTGGGTGTGAATTAACTATGATAACTCCATTTGTGTTTTCCACTTTGATGGCCATGTTGAATATGATTAGTGTGTATGGCTTATCATGCCGTATGAATACAGAGGCTGCAGCAGCAACTCCGGGTGTATATAATCCATTTCAGCCCTCATTTTATCACCAGTACAGGGGCACCCTGGGAAACTAGGCCACCTCGTCACATTGCCACGCCTGAGTGGGCCATCTACCCCCTTCTCTCTCACAAACACACACACTCATTGCCTTCTCTGTGCAGGCCAATGGAGTGAGGTATATTCTCTGGATTGGGAGGGGCAGCACAAGTGTGTGTGTGTGTGGTTGGTGGAGTGCAGCAGGCTGCCATGGTGAAGCAATTCCCCCTTTTTCTTGCACAATTGGTCACAGTCTGAGCATGTGCTCTCTCTGATACTGAAAGCGAGGGAGCGCCATCAGACCCACACAAGGAGAAAGATGATGATATAAAAGAAAACAAGAAGCAAAATGCCTTTTCTATCAAGCTTAATGACCGTTAATTGAACATCACTAAGTCTGTCTATATTTTTAAAATACACAATAATCCTACACTGAAAAAAAAAAATCATAAGAGACAACATTCTTTACAAAATGACAAAATAGAATAGTGCACGATAAAGAAGTGAAAAGCAGAAGAGAAAAAGAACGCAAGGTACATTAAATGTATTTTTCTTAGTAACTGTGTGAGAAAAATTTACAAAAATGTAAATCATAGCTCATGAAAATCTTGACATCCCCTCTAGCTCATTTTGGTGCATTTATGAGAGTCCATGAGAGAAGCAAGACTATCTGAATCATGAATCATGTTCTTTTGAGTCTGCTCTTTTGAATGAATCAACTGATCGAATAAAAAAATTGGACTAAAATATCTGACTCACTTACTCACACATTTTTAGTATTTGTTAATTTTTAATGTATAGTTTTTAGGGATGTTACATATTTTTACTGAAAAAAATGAAAAAAAAATACTGAGAAACAGATAAATTATATTTGACTGCAGACTGAAATAATGCAGATTCAATAGCACTAGTCCAGGGCTGTCCAAACTCGGTCCTGGAGGGCCGGTGTCCTGCAGAGTTTAGCTCCAACCCTAATTAAACACACCTGAAGCAGCTAATCAAGCTCTTACTAGGTATACTAGAAGCATCCATGCAGGTGTGTTGAGGCAAGTTGGAGCTAAAGTCTGCAGGACACCGGCCCTCCAGGACCGAGTTTGGACAGCCCTGCAACTAGTCCATCTAAATACTATATGCATCAGGGGAATATCAGAATATTGTTTTCATTATGACCATACACTGCCCTTGACATTCTGGGTAATTTAAACTAATTTTTGACCATTCCATCTGTAAAATACTATTTTATTTTAAAGGGACAGAGCACAAATAAAATAAAAATCAATTCTGGTGTTCCCCTATAGGCTTTGTCTTGGGCTGCTCACATGATGCAAAACGCAAAACACAAGAGATGATGGACAACTTTTATGGAGGAATCTTGACACACCCTGTCTCAAATCATTTTTACTGTATTCAGAAAAATACAGTTTTCATTTAATTTTCAAATTTCAGTAGTTCATTATTGCTGATCTAAATGGGTAGTGATATTTAGACAAAAGGAAAGTGACATAATGCGAATAGGCTACCGGTGGCACTGCTCTGTTGGTTTGGTCTTCTCCTCATGCCAGAGTGGGCTAAAATGCTGTGTAGTGGGTTTAATGGAGGGGATGTAAGTCTCTGCCTGCTCAACAAATAAACAGTTCACCAAGGAGCACAATACCATATACACAGCAGTCAACAGGGCAGAAGACCCTCAGGCCCAGACACACACTCAGTCACACACACACACACACACACTCCTTAGATAGAGTGGCACAGAGCAAACAAAGAGAACAAAAACATTTAAATTAGTGCTGTCAAAATTAGCGCGTTAACGCAGGCGATTAATTTGTTCAGGTTAACGCGTTAAAATTATTTAACGCCGTTAACGTAGGGGCGGAGCCTATTGGCCACCCCACTCATAACTGCTGTTTCTGTCTATTTTTTTCTTGACAAGAAGTCCATTTATTCAGCCGCAGAATGTCTTTACGATCATATCAATCCGGAGACGATTCAGACTCGTGCTCCAGCTTCACTTCAGCGGCAAGCGCGAGTCAAACAAGTGCGGAAACCGGCGCACGCTGTAGCCTGTATCAATTCATATCAAAGCGTGAAATAAACTACGTGCATGCAATGTTGTGGTCAGTTAAGGCATTAAGTTACCAAAAAGGCGATTAAAACTACATACCTTAAAACTGTGCGTGCATGTAATATGTTATATATGAGTTACATTAAGAACATGTCTCTGAAATTGTTTTCAAAACTGTCCTGGAGCATCCCAGCACTTTCTCCCTCATCTAACACACCCGACTCAACTCGTCAGTAGAGGTCTTCATGGGTCCAAAAATTCGTGAAGAACCCGAGAAATGCCTTAAATGTACTACCCGGACCCGACGCGGACCCGACCATTATTCGAAAGTTGGACCCGAACCCGGCTGGGAAGACACAGACCAGACTGCACCCGTCCCGATCGGCACATATTGCACAGCAAATGCTATTAAGTCAATAAACATGTTGCGAAAAAAAAACTTTTTTCCTTAACTACTGTTAGTAGCCCTCTAGTACGCTTGCAGTACTACTAACATTAACTCCGCCCGCGCTCTGTTTCTGGCGGCTGAGGTAACACGTTTTTTTTTTTTTCTTCCACCTTATTTCCCGCTCACACTTTTCTCATCCTAATTTTACAAACTGTAAGTTACAAAACACACGCATGCTGACTGACACTGATCACTCGCGGGTGCGGTGTTCTCCGATCGACTCGGGTATGTTAAAAAGACCCGGGACCCGGGACCCGAGGTAATAGATTGGGACCCGACCCGGACCCGACTGGCCATTTAAAATATAGACCCGAACCCGTACGGGTCCCGGGTCCTCAGGTCTCGGATCCTCTGTGAAGACCTCTACTCGTCAGCTCATTAGTAGAGACTGAAATGGGTCCGACCTGAAGTGGGTCAGAAAAGGTATAGAGAGAAAATATGAACACGGGGGGATCCGTGTTTCACTCCATCTCGAATCGCGCTCACGGAAAGCGCTTGAGAAACAGTCTCTTCCGCAGCTCGTACGCTTTCAAATCAAGAGAACAAGAGACTGTACGACATTCACGTTACATGATTTGACTGATTTTTACGTAGAGAGGGTGACAGCGCACCACATTAAAAGAAATGATCATGTTTTCACAAAAGCTGGCCAAATTCAAAAACGCAACTAAAATTAAAACATCTTTGAGAGCAAGGGGGCCCCCTGGTGTTTTGGGGGCCCTGCGTATTCTGCATATAGGGAGGATCGGCTCTGATTACTTGGTATCAGTGATACTGGCCTTCAGTCATAAAAAAGATGCCATTAAACAAATATTAAAAATATGTTGTTTGTACATTAATTTGAAGACTGAATGTGAAATTATTGCAATATAAAAGTATATTTAAAAACATTAATGTTAGGTGTGATTAAACGCGATTCATTGCGATTAATTTCAGAAAAAATTTGCATGTAAAAATAATACATGTCTATTAATAGCAATCTGATCACATCACAATCAACATACATTGTGTCACTCATATATACACACACATTTCGACACACACACACACACACACACACACACACACACACTACATACAATCAACACACTCCACTTGACAGGGTCTTACTTTTAACGGTGAGGTACATGCTCTTGCTGATATCGGCTCCCACGTCATTGCTGACCTTGCACAGATAAAATCCAGCATCTTCCTCCAGGACGTGTTTTATGAGCAGAGAGCCCTTCTCCAGGAGCTGGACACGTGAGCCAGAATTCAAGGCGATGGGCTGGAACTGAGGTACGCCAGCACCTAAGACAGAAAACAGAAACAATGTAAGGTCTATATACACTATCTATTTAGAAATGTTGTATATTTATATTTTAATATGTAGAAATGTGTAATGAATATATAATGTTTAATTTAATTTATTTAACAAATATTTAATTTAAAAAAGGCTACACTTAAAACGTATTTCATTCTAGCATAACAAAACAAAACAAGGCAACATGGCTGCGATATGTTTAAATGTAATCTTAAACATCTGATAATCCAATAGCATTACAACCTTTTAAATGATCAATATCAATTATGTTTTGTTTACATCTGATGATGTCTTTATTGGATTTAAAGATCTCTGAGGGGAATTGTTTTGTATCTGGTGTCTTGTCTGGATTAGGATTAGATGACACTGTGGGATTCAGTTATATGAAATAAACCGTAATGCCACATGAGCAACTTAATCTGACAAAGCTACAGCCTGTCTGGACAACAAAATGAAATAATCTTGACTGTCAAGGAAAAAAGGTACAGACTTTCAGGATATCCACCTTAGTTCGCAATGTAGAAATAAGATATTTTCTGTGAATGTGCGAGACATCTGATTCATTAGCCACTATTGGTGCAGTAAACGGTAAAACAATTTGTACTACAAACCAGTGTGTTTAAAATTAATGTATGATAATACATTAAAACAATATAGCAAGAAATAGCTGTATGCAATATCACACACATTTTTTGTATAGCTCAAAATAACCGAAAGCGGATGACACCAGAAGCCTTGCACATTTAGAAATGGACCTGCTCTTATGTTAAAAAGAATGTGGATGCTGTTGGAATACTGTACCTGGTTATGAAGTGTTGAAAAACATATATATGTAACATAAAGAACATTATAAATGAAACTCCATTCATTCAGAAAGCAAATAGAAATTTATTTTCTGAATGTAGAAATTTGATTTCAAAGAATGTAACATCAACATCAATCTAGACAAAGGACTCCTTCACCCACAATGCCTCTCTAACATCATGGACTCCATCTGACCCTCTTTTCTTTCATTCAAGCTCTGTTTAACGTCACCCTCCCAATGTGCAGCCCAGTTTTTTGTTGTGTATATGGATTTCCATTTGTGAGCTTTCATCTACAATGTGTAGTGAGGGCTTCAAACGCTCAGTCCCCTTCAGGAGGAATCAAGGTCGAGCGAGTCACCTGCTCCTGCTCTAATACAGTAATCCAGCTTCTTTGACCATGGCCTCAATGCAAACACACACCTGTGCCCAGCCCACCTGTCCAGATCACCCCTAAACCTGACTAAAGTTATGTCCACACCAAATGTGTCTGCGTTGGGTCCCCTTCATTTTATGGTCCTACCTTAGGTTAATCGTAACTTTAAAAAAAACCTTGCCAATAGTATAATTGCAGCTTTAGAACAGCTGTACTGATCACTCAAATAGCAGCTGTTCTATTTATATTTGTTCATATGCAGCTGTTCTGTTCATACACAGTGTATAAATAATAACAATAATAATAATAACAGCTGGAAATAGTTGGTGTTAATAAACTAAATATATTTGAGAGGAAAATCTTCTTATTACAATGCACAAATGGTTATTTTTTATGCATTTCTTTCTCTGGATTTTGAGGAAAATGTAACCTGGAAATGTTTTTGTGAGATTCACCAAATTCTTTACAGAAATTCTGAATTGCAAGAATATTTCATATTGCTTAAAGTCTTTTGTATTTTTGCCCATAGACACCGGTAATGTACAACAAGAAATTATATACAATTACATATTTGCAAATACTAGCATACCTTTTGAGTGGTTCCACACTATAGTGGGGATTGGGTTTCCCTTTGCCGAACAATTCAGGATCACTGATTTCCCATATATGCCATCCTGGTCTCTTGGCTGTACCTCAAAATGTGGCGGAACTGAGCATAAAAAGAATATTATTTTTAAAAACACGTATAACATAAAAGCACCATTGAAAATGTATGTATTTATATATAGGTTTAGAGACAGTTTAAAGAACTAAAACTGAAAATACTTTTTTTTCCAAAACATAATATAAAATGGGAACTTAATTATTCTACACTGTAAAAAAATTACCGTGAATTTAACAGTAAAATACTGTAAAAATGCTACAGTAAAAACCTGCTAAATGGTTACCGCTAAGTTCCCCTACTATATACGGTGAAAAACTGTATTGGACATTACATGTAATTTTACGTTTTTGTTGAAATAACTATGTTTCTTCTTATTTTATTTTATTATCAGTTTTGTACATTAGGTTTGTATGTTACACCTAATGTTGTTAAATTAATGTTTGTTGCCTTATTTCAGTTTCATATGTGTTCCCATGAGGGTGTTTAGTGTTTGCGTGCACCTTCTATATATGTTAATATTCAAAAGCTGCTTGTGATAGGCTTTGCTCCATCATGTGACTTTCTCATCACCACCTGCTTTTGGAGGTTATCAGTGTATTACCAAGGTACAAAACAGGTTTCAGTACTTCAATAGGATTGATACATTAACATTATATCAGATCATTTTAAATTAAAGTTAAAACCGTAAAACCTAAAACATTGCTACCATATTCTTTACAGTAAAAATCTGGCAACCACAGCTGCCGTTTTTTACCGTAAATTTTACGGATTTTTTTTACAGTGTAGAGTGAAAACATTATTGGTAAAAATGTAAATTATAACATTAGAATAAGAATAGCTAAATTTATCTCAAACCTTTAACGATGAGCTGTATACTATGCTCGACGGCAGCAGCCTCATTACGGGCAATACAGGTGTAACTGCCGTTATGAATTTCCGACAGGTTTGAAATGCGCAATGAGCTGGTAAAGTCTATGTTGTCTGTGGTGACACCCAGGCTGGCATTGATTGGTCGTCCATCTTTGTGCCAGGTTATAGACATCGGCAGGTCTCCGGATATGACCACGCAGGGGATGAAGACACGCTGACCGATGGAAGCGCTCTGAGAGTCGGAGTGTTGGATCAGAGGGGGCACTGAGAAAGAGAGACGGGGCAGTAACACAGATGCTCTTAGAAATGCACCACCAGATAAAATCACAAACAAAGCAAACAATGCAATTATAATTTAAAATGTTAACATATTATTACACAGCAAAAGTTTGATTTAGAGTATGGCTATGACAGTACATTTATGTTCCTAGTCTCCTTATATCAAATACAGAGCAAGATTCATATAACCTTTGACTAAATGTGATGAAACTTTATGAAGAAACGCTACATGTAAAATGAGCGGTTGGTGTGTTCTAAGCGGTTGAGACAAACAGCTCAGAACACATTCAATATGGGCTGGTGGGCAGAACATATGTGATCACACATGTACATTTATCTGTGATTTGCAATAATAAGGCTCCAGTCGGCCTTCATAACAAGCCATTACAGCTCAGAATCTAGAGATTTCACAGAGGAGGAGGCATAATGTGAACTAATGAGAGAGAAACAGAGCAAAGAAAGACAAAATAAAGAAGACTATAAAAGGGCTCTTTCGTCTCCCAGTAAATTTGGCATAATGCGTTCCCCAGGGACTTTGCAAGCATGGTGCTAGTCAGCCTGTCGTGTTTGAGAATCAATGAGTTAAAATAACATTGAAATAAAGCAGCACTTCAGTGCTTATTTAATTCACAACAAAATGGGGATAATGGACTCCAGGGAATCCCTTCGCATGCTTCAGAATTTTAAGCATGAATGGAGCAAATTAGCTAACTCAATCACATCAGGTTTTTTTTTTCTGTCTTTATGATTTTGAACTCACAAAAACAGATGTTTGCTTGGTTATTGCATAACAACGGTATCAAATATTTGCAGTAAAACTAGACCTATTTTAACTTTAACAATATAAATGTCTGTATTTTTTTAATTGGTGCGCTAACTGTGCTTTGAGGTAAATCTTGTCATGTTGGAATTACCGTAACCTGAGATCCTGTAAAAACCATTAGCATCACTGTAGAACTTGTACTTTGTAATCTTCTTTGTAATATTTGTAATCTTTGTAAAAAAAAATATTATATATACTGTATATATATGTGTGTGTGTGTGTGTGTGTGTGTGCAAATTTTGACCAATCAAATGCTCTCTAGGATGAGACTGACATTACATGAACATGCATCCATTCCCTAATTACGGAAATCAGGATTTGATGAAAGCTCTGATGTCTCTAGTGATGAGTTATGGAATGATATTGCATTCTATCACTTTTAAATTTCAAAACAGTAGGATATAAATAGACTACTTAATAAAGCAAATTAATTTTTAACTTTCATTCATAGTTAATTTAGACTGATTCATAGTAATTTTAGATAATTATATTTATATTTTACATTATATTTTTACATTTTCTTTGTGTGCATTTCCATGTAAAATTGGCTTCCATAATACTACGGTATAGTAGATGTTGCTATGTAGTTGATAAGGTCTTCTTAAAGGTTATTATTGCACTAATATATGGTTGCAATGGTGATTTTTGATTGTTAAATGGTTGCTTACTGGCCTAAAGGTTGAAATTGAGTCATTTAAATATAGTAATCTGTGTGATTGGGAATTTCACTTGAGGGTTAAATAGTTCCCCACAGAGATTTAATATCAGATCACATGAATTTGCTGCGTTCACCAAAAAAAAAGCTGTTTGGTTTGAAAGTGACTTCGGTGTTAGCAATGCCATATTGCTAAACTATAGCAATGGGCCTTTTTTGGCCCACAAAATTTCACTGAAATGATTGTAACAGCACCATAAGTCAAAAAAGCCTACTATCAACAAGTTTTTTGATATTCTGGTCTTCTTTAATAAGGTCTGACCTTTCCTCAACAAGACACATGATTTGAGTTATCTTTTATGTATAGCACAGATGTCGTGGGACAAGTGTGTCGAGTTGTTAGTACTTAGGGTTAGGGGTTTGTGAATTGCGAATCATAAGATTGAGCAATAGTGATGCTAACCCTAAAAAACACCATTGAATATGACCCGATATTAAAATCTAGCATTCTTGTAACATCTGACTTCCATTTAGATAGCAGTACCTTTCACTGTCACATGGACGCTCCTGTGAATTTGTTTCTCTGGATCCACCAACACGTAGCATGTGTACTCCCCCTCGTCCGAGTTTTGCACATTGGACAGCTTCAGTGTGCCATTGTTCTCAAAGGCACGTTGGCGATGGTTAAACGGGAGCAGGTTGGAATCCTTATACCACTTAATAGAGTAGTACGGGTAACCAATGATGCGACAGTGAATGTACGTGTCCCTTCCAGCGATGGCAGTGACATTTTTCATTGGTCGAATACTGGCAGGACCTGTTGTGAGAAAGAACTATCAGTACACAGTGCCTAAGAAAGTCAGCTGAAAGGCTTATGTATTACGTGTCAATAATTTCGTTTTCAACTATTAGCTATATATTCTGAACAAATCCACTGTAAGCAACTAATTAAATAACTAATAATAACGTATCCTAACTTCAAAGCCTTGTGGAGGGATTAACTAAAAGGGATACTCTACCCAAAAATAAAAATAGGCTTATTTACTCACCCTCATGCTGTCCCAAATGTATATGTTTTTGAAATGAACACAAACAGAGAATTTTAGAAAAATAATCCTTCTCCATAAATTGACATCAAAAACTACATAAAACAAACATGATAGTAATCCATACAATCCCAGCTGATAAATCAATGTCTTCTAAAGCAAAACAATAGGTGTGTAAGAGAAATACTAATATTTTAAACCTATATATACAGTATACTAATATTTTAAAGTTTATATACGCACTTTGTGAAACTCGTGTGAGAACTGATGGTCTTCTGTGGTTCTGCATCACTTCTCAGACTAGTTTAACCAAGTGCTTATCATGCTTCAAAACATGCTGAAGTTGCGTAAACTCATATGACAACTGGCCGGAAGCACTGGTTTATAGTTTAAAAGTTTCAAATATTAGTATTTTCCTCACACACACCTATCATTTCTCTTCATATGAAATTGATTCATTATCTGGGGGTCGTATGGACAATGGTTTTCGAAGCATCAACTTTAAAGGGGCAAATCTGCTTGCATTATAGACTCAGTGATGGATTTTACAATTTTTAAAAATCTCTGTTTGTGTAATTTGAAGAGAGTCATATGCATCTGGGATGACATGAGGGTGAGTAAATGATTAGAGAATTTTGATTAATGGGAGGAGTATCCCTTTAAGGGCAGGCAGAGTTTAACTTTATGTAATTGAGCAAAGCGTAACAAAGACCAAACGGAGGAAAGACAGTAGAACTTGACATAATCGAGTACAAACACTTACTTCCAACAAACAACTACGTAAATCGTGTGTTCACACCAAAGGAAGTCTATCATACTTACAAATAGCTATCCATTATATTCTCATTAATGTATTTACCATTCATTCCCATTCTTTTCCAAATTAGACAGAGGCTATTAGCATTAAGTGCAAATAGCATTTGATTCTGTTTAAACTAAGTGCAAATAATATGTCATTTGGTTGCATTGGTCACATCAAAAGCTAAATCTTTTGTCATTTTCTAGCCTAACCTAACAATGGTGAGTTAGTGAAAATAGCCTTTGCAAACAAGACAGGCTGTTTGTGCTTAGAACACTCTTTAAAAATGAACTTAAACTTCAGAGTACAGTACACTGCTACTTTAAATGAACATTAAAGGGGAAAATGCTTTTTGATATACTCTAGTTACAGCATCTGTCAGCTGGGGCTAAATGGCTGATACTAAGCAGCCAAACCTTGACCCCTCGGTTGCAGTATGTTGCAGTACTGTGAGCCAACAGGGTGCAATAGTCTGGTTCCGGAAGTAAAAGCTCCATTCATTTTTCCAAAGGGAAATAGATTTTTAACAATAACTTATAAACCTTTAAAGACAACCTACTGTGAGTTGTGAAGTTGATGGTATATGTTTTTGCTAAATCTGTTCACATTATTACAGTTTATTGTTACAATAATCATGTTTGACAATTCAATTTGTGGTGAAAAGCTGCCCATGATGCTGTACAGAAAATTCCACCAATCAAAGAGTCGTGGCGAGCAAATTGAGCAAAAGAGCTTGCAGGGAATCTCTACTCCCATGAAGTACTGCAAATGATGTAATCGATTTGGTCTCACCATGCTGTCATAATATGTGAATATTTGTAGGCCCCTATGTTTATTTTACAATCCACTTAAAATGTATTGTTTTTCTAGATAAAATAACATTTCAAAATAAAATAGTTGTATTTTTGTCAGTTTTTTCAATTATGTTATTTGCAATGCTTCAGTGGATTGTAATTATTTCCCTCATAAAAGCTGTTAAGTACACAGTCTTGTGCCATTGTACACAGTCTTTTTGTCTGATTTTCATAATTCATATTTTGATTTTTTTTTTTTTGCTTCAAATAAAAGTTTGTAATGTTGTGACTCACCTTATAGCTGGTTGATTTGGTTCATGGCTTATGATGCTAAGCCAAAGACTATTTAAAAGTCTCTATAGGAAAAGGAATGGAAAAAAAATATTTGCGAGACTAACGTCACTGAAAAGTGGGCGGCCACTACTGCACTCTACATCAGGGGTGTCCAACCCTACTCCTAGAGGGCCACTGTTCTGCAGGGTTTAGCTTCAACCCTAATTAAACACACCTGAACCAACTCTTTAGGCTCACTAGAATCGTCCAGGCATGTATGTTGGCATGTTTGGAGCTAAACTCTGCAGGACATTGACCTTCCAGAAGCAGGGTTGGACACTCTTGCTCTATGCTATGCATTCCTATTTGACTGCAATCTCTAACTCCATCAGGAGGTGGATCACAAGAGCTCTACTGCCTTCACTCCCACTGGTTGTCTCCACACTCTTATTTGCATGAAGTTAACCTCTGCTCTTTGTTGTGCCATAAATGGCCAAAGTGCCAAATTTCACTGAAAATAAATCACTTCAAGTTGCATTCTTGCGGCAAGCTGTTGACAATGAGAACATACCTTTTAGGAGGCTGCACTGCAACTACAACCTAAAACAATCAAATTCTCCTTCTAACTTAAATTTTCATATAGAAACCAGACAATCTCCGAACAAACGTGAAATTGTTGTGTGTGCTTGTGGTGTGGTGTGGTGTGGGTGTTTTTGAGGAGCTGATCTGACAAGCACCTCTTACGTTTATTCGAGCCTGGTAGGACACCGATCCGGCCGAGTTGTTGCAGGTGCATCGATAGACGCCCCCATCGTTGACCTGTGTGTGAGACACATTCAAGTAGCTGAGCACGTGGCCTTCCGTGGTAATGATGCGATCCATGCGGTGGTTGCTGTCTTTGATGACGGGGTCGTCGTCCAATGTCCAGGTGACGGTGGGGAGGGGGGTTCCTTTCACGTGACACACCAGTGATATGGGCTCATTCGGGCTCACCACCTTCTCGCTGAAGGCAGAGAGGATCTTTGGCGTCCCGTCTAGAGAAGTGGAAGACAGATTATGTATAAATCTCAATGTCAAAAAAATTGACCCTTATGACTTTTGTGGTCCAGGGTCACATATGTGTTTTATTTCCTTCCTTTCTGGAGCTTGACTATGGTTATTCTGAACTGATGCTGCATAGAAAAGAGCTGCATGACAATTCTTCAAAAGTATAATGCAATATTTTGCTATTTCAGTTTAAACTTTCAGAAAATATCCTAAATTATGATCTTTGACATTTAGCTGTGATTGTTGAGCACATTGCAAATGACAGTTTCTTGAGATGTCACTAAATAAATAAATAAACTAAATGGGATCTTTAATCTGTCATAAAAGGTGGACAATTTTAATTTCACATTTTTATATCTTATAAATGACATTTACAAACTTTAAAAAGATGAAAATAAAAAAAGTATCTTTAAGCAAGTAATTATGAAATGTTCGTTAAATATTCTTAAAATATTCTACTTTTTGACAAAGACAATCATCAGCCACTTATTTGGGAGGGAGAGGGTGGGGGGGTGGAAGGGGTCACTGTGGCTTGAGTGGATCTTTTTAAATGATCTATATGGTTAAATAGTTTACCAACACCTGAATAAATGCTTTTCCTAGTCATTGTTAGTTTGTTATTAGGTCATATGGGTCAAAGGACAATGCTAACATGACAGATGTACAATAATATGTCCAAAAAATTATATTCCACACCTGCAAAACCTAAATAAAGTACAGTAAGGTACAGTAGATGCTAACACTTAATGTAAATGGTGAACTTTTACATTAAGTGTAAGAGTTAAGTGTTATCTAATTAGGTACACACAGCACACAGTACAGTGAAAGCACATGCAGTACTGGAGGCAACATCAGTCACTTTGCTGTGCAAGTAAACAATAATGTGTTGACAATACATGGAAATAAAATTAAGCATGCAAATAGAAAGACCAAACACAGTACAGTATACATTTGAAATATAAAATGTAACTGTAAAGTCATTGAGAAAGAAAGAAAGAAAGAAAGAAAGAAAGAAAGAAAGAAAGAAAAAGAAAGAAAGAAAGAAAGAAAGAAAGAAAGAAAGCATTTGCATTAAGTGTAAATTCAAGCTAAATTAATTTTTATTTTTTTATTTAAAGGAATTGTTCACCCAAAAGTAAAACTGAAAAAAAGGGTTAGAATGATATGAAGGTAACAGCATGTTCATTTTTGGGTGAACTGTTCCTTTTAATTGTAATAACAAATGTAATATGTAGTATAAAAGATAATATATTTAGGTACAATAGATGATATGATGATGAAAAAGATATGCTCCCCAAAATCCATTTTTTGTCCTGTGTTTTTTGACATGATATGTTATGTCCTCACTGGCTTATTATGTACTTTCTCCAGACACTGAATGAAATGAAATGAAATTAAATGAAATTGCTAGTAAGTTTTACAAATAATTACAAATAAATGGCAAGTAACGTTGAATTAAACATGAAATTTTGAAGTAGAAAGACTGAAATAGTATTTTCAGTCTGCAAAACATTTCTCATCATTAGAAAAAAAATCATCATTTACAGTGTACTTTTAGTAATTTAATACAAACAAATAACACAATTTCTTTTACTTCCTTCCAAGTTGGACTCACCTTCCAAGACGACCTGAACTAAGTCTTGGGTGGACATCTTGCCATTTCGAGCAAAGCACTGATACGCTCCTCCATCGCTCTTGGCCATTCCCTCCATCACCAGGTTCTCGTTGTTGATGCCCGTTATACGTACATTTATACCCTGATAGATCTTCTCACCATTCCTGTACCAGGTGATTTCATACTCGTCAGAGCCAGTCACACTGCAGAACAGTGACACTTGGCTACCCACGCTGCCTCTCACCTTCCGTGGACTCACCACTGCTTTCAGAGGCTCTGGGGGAGATGGAAACACACATACATATACAATAATACACTATCAGTTACAATAATTATGTCTAAATTCAATTAAATTGACTATATCATCATTTATCCTCCACAATTTGTTGCTACACTCTAAAAAAAATGGTGCTATATAGCACTAAAAGTGGTTCTTGGCTCGTAAATCATAGGGGAACCACTTTTGGTGCTATATAGCACCATATCTTTAAAGGTGCTACACAGCACCTTTGTCAAATGGTGCTATGTAGAACCATAAGAGGTGCCATATTGCATTGTATTTCTTCAACAAAAATGGTGCTAAACAGCACCAACAGTGGTTCTTTGGCTCGTACAAAACCTTTAAAGGGGCTTAACAGGTTCTTTGTACAGCAGTGGTGCTATATAGCATCTTAATCACCCCAAAGAACCGCTGAAGAACCATACAGGAGCTTAACAGGTTCTGTATATGGTAGCGGTGCTATATAGCCCCTCAGTCATGCCAAAGAACCGCTGAAGAACCAAGATTTGGTGCTATACCCCTATGATTACGAGCCTGAACCACTTTTAGTGCTATATAGCAGCATTTTGTTTAGAGTGTAGAAAACATCTTTGTTGACAAACACCATGGTAGTCATTTTGTTTTTGTCTTAAGCAATGGAGATACTTTACAGGTGAAATTAAGTTTATTTCATAGTTTATTATCGAGAAGCTGCTTTGAAACAATCTGTATTATGTAAAGTGCTATATAAATAAATGTGACTTGTCTGAGATATTAATAATCCAAACTTTGGATCAGGGTTATTATCATTAACTAAAACTATAAACAAGACATTTTTGTTAAAAAATAAAATAATAATAATAATATGTTTGTTAGCTAATAGCAGCCCATTCACACTTGTGTGCTGACTAATGATGCTCAACTTATATTTCTTGGCACACAGCAAACACAATTTAAATTTTAATTGCTTATAGGTATCATTTACATGAATTGTTTTGGTTTGCAAAACAATAGTGAAAAGATCTGCCAAGATTTAATCTGTCAAAGGGGACTTATCATGAAACGTTTAAATACAAACCTCTGAAAAAGCTAGATCGTTCAGAGGTTGTAATAGTTGTAATAGTGTGAATGCTACGATGGTTAAATACTGTCACAAGATATCTTACGTTTAACCACCAGCCGTCCGACCACTTTGGCATTCCCGAAGCTGTTCCACACCTCACACACATAACTGCCTGCATCACTGGGTCGTGTGGCCTCGATGAGAAGGCCCGATACACTCTGGTGGTACCGGCTGTCTGATTCTAAGGGGCTGTTGTCCCTCAGCCAGCGATACCTGGGCGTGGGGTGACCGGACGCTTTACATGGGAGCTCCACCCGATGACCTACCATAACCTCCCTCCGTTCAAACCCATCCAGACTCACTGGAGCAGAGTCCACAGGTTCTAAAAGAGAGTGAGAGAACATACATTTTTTTTATCATCATTCGAAAATCCTGATTTGGTGCTCAATTAATGTGAACAATTATAAAAAAGGGCTCTTATTATCATGCCACTTCGGAAGGATCATGTGACACTGAAGACATGCTGCAGAAAATTCAGCTTTGCCATCAGAGGGATAAATTACATTTTAAAATATATTAAAAAAGAAAACAGCCATTTTAAATTGTAACAATATTTCACTACTTGTACAATATCTTTGATCCAATAAGGTATCAGATACAGTGCATGACCATGGAAGTAAACTACAACACTACTTCCATATACAGATGAATAAGAGACCACAGTAAATGTAATTTTCACTTCAACAGCAAAATAAAATATCAATCGTGCTTGTCCTTGTGGTGGCAATCACTCTATCTGTCTTCCCATGACACCACTGATTCCAGAGTAATTAGTCTCATCATTTACAGCTCAGGTGATTGGCTCAAAACAACCTGGCTGCAGATCTGACTATGAGTTGTAGTCTCGCGTAGCCAGACCTTCAGACTGACGGCTGAAGGTCTGGAATCCATGGCAGCTTCCATTGGCCAAGGCCAATGAAACGGCCTATTCAAACCATGAGGCCGTTTGAACAACTAATCACAGTTCGTTTCTTTCAGCGTCACGTTTTGGGGTGTGGAAATGTCTCCTCAATAACAGTGTAAAACTCTCGGACGTATTTTAAAGATTCTATGCTGCAAACTTAAAATCCAGCATTTAGTTGATCCTGATAAGCGCTCGTCGTCACAGTTGTAAACACGACGGCTTTCTTCTTTCGTGAGGGGTTTGGTGTCACGTCATCTTTGTTTCCAGGCAGAACGTTAAAAAACGCGACATTTGTATAATTCTGTATAATTCAACCAATCCGATGACGACTTTGAAACTCCTGAAGTGTTTCCAATTTTGTGTGCCATATGCATCAGACGTTCAGCCAGCGGTCCGTGGGCGTGACGTCTGAGGCTGAGACTACATGAGCAAAGATCAAATTGTGAATTTCAAATTGTACACCTCCTGGTCCTACCCAAGCAAATACCATTGAGATAAATGGGAAGCCAGGCATTACAGGCTACAAACTTGGTTTGCTTGTGAGGTCACATACACACCTTCTTTGTTTTCTTTAATCGGTTAAAGGTCATAAACAGTTTAAGCAAAAAAAACAAAAAAAAAAAACAATTGGCACATTTGGGTTTTTGTAAACCCTTATAACAGATTTGTATTAAAAACAAAGTGTTAAGTTATCGCGTATTGTCGTGAATGTAACTGACTTAGCCCAACCCAATCTTATGAGAATTTGCACATGGCAAAAAATGATCTCCTTACACCTGTCACCACCATTTGGACTTTTAGTTTGTTTTCTCTCCTCATGTGTTCTGTGACCTAGTTTTCCCTCGTATCTGATAATGTCATTTTGTTTAGCTGTGTCGTGTCATTAGTCCCTCTTTTGCCCGTGTATTTAAGTTCCTGTCTGTTCAGTTCTAGTTTGTCGGGTCTTGTCTATTGTATATGTGTGTCACCAGCCTTCCCTTGTGTGGATTTATTAAAGACTGTTACCCTTCATCTTCATCTTTGCGCGTGTTCATTCAATACCGATACGTGACAACAATTCAAATGATACCGTAGAACAGTCTCTTGTACCTTATTGCTTAATTGCTTTGTTGTGTTGTTGTTTTGTTTTACTTTTTTATATTAAATTTAAATTTGAAATGCAAAATGTGTAAATAAATATGAATTTTTGACCAAATCACGAAGCGCTGGCATTTATCTGTAGATATATGAGAGAAGGTTTATGTGAAGCCGTGACAGCAACACAAAGGCCCTCACCTGATAAAAGCAGTCGGGCACTGTTGCTCTGTCTGGTCTCCCCTGTGTATCGGTGCCGCGTGGTACAGCGATAAATATTCACCGCGTCCTCTGACTGCACATCCTGAATATACAAGGCCCCCATGGATGTAATAAGATATCTTGGTCCTGAAAAAAGAACAAAATATTGTGGTTAGAATCGCTAACCCCAATTAAAGGCATAGAACATGCTGTACTATGTTATTTGACTTCATATTCCGTCAAAAACAAATGTATGTATAAACATTTATTACTTTCATAGGATAAGAGAATCCACACGTGATGTCTCTTTGAAGCCAGCGCTGGCAGACCTGAGGGAGCGGAGTATTGAACTATTGGACGTGACTGTTTTGCAACTGAGCCAATCGCTCAGTCAGTCGCCCAGAGCTTGAAACAGAAAAAGCTTTCAACAACTGCAGCCATTCTTACAGTTCACACATACACAGCCGGAGAAGCGTTACAATTAGGATTGTAAGTTCTTGAAATCTTATTCATTTATTTTCAGGATTATATTGCGTACACTAAAATGACTGCATAAATGGACACAAATTACTGTGATGTTGATGCGTACAAGATGAGAAATGGATCTTGTGGCGCACAGGGGTTGAAAAGAGAGAGGGAGACAGACAGAAAAGGAGAAATAGAGAGTCTGCAGCTATAGCAAGCACTGACCTAGTTAGAAATGAGAGTCCAGGATTTGATACCCTAGAGGGGGTTATAGCTTCTAGTTTACATGCAGTCGTCTGAGACCTGCTACCAGCAATGCAAATGGAAACCTGGGAAAACGCATCTGTGCACTGTTGTTTTGAAAAGGTTAAAATTAGAAAGGGGGGGAAATTCAAGCATGATTCTTAGATTAGCTAAACTGTGTTGTGGGATTTGAGGATCACATAATTTCACAGCTATTTCATGGCGTGTTTTTTAAGTGGGCCCTTTTCAGGAAGCGATGATTATGATTACATATGTGAGAGCTTACACACTTTCAAATTCAAGAGAAACATTTTGATCTGACATATAGAATAGAATAGAATAGAATAGAAAATATATTGTGACTTGTGACACATCCAGGTCTGGTAGAATTTCAAAGACCACACATTTACACAAGCACACATTTTTTGACACCACCTCATCCTGTTTGGATGTATTAGCTATCAAGATAATGTGTACAAATACACACAATGCCTTTGAAAACCCTCTCTTTTTAAAAGAAACTAAAACTGGCAAAAGAGAGAGGGAAAGAAACAATACCATGGTATTACTGTAGAAAAAAAAGATGTCACACCTAAATACGGATAAGTCACACCGGTGTATAAGTAACATTTCTTTATTACATTCAGAAATAATGAAAAAAAGGAAATGTAAATGCCGGGCCTAATTACATATTTTAAAGCATAACTGAAACTACTGGCATGTGGGAAATGCACCACATATAAACTTTGGCCCATGTTCCTCTTTCATGTTTTGCGTGCTTGACATTAATTGCATCATATAAAGCACAGCATGTTTCAGATGATAAAAAGATGACTTACAGTCCAAAAAAAAAAAAGGTTTTATGGTTATTTTGCCCATATAGCCACAGTACTGGTATGTGTGTGTAAGATACTTTATTTAATATAATTTTTTTTTCTTTGCATTTCAAAAATGTAATGCATTTTGTGGACAATTATTAGGCATTTACTTAAAGTAAATATGGAATCTGCATCCACATTATTCAGATATTTTTTTTTTTAGTATGTTACAATATGTTTAATTAATACAAACTTTAAGGATTACACATCATAATCAGCAGAGAAAATTTATTTTCAAAGGCCTATAAAATGAAGAATTTATTAGAGGCAAACAATTTGCCAAACAAAATAACCTAAATATAAATTCAGGATCATCTCAATTGACCAACTAACAACATGTTTAACTCCAATGTCGTCTGCCGACGCTCCACGTGGGTGACAGAAGGCTGGACAACATGTTCCCAGCTAATCAATGTTAAATCCAGGATCCAGACTGCCTGTTCCTCAGGGGATGAGAGCACTAATCAGGGATGATTAAGGTCAGAGTTCCTGGTTAACCTGGACTTGGATCACCACACCCTCCTGCCACACGGCCGACGCAAGACCATACTGAGACATGGAGTTTGAATACAAGTGCCAGGACATCATTTAAGGAATAAATGGGTAAATCTCACAAAACTTATCAAGAACAAGTCCATCTTTCATTTTGCAAAATCAACAGCAAGAAATAAATAATATTTAGCATCAAGAAAATTTTGAAATAAACACTGTTTATGCAGTTTTATTTGCATATTTATCATCCGATTTATATCATCCATCCTTTGTCTTTCATTCTTTTTTCTCTTTACTCTTTTTCCAGCGCCCTTCTCCAATTGTTAGCATGAATAATTAATTTGCAGTGCAGTCCCAGTAGTGCACCAAGACACAACACAATAACCTTTTCCACTTCACAACCATCTCCAAAGTTTGTCGAAAATGACATTGAAAAATACCCAAGATATTCTGGGTGTATAAATGAACTAAAAGCTCACAAAGTTGAAAAGACTGAAATTTGGTCCCTCAGTTTCAACCATCACATCTCTCAGCGATGCATCTGTTTCATGACTCTTCTGTTTGGGTTGCGTTTATGGTCTTGTGTCATTCAAGCAAACAGACAGCCTCTCATATTTCCTCCATAAATTATTGAATTTTGTTGCAAACCATGCAAAAAAATGACCGGCAGCCACAGAAATGATTCATCTATATTTCAAAAGGATAAATACATTGTGCATGATGTGCCGTATGAAATAATCATGCATCTGGAGTGAGGCTGATACTGCATTCTCTGTGCATGATTTACTGTGGATGCTGGGTTAGTCAACGTCAAAATAAATTTGCTTTCTTAATTCAGGTTCAATTTAATTTAATGCAAAAGTATCTCCTTGATATTTCTGCTGCAATATATCAGAATAAACACAAAATATGACTATTAATTAAATACTCATAGCAGTGCGGATCTGGACCAGTGCAAGTCATTGCCAGAAAAACTTGTGCTCCCACAATGCAACTGTTCCAACTCAGCAGGGTGCCTGGGTTGAGAAAGCAGTGTACGTCTCTTTCAAAGACTGATAATATGAATTCAGAGGCCTGTCGTCTCTGGACTAACAACAGGATATTTCTGTTGCATGCTGGGAAAGTGTGGAGAAAGCGGGAGCATTGAAATTCATTTCAAATCCAGTGGATTACTACACACTTCTGTGGGCTAGTACTTCAAAAGTGCACACAGGATGAATTTCAGACAAATAGAAATGCCTAATGAGCCACTAAAAGCACTAAGTTTAAACATACAGTCAATAATTGATTATAATTTATCCGAAAAAATTGAGATATCCCAAAATCCTGGTCATAAAACAGTACACAGTATATACAGTGGCAGGTATTAACTTATTTATAGCAATTCGATAAAAAAATCTTTATTCGGTAGCGCAGCTCTCATGATAGTTTCATTGATATTATTAGCGGAAGTGTGCAAGCTGAAGAGGAGAGCAAGAGCAATCACGACCCAATTACAGCGCTTGCTCAACTAGAGCAATTAACACATTTATATCAAATGAGTTCAATTAGTGAACCAGGTCCTCTCGAATGCGTTAAGAGACAAGAGGATATTCTGCTGTGCTAAGCGAATATGCTAAATGCTAAATATGCATATGCTAAAAGAAAACCTATCTGCTATACTCCACAAATAACCAGTGCTGACTCAAGATTCTTGCATTTATGCAACATTCATACATTTTTTTGAGACAATATCATGTTTCTTTAATTAAATTAACCGAGGCCAACCGAAGCTGAATTCTTTAAAAAACGAGCACCACAGTGTAATTTTTTTGTCATCTGGTTCTGACATTAAAAGATCCTATCTTTTAAAAATAATTTATTGCAGGACTGTTTTGTTATTTATGAGTTTGTAAAGATGTAAAAATGCTGTTTTTAAATTGTAAGTCATGATGTAATTTAGATGAAGAAATTATAAAAACTGGTAGGTTATGATGACTTTAATGTATGGCAAAGAACAATAGATCTGTATAAATCATTTGTATTCCAGAAAATGTTCAGATTTGTCTATAAATGCTTGTGTTTTCAGCTGGCACAACATTTTTGAAGAGTTTGAGAATAGTGTCATGTCAGCAGGTAGCGTACATGAGGACTAATCAGACCTCCTGTAAGACTTGATATCAGATGCACAGGCCCCGGATTTTAATAGGGTCTGTTCTCAGCGATTACACTCATACAATTCGATCAGTGCCAGATAAGTATCAGCATCTGAGACCAATCTGTGGAGGGGAAATTAACACTGATGTAATAAGTTCCATTCGTCATTATTAGAGAGACACACTGACAGCTAATGTCATCGTAACCCCCATAAAGCTCACACGCACACATCAAAACGAGTCGCTACAAGAGCATGTGTGGCTCTTTGTCCTACCCCAACATCATATGCAGCAACAACTAAGTGGCTCCACTGCAGCAGCTTCCCGATCTGGGGTGTGTTTCCCAAAAATATCATTAGCTAGCTATATTACGGAGTGTCTATTTACACTAAGTGCAAATAGCCCGAATTGTTGGCAGAAGCTATTTACACTAACTCCGCCCACCAACGTGTGATTGGGCTAGTCAACACTACAAAAGACGATCATCTTACAACAGCTCCAGTGGCGTAGATGGTAAAGTGCATATCGTAGTCTTTTTGAAGCAATCGACCCAGGTTCTAATCCGCCCTAAAATTCTCCCTTTTAAAATCTCATATCACTTCAGAAAGGCATTTATTTTCAATAAAAATGAAGGAAATAATCAAAAAGTTCAAAATAAAGTATCGGGTAGGGTTAGGGAAGGTATAGGGAGGGTTTTATTGTCCCAATAAGGTGGCATCCATTTAATAATTTGAATTTAAATTATAATTTACACAACACGTTATTATTGCATACTGTTTTATAATGTACTACGTACAATACTGAGGTGAAAATAATTGCCACTATTTGCAATAAGTAGTATAAATAGCAGACAATGCTATTTTAACATAGTGTAAATAGAATCCATTGTTATTTGCACTTAGTGTAAATAGCCGCTGCTGCTATATTAACAAGTTCTGTTATTACCAACATAGTGCAAGGAATCAGCGTTTTCTGAAATTATACATTAGTTGCAAACTTGCATCAAACTGTGATGCATGTAAAGCACATGCCGAATACATACTGGATGTTAACATGATGTAAAAAATTAATGTCTTTCTGTTACTTGTGTAAATAATTATTTGAGATCTTGAATCGGTTAAATAGTAGAAGTTATTATTTCACCACCTGCATGTGACGTCATTAACTACGGTTCTATATTGTTGAATCTCTGTTGAATCTTGTTGCATTTCCCTGAGAAATTTTGCATTCTCTTGCAAATCATTTGTGATTTCTTGCAACAAAAAAAAAGCACTGAAATACAGTTTGTAATCCCATATACTATTTACATCACATAAATTTTGTAAGTGAACAAAATGTATCTTGGGGGAAAGCAAAAGTTTAAAAGCATTGAAATTTATTTTTTCCTCCCTTGGCATTTTTTTCCACATCTGTAGGAAACAGTCATAACTAGCATGTTAATTTTTCCAACGATGCATCATACTACAGTGGTTAAACAGTGAGTTATGACATTGTACAGGAATTACACCCCAGCCCAACACAGTGACACTGGCTTAACCAATGGCTTGATTTTTAGGGTGGCAGATGTGGGAGTGTTTTGGACACCTGTTTGAAAACAGTCATTATTTTTGCACTTTCCTTTTTTCTGTCAGGACCACTATTGTCAAAGATGATTGACAATTAGCATACAGTTTGGATTGGCGGTATGGTTCTGTTCTGATCAAGAACTCCCTGAGCATCCATGCAGCCTAGCATGGATGAGAGCAGGGAGAGCAGCGATGAACCCCCAGGGTAAACAGAACAGAACCAACAAATGTATTGCAGATATCGTTAAAGTTCAGTAATTTTATGTACACATTTTAGAATTAGTCTGATTCAAAGGAGAATCAGAAGGCTGAATCCTGACTGACAGAGGAGGAGTTGGGGATGGAGGAGGGTAATTAGCTATTGAGGAATGCAAAAACTGCTGATAATACTGAAGGACCTTTTGGATGCTTAGATAGGTGTCGTATTCCTATAGGTAGATGGGGATCAGCTGAGAGTCAGCTGATGCGAGCTTGACTAACGTGACCTGCCAGAACTAACGCTACGCTTGATGTTTGCTGCAAATAGTCCACAAACTTCACCTTTAAAGAAAAGGCATCATAGCAGGAACAAGCAGAGGCGAACTGAGGGTATGAGTTTGTGTATGTCGAGAGAAAGTGTAAGCAAATGACACACATGGCTTCATTATACTGGAGCTTGTTAAACACTACCTGCAGCCTGAGGGCATGTCCATCTCCCTGGCCAGCTGCTGTCTGTCTGACAAGAGCTCGGCTATTTCCAGATCTGCTGTAAACCCGCTACCTGACTGATGCGATAATTTGCCCAAGAGCTTTAGCTCCCTCTTATACCTTACCACTTGGACCCTTTTCCTTCAATGGGAACACTAACTACTGTAAAACACCAAGGTTTGTTGTTATGGTGGCCAGTTACATAGGAGGTGTGCATCATCTGGAAAGTTTTCTGTTCTGTTTTAAACAATATATACAAAAAAAAAAAAGGAAATAATAAAACAGAAATAGTTGATTCATATACAAAAAATAAAAAAAAATGCTTATAGCTTCATGTCCATTGATGACATCACAAGCAGCATAAATCTGGCAAAGAATCTCTTTTCCACTTGCATCTTCTCAGCTGCACAAACCCTTTCTGAATGACTCATAAATTTGAAAATATATATAGTCATCCTGCAGTGTAGTCATGATTGCATATGTATAATTCTGAGATTCAATATCTATTCAATGTGTCTGCAATACAGCATGAAAACATTCTGTGAGGAACAACTTTCAGTAGTTGCTCACAACGTTTAGGAGGATTCTGAACATTATTCCACTCTTTTTACAATGTTCAGCAGATGTTTTGACAGAAGGGTTGCTCTGAAAATACAACATGATACATTCCAGATGATACCTTATACCACAGAGTCTCTGCATTGTAACATCAAATTGTAACATTTTCTGAATATTATATTGTCCTAGTCATTAAACATTAAAGATTTTACACGTGAACCCTATTCCATATGTACATGCTAATCACTTGAGCAAGTTATGCTATATGCTATACTCAACTTCTGTTCCAGCAGCACAGAAGGTGGACTGACACTTAACAAATGACAATAACACTTTCTACGTACAGGAATTCCTTTTGCAATAGTTAGCAACACGTTGATAAGTGATTAGATTCATGTAGTTACTCAAACTTCCCCAGGTCTTACTAATGAGCTCATGGAACGCACTTTATCAGTAGATTAGTTTGACAAGACACGGGGTCAGCTCCATTACAAAAGCCAGGAAAAGCCTGTAAAAATTGACTTAATTTTTAATTGAAGTGGTTAGAGGGCATTTTTGAGACAATCAGTCTATTTCTGCAGTCTTACTCTATTGTAGCCTTCAGCTATACAGTAGCTCCTTTACAACCATTTCCTTTTCCCTCCTTTCCAGATGATTAGTCCTCCTCTTCTTCTCAACATGTGATAATTACCGTGAGCAAATATATCTTTGATGGAGCTTCAGAATTTCATAAGAGCACATGCGGTCCGGAGCAACGGTAAATGAGAGAAAGGAAGTTAAATAAAACAACAGATTTCTGTGTCATGGCATATAGTCGTGGAGTGATATTCAACTCTGTGATGTGTGACATTAACCAAAGGTCACTTCCAGAATCATACAACAGCTGGAGGAATGCATTTCCCTCTGGGGCTTAACATGTTAGGTCTGTTCCCAAATCAAGTCAGCTGCCTCGCAATACACTGCCTACGTAGGAAGTTAGCTTTCAAGTAAGTATCCTTATTGTAATGGAATCTGCAAGTGATTGATCTAAATTTTCTCATGAACACACAAATAGTGCTTCTAGCTTGAAGCTCACAAGTCACCTACTAGCAATAGAGTTGAGGTTAGCATGTTACTAATACTCTAAAAATCCAGATTGAAATAGTCAGTGTTTTTAATTTTACTTTACAGTATGGAATAAAATATATTGAATATTAACCCTCTACATTTTGAGTAAATCACTCGCATATTGCCAGTGCAATCGTGGTTTCTCATTATGATTCAATTAATGTAAATTGTGTAAATTACATCACTAATGTCATAGAATAGCATAGTTTAATATTAGTGGGGCACACTGTAACGCAGTGTTACATCATTTCCCCATCTGCGCAACTGGAATTTAAGGCTCCGTTTACACTAGTGTGTTTTCGTTTTAAAACGGCGTTTTAGAATGACAACGATCCCCGTTTACACTGGCGTTTCCGCTGCGTTTCAGAAACGATCTCCATTTACACTACACAACCGAAAACGCATGTCACGTGACCATTCATGCAGGTACAACCATAGATATTTATAGGTAGATTCCCTATTATTTAGATGGCGGACGCGTCTGCTTGCTTCGAATGGGGGATCTACCCATACATATCTATGGGTACAATAATGAGCATGATGTTATTGTTTACACGGTCATCAAGGATATGCAGTGCGAATGTGGGCAGCCACGCCATCGTTTTCAAAAGTCTCTGTTTTCGACCTCAAAAACGCCGGAGAAGTGAAAACGATAGGCGTAACCGTAGCAAAAGTTATGTGTTTTTAAACGAAAACGCACTAGTGTAAACGGGGCCTAAAACTGGTTAGTGTCTCCTACTAGTTAGCGAAGCATTAAAAACTAAAAAACCTAATACTGATAAATAACAGATTGGAGATTAAAATAGCAGATTTGTCTCAGTTTAAATTAATACTAAAAACTGAGATGAAAAATCTACTTAAGCCAGAAATGTACTTTTACTATGGTAAAATACATGTTCAGCGATATCTTCAAAATATTTTTTTAATTTTGGCGCACTTTTTTCTCTTTATATTTTTTATATGGCAACTAGGGGTGTAACTGTACTCGATCTCGGTCTTTCGGTTCGGTAAGCACGTGTACCGAACACATCATTCAATTTTGACAAAATTGAGCATTTTGCTAAATATTAGACTACTTCATTATATTTACTTACCTGTTAGTGATGTCTTAATTGTGTAATGTAGGTTTAAATAAATATTTTATGAAAGAAGTTATGACTCTGTACATTATTAGGCCTATATTGCATCAACAAATAGAAATTGTATAATTTGGTTAATTTAAAAACAATTTACATGTTTGCATACTTTTTTTAATTTGAGTGTTGATTATTATATTTAAGTTTGGGCTCTGTTGTTAATTGTAAAAGGGCTCCCTATAGTTTGGAGCAGAAGCTGAGGTAGATGTTTTGTCCCTAGGAAAATTGTAATTATAATTTAATTTATTTAAAGAAAGAGCTATTTGTTCAGTAAACCAATGTTAAATAAAAAAAAGAAGGAAAAAAAAGAAAAAAGCTATTTATGTTTTTTTTTTTTTCTCCTGTTGTACTGAAACCATACCGAACCGTGACGTCAAAACTGAGATACGTACTGAACGGTCATGTTTGTGTACCGTTACACCCCTAGTAAATACCGTACATTTTGTTATGCTAGCGTGTGTGGAAATATTTAAACCACGTGTGTTACTACTAACCCCGCATCAGTTTGCCTCATAGCACCCCTACTAAGCCTCATAGGCCTCGTTTACACTGTCAGTTAAATGTGACTCAATTCCATGTGGCTCATATGTGACACAGATCGGATCTGTTCTATGACAGTGTAAACAGGAAAAAAACGCATGCATTCGGATATAGCGAGATCGGATTCAGGCCTCATTCATATGTGGAAATAAATCGGATATAAATCGGATATGTGCCAATGCAACTGTCATGTAAACAGGCAGATCGGATTTTCTGAGGCATCGCATTCTTTACGTCATTAAAACTTGACAATTTGGTACTTCTCCGCGGTTTAATGACGTTATGTGGGACCCATGCTGGCAAAATGAGTGTAAAATGCGCACAGGCTGTTTTGAGCTACAGGCAAAAAAAAAAAAAAAAAGTGAAAAATGTCGATTTTAGTCGAATTTGAGGTTTTCACAAAAAATTGTTAATTAAGCCCTCGTTTAGCTATCCCAATGCTCCAAATAGTAATTAAACATCTAAAAGTATCTTTAATTGTATATTTTCTGAGAGGATTACCTTTTCTCCGCTCGCTTCTCGTGCTGACTGTCATCTGAAGAGCATAACTGCGCTTCTGACGGCGCGCGATCCCGATAAATACACAGAATTACAGTATTTCAGTATTCCCGCAATCATAATCTGTTCTGTCTTAAGTGAACGCTTGGGGAACTGATGGGGAAAAACATCTGATGTGTAACTTTATATGACTTGTGCGTTACAGTAGGACGTCTGTCTCAATGTTATATATATCAATAAAAGAAAAGAGGGAATCACTCGTAGCACTTCATTGAACTGCTTTTTGTAGTTTTAATAATCAATTTATTTGTAATGAACACACTGAAGTGACTTTTACATTTGATAATTTGTTTTTCGTAGGCTATATGAATGCTTTTGTTTAGATGTAAAATGATAAAGGTAATGCATTATTTGTTTCTTTCTAGACTATTTATTCATATACTGTTTTTTTTTTGCATCTGTTCTTAAAAAAATAGGAAAGATAAAATAAAAAACAGCTATATTGTGATTATTAATATAGTAGCCTAATTATTAATAAGAAAAGAACTAGAGGAACACATAATCAACCTTGCTGATATCGACTTTAAACGGGTGTAGCAGTCTTTTTTTGTCCGATTCCAAAAAAAATCATACATAATTTTGAAGGTCTTTTAATGGAGACTGTGAAAATAAAAATAACACATTTTTCAAATTTGCACGACTGGTTTTGTCAGCACAGGTCACATTATTCTCGGGAGGAAGCACGTGTGGAGGCGCTAAATGACAACAACGCATGCGGGATGCTTCAGATGGTATGGCAAGTGTAAACACATGAATCGGATATGGGTCACAATTGAAAGAACGTGTAAACGGACAGCCAAAAAAATCGGATATAGGCAACAAATCGGAATTGAGCATCAAGACCTGCAGTGTAAACGAGGCCACAGTGTGGACTTTACGCTTCAGTTTAAGTAAAATCTTGCAAATGGCTGGTAAAATCCTACCCAGGCAACTTTCTGACACTGAAGAATCCAAATGAAGCAATATGTTGCTGGATTTGCACAATTGTATCCAGTTTATCTCTTTGCCAGCGCTTAGAGTTGGCCAAGAGTTAATGAAAGCTGCTAGTGGTCCAGACTCTGTACAGGCCACGTGGTCACACAATGCCTAATTTCAACCTCAATTTCCTCTCAAATGAATGGAGGCCCACCCCCATGCTCTCTGCCTGCCTTTTAATTGGCCTGCGTTAGATTCGCGCCATTAAACCACCGCTGTTAATACAGAGCTCCCATTGGTCTTTTTTCTTCTTCCATTTGCTTTGGCAGAACCCCAAACATTTTTATCGCTCATTTCCACACAGCATTCGCCATGAATATTTAACACTTCAGGCCTGTGATTCATAATACAGAGACATTTCCTTCTTCATGACTCAAACATATAAAGTCAATAGTGTTTATAGATGTTTGATGTTTTCAGTTTCCTTTAATAAAATGACATGCAGTGATATTCAAAATAAGCAATCAGCCACATTTAAAACTGCAATGTGAACAATAGCTGATTATTTTTGTTGCAACTTTCTGTTATGTCAGGTAATATATTTATAAGTGCAAATGATTGCATTTAATGAATATGCATTTAAAAAAAAAAAAGAAAATATTGATTATGCAGGAAGCATGTTTTAAAATAAATGAGGCACTCAAGGTTATGCGATGCTACAGTCTTAAATGTAATGCTTAAATCTAGTATAACTTTGACATAAAAAAATATTTAATAGCAATTTCTTCAATTATTTCATAATTATATTTTTAAAGTAAATAATTAATTTAAATAATTTTGATAACAAAGGTTTGTAAGCCCCAATTGAGAATCAATTTAATAACTAAATAATTGATCAACAGTGTTATTTTAGTATAACTGAAACACTAATATATATATATATAGAGAGAGAGAGAGAGAGAGAGAGAGAGAGAGATTTTGAATGAGTTCTTATTTATATATGTTATGTTTCATTTGTCATTTGTTTAAATGTAGTTTTTTTATTATATTCATTTCTTATAGTTTATTTTTGTACAGTAAATTGTTAATATTTTTTTATTATTATTTTATTTCAGTTGAATTTTATTTAAATTATTATTTTAACTGATTTCTATGGTATCAGCTCTAGTTTTAGCTAACTATAATAACCTTTTTGATGAAGTAATTTTGTGAAATCTTATTTTGACTGATGGGTTAAAAGAGAGAGAGAGAAAAAAAAAGAAAAAAATAAGAATCACATGCTAAGATTGAGAAACACATCTGATAGAGTAATAATTAGTCACCATTCCTCACTATTCCTCACAGCACAGCCAGTGAAATTGACAAGTATCAGCCGCAGCGGTACGAGGCCTTTGAAATACTTCACATAAAATTCACAATGCCCCTCGCTCCCCCAGAGCATGTTGTTCAAGATGAAAGACTCTGAAACTGTCCGCAACCCCTCTTCCCTCATGAAACAGAGACAATACTCCAGCCATTCCCCACTGCATATGTTTATTCTCTTCTTTCATCTGTCAGTCTCTCTAAAACTCAAACACACACAGAGCATATCTGCAGCCAGTATCATGTTTTATTGAGGCACTGTGTTATTGGCAGTGTGGACTTCCTTTGCAATGTAGCTTGTTAGTGCTTAATTACAGCCAGCAGGATCAATTATATGCAATCTGCGTTCATTTCTATGTGATTACCCCACCAAATCAGAATCAAGCTGACGTGAGAGCACACAGAGGAAATCCGTCTATCTCTATGTGCTTGGACTTCATCTTGCAAGCTGCGCAGGTTAACGTTTCTTCATTTGGCTGGAGCTACAGCTCACTTGATTCAGGTCTCATCAACATCCCACTGTTAAAGGTGAAGTGTGTAATTTAATGCGTTCTTGTATACCGGTTTAATGTGCAAAGACAGTGATAGCTTAAACCATTTCTAGGATGAATTCCTGAAAAGTGTCAACATTATAAGCGGGAGGAGAGGGATCACTCATAGTAAAAAACAAAGAGAGAAATCAAATGATTAATATGGTGGCTGTGGAAATCAGTGCTGCTGGTGTTAATAGTTACAAATTAAAACTATTATATCAGTAATTAAATTAAAGCTGAAATAAAAGTAGAATTTAAATATTAGAAGGAAAAATGAGGGGGAAAAACATAAAATAAGTGTAAGCTGAAGTACTAAAATTATTAAAACTAAAACTGAAATAAAAATAAATTAAAACTAAATAAAATATTTAAAAAAATAAAATAGAAAATGACAAAAGCACATAACAAAATGACAAAAACTTTAAAATTAAAATGCTATTATTATTATTATTAATAATAATATATATGCATGATTTGAGCTAAAGGAACAAAATATGCTACCATTATTGCACTGGATTTTATTGCTTATTTGAGATAAATTATTGTTACATAATCCTGACAAACAGTTTCTGAAACATCAATCTTTCCTTATTCAAGAAGACTGTTGTACTATATTGAATTTTCAATAAAGCACTATAGAGGAACTGCAGTGAAAAATGGTAACATCTAAATTAACCACTGATTTAGATGTTCAATTTGAACACTAAATCAACTTAAATACATAAATGCATACCAACAAAACTAATTGTATGGGTTAAATAAGGTATAAATATTTCTTTAAGGTAACAATTGCATGTTACCTCTTTTTACAGTGTGTTTGTGTGTGTTTTTTTTTTTGTGTTTTTTTTAGTAAGAGAACCTGGCCTGGTTTAGTTAATGCAATGTATAATTAATTACTATTATAATTATTATTACTGGTGGTAGTGGTAGTATAGTACTAGTAGTGGTATTTATAGACTCCTAACCCTAAGTAATTAACTTTTAATTACCATTACATGTTTGTGATACTGAAATCATGCAGCTTATTTAGGATTAGTGTGCTATAAAATAGTTATTACTGTAGTTATTGTATAACAATTACTTTTGGTGTTGCCAGCAGCATAGAAACTACACGCTTCACCTTTAAGATATTTTTTTTTCTCTTCCAAACACTCACCGAGGCTGATTTCAATTCCTCTAAAAGAATGAAAAATGACTTTGGCCGCATGTTTTCATAAAGAAGTTCTTAACTGCCGCAGGCTGATCTAATTACAATCTTGCCTCCAGCTATTTGGTTTGATCTAAGTGTGCTTTTAACAGTGACTGGGTCCTCTCTGCATGTACTTATGCAAATCCCAGCAGAGTGCATACTCATGCAGACAGCTGAGATGAACACGTCTGGAACAGATCTCCTGCCCCAAACCCCTGTCCTCCTGACCGCCTGAGACGGAAGCACAGTTATGTGTGATTATCAAACAAAATTAGCACTGTTTAATCATTCATAGCGCCGCTCTGTGCGATCTCTGTTTGTGCAAGGCTGCTATGAATTAAACACGGCCATCAAAGACTCATTTAGCACCATTTAGAGACAGAGAATCTGCTAAAAACAAATAGGACTTAAACTGCAGGATTATAGCAGACACCCAGGGGCGTTGCACGACTGCCGTGAATTGCAGCTTTAATATTTAATATTTACAGTTTAATATTGGCTCCATCTATTGCTGTGTGTAATGGTGACTTATTGTTTGGGGTTGTACAGCAAACATTTCATATGACTGTGGATGTGGAAACAAACACGCAAACTGAAGAATCAACAACGAACGGTGTTATTCAAAGCTGACGATGCCTTGTGTATTCTTATGAGACTGACTCACCTCAATAATAATAATAATAAACTCTTTCCAAACATTTGAGTGCCAAACCCATGCCAACAGTAAAATTAGATAAAGCTCTGCTTCTGCGAGAGCAACATAACTACCACAGCTATCCTGTATAAAAGCTAAAGAAAATACACAGTACATTGAAAATTTAAGATGAGAATCAAATACAGTAGAAGCCTTGAAACTGATTTAGCATGATCTAAAGTAGGATTTAAAAATGAATAAATAAATAAATACATACATACATACATTAATATTTTTTTTATTTAGTTTTAGAAATGTTATTGTTTTGCCATTTTTATCATTTTTAATGTCGATTTACACATTTTAGGCTTAATATTAAGAAATGTGCATTGTGCACAAGTAGTACTCCAAATAAAGTTTCATTATAAGTCTTGAGCGATATGTCAGTAAATATGTTAATAGACTTGAACTATACTTAGTATGAATAAATGTAACTTTTTTACTAGGGCATGCGCATGCATACTGTATTACGTGTTCACATAGTATTTCTTTACAAAAAGACATCACCAACTACTGGCCTGTACAGTGTTTTAAATCATTTTTGTGGATCCATGTGAACGGGGATCACTTTGACATGATCAGAATTGTATGCGAAAAACGCAAATGTTGTTAGCACATTGTTGTCATGTAAACATACCCTAATAGCTATTTAGTTGAGGAAAATAAAGCCTTTGCTGCCAGCCTTGCAAATCTTGTTAACGCAGTAATTTTATGTAATAATGACAATTAATTATGGCAATTGCTAGATAATAAAAAACAAATAATAATTAAATAAACTAATGATCAAAAATAACAATGAAAACATTACAACGTCAAGCCACATTTAAGGGTGAATAAAACAAAACAAACTTCTCAAAAGTGATTGTTTTAGCAGATCAAAAAGAAGTGTCACTCAACTTGGCTTACAGGATATATTATAGGATACATTTTCTAAGAGATGTAACGTGTGTCTGGGGCTGGGCAGCCTGAACTTAACCAGAGGGCTTGACCTTTACTTCAGCAATCTATGTTGAATATGCACCATCAAAGTGACTCATAGCCCAACTACAGCTGTGCTGTGACACCATGTTGCACCTTTTGAAAATGAAAAGGCTAGGTCACTTAGACCTGCAGGACACAAGGTTAGCGTACTTGTGTCGTGCAGCGATCATTAAAAGCTCTTCGCCATATTCTTCAGCCCACAGAGAGGTCATGGATGCCACTGTATAGTTATATCTCACCCATCCTTCTACAGAGGCTCCTCATATACGCTGGAAATATTAGGGCTCTTCATAGAAGCGCTTCAATAGAGGAGGCTTAAAACACTGAAAAGCAGTAGATGAACATTATATTGTTTGTTTTTATGTGATTATTCATCAGGATCTGTAGTGTGGAATTTCTGTGCAATTAGTGGCACCAGATGGAATTGAAAAAGAATGTTTCCAAATGTCTTTCCCAAACATCTTCCCTGTCTTCTACTGTTCAAAATTCAAAACTTAAGTATAGGTTCCTTTACAATTTATCAGTTAGATTTTAAATTGAATTGGCCACATGCACATGAAAGTAATTTGTAATAACAGAACGGAATTTACCTAGTTGTAAGGCCTATAAACCAACAAACTTAAAGAATTATTTAACTTTTTTCAAACCTTTCAAAAAAGTCTTCATCAAGCAAACGTTAAGCATGTTTTGATTTGTAGCTTATATTTTGTAAGTTTTTGTAAGCTGTTTTCTGTAAGTGTGAAAGACTTTGCAACGCACCAATGGATGCAACACTGTAAAACCCAACAAGTTAGGGTAACTCAAACCGTTTGAGTAAACAAATTCCCCTTGACTTAAACCATGTAAGTTTTAAAACTTGCAGTTAAATAATTAAGTGATTAATTAAGTGCTGATTGAGCATTAGTGATGAACACCTGCTGTTAACAAACAGAATCACTGAAGAAAAGAGAAACACAATAACTACTACAACTGACTTCAGACACAGCCTTAGATGAAATCAACTGAAATAAAATATATTAAATCTCTCAAAATCTGATTAAACAACCCCACAAACAGCATCACCAGCTCCACTTATTAATAACCAGACTGACTTTATTTCTGTCAGACATCTACAGAAGATCTTATTGAGTATTAACAGAGGTTTAGATGTTGATTTAGTTTCATTTGAAGTAACCATGTTAGAGATCAGTGTCTGCTTTAGTTGTGCTCTTGACCCTTGACTTCTGTGTTAGTTTTTCTTTCTGGCTTTTGTAACCATGTGTTCCTCGAACATGTTTGTTATAACTCAAAAGCTCAGAGAAAATGATTAGTGGTTGGTTGTTATATATTTATAATGACAATCATCTATTAGTGAACTGATCTCATTGAGAGTCTAATCTCTGGTTAAATGGATGTTGTATTGATTACAGTAAAAGTCAGTTAATATAAAGAACTTTTTAAACAGTTTGTCCACGGAAAGTTTTCATCTATGGTAGCACTTAGACTCACACAGACATCAATAATCAACTTATGAACCTCAACAATGGTGACCATTAAACAAGACAAAAAAAAAAAAAAAAATCATGCTGCAATGCATGCTGGGTACTAGCAAAGTACAAAACTCATCCATGGCTCCCAGCATGCATTGCTGCATGATTATTATTTTTTTTATTGGTCACCATTGTTGAGGTTCATAAGCTGATTCTTGATGTCGGTGTGAGTCTAAGTACTACCATAGATGAAAACGTTATGTGGACAAACTGTTTGGAAAGTCCTTTATATTAACTGACTGTCACAACCACTGGCTCTTAAAATCACTTTTACTATAATCAATCCAACTTCCATTTAATCAGAGATTAGACACGCAATGAAACTATGCTCATGCTCAATGCGATCAATTATCCAATAGAAGTTCTACTGATCACTGGCTCTGGGCTTTTGAGTTATAACAAATATGTTTGAATAACACATGGTTACAACAGCCAGAGAAAAGTAAGAACGAAAAAAAAAAACTAACGTCAAGGGTCAAGAGCACAACTAAAGCAGACACTGATCTCTAACATGGTTACGTCAAATGAAACAATACATCAACATCTAAACCTTAGTTAATTCTCAATAAGATGTTCTGCAGATGTCTGACGGAAACAAAGTAAGTCTGGTTATTAATAAGTGGAGCTGGTGATGCTGTTTGTGGGGTTGTTTAGATCTTGAGATTTAATGTATTTTATTTCAGTTGATTAAAGTTAGTTGTTGTTCTTGTGTTTCTCTTTCTTTCAGTGATAATGGTTGATAACAGCAGGTGTTCATCACTAATGCTCAATCAGCACTAAATGAATCACTAAATTATTTAGTGAACTCAACTGAAATAAGTTCAGAGCACTCATAACTGTTAGTTGTAAAAACTTAAATATTTAAGGCAACCAGTTACCTCAAATTTTTGAGTTAACTTAACTTGTCAGGTTTTTAAGGCAATCGGTTTACTCAAACGGTTTGAGTTACCCTAACTTTTTGGGTTGTGAACTCAGCTGAAATAAGTTCAGACTACTCAAAACTGTTAGTTGTAAAAACTTAAATATTTAAGGCAACCAGTTACCTCAAATTTTTGAGTTAACTTAACTTGTCAGGTTTTTAAAGCAATCGGTTTACTCAAACGGTTTGAGTTACCCTAACTTATTGGGTTTTACAGTGAAGTTACAAAAGGACGTCCCTGCTCTTATAGAATAAGGTGGGTAAGTTTCTACATGTTAAACTCGAATAGGAAAAAGTAAAAATAAAAATAAACAATATACAAATTAACACATACACACACACACACATATTACCTTTAAGATAACTTCACTGTTTTCCACTATCTTCTACCATACTGCAGACAGTACATTTAGTCATTTGGTAGATGCTTTTATCTAAAGCGGCTAACACTGAATTCAAGGTACACATTTTTTGTCAGTCATTGCTTTCCCTGGGAATCGAACCTATGAAATTGGCGTTGCTAGCACCATCCTGTACAGTCTGAGCTACAGGAAGGCATTCATACATAGTCATTTCCGAGGCATTAACTCTTTTTCACACCAGAGATGAGTTACTTCTTACCGCGAGTAGCGCGTATTCACTTAACAATTCAAATGAGGTGATTTCCAGCATTAAGATCCTGTTTAGCAGCCGTAAGGGAGGTTTGCTCACGTGACGTGTTCCCCGCAGAATTGAGATTGTCTGTGCACCGGCAGAAATGAGACACTTCAAGCTTTGCACACTGCTTAATTTGATCTACTTGAGATTGCGACTTCCTACACTTGGTGTAATTAACGTCTGATGTGACTAATTAAGTTGACGGTGAGAAAAGAGGGGTAAAAATGGAAGAGAGTCTTAAGCCCCAGTCTTGGTCCATGTTCGGAGCTGAAGATGGCGAGGATTGTAAATATTGTCCCCGTTGACTGATTACACTGAACTGCTTGTCGTAGGGTCTTTATTAGGACGCTAATGAGAGCAGCTGATGACAGCCTGCCTGAACCGATTGAGCTATATGAATCTCAGAATCTCAAAAAGCCATCTATAAATGAAACGCATTATGCTGTGCTCCATTCAACGGAGAATTTCCAACTGCCTACTTGGAAAAGTGCAATGAACACCTCTTCAAATTGGATGCTTGTGCTGAAATGTACAATTACATTTAGCTGAAATGTGGGTGTGCGATATCATAGGAACATGGGAGCCAAGGGAGGTCTACGCAGTTGATGATAAATGTTCATCTTTTAGCAAATACAATGAATCACTGAGTCAAAGCGACCACAATACAGCCTGTTTATCAAGCGTTCACAGAGACAGGTGTGTAAAAAAAAATATTCTCTGCATGAATCGTACACCTGCAAAATTTCGTTGCAGCATGACAGGAGACTGGCACACAGTACCACTGTCAGGTTTCTTCCTACATCATCTTCAGAGTCATGGATATCAAGTAGAAATATCCCACATCTGATTTTGAATGGCATATGCCACTAGTTTTTAGCTTTGAATGCTACATCTTTGACATACCAACCAATAAATCTAAACACACACGAGTTATTCTTCCATTATAGACCTAATGCCAAGGACGTGACAAATTTCTGCTTGTATATTCTTTCTGAACTCTTGTAATAGCTTTTCAGACAAGTAAAGTCATGTTAAGTGTCTTTAATTACAGCTAATGTAATTGACAATGCAAACCAATAAAACACATCCTGCCGCTGACTCTGAATCAAGGGAGGGAAGCCTTGACGAGACTTGAGTGTTATGTGGCTTAACACTTCATTTTATCATTGGCCAAGTTTATATCAAGCATCAGCATTTTTTTTTAAATTAATGGCAGACCCAGGTTAGCAAAATTTAGATACAAAATTAGATGCCAAAAAAGAGGAACAAAAAGCTGATTGTATTGCAAATAATAAAACAAAACTGACCATTTAACAATTAATCAATCAATCAATCAATCTATAAACATACAATAAATAAAAGCCTTAGCAACTTCTAAAAGAAAAAGAAAATGTTTCATTTGAAAATGAACAATAGCATACTTATATTAACATCAATCTAGACTAAAAAACTGTTGTTTATTGCTAGTTCATTACATTTAAGATTTATGTATTTCAATTGCATATACAATTTACATCTATTTGGATTACACAGATTTAACATAAATAAACCAAGTTTATACTGTACACTACATAATTGTCTGTATTATATGCTTTTTTATTTTATATGCATTATTTATATAATAACAAATCCAACATCTTTCAAGCTCTTTTTAGCTAACTGAATATTAATTGTTCCACAGCTAGCCGCATCTTTACCATGTTAATAATTTTTTAACTGAGTATATTTGTTTTCACAAATATTTCAGGGGTCAAACAACTAAAAATCAAGTCAGAAATCTTGGGGTGATTCTGGAGACAGACCTTAGTTTTAGTAGTCATGTCAAAGCAGTAACTAAATCAGCATACTATCATCTCAAAAACATTGCAAGAATTAGATGTTTTGTTTCCAGTCAAGACTTGGAGAAACTTGTTCATGCCTTTATCACCAGCAGGGTGGATTATTGTAATGTCTCCTCACCGGCCTTCCAAAGAAGACCATTAGACAGCTGCAGCTCATCCAGAATGCTGCTGCCAGGATTCTGACTAGAACCAGAAAATCTGAGCATATCACACCAGTCCTCAGGTCCTTACACTGGCTTCCAGTTACATTTAGGATTGATTTTAAAGTACTTTTACTCGTTTATAAGTCACTCAATGGCCTAGGACCTAAATACATTGCAGATATGCTCACTGAATATAAACCTAACAGACCACTCAGATCATTAGGATCGAGTCAGTTAGAAATACCAAGGGTTCACACAAAACAAGGGGAGTCCCCTTTTAGCTATTATGCCGCCCGCAGTTGGAACCAGCTTCCAGAAGAGATCAGATGTGCTAAAACATTAGCCACATTTAAATCCAGACTCAAAACTCATCTGTTTAGCTGTGCATTTGTTGAATGAACACTGTGCTACGTCCGAACTGACTGCACTGTATTTTATGTATAATAATTTTCTATTTAACTGTTTTAAATTTCATTTTAAATCAATTTCTATATCATTTTAAAATTCCTATTTTTTATTATTTTTAATTCCTTGTTTTTATTGCTGTGAATGATTATTTCACTTTCTTTTATGTAAAGCACTTTGAATTACCACTGTGTATGAAATGTGCGATATAAATAAACTTGCCTTGCCTTGCCTTGCCTTCACAATAAACAGATTTATGCTCTAAGCAATTTGAATAAATGCATTTTGAAAAGATGATTGTTTTAATAAAATCAAATAAATAGTTAACAATACACTATGCCATGTTTTTTTTTTTATGTATGACAAATATGCATCACAATAAGTTTTTTTTTTTTTTTTATGCAACTCAAATACACAATTCTTACATTTAGGCCTAAAGTTGTATTTCAAGGAGCTTTTTAGTTATTGTGTCGGTTCTTTGCTTGATGTCCAAAGCAAAATGCGAGTCCTGAAGCAAAACCAGTTGTGAGCTACTGGTATAAATCAAATACCACATTATTATCATCTGATAGCATCAGTGTACCGCGGTACCCCCACAGTAAACAAGCGTATTGAACGCTTTATCCTTTATCCTTCGTGAAACTGCAAGATAGCAAACAGCCACACAGCGTACAGAGGACAAGAACACACGAATGCCTGAGCGAGGGAGGAGCTCTGTGTTACTGGATGAATAACAACCTCAAGACGTCAGATGCCTTGTCACACACTGTCTCGCATTTCTCCTGCATTTTTCTCTCTCCCTTTCTCGACGTGCATTTTTTTGCATCTCCTGTTTTTGTCTTTGAAAGCAGGCAGCACTGGCTGACAGCGACACTTACAGCACACTGGAAATATGTGACAGAAACCCAGAGAATGCTCACAAAACACATATTTGGCATGACTTCAATAAAGTGTGTTCTTTTGTGCTAACACCCCGTTACTTCCCTTCTCCTCTCTTACGGCCGTGTTGCACTCACCTCATTAGGTGTGCCTGGAGAGAGGAGGTGAGACGGTTACTGTGACAACCGGAGAGATAGCGAGACAGGGAAAGCTGAGCGTGTCTGCGCTAGTCTCTGAGAGTGTGATGTGTCAGGTGTGTGACTTGGACAAGAACTGTATCCTGTTCATATCAGAAGAATAAAGCAAAGGAAAGGTGCAACAAAGATGTCAGCTCCAGAATAAATGCCGTCTCAGCCATCATTTCTAGCTTTTTTGTAGCAACACGTATGTTTCAAAGAATTTCTGAAATAAAAAATGAAAATTATGTCATTATTTAGTCTCATGATGTTATAAAAACATATTCTTTATTTTGTTTTCTTGGAACATTTTAGAATTTTGAAAAAAAAAAAATCCCTCAGAACTGCAGTTTATAAAGACTACAGCTGGTAAGGTCAAAAAGAACAAACAACACCAGAGAAATGATTCATATAACTCTTGTTTTATATTCCAAGACTTTCAAAGCCAAATGTGAGAAACAAATCTTTATTATACTCACAATTGGCATTGTGTCATTGATGCCAAAACACTCTTGGTGCTTGCTTGTGTTGTCACCAAACGTGACAGTTCAAATTTGCTAAATGGAAAATTAAATGGAAGATTTTCAGTTTTTAGCAAATTACTTATTTTTTTATCTGCTCCCCAAGACTACATTTTCTATGCCTAATGAAGACCAGCTCAAGTAGAGTCCAAGCCGAGACAAATGCTCTTGGAAACATCAACCCAGGCACATTCGAAATACGTACCTTACTGCACATTTCGCAGCAGTTTCAAAGTGAAACATCCAGTGAGTGGTGCTAAAACGCGGGTTCAATATGTGACCCTGGCACATTTTTGTTATGTTGATATAGGCACGTGTTGTGGTGGTTCATAATTCAAATATCTGATGAGTGTCGCTAAAAGTTAATGCTCTATCGTGTTGGAAATATCCCCTACACCAAACACAACCCTAAACCTACCCGTTAGTGTTAACAAATGCAAAAGTGATATAAAAACGTATTTGTTGATGCAGCTGGAGTTTTACTGCCTCTAGTGTTCATTTCAACTGGAAACTGCAGCAATTCGTTGTGTATAGGTATGTTTTTTTGAGTTTGGTAGAAATGTAGGTAGAGGCATGTATTTCCAATGAGCCTATGTTGGGAAATATAGCCTACTCATCCTGTCCTGTCTGGACATTGGTAAATTTTCTCTTAATGATGAATTTGCTATTTAAAACTCCTTATATTAGTGTCTGCATGTATAATAAAGTTTAGGCAGTTTGCAAGAATGTTTAGCGTCTGTGGTATGAAAATGATTGCTGCGAGACGCTGGTGGAGTGAATGAGACTTGAGAGAGTTGTGAGTGAGGGCGCGGGCGCAGCCTTCACCGTGTTGCCAGATCCAACATTTTTGGACTTGTCTTAAACTGACAGTAATCAAAAAGGACCGCAGACAGGATATTGCTGACAGGATGCCACATTCGGTAAGGCAAATGCAAAAAATATCATAGTATTATCTGGCAGAAATGTCATTAACGCCATCAAAAGCATGTAGCATTTAACTCTAGAACACAGATCTGTAGAACAAGAAGGTTACTGAATGAAATGAAATATGCAAACACTAGCCATGAAGAAGTCTATGCTATTTCATTCAGTATAGTAGTTAAACAGTTTGAAATGGATATTAGAGATTCACTTAAAATGGAAGTGCGTCATTTCTGCAACAGATAGATAACAAAAACAATAACTATTTTTAAAAAAGTTTGAAAATATCTGGCACGTAGCAGCAATATTAAGTTATTTCTTGAGCCAATGTTGTTATGTCAGGAGTAGTTGTGCCACTCAAAAAACTACTGGCATGTGTTTTAAGCAGGATGAAAAATCCAATCTGATTTAAGCACGAGTGACACTTTTATCATTGATACAAAGAGCAGTATGCTACATTTATTTCAGAATATGCTTAAACTGTATGTGACACCTTTATTTCTAAAGTTTGTGTGTGTGTGTGTGTGTTTGTTTGTTGATGGCTCTTGGCTATGACAGAGAGAGATGTCTTCATGACCCAATGAAAAAGGTCAGGCAAATCCTGGGGGGAAACAGAAGGACAGTGTGAGTGTTTCAACGGGAGGACAGAAACAGAGATGCTGCCCCCTACAGTGTGGATGACCTTCACACTGTGATGAGAATTCAGGGTCCTTTAAGTCCATGCTTGCTTTCTTCTTTTTAACTGGCTCTACATAAACCTCTGTATAACATATATTGTATATATTACCTCTAGGGTATACAATATTAGACATTTTTTTATATATAGTATATAATATTAAAAAAGCTATGAAAAAATCAAGGCATGCCATGTATATTTGTGAATCAGATGAAAAGAAATTACACTGCGAAGAATATCTTCCATATCAGTATGAATCTAAACATCCTTAAAACAAGATACATTTAGTTGAGAAACTAAGCCTTGTTTTCAGAAAACAAGAAAAAAATAACAATTAAGCTTTTCTTGTTAACCTCACTAAATTTTTAGGTATATTCACAAAACAAGACAAAATTACTTCCCAATGGGTCAAGAAAATAAACTTTCATATTCTCTGAAACCAAGTTTCTCCAATAGATTTAAGATTTAAGATTAAGATTAAGATTATTTTTTATTTGTCACATACACAATTATATAGAGAGTATATAACCAGTAGTGAAATGTATTCTCTGCATTTAACCCATCCTAAGTGAACACACACCCGGAGCAGTGGGCAGCCATGTTACAGCGCCCGGGGAGCAATTGGGGGTTTAGTGCCTTGCTCAAGGACACCTCAGTCGTGGTATTGAAGGAGGAGAGAGTGCTGGTTATTCACTCCCCCACCAACAATCCCTGCCCGGACCTGAGATTCGAACCCACAACCTTCCGCTTACAAGGAAGAAAAAGGAAGGATTTATCCTGTTTTAAGGATGTTTATATACAACCCCAAATCAGAAAAAGTTGGGACAGTATGGAAAACGCAAATAAAAAAAGAAAGTAGTGATTTCTAAATTTACTTTGACTTGTATTTCATTGCAGACAATATGAACACAAAATATTTCATGTTTTGTCTGGTCAACTTCATGTCATTTGTAAATATACATCCTTTCCTGTCATTCAGACTTGCAACACATTCCAAAAAAAGTTGGGACAGTAAAGCATTTACCACTTTGTAATGTTGCCATTCCTTTTCACAACACTTAAAAGACGTTTAGGGACTGAAGACACCAAGTGATGAAGTGTTTCAGGTGTAATTTTGTCCCATTCTTCCTGCAAACAAGTCTTAAGGTGGGCAACAGTACGGGGTCTTCGTTGTCGCATTTTGCACTTCAAAATGCGCCACACATTCTCTATTGGAGACAGGTCGGGACTGCAGGCAGGCCAGTCAAGTACCCGTACCCTCTTCCTCCGCAGCCAGGACTTTGTAATGTGTGCAGAATGTGGTTTTGCATTGTCTTGTTGAAATATGCATGGATGTCCCTGGAAAAGATGTCTTCTTGAAGGCAGCATATTGTGCTCCAAAATCTCTATGTACTTTTCAGCATTAATGGTGCCATCACAGAAGTGCAAGTTACCTTTGCCAAGGGCACTGACACAACCCCATACCATGACAGACCCTGGCTTTTGGACTTGTTGCTGGTAACAGTCTGGATGATCCTTTTCTTCTTTGGTCCGGAGCACACGGCGTCCATTCCTCCCAAAAAATACCTGAAATACTGATTCATCTGACCACAGTACACGTTTCCACTGTGTGATGGTCCATCCCAGATGCCTCCGAGCCCAGAGAAGTCGACGGCGCTTCTGGACACTGTTAATATAGGGCTTCCTTTTGGCACAGTACAGTTTTAACTGGCATTTGTGGATGTAACTACGTATTGTGGTACTTGACAAAGGTTTGCCAAAGTAGTCCTGAGCCCATGTGGTGATATCGCTTATAGATGAATGACGATTCTTGATGCAGTGCTGCCTGAGGGATCGGAGATCACGGTTGTTCAGCTTAGGCTTGCGCCCTTGTCCTTTACGCACTGAAATTCCTCCAGATTCCTTGAATCTTTTAATTATGTTATGCACTGTTGAAGGTGAAATATCCAAATCTCTTCCTATCTTTCTTTGAGGAACATTGTTTTTAAACATTTCAATAATTTTCTCACGTATTTGTTGGCAAACTGGCGATCCTCGGCCCATCTTTGCTCCTAAAGGACTAGACCTTTCTTGGATGCTGCTTTTGTACCAAATCATAATTACAATCACCTGTTGACATCAACTGTTTCAAATCACATCATTATTTAACCAATTTACCTCATTACTAGACCTAAATTGCTCCTGTCCCAACTTTTTTTTGGAATGTGTTGCAGGTCTGAATGACAGGAAAGGATGTATATTTACAAATGACATGAAGTTGACCAGACAAAACATGAAATATTTTGTGTTCATATTGTCTGCAATGAAATACAAGTCAAAGTAAATTTAGAAATCACTACTTTCTTTTTTTATTTGCGTTTTCCATACTGTCCCAACTTTTTCTGATTTGGGGTTGTATTTGTACATGAAATCAAGAAAGAAATACCAGTGTAATTCATAAAGTATTATAATTAAACATTTCTGACCACATAGTTGTCCTGACTACTTCCGTATTTAGCTGTATTTAGGTGCAGAGCAAAACATCTCAGAGCAACATTTGTAGTGTGAGGTTGGGCTCGGTGGGGGAGGGCTGTCTAAATTTAATTGAAATCCTCCACTAAAAATGTCCTTTTCAAGACTAATTACTGTCAAAGCGGGTAACAGTCAGCAGAGACAGGCAGCGAGGCTCAGAGGTAGACAGAAATGGGTGAGAGGGTACAATGAGGGCGAGATTAATGTGAAGATAAAAACCTGTGAACAGTGCATGCACAAGACCACCATCCGGCGATCGCTGGCTCGCAGCAGCACGCGAGACTGAGATCGGCACCGGTCCATATGGTGCAGATCCTGTAACGTACGCACAGCTGTGCCCATACGTAACTGGCAGACATTAGACAGAGGTCTCTCCAGATTGAATGAGATGTAATCAGATTAAGTAGCAGCTGCCACAGACGGCCCTTGTTGCTGTGTTTTATGAGCCTTCCTGTACATGTGTACACACGCTCGGAGCCGCCAGACAAACGTCTGCGCAACGCTCTCTTAATGTTCTAGAGTGCCATTAACATACATTACAGGCTGCCAATGGACGGGTGAAATGCGGTCAGTGGCGATGGATGAGCTCTCTGACAGTATTTATATGCTATCTCCTCTGCCAGCACTAACCTTGCACGTACTGGAAGTGTTAGTAGGCTCTAACCGTTTCCCATAAAAGCTGAGGGAAAGACACATAAGGCATCGGGTTATGCTTTGATTATTCCGCGGCAAATGAGCCTGGCCCCTGTTCCAAGCATGGCCATAAATCAGCCAAATGCACAGTGAGTGACACCCAATTCTGTGCATGACGCGTTCACAGTTAAAGCCTCCGCGATGCTTCGTTTTTCTGCCTGCCGTTAACATCTTGCACACGGTCAAGCGTCCTAGACTTTCTAAGGATCCTCCATTGACCATGGACTTGTATGGACACAGTCGACACATGCACACATGGCTTTGTATACTTCACTTGACCTGCAGAGGACTGCATGGAGATGCATCATTTTTTTGGGTACAAACACAGGTACCTTCTCACCTCCTTGAACATCCATTTTTGTTCTTTCAACCTTCGTCTTTTGTTGTTTTTATAGCCAGTTTTTTTCTTTTTCTTCAAGTACTTCTTAAAAGCAATGTCACAACTCCACCAATAAGTGCAGTCAATTCCAAATGACGCATTCAGACTACTAAAAAAGGCTTGAAAATGATGGCAAATGGACAAGTGAACTATACTTTCAACTTAAAGGCACCTACTCAAAGTTTCCGCTGAGCGAGAATGCTGAGTGAGAATCTCAATAGCGGTGGTGTGTGCAAGAACATAGAGGAAACAGGACAAATGAATGGATGGGCATTTGTTGACCAACGAGAAAAGTTATGGGTCAGACAAAGTTCAAACGAGCCAGTTGAGAAACTTGACAGGTCTAGTTGTGCTTTCGAAAATAAAGTTTGCTGCCTGTATTTTAAACTGAAAATGAACCTGTCCAACATTGGGATGTAGAAATGATCTTACAGGGGTTTTCAGATCTCAGGGCCCACGTTTCTGCAAAGTTTAGCTCCAAACCTAATCAAACACACCTGAACAAGCTAAACAAGGTCTTCAGGATTACTAAAAAGTTACAAGTAGGTGAGTTTGATCAAGCTTGAAGCTAAACTCTGCAGGACAGTAGACCTCGCGGGCCAGGGTTGAGAACACCTGTCATAAACCTTATCAGCCTGGCTGACTATTAATCTGGTGACATAACGTTCATCCAGTGATCCTAAAATTATTGCTAAAAGGCATTTAAGTGGGCAGTTGGCCTTTTAGGGATCACACTCAGGACACATTTTGTCCACTTCTGACTTCATTTAGCAACCAGGTAGCAGAAGCTTTTGCTTTGTCATAGTTTGTTTGTGGAAAGCTACTTTTTTCTTTGCACTGTGGCCAAGAGAAACAAAAAAAACTCAAACTATGACTATCATCTCCAAAAAAAAAAAAGTGGTGGGGCAACTTTCTAAAAATGGGTCGACGTGGCAATATGTTTCATATGCCCATGGTCAACTCTCCTGCGTAGGTGCTCTAACTCACACTTGAATTCCCAACTCGCAACGCAAATGCTAACTGCGCACAAGTTAATGTGTTGTAACTGATTGCAAATAAATGAACAAGAACCTCTCTGTAAGTCAGTGGGTCACGTTCGTACGCAAGCACTGGGTGACGTCAGGACAGAGGGTTTCCACTACAGCACGGAGACTGTCACACAGTATATAATGCTAGTAGAAGAGTTAACAGCTATGTTAGCCTGCTAGGGCAGATATTCCCTCGTCATCACTGGAGTGAAATACACTCCTGCATTATGCAAGAGATAAAAATGAGTGTGGAGACTCTCTCTGATCATCGATGGCAAATCGGGGAATCAGATGGCAGGGAGAAGCAGGCGGCGCTTTCATCCTCGATTGAAGTCACTTTGCGCAAGGGATCGCTCCCTTTGTAGCGACACTCTGTTGTTTGATAGCAGAGAAGCGCCAGCAGCGTGCAGGGAGGTTGGGGGTGGTTGTTCCAACAAACAGTGTGGCATATGGTTCCTTCCATTTTGGCGATGACAAGTGACAAGTTAACAGAGCAGTCGGCTGTGGGTATACACGAGAAGGAGGGGTGGGGAACCGTCAAGAGGAGGGTGCACGACGCTAACTGCTCTCATTTGTTCGTGCCCCCGGGCTCTACAGTACTCCTTTATGTAGATGAATTAGTAACAGAGTCCTCTGTTCAGAAATGATGTATAAATACATTAGAAAAAACGGCAATAGCTTAGCGGTGCCACAGCTCAGGATGCAATGTCAACAGTTGCCTCAGGGTAACTGCTCCCATTTTTTATTAAATTACAATTGAAGGATGAAAAACACAGCTAAATGGGGCTTCTTCTTTCTGCTATTAATTGGCATCTTCCCACAGGACCTCTGTTGCCCCCTGAGACCCATATCCCTGAGTAGGAGCTCTATAAACAGACTCAGGCTTAGTGAAGATCCCCATCACTGTAATCACTCATCTTCTTTACTTTCTTCCGTCAAAATCTGATGTCTGTAAACTGATTCTAATCCAAGATGTCTCCAAAAGTTGAGAAGGCTAGCATGATCGTTGAAACTGAAACTGCTTATCACTTTGTGTAAAATGCAAAATTTTAAATATTCCCTATGACGCTTTCTCAAATCCCAGACCAATTAAAACCATCCTGTTGAGGTATTGTTTCTCAAGGAAAACCACTTAAAGACCTCATGAAATTGCTTGATAAGCGTACTTTTTTTTCTTATGTTGGGGTGGGACATATTGAAGGTATTTTCCCTTTTTTAAACAGCCAATACTTTAGGTTTGTATTACAGCTCTGCAAAAACCCAACTTGACAGATTTGCCAATGTAAGGAAGTAATGAACAATTCTTTCAAAACCAATTGATTGTTGGTCAACGGAAGTCTTTTTTTAATAAAAATAAATATGATGTATTAAATAAGTATTCTATAAGTATATCGACCAATTATGTCACCTCTAAAATGAGCAATCACATGAGTAAGCAACCTTTTCCAATAACTGTTTTAAATGTCTAAATTTATCATTGAAATTATTTAATCAGTAAAAGTACTAAAATAAATGTTGGTGAAAAACAACAGGAATTCTTAAGAGGAATAAGAAATGGAAATAACATTGTTGAATTCATTTTTCTCATGTATAGATGGACTAAAAGCCACAGACACTGACTAAAATCCACAATACTCCAAGTTGGTTTTCGTATGGTCATGGGCTCCTGGATCAGCACCATGGACAGGGACACGGTCAGTTGAGTATCTTGCATACAATATGCTACTAAACCTTTTGACAGCCTTTTCCACTAATAATAACAAAGTAGCTGATAGAAATGCTAAGAAACATGTTTCCTACATATGCCTAATATGTTAAATAATCTTTCAACAACCAAAAATAGCACACTAGAAACAGCTTTCATCAGCTAACAATCATCAGCTTTCAAAATACAGCTTACAACAATGTAATATAGTGCAGTTGTTAATTATTGAATATTACTATTGACAGGTTTATTAAAATAAGACTGTGTTGTAACAGCACATTGGCTCAAGAGATATTCATTCTAACAGACATTCTCAACTAAAGCACAGCACAGTGTGGAGAAATTACCAGGGCAATGGTACTGATGGGAAATTAGCATCATCTTACAGACTTCAACCCTATTTGCACCATACTGAAACATCACAGATGAACATTGAGTTCAGATGCAATTCAAAGATAAAAGCTTCTCCCCACCTCACCCATAAATTAGGCCCGATTGTTTCTCCAGGGAAGAGGTTTTGAGAGCTCTGGCGGGAGTGTGTGTGTGTGTGTGTGTGTGTGTGTGTGTGTAGGGGTAGGAGGGGGTGGGGTGCTAAAGAGAAAAGGAGTGAGAGAGAGAAAGAGGGAGAGAGATGAAAAAAGCGACCATTGTAATTTCTGCACAGCGTGCTTTCCATACTGATTGCTGACACATTGTAACAGGCGATGTGGCTAATGGGGGGTCTATTTTTAGCACTTCAAAAATAAAACGATAAAGAGAGAGAGAGAAATCTCATTCACAATCATGCCCGCAACACTGAAGTACTGAGGGAGGAAGCAAATGTTATGGGCAGCCAAGCAACTAATAGGGTTGAACCCCGGCACTCGCAATAATACGACCACTTATTAGATCCCAATTAGGCATTAAAAAGCCACACTCGCTGCTGTTTATTGATGCAAATCAGGCTGCAAAAGATATTTTAATGCCAAAAGAAGCCTGAATGATTACATAAACTAAGCTTGTTATACACTGATGAGGTTTTTTAACTGACAACGCCAAAAAAAGACATGAGGATCTTAATTAAACGACTTGTATAAATGTACATATTTTCTACAGTCATTTTAAGATTAGGTTGTCGACACAGGATCTTAAAGCTTAATCTAAAGTCTTCATGAATTTAAACTTTACCTTATTAATATGCCTTCATAGTCCAAATGGCCATAAAAACATTAAGCAGTACAACTTTTCAAAGTTAATAATAATGACGGTAACACTTTAGAATAGGGAACACTTATTCAACTACGATTTTCCCTCAATAAATTCCTCATTTGCTGCTTATTAATAGTTAGTAAGGTAGTTGTTAAGTTTAGGTATTGGGTAGGATTAGGGATGTAGAATAAGGTCATGTAGAATAAGGCATTAATATGTGCCTAATTAGTACTAATAAATGGCTAATATTCTAATAATATGCATGCTAATAAGCAACTAGTTAAGAGACCCTAAAATAAAGTGTTTCCATTATGCACGACAAAGGACATATAAATGCATCCTTGATGAGAATAAGACAGTTCTTGGAAAACAAAAACAAACAAATCTTTAACATTAGCATTAAAATAAAAAAATAAAAATCTTACTGATCCCAAATTTTTGAACAGTAGTGTAGAGATGGATTTCAGGGGTGAACCTGACCTACGGGGCCCCATGGTTCCATTCTGATATAAAACACTTTTCACAATTTGACCTATTCCTAATATCATGTTCTGAATATCTTGTTTCACTCACAAATGCAACAGACTACGGAAGTAAAATGGGCTACAAATGCTGTGGACTTTAATGGTAAATCGTGTTATTTCTCTGCACTAGTGGCACCTAAACAAAAAGTAAAATAATGACCTTCCAACCCCTTCCAAACAGGTAGTCCAACATAAAACTTACGCAGTAGTTTGAGTTTAAAGTTGGCCTCATTCAATTAAAGTGAATAATGCTTTAGAGCACCCCTCTTGGGGAAAGACACGCTACACATGCCTCTAGACTGTGGAATCCAAAAATGGTATCCACACACATTCAGTTATTAAACAGAGACAGTATCACACCTGACATCTTCATGCATGAATATAAAAAATCTTTCCACATATTGATTTACCCCAGTAAGTACCAGAGCAGTTTCAGCGAAGTCTGGTAAGACTCAACCCTTCTGTTGTTGTTGAGGAACCCAACTGTGAAACCAAATGGATTTGGACGTCTTTAAACACAAGGAGCTGGTGTGACAGCTCTTTGATCTTGATTAATCTGGGAAAGCTTTGTCTGGTAAGTATATCAAGCCACTAGATCACTAGGTCAGCAAACAGAGCACCAAGAATTAGGTTGTGGCCAACCCCATCATGTCATCGCCATGAATAAAGAGCATCTAGACTTGAACTCTCAATCTTACACTCAACTAATGACATTTTTACAGAACATTTCAGGTCTTCTGATGATGAGTGTTGTTGAAATGCAGTCAAAAATGTTGTCACGTTGAAATATCTAACAGGTATCTTGAAGAAATGTTTGCCTGTGTCACTAGGAGCATGGACGATTCCTAAGGTAGAGGAAGTCTATTGCAGTAATTCATGTTTGTTCTGTTGTACTGTTGTAATTCTCGTCATCTCCATATGTTAGCAGGATTAGTGTCACGTCTGAGACTGATCTCTAGATGGGGCGTGCAGTAATGACTTTAAAGGTCCTGCTATTGGGCAGCTCACCATTCTTCCTGACACATCTGAATGTATGTAAAACAAACATTTCCTTTAGCTAACATAAATAACTATAACTATAACAAATTAAATAATTAATAATAGCAATAACATAATTATTGCGCTTTTTTTTTATAAAATAAATAATGTGCAATAATACTATTAGATTTTAACATAAAAAGTGAGTATTAAAAAACATAATTATTTTATAGCACACTTGAAAATAAAATGCTAATATTTACATTTTTTTTTATTTATTTATTTTTTTTTAATTAATTTTCGAAAATTAACTAGAAAAAGTTAACTATTTTGGCAGGTTTCCGGCAAGAAAGTATATGCGCTGTTGGTTTTAGCGCTGCCGGGTGAAGCATCAGTAAATGAAATGTCAGTTTTGCATTTTGCTCTGAAACGACAGTGAACAACATAGATTTATGCTTTCAGTTCAAATGGAAATCTAATACAGCATTACAACTAAGTCAATCTAAAATACTGATTTGGGACTTATTTACCCAGAGCATTTTTTATTTTGGTTGCGCATGTGCACCTGCGCAACACTTATGTGCATCCCTGATTATATTGTTTAAAATAAAGTTATGGGGAGCAACAACATTTTGTTCTGCTTGATGCACTAGGGGTTTTACAGTCTTGCACTAGTTAGTTCTGCTAGTCGACAAAATTGGTTTGCGTTGACTTGTCCAAGGAATGTTCCACCTAAGGTGCATTTAATTTTTCCAACGATGCTTCATATTATTGTAGCTAGGCAGTGTTTTATGTTGTTGTAAGAGAAGTGCACCCCTGAATGCCTAGCCGAGAAGTAAAAGGAATAGCTGCTAAAGGCCTTTCATGCAGTCAGATGGTTAAGACAAAAAATAGGATTTATATGGTAGGATTTATTGCATCGCTTGTCAGTTTGGGTGGGCCAATCATAGAATCCAATAACGTTGTTTCAATTTGAAGTTTCCATTTGGATTCTTTCAGCCAGGTCAGGTTTGGCATACAATGCTATCCCCAGAGAGGTGTAATCCGCACATAAACAACCCTATAAGCTGTGACGTGGTCCAGCCCTGTGTCCAGAAGTGGATGTGCAGCTATACCCATTAGGGGTGGGGTGTAAGGGGGGGGGCTGTATTGGCTGGTCTTGTCATTAGAACGGCAGGCTGCCTCTCTTTAATGGGCCAATTGTGTAACCTGATAAAGGGCAATCCATCTGCAGTCCCCGAGTCAACTCTGACATGGTTTCCAAGGAAACGGCACCCACGGGAGTGGGCGGGAGACCTTGAAGGGGGAAATATTCTTCTGCTGTGCTGTCTGAAAATAACCAGAGGAGAAGGAGGGGTGGGGAAGAAAACGGAGGAGGGGAGGAGGGGAGGACAGAGCAGCCGTGACACATGCACACGCTGCTGTCTGAGGGGTTAACTCTAATCAGACGTGACAAACGGGACTGAGTGACAACGCCACGGCAAAATTGCATGTGAGGTCCGCACAGAGAGATGACTAAATTGCAAAAAACTTAGTAATGACTGCTAAGATTAGCTATTTTTGGATCACAAAACAATTACTCCAATACATCCACACTAACTGCATTTGACTGAAATAGCCTCATGATCTAGACGATATAATGTAATCAAAGTGCCCATATTATTCTCATTTGCAAGTTCATAATTTGTAATAGTTTTTTCCATAATTGGTATGTAATAGATAAGATTCTACCATAATTGGTAGAATAATATACTTACATTATTCAAAAAAAAAAAATATATTATTCTTCTCATACTGTACATTCTGTAACACCTCTCTGCCTGAAATGTTCTGTTTTAGTTTCTGTCTCTTTAAAGCCCACCTTTCTGAAAAGCCCAGTCTGCTCTGATTGGTCAGTTGGCCCAGTCTGTTGTGATTGGTCAACCGCTTATAGTGTGTGTCAGAAATGTAACGCCCCTTATCATAATTAGGTTTCAGCTCCCGAGACTTCATGAGCAGCTGTAAAAAGTATTATATCTATGGTAAATATGGTGTGAGTATCGGAAGTCCATACTATTTTTTTTCCCTGAAAAACAGGGAAAATGTCTCCTAGACATAGCAAAATCACTTACCTAACTCAATCAGTAGGTGGACATTATGCAAATGTGAACATAGTGATGAAGCTAAGCCACAAAAATAATGGCAGGACTACAAATGGCACAATTCAGGCAAGTGTTTTCTGTTGGAGAGTTTATCTCCCTTTGCCATGGACTTGCTTTGTAACTTTGCAGATTGTTTATATGTACAAACAGCTATATTACACACTAAAAGAAAGGTAAAATAAAAAATAAAAAGCCCAATATATGCACTTTAACATGCTTTCTCCTGTCCCAGTTTAATGTTCCACTAATTGTAAGTAATTAATAAATTGGGGGGGGGGGGGGGGGTCAAATAAATAAATAATTAATTTATTGTGCAAATACTCTGACAAATCTCTGACATTTGACTGCAGGGTCTGGTATACTGAAAAATCTGAGGACAATCTAAAACATTGTTGAGATCTCTTCTGGATAAGACGTATGAGATTACAATGATATTCTGAGTAGTGAGACATTTGTTTTCTATTGCATGTCTACAAACTACAGTATATACCTTTTAATCTCAATATTTACAGCTCTAAATCTCTAGTAAAATTCTAATTCCTTGCTTTTATTGTGATTGTTTTTATGATTATTTTAATTCCTTTCATGTAAAGCACTTTGAATTGCCATAAATAAACTTGCCTTGCCTTGTCTCTCTCTCACACATACAAAACACACATTCATTAAATACACATGTACACATTCTACATATATGTTGAATCAGCAATCTGACAGATGTACATAGCCTTTACCATCTCAACCAGATACAACAGGTACTCTTATAGACTTTGATAAACATGAAATCAAAACCTCATTCTGAAGCAATTAAAATGATATGTCAGGAAATATTTCTGACTGTGAATTCAAAGAAGACATGCATTGTTCACTTTATGTATTGGTCCCAAGTAAGCAGTTTTTGCCTAGAAAAAGCTATAATGAGAATAGTCAAAAGTCTTACTATGTACAAATATGAAATAAGGCATAAGATAGTTTAAGATCTGATGTTTCATCAAAAAATGACCTCAGTGAAGCTACAAACAGAAGATAGTAAAATTATGACACCTACCAAAGAAAGAGTTGGAAATATGCAACAGGATCTGCTAAAAGCTATCTCACATCGGTGATATATGAAAATGTTAACAGTGCTACAGTATGTACAGTATTTTTGGAAGAATACATGCCCGAGTGACATACGAGTCATACTATAATTGTTCTGTGCCCTGTGAGTCATACGTTCAGACACTCATTCTTTATTAGTACTATTCACTTTATATACACATTTTCTTATATAAATACACTACCGCTCAAAGTTTGGGGTCTTGAGATTTTGGTCACACTTTAGTTTAGGTACCAATTCTCACTATTAACTAACTATTAACTATGACTTTTGCCTCAGTAAACTCCTAATTTGCTGCTGCTTAGTAGTGAGATAGTTGTTAAATTTAGGTATGAGGTAGGATTAAGGGATCTAAAATGTGGTAATGCAGAATAAGGCATTCATATGTGCTTTATAAGCAGTGTTGGGGGTAACGCATTACAAGTAACGAAAGTTACATAATCAGATTACTTTTCAAAGTAACTAGTAAAGTAACACATTACTTTTTAATTTACAAGAAAATATCTGAGTTATTTTTTTCAAATAGGTAACTCCAGTTATTTTGTTTTCCCATTTATTAACTGACAGTTGTCCTGTCCCCATGTTGCAATCCAGAATTGCAGCACAGATGAAAGTTTTATTTGAGCGTAAATTTACATTTCCTTCAGCCTAAGGGAAAAAAAGGGCTTTTACATTTGCCAAAAATAGAACTTTTTATATCAAAAACAAACATAGACGCCCAGCTTAGGTGAGAAAAGGTAACGCAAAAGTAACGTAACGCATTCCATAAAAAGTAACTAAGTAATACAATTAGTTACTTTTTTAAAGCTGCAGTCTGTAAGTTTTGCCTCTTTGTCGCCATCTCTGTTTGAAAACCTGCAATTGCAGCTATTTGCAGAATTATCTTCCTTGCGTGGGATGTGCTCCGGCACGGCTCCTGCGCGGATCAATCTAATGTTTTGAAGAGTATGTTTGGCAGTCAGTCACCGCACCAGTGTGGATCTTGTACTTCGGAATCACAGATTCTAGCCTACGTCTTGGAATATATGACCCAAATAAAAATCTTCACCGGATATTGTCATCTGAACAAGTAAGTAACAAGTCTGCCACATTTGTTCTGACCAACTGAGGAAAAAAGCATTACAATAAATCGCGCTACTAATGGTGATTAACAATCTAACTATCACTTAGCTCATATCACACCAAATCGCGCAAATTATTATTATTTGTCACAAATCCTGGCCATGAACTTCTGTTCACTCACCACCAGAGGTCACTCATCCATCACATTGACTTTCACACCACACAGACAGTTACATATCACCCAAAGACTACATTTCCCATCATCCATTGCACTGACGACGCACACACAACTGATTGCACTGATCACACACAGCTGATTTCCATTTGCACACTCTTTATAAGGCTTGGACTTTCTCTCTGTGATCGCCGAGTATTGTTTAGCGTTTATCACTCTCCAAGAGATAGCTACTCTACGGAGCCCACATTATTGTCATAGTTTTGCCTTGCCTTTTGTGTTTTCCTGTGTTTTGATTCTTGCCCGTGTTTTCCTGGATTTACCCTTAGCCTAGCCCTTTGGACTCTGTTTGCACCTCGTTTGGATTATTGCTTGTTTACCTGGATTATCTCTCTTTACCTTGCCCCTGTTGGATATTGTTCGCCGATCGTCGACCCACGCTTGCCCTAAGGATTACTCTGTGTATTGCCCCTGCCATACCTGTTTGCTGTTTATTGACCCTGCCTGTATTATGACCATGTTTTGGAATAAAGCCTTGCATATGGATCCGCACGTCTCACGTCTTGTTCGCCCCGTAACAGAATACTCGGCCACACAAGGATCCAGCAACTTTTCAGATCAACATTTCTCAGGTATGGATACAACAAGACTATTGTTTGCCCTTAAACAAGGCCCACGATCACTGGAGAACCATATTAGGGAGTTTTTAGCCTTTGCTCATTATTCAGATTTACCGGACATTATTTTGATTGAGATTTTTTGTGATGGCATTAATCAGCCTCTGCGATCTCAGCTCAGACGCGAGGGTCCGCGTTCATCACGGAGTTGTTTTTTGGATTTTGCTTTGTTGACTGTTGGCTCACTATTCACTGTGGGTGTCGCGGATGAGGATCGCGACACTGCATCTATGACTGAAATGGTGGACGCACCAGAGTGCGCTCACAAGATGGCGGCGATAGCAGAGCCGGTTCACAAAATGGCGGCCACAACAACACCCCGTCATGTCAGTGCTGCCAGTCATGAGTCAATTCAAGTCAAGGTTGATGTTAAAGAGCCGAGTCAAGTCACGGTGGATGTTAAAGAGCCAAGTAAAGTCTCAGTTGATGTTAATGAACCAAGTCAAGTCACCACTGATCGTCACAAGTCAAGTCACGTCTCTGCTCACCGTCACAAGTCAAGTCATGTCTCTGCTGATCGTCACGAGTCAAGCCAAGTCACAGTTGATCGTCGCGAGTCAGGCCAAGTCACAGTTGATCGTCGTGAGTCAAGCCAAGTCACATTTGATTGTCGTGAGTCAAGCCAAGTCACAGCTGATGTTAAGAGGCCAAGGCAAGTTACAGCCATTGTTAAAGAGTCAATCCAAGCCACAGTTGATCTTCGTGAGTCAAGCCAAACTACAGTTGATCTTCATGAGCCAAGCCAAGCCACAGTTGATCGTCATGAATCAATCCATCTCACAGCTGACCAGCCAGAGTCACACCACGTCACAGCTGACCAGCCAGAGTCACACCACGTCACAGCTGACCAGCCAGAGTCTCTTCACGTCTCAGCTCTTCAGCCAGAGTCTCTTCACGTCTCAGCTCTTCAGCCAGAGTCTCTTCACGTCTCCACCGAAATGCCAGAGTCTGTCACACCCAGAGATTTAAGGTCAGTCCTTCGAGTTCCCTGTCTGGTGTCCAGCGTGAGGGATGCACCGCTGGTGTCTACACGAGCAGCTGGTATCCCCAAACCCACTCACTTTAGCCCTCCTGTCCCTGAACTGATTCCCCTGTCTGAAGCGCTTCCCATGATGGGGATCGCCTTATGTTGCGTTTGGGCTGCGTACACCACCTCAGAACTGCCCCAGGTGATGGCACCCGCTGCAGCTTCTCCAGAGGTGGCGGCACATGCTGCAGAACCTCCCGAAGCGGCGGTGCTCGCTTCAGCTCCTTGTATTGTGGTGGCGCCCAGCAATGTACTCTCAGCCTGTCATGTCACGGTCAAAGGAACCATTGATGAGCACTGTACCTGTCCTGTTACTGAACTCTACCTGTTTCCTGATGTTACCACTGTAGAACCTCCAGAGGTGGCGGCGTCTGCTGCAGAACCTCCAGATGTGTCAGTGGTACCCTCATATGAATCCTTGTCCTGCCCTGTCACGGCTATGGAGGCCGTCTGCGAATCCTTGTCCTGCCCTGTCACGGCTATGGAGGCCGTCTGTGAATCCTTGTCCTGCCCTGTCACGGCTATGGAGGCCGTCTGTGAATCCTCGTCCTGCCCTGTCACGGCTAAGGAGGCCGTCTGTGAAATCCTCGTCCTGCCCTGTCACGGCTATGGAGGCCGTCTGTGAATCCTCGTCCTGCCCTGTCACGGCTAAGGAGGCCGTCTGTGAAATTCTCGCCCTGTCCTGTCACGGCAAAGGAGGCCGTCTGTGAACTCTCGCCCTGTCCTGTCACGGCTAAGGAGGCTGTCTGTGAACTCTCGCCCTGTCCTGTCACGGCTAAGGAGGCCGTCTGTGAACTCTTGCCCTATCCTGTCACGGCTAAGAAGGCCGTCTGTGAACTCTCGCCCTGTCCTGTCACGGCTAAGGAGGCCGTCTGTGAACTCTCGCCCTCTTGTCACGGCTATGGAGGCCGTCAGCGAACCCTTGCTTCGCTCTGGGCCGGCCGATAGGGCTGTCCCTGAACTCTCGTCCTGTCTTGTCACAGCTACAGAGACCGGTTTTGAACCCTTAAACCCGCCTATTATGAGCCCAAAATTTATTGATGACTTTTTAGTGTTCTCTGCCATGGATGCTCTGTCTGTCTCGTGTGTCTCTGTGTTCCCTAGGTCCCAGTCCCTGCCGTGGTCTTCAGGTCCGTCGGTTCCGCCGTGGAGGTCCTCTTCCCTGTCTCCTCCACCCTGGTGGGCTCCAGTCACGCCTGCTCCGCCCTGGGGGGCTCCTGTCACGCCTGCTCCGCCCTGGGGGGCTCCTGTCACACCTGCTCCGCCCTGGGGGGCTCCAGGTCCGTCTGCTCCGCCCTGGTGGGCTCCAGTTCCGTCCGCTCCGCCCTGGTGGGCTCCAGGTCCGTCCGCTCCGCCCTGGTGGGCTCCAGTCCCGTCCGCTCCGCCCTGGTGGGCTCCAGTTCCGTCCGCACCGCCCTGGTGGGCTCCAGTTCCGTCCGCACCGCCCTGGTGGGCTCCGCCCTCTCCGCCCTGCTTCCTGCTCTTGCCGACTTTGCCTCGATCCACAGCCACTCCACTTCCACGTGGACCTGGCCCTCCGTCCCTCCCCCTGTTCCGCCTCCGCTCCACCGCCCTCCTGGATTATATAGGAGCGTCTGGAAGCCGCTCCTTGGGGGGGGGGCTATGTCACAAATCCTGGCCATGAACTTCTGTTCACTCACCACCAGAGGTCACTCATCCATCACATTGACTTTCACACCACACAGACAGTTACATATCACCCAAAGACTACATTTCCCATCATCCATTGCACTGACGACGCACACACAACTGATTGCACTGATCACACACAGCTGTTTTCCATTTGCACACTCTTTATAAGGCTTGGACTTTCTCTCTGTGATTGTTTTGTTTAGCGTTTATCACTCTCCAAGAGATAGCTACTCTACGGAGCCCACATTATTGTCATAGTTTTGCCTTGCCTTTTGTGTTTTCCTGTGTTTTGATTCTTGCCCGTGTTTTCCTGGATTTACCCTTAGCCTAGCCCTTTGGACTCTGTTTGCACCTCGTTTGGATTATTGCTTGTTTACCTGGATTATCTCTCTTTGCCTTGCCCCTGTTGGATATTGTTCGCCGATCGTCGACCCACGCTTGCCCTAAGGATTACTCTGTGTCTTGCCCCTGCCATACCTGTTTGCTGTTTATTGACCCTGCCTGTATTATGACCATGTTTTGGAATAAAGCCTTGCATATGGATCCGCACGTCTCACGCCTTGTTCGCCCCGTTACAATTGTTATACTTTTTTCTCAAATTGTTAAAGTTAACAACATCAGCATTGCATGTATGTAGTGTGTATTAACGTTACATGTAGATTTCAATTCCTGTACAGTCTAATCTCTAATTGTCATACCATTCGAATTTCATATAAAGAAATTATTTTAATCAAAAAAGCGAATTATTCTTCCTTCGAACTGGTTCTCTTTAAAATACAAAACGTGTGTAATCCCACGTAAGCTATCTGTAATCGGATGCACATTTAAAACTGGAACATAATTTAATTTAAGTTGCATGCATTTCATAAACAATCTTTTCTGGATTACAATCCGCCATCAAAATTATAAATTCAATTATTCCAGCTGCTGTGAGAAAAGGCTATAAATGATGTGCCACCTGCAGCATCCGCACATGCGATAGCCTACTAGCCGGGACAACTTCTTTATGTTTACAGACGTGATGTAATGATGCAGCAGCATGCTTGAATTTCCCGCAAATTCCTACCCATACCACTCAAATTAGAAAACATTATTATAAGCTAACCGTTGTGAATCGGGCTAAAGTAAGGGGATAGTTTAGAACACTGGCTGATTACGTACTTGCTCAAATATTGATTTCGGATCATTTTTAACCAAAAAAAGTTATGGACTGCAGTAACACAATATTGTAATGCTTTTAAAAGTAACTTTCCCCAAAACTGTTTACAAGTACTAACAACAAGCCAACATGCTAGTAATATGCATGCTAATAAGCAAATAGTTAATAGTGAGAAATGGTCCTTAAAATAAAGTGTTACCATGATTTTATTTGAAATGTTTTCGAAAGAAGTTTCTTATGCTCACCAAGCCTGAATTTATTTGATCAAAAATTCAGCAAAAACTGGGGGATCACGTGACCCTTCGACGGCGATGCACGCTTAGTCTTTCGCTCTGCTCACTTTGCCACATATTGTATAATCCTGTCAGTAAATTTTAAACCACTCTGCATTGGACCCATCATGAGTACTTTGGCAGACAAGGGTGATCGGAAAAGAGAGATTGAGCAATCGCCAATGAAGAAAAAATTCAAAGATTCCACCATCTCACCACCAGGACCTCGACGATGCTATTGCTAACAGCATTAAGCTAGCACTTAAAGAGCAGCAAAGCACTTTGAATTCGGTTGTGAATTCGGCAGTAAGAGATGTGATGGGCTCTGTGCTGATTCCAGCATTGCGCGAACTGCATGAGGACATACAAGCGACTAACAATTTTGCTAAAGAGCTGAGAGCGGAGCTTGAGGCAATAGCTACCGCTGCGAAGCAGACACGTGACCAGGTTGATTCCGTTCAAGCAGCTGCACGTGAGGATAGGAGGACAGTCACGGACTTAAAGGGGTGGTTGATTGCGATTTCACTATTCTAACGTTAGTTAGTGTGTAATGTTGCTGTTTGAGCATAAACAATATCTGCAAAGTTGCAGTGCTGAAAGTTCAATGCAAACGGAGATATCGTCTTTTAAAATTCTGGAAGTTTAATGCCTACAAAAACGACTGGTAAGGGACTACAACGAGTTCTGTGCGATCCTCTTCACTAATATTCTCTGAGTCTCATTGGGGCTCAAATTGATAAGCAATATACACGACGCCCTTGTTGACAATACAACCGGAGCACATGCCGCTGAGGCGAGGGGCGGGACATTCAGACGCGCAGTAGAGGCGGTTTAGCGAATCACAACACGCTGAGCCAGCTAACCAATCAGAGCCCATTGCGTATTTCTGAGGGAGGGGCTTCATAAAAACAGGAAATAATCGAGCTGTCCCAAAGAAGGGACAGAGCGGTGAGGAATAAAGGTAAATTATGTGAAAAATAATGCGTTTTTAAAAAAACGAAGCATTAACACGTGTTAGACTGCACCCCATAAACACAATCAAGCCTAGAAAAAAAAAAGTCAACCACCCCTTTAAGAAATCAGCTGGAGCGACTCACCGAGAAGATGACGGATATTGAGGATAGGAGCAGGAGGAATAACGTGAGGCTGGTGGGGTTGCCAGAGGGGGCGGAGGGCTCCAACGCGGCTGGTTTCCTCAGAGTTAATATTTCCAAGTGGATTCCTTCGCTGAAAGGCCGTGACATTGAGATTGACTGGGCACATCGCGTGTATGACGGAGGGAGAGGCTCCGATCGGCCGCGCACTCTCATCTTCCGTGTACTAAGATGGCATGACAGATCGGAGATCCTGAAAGGTGCTCGGCAGGCTTATCCGGTGAAATGCGCACAGGACAATGTCACACTACTATTTTTTCCTGTCTTTAGTCCAGCCACAACCATCAGGAGAAAGGCCTTTAATTCGCTTTTGAAGAAGATGACTTCACTTGGTCTCCAGCCCTTCCTCATCTATCCAGCGGTAATTAAACTACGACACAAAAGGGAGCAGAAAAGTTTCGACTCTCCTCAGAAAGCGGAGGATTTTATCAGCTCCCTGTCTCAGCAGAATACATATGCCGCGGCTCTACGGGAAGGCAACGGGAAAACAGCGGCCACTATCTCTCCGGCCCGGCGGGAGGGGCTTGATGACCGGGATGGAGGCGGTCCTAGCTGCCCAGGAAGGGATGATGGCAGGATGGACATGGATGCTTGCTGAACCTGTTTTTTGCTTTTTCTTCTCTCCTCTCTCCTACTGGGATATTGTCCCCATCTATCCGGTACAACGATCTCTTTGCTGGTAAGACTAACACCCTTTTTTCTTTTTTGGAGGAGACTAATGGAGAGTAGGTTTAATTACAATTTTTTTTTGCCTGTGTGAGCCTTTCGGGAGACATGTCTTGCATTGGAGTGGATCGGTCACGTACATCACTATTTTTTGTTGCTCAATCAGACCTACGTTCTCGGTAATGTGCGGTCTGAGTTGTTTTTTGTTTATGGTTGTCGGTTGTTCATGTTTCTATGCTGTTTTTATTTTTTACAACAGACATTTATACTTTTATTTATTTTACCCTATTTCTAAAATGATTTTTCACCTAGGAGGTTTGGTATCTAAAATGCACATCAGCGTTTACATGTTACTTACAGAATGGAAGTACTTCTGTTTTTTTTCATTTGTTGAATACAATTTTGGGATTATGAATATTCAATGCATACTCTAAATATTTTATCACTGAATGTGAATGGTTTAAATTCTGCTGTTAAACGAACCCGTGTGTTAGAATAATTACACCATACATCTATTTCCTGTGCCCTAATTCAAGAGACACATTTAAAACAATCTGACATGGCACGTTTCCAGAATAAGTATTACAAATTAGCAGCTTTTTCTTGCGCTCTCAATAAAACTAAGGGGGTGCTTATCCTTGTTAACCGGAAGTTAAATTTAAAAATTGAACACCTTGGTAGTGATGAGAAGGGTAGATTTGTTTTTATCCGATGCAAAATATATAATAATAGGTTAGCATTGGTCTCTATTTATGGTCCGAATGAGACAGACAGTGCATTCCTTACACAGATTTCCAAAACTCTACTTGAGGAGATTGATTGCCCTCTAGTGGTGGGTGGTGATTTTAATGCTGTCATAAATCCTGCTTTAGATAAATCTCAATCTGATACAACAGCCAATCCATCCTCGAAATTACTGAATATATTTATCACTGAGCTCAACTTAATTGATCTTTGGAGAATTCAGAATACTAAATCTAAGGACTTCACTTTTTTTCTAATAGACATAAGACTTTCTCTAGGATAGACTACATATTTTTCAGCCCATCTTTAATTTCGTCTAATTCCTCCATCTCTATATTACCAATTTTATTATCTGATCATTCTGCTGTGTTGTGCAGTGTTCCTCTTTCCGATGTTAAAGCCAAGTCCCCTAGATGGCGCTTTAACATATCATTATTAAGTAATCAGCCTTTCATTACTTCTCTAAAAGAATATATTAAGGAATTTCTTGAAATTAATATGCCCTCTGATGTGGATCCTCAAATACTGTGGGAAACAACTAAGTGTGCTATACGAGGTTTCTGTATATCTTTCTCTTCTACTCTTGCCAAAGCGAAAACTCACCAGTTTACACAATTAGAAAATAAAATCCAATCGTTACAAAACCTACAAAAACAAAGTTTTACTGAGCAACAGCCTGTCCTCTTTAAAAGAAGAATATGATTTACTTTCACACTCAAAGGTGGAATTTATTTTACATAGGACTAGGCAAAAATATTATTTCGAATCAGAGAGACCTAGTCATTTATTGGCCCTTAGGTTGAAAGAATGCGAGTCTAAGGCATATATTAGCGCAATAAAATCATCAGATGGTCAGGTCACCACGAACCCTTTGGCAATTAATGAAATATTTAAAGGTTTTTACACAAATCTGTATAAAGCCGAAACAGATTTTGATGAACCAATTTGTATAAAGCCGAAACAGATATTTAGATAAATTGGAATTGCCTCGGATTGTAAGCTCACAGATGGATAAAGAATCTTTGGAGGCCCCATTAAGTTTGGAGGAACTCCACGTCTCTCTAAAAAGAATCCTTCAAAAGGCCCCAAATCGCCGGGTAAGTTTGGAGGAACTAGATGGTCTCCCCCCTGAATTATATTTAGAAATTTGGGATTTGGTAGGGACACTTAAAAAGCCTGCTCAAAAGGCAAATCGCCGGGTCTAATTCATTTAATTTTGATGGTCAATTGAACATGGGGTATTTCATAGAGAACAAAAAACATCATTAATATCATTACTTCTTAAAAAAGGGAAAGATCCATTAGCTTAATTCATTTAATTTTGCAATTCCAGCTACAGACCGATTTTACTTATAGAGAACCCATGTTAATATCATTACTTCTTAAAAAAGAAAGATCTAAAAATCTATGATTGTTCTAAAGTTTTTGCTTCTCGTATGGAGACCGAGGTAATTCACAGTCTGATCAAGGAGGACCAAACCGGTTTCATCAAGGGGCGCAAAGTTTTTGCGTCTGATGGAGAAGGTAATTCAATATGTTTGATCAAGGAGGACCAAACCGGTCGACTCCTTCATATTCTTGGGGCGCACTTTGCAGATTCTCATCCAAGCCGTTGTGCGTTTTTTTCACTTGATGCAGAAAAAGCCTTTGACAGGCTTTGCAGAGTTCTCATCCAAGGAATTATATGTGCATTTTTTTCACTTGGCAAAAAAGCCTTCTGAGTGGAATTATATGTGGGCAATGTTTCGGCTTCGGTGAACACTTCATTTCCATGATTAAGACATTATACCACTCACCTGCAGCATCAGTCATAACTGGTAATATTATTTCCCCCCCCCCATTCCCTTTACAGCGGGGAACGAGGCAGGGATGTCCGCTTTCCCCCTAAATGTTTTGTCTATCTCTTGAACCCTTAGCACAAGCGATCAGGAAATCTGAAGTATCGATTAGGATTCATGATCATAATCATAGTATTTCATTATACGCTGATGATATTATTCTATATTTAGACCACATTGATGTTTCAGTCTCTAGTATAATTAAGGAATTTGATAATTTTAGTAGCTTATCAGGATATAAAATAAATTGGAGCAAATCTGCTTTAATGCCAATTAACAATGTTAAAGTTAATTCTTCTATTCCCTCATTTATCCCTATTAAGGAATCTTTCATCTATTTGGGCATTACCATATATAAAGACATTCATAAGATTGCCAGAGACAATTTTAATAATATTTTAGTTAAGGTCAAAAATGACATTCAAAGATGGAAGAATCTTAAAGTCTCTCTCCAAGGAAGAATCTCCACTGTTAAGATGAATTTGTTACCGCGATTTAATTTTTTTTTCTCTATGCTACCACTTTCTCCCTCCTCCAGGTTACTTTAAGGAGATCAACTCCATAATTTCTAAGTTTATCTGGAATGATAAATGCCCCATAATTAAACTTACCACATTACAACATACTAATTCCGCAGGAGGACTGGCTGTACCAAATTTTGAATTGTACTATTGGTCGTTCCAGCTTAAGGCTCTTCATAATTGGGTTGATCCTCAATCTACAGTTTCATGGAGGGTGATTGAAGCTGACAAGGTTAAACCAAATAGACTTCAAGATATTTTATTTACTGGCACAGGAAAAAAAGGGGACAATTATAAATTTGGTCTGGTTGTGGCTAACTCTATTAAAATCTGGAAAACGGTTGAACGTCGGATAGGATGACCCTTCAAATTTTGTAACAGTACACCTTTATGGCACAATTTTATATTTGTATGCGGAAATCGTCCATTTGTCCAACCCTCTTGGTCTTCTTTAGGTGTAAACACGTGCGGTGATATATATGATAACCAGGGCCTCTGTTCATTTCAGACATTAAGAACCAAATTTTGTCTACCAGCATCCGCATATTTTGTCTTTCTTCAATTGCGTTCTGCTCTCAAAGCGTATGGCGTTCCTTGGTCCTCTCCCATTTCCTCTCATCCTATGCGGGACTGGATTGCACCATCTGCTGGTCGGCCATCTGTTTCCTTAATATATAATAAAATTATTGATTGCATTACAAAACCTCTTTCTATTAAAACTATTTGGAATAGGGAATTATCTGACCTTAATTTATCTGTCGACTGGGAGAGAGTGTGGTCTAACCTCAGCTTAACTTCTAAAAATTTGGCTCATCGTCTTATTCACTTCAAAGTCATTCATAGAGCATACATAACTCCTTACAAAAGATTCAAAATGAAACTACAACCAAATTCTAACTGCCATATATGTAGCACTGCATCATCAGGTACTTTTCTTCATATGTTTTGGGAATGTCCTGTCGTCATCAGTCTATGGACACATGTAAACCTGGTTTTATCATCCTTACTACAAATTGATTGGCTTGTTAACCCAAGTTTGTGTCTTCTTAATGATGATTCTGGTCTCTGTATAAGTTCAATGCAAAATATAATGTTGTTTGCTGGTTTTACAGCAGTGAAGAAGACAATAATACAGAACTGGTTTACACCGCACATGTGTGGAAAAACATATTGGATCCATAGCCTCCTGCAAATAGTGACTTATGAATGTACAACAGCACGAATTAATGGGGCCAAGCCTTTGACCATTGATGCTTGGCAGTGTTTTCTTTTTGATATAAGTGATTGTATAAAGGAGTAACTTTTGTGTTTTTCTTGTCCTTCCCCTCTCCCTCCCTTTTGACTTTTGTTATATTTTGAATGTTATGTTATGTTATGTATGAAAAATAAAAAATGTTGATAACAAAAAAAAAAATCAGTAAAAACTGTAATATTGTGAAATATTATTACAATTTAATACAATTTATATTTTGATATATTTAAAAATGTAATTTATTCTTGAGATTCAGTGTTCAGTATGGTATTTCAGAAATAATTCTGAAATGCTAATTTGGTACTCCAGTCACGTTTTTTTTTTTTTTTGTTATAACATTTGATTTTTTGTTATAACATTTGAAAATGGTTGTGCTACTTAATATTTTTGTGTTTGCATTTTTCTCATGATTCATTAATGAATAGAAAGAACAGCATTTAACAGCATTTGCTTTCACTTTTGATCAAATTTAATGCATTTAATGCAACTTATTATTTTAAAATCTTACTGAGCCCAAACCTTTGAATTGTAGTGTGTAAGCTATGTTTGACTTTCATATATTTTTGAAATTCTAGTAATGCTCGTATATCAGAAAATTATGTTCAATATTTAACATCAATTTTGAAAAAACAGTGGGTAATGCATATTCATATGTATGTATATATTGACTAATGTGTCAGACAACTACATAAACAATGACTCTCTGTAGAAATGTTAGAAACCGCACTGAAGATGCTGGAAGAGACGCTGTGGAGCTGGTGGTGAGTGGCCTGTTCTCTGTGGTAGTCCTGCTCAGCTGGAGCATAGCAACAGACCTGCCCTCCCTATAAAAATAGGATGGGCCTCAGCGAGACCGCTCGAACACAGAGGTTACGACGCGCACTTCTCTTCATTGATTATGCGCCACAGCCCTGGAGTGAGCCGCTTACAAGACACATCTCCTCATCCCTCTATCTCTCTCTTCCCACACGTCATGTTTTCCTGCCATTTTCTCCCTTTCTGCTCGTGTCTCACATTTGGGCCATTTTCTTGCCTACACACACATAAATATTTCAAATAGAATTGTCTTCTTTCTTCATGTGAGATTTTTTGAAAACATTATTCTTCCATTTTTTTGGAATGAAATGTTAATATTGTACTGGCTGATGGAGGTGGTCAGAAAAAAGGATAAGAAAGAGATCAGCTAAAGGTATAGAGATAAACTATATGGTACAATGATATATAATGAACTAAATCTCAAGCTTGTTCAGCTCTATTCTAAGCATGTACAGCAAGCTGAGATGGAGGAAAAGAGAAATGAGCACCCTTCCTGTCTGTAAAGAATGATTTACTGCTTTCATTCAATTGGCAGCGGGGCTTCGCTGACCATATCTGTGGCAGCCAATCACATCCTCAAATGCAAACCCCTTCTCTCAACATGTCACTGATGCATTCAAATAACTTGATGTTTTACTTTTCAACGTAATGTCACCAGAAAACCACAAATGAGATTTGTTTAATATCACAAATGTTTCTCTGAGCAATGAGATTAAATAGAGTGCATGTGGAGAGCTTTCTCCTGCTTTCTCCTGCTTTCTCCTGCTTTTCAGACTTTTCTCCAAAGAAATATGCCCATACATCCACACACATATTGACTTCCCTCAACTAAATTATATTTTCTGAAGAAAAAGCCTGTGCAAAACTCAATGCTTGTTGCCAGGGTGTTGCAGTGCTATGCTAAGGTGTACGCAGTGGTTTTAGTATGTTGCTAGAGCTTTGGCAAGTGTTCTAGGAGGTTGCTGTGGTGTTGCCAGGTGGATGCTAGGGTGTTGTGAGTGGTTGTATACACTGAAAATAGTAAAACGATAGCATCATTTACAGTATTTAAAGTACATTTTTATATTGTCCTAAGCGAAAATCATGGTTTCCAGTTTAAACCTGTTTTGTTCAGTTTGGCTAAAAGCAAATAACACTGCACAACCAGCCAACCAAACCAAACAAACAAACAAACAAGCAAGCAAGCAAATAAATAATAAAACAAAACGAAACGAAACGAAACGAAACGAAATGAAATGAAATGAAATAAATGAAATGAAATACAATAAAATAAAAACCTGTAAGAATTTAGAGGGTTTTTTTTTGTCCAAAGTGTAATGTTCTTTTTCAGTGTACTTCAACAGAGCCAAGTCTCTGTGACATTCTGGTTTCTGCTGTAAATATGTTTTTTTTCTGTATTCTGTAGCTCTGTGTCTCGTCTAGAGTTTCACAAAGGATGTTAACAACTCAAACTGCAGTTTCCAACAGATTTCCAAAGTCTGCAATAAAAAGTCAGGGATTTTAATATAAACTCAAAGATTGCTAAGCAAATTATCTGAGCTATTGTATCCACATCATGTTTGTGTCGATTTTTATTTCTCCCAAAAAATTTTAGTGTACACATCTGAGCTGTGAAAACTTTAATAAAAACCACAGCGAGACATTGCTGGATGGTTGCTAGGTTTCTTCTGAGCATGCAGGTCTCATACCTGTTTTCATGTGATCTCTCCTTTAATTGCTCCATGAAAGCTCTGGATGAACGATAATAATCTTGATAATGAACTGTCCACCTCTACAAAAAGTTATGTGATCTCTCGTTATTTTAGTTGTATGCACTTATTAATGGGTTTTCTCCTCACTTATATTTCAGTGATATTTTCTAAGAGCTCAGATTATGGATTAGGTGGGATTATGCAAAGGAGTCTGCACATGCACGCTTATCGCGCTCATTTCTTTGTCCTCTCAATGATATTCATGCAAATTCCCGCAGTGCCGTATCTTTGCTCACAGCTGCCAACTGGAACTAAAGGATTATGCAAGCAGCTTCAACAAGCAAATAGATTTCACCCACTTCAGAAGAATCACTAGTTACGCTGCTCTCCATCTGTCTGCGAGCCATTTACAATATATATATATATTTGTTGTAAATTTGCTTTTGCATGTTTTAATAGAGTACTTTATAAAAGTGTTCGGGTGTCTTGGGTAAAGTGACTGCGGTTGTAATGAACAATAAGGTAAATTGTTTCAGTGGCTTTTTGTCATAGAGGAAATAACACCGTTATCATCAGATAAAGACCACCAGGGTAATCGTATTTGTATTCATAGGTATTTGTATGTTTAGAGAAACACTTAAAGGTCTTATTGTCTTGACAGCATCTACAATTTAACCACTTTAGAGATGTGAAAACTTTCACAATTTACAATGTAAAATGTAAAAAAAAAAATCACATTTTACAAGGATTTTACAAATCCTCAGAACCAGAATTTTTTAAGAATGTTTTTGCAGGTGACCAATTTCAACTATTTTCCAATTTTTACATAGGAAGTGTAAAAAATTGTTGCTAATGCTGTTTATATTTAAAAGATGTTAACAATATGTTATCAATACATTAGTGTTTCAGTCGATAAACTGTCAATATGATATCTGTACTTAAAATCAATTGTTATGTAGGAGCCGAATACCTCATTGTGAAAACAGATACAGAAAAGTCATGAAAGTGACATTTACTGTTCAGGCAGACTCGTACAGAATGGATTTGACCTAATAACCCGGCAATTATCAGGAATTAGCCCTAATAGCTATCAGCACAGAGCTATGAAGAGAACACTGGGAGTTTTTTAAAGCCACACTGATGGCATGTCTAGACGTAGATGGTGATTTACTATATATATACTGTTTCTTCTATGCATTTAAATACACCAGTGTAAAAAATATTTAAAGGGTAACTAACTTTACATTCCTAAAATAAAAGGTCACACTAAATGACTATCCATAACATATATAGAGGAGACCAGGGAGTGTAACACACTCTCAGAAATAAAGGTACAAAAGCTGTCACTGGAGTGGTACCTTTTCAAAAGGTACATGTTTGTACCTAAAGGGTCCATTTTGGTACCTTAAAGGAACATATTATCACTGAAAGTGTACATATTAGAACCTAATAGGTACAAAAGTGTACTTTTTACAATTCCAATAACAATTCTTAAACAATAAAGTATGACTTAACTTTGATGTTAAATGGCAGAGCTGGTAACAACTGATTCAGCAGATGTTGTTTATTTTTATATAACAAAGCTTATAATCTACATGTTCAATAAATCTAGACATATCATGGGTGGAGAAGGATGTAAAAATTTCCAAACTACTTTTACGAAACCTTTTGCACAAAAACGGCACTGTTTAAGTGTTAGGAAAGTTACTTTGGAAATGTAAAAGGTTACAGATTACAAGCTAACCTATTCAAAATTTAATACTGTAAATAGTGTAAATATTTCAATTACTTTATTAATATAATGTAACTGATTACATTTTGATTACTTTTCTAAATTTCCAATGAATGTTTTCAAATGTTAATCATTTAAAGCAGGCAACCTTAGTAGGATTCAGCACTAATAACTGTCAGACCAAATCCTTCATCATTTGAAATAAGATTATAATAATTTAATTATTAGATATAGTTAATAGCTATGATACTGTTTTTGAAATCAAATCTTTGCATAGGAAACAGGAAACACTGGCATCTAACAATGCTTTGGAAAAAACTGTTAATCTTAAAAAATAAAGCATTTACAGTTATTAAATAAGTATGTGTCCTATTATGTGTCCCAAACTCCTAAAACACTGGTGTCTCATATTTTAAAGCAGTCAATGCAATTTGGGAAAGAAATCAATCAAATGTATATGTGTGAGAAAATATTCAGATGTAACCCCCTTTGTAATCTTTAACATTTTCATAAGTGACTGTAATTTAATTACACATTTTTTCTCAGTAACTGTAACAGATTACAGTTACATTTATTTTGTAATGAAATTATGTAATTCCATTGCATGTAACTAGTTACTCCCCAACACTGACTGTACCATGTTACCTCATAGTATGATTTTGTAAAAGCGAGAGGGCGGGAGAGGGACATACTAACAGTCTAATTAAATACATCACTTTTAATTACACCAGACATTCCAGCGGTTACCCTTTCCCAAAATAGTTCTCAAATGCCTTCAAAAAAGCAGCAAAGAAAGTTGTGGTAAAGCCAAACATAGCCAACCTTACCATAACAAGTTCTTCTGGGAATTCTTTGGCTAAAAAAAACTTGTATGGAATCAACAGCCATCTGTAATACCCATGTGAGTGGTTTTATGTCCCTGAGGAATAAGTATTAATTAGCAGTTATTTAGAAAAGGAGGGTGCAGAGGCACTGTCACCATGGGACAATTCCATATGAGACACACATATTAGCCAGAGGCCTGGTTGATTCAGATGCTGGGGTAGTTTACTCCCAAACCAGTCAACCTGCTAATTACTCCTGAAGGAAAACAGGCTAGTCCCATCTGCACCCCATTTCCCATTTGTAAAGACTTTTTGATCAAGACTTTTTAAATCAGGACAAGCTGTCGTATCTGGCACCCTGCAAAAATGTTCAACCCTCATCCTCCAGGTTTTAAGTAAAGTCAATTTGGCTAAAAAATAATACATTAACCGCATATATTGTTATTATCCCATCACTCTAAGTGAATAGTTATAATGCTGAAATAATTTATTTGACAGTGTAACAATTACGTTTCTAACTGAAAACAATGCTAACACATTTGAAAAAGGGAATTCATGCTGATTGAATGAATCTGTATAATTTAATTGTTAAAATAATTTAAACGAAAAAAATAATAATAATAATAAAGAAAGAAATGCATTTTAAAAATAAAGGATGGTTGATCCTAAAGTATCACAAGCCTTTAAAAATTCTTAAAATCTTAAATAACAATATTTGATTCACACTAAAGATAAAAACAAAAATGTCTATTTAGACGTAATATATATTATGTGAGAACAATATCAACTGCCACCACTAAACTACTTCAAACAGATGAAAATACAGATGTTGTAACAATGTATTAACTATATTATAATATAATTGTTTTCGTTGAGAAATTTTATTGTTACCCATTAAAAAAAAGCTTCATCGTTATGTTAGAACTGTATTATATTATATTATATTATATTATAATATAATACAGTTCTAACATAACGATGAAGCTTTTTTTAATGGGTAACAATAAAATTTCTCAACGAAAACAATGCTTCAATGCTACAAGAAATTAAATGTATATAAAATAAAAACTTTAAAGATCTAAAATCAGTCAATACCTTTAAATAAATTAAAATAAAAAATGAACAGACCTGTGGACAAATGTTAGCATTCAGAAGCATAATTTCAGAGATAAGCATGTGTCATTATTATTATTATTATTAATAAAAAGCCACCATTAACTGTGGATACACCATTTAAATAGCATTTTAGAGAATATGTGTGATTGTGATGTGTTGAGCAGCCATGAGAGTGTGAGATGCTGAATGTTGACTCTAGCTTTGAGAAACAGACAACAATTACATTTGCCCTGGGAGGATGGAGAAACCTGACCATGTTGCCATGGCAACACAAGTACAGCAGAAAGTAACGGGAAAATCGATTCCAAATTTTTTCCTCCTTCTCTCTCTCTCTCTCTCTCTCTCTCCTGTTTTTCATTTCAGCACAACCAGCAATAGAATTCCCCTTCACCCTGATGTATTCGGAATACCATAATTGATCATTTTAAATACAACAGACACATATCAAATTCCAAGCAGCAGCTGCATGGAACAAGTAAGAGAGTGATGCAGTTTGTTATAGGCTTGCATTTGATAAAATAAAACAGAGTGACTTGCTCCTCTCTTTTTCTTACATCAAAACACACACACACACACACACACACACACACACACACACACACACACACACACACACACACACACACACACACACACACCACACAAAAGCACAGCTGAATTCATGTGATAAGCAAATGCTGCTAGCAGAAACCATTGTGATTGGCTGACTCATGCTAAATTAAGATTGCCGTGTACGTCATCAAGAGTCAAAGGTCAGCCTGCAACCTTATGATATCCCCCACCACAAACTGGGGGTTTGTCATGATGTTTTGCAAATGAGTTTTGAAGATTTCTTGTCATTGTGTAAAAGCAATTTTTACAAACTGACAGTTTGCACTAATAAAAATGTGTAACACTATATGTTGAGGTATTACATTGCTTTTTTTTTAAATATCTAAAATAACTGTTTTATTCAGAAATGTTTTCTCATAAGATCAACATTCGACTGATTACATTACACCAACAAAGGTAATTTCTAATGGTCAGATCAGGTATCCACCTTTTTTTCTACATCCCATGATGCTTTGTGCGAATTATGGGAGTAACTTCTACTACACTGTAAACAATCAGCAAAAGGTTCACTCTATGAAAGCAATAATAAGCATTTTCAAAAACTCAATGTAGTTGAGTTTAATAAATATCAATGTAGTAATATATGTTCATATTATGTAACATATGTTGACTTAATCAAAAATGTTTATTAATATTAACAATGAGTGATACTTTTTCAAAGTGATTTCCATCTTTTTAAGAGATAACAAATGTTGTATTTACCTGCTTTAGACATTCCAGTAAAGTCTGCTAATAGGGATTAGAAGTGAAGAGGGGAGACAATTACAGTTTAAAGCATCTACGTGAAAACAAACCTGGACAGAGACATGAGGATTTGGATTTGGGGAGAAAACAATTCGTAGTGCATTCCAGTTAATTATTCATGAGATATATTGTAAATTAAAATGGGAGAGCAGACCACAGATGCGCAGTATATGTTGTCTTTTTTCATATAGTTACAGCAGAAAACAAAGGAAAATGGAAATAATGAGAGGAAAAGAATGCAGCAGATTGAGAAGAACTTGTACCATAGATATTTTGGTTATACTATGTCACATTAAAATACCAAGCTTTACGTTATTCTGCTGACGTCTGAAAATAGAACATGAATGAAAATGTACAGCTCATTCAGTCAAACTGATGGATAAGGATTATTTGTAGTGCAAACGTCTCGGTTACGTACGTAACCCTCTTTCCCTGATGGAGGGAATGGAGACTTTATGTCGTGACGACATAGGGGGTTTACTTGAGAGCCCCAATCCGCTCTGACTTTAAGAGAAAACGCCACTGAAATTTGGCTAGTGGATTTTGCATGCCTGAGCCACTCCCCGTGCATACGGGTATAAATAGGCGACAGGTGCATCCACTCATTCAGATTTTACGCTGAGGAGCTGAGAACGTGTCCCTGGAAACCAGCGATGGTTTGAGTTTGTGGCATGGGGACATAACGTCTCCGTTCCCTCCATCAGGGAACGAGGGTTACGTACGTAACCGAGACTTTCCCTATCTGTCGGTCACTTCGAGTTATGTCGTGACGACATAGCGGGTCCGTGGAAAGCGCCACAACATGAACCCCGACCCAACCCTGTGGCATTGCAAATGTTGACAAGCAGCCGCATGTCAGACAAATGCTGCGCAAAGGTCGTAACCTTCCCAATGCCCCAGCACAAATTCGCTGACCTTGGCGTCCGCAGGGACCAAAAGGTGAGTACATCGCTGCTGGACATTTTGACCTTCGTGATTTCGACCTTCGTGAAAGGTGCTTCACGCCTTTCCTGTTTGTTGTTTACAGCTTGGCTGTAATGATGGGGAAGTGAGCCTTCTGGAGAAGGGTGCTACGGAGGCCACATCCTACCCATAGGGAGGTATCATGTGGAGACACTAATATAGACTGACCCAGGCCTGGGGCAGTACTACATATGGAATGGACTCTGAGGCAGAGCCTACCTGAGAGAAGGGACTGCCATCCGAGCCTGACAGAATGGTCTGTCAAAGGGAAGACAAGGGTTCACTGAGAGGGAAACCTTACAGTGGAAGAATACACATATGGGTTCGCCCGAAGAGAATCAAGCCATATGGACACCTAGCCCAGCACAGGGGCTGACCGGAGACCCGGGTAAGCTAACACCGATATTGGGCCAAATATATCGGGGATGCTGGAGGATACTCAACCAGGGTTAGCTATCCGGGGAACTCTACTGGAAGAGGAAAAAGGCGCTCGCATCCACGGGTGAGGTGAAGGGGAATGGCGCAGCAAGCGTGACACCGGCCGGTTCTTCCCGCCACTTCCCTATTACCCAACACATGTGAAGAAACCGGCTCAACGCGAAAACTGTAGAATCTTGCGAAGGTGTTCGGTGTTGCCCAGCCCGAAGATCTACAGATGTCTGCCAGAGAGGCGCCATGCACCAACGCATAGGAGGAGGCGACACTCCTTGTCGAGTGAGCTCTCACCCCCAGGGGGCACGGCTCACCGTGGGACTGGTATGCCAAGGCGATGGCATCCATTATCCAGTGGGCCAACCTCTGCTTGGAGACAGCCTTCCCTTTCTGCTGCGGGTGCGGTCCACGTATATGCGCAACGCTCTTACGGGACACAGCAATGCTAAGGCTGGGTCTGCCTCCTCCGAGGGCATTGCTTGCAGGTTCACCACCTGACCGTGAAAAGGCGTGGTGGGAACCTTGGGCACGTATCCAGGCTGGGGTCTCAGGACAATGAGAGAGTTGGCCAGCCCGAACATAAGGCACTCTTCGTTCACCGAAAATGCTTGGAGGTCCCTGACCCACTTGATGGAAGTGAGCGCGGTGAGGAGCGCTGTCTTAGCAGACAGGAATTTAAGCTCAACTGTATCCAGCGCCACATACACTTTCAAGATAGAGGGTGACAGCCTACGCTCCAAACTTTCTTGCAGGAAAGAAAGCACTACACCAATCGTGCATCTTCGTGCCTGTGGCAGATCACTTAAGTCTGCCGTGTCCCGTCCAGGAGCCACAAGTGGAGGTCCCAGAGATCTGGACGCGGGTGCCACATGGTGCCGAGCCCCTGAGAAAGAAGGTCCTTCCTCAGAGGGATGCGCCAGGGAGGGGTTGTTGCGAGGAGCTTGAGTTCCGAAAACCAGGTCCGGGTGGGCTAGTAAGGCGCAACCAGCAAGACCTGTTCCTCATCCTCCGAGAAGGCTCACTGGGGGAAACGCATATTTGTGTAGAGCCCGAGGCCAGCTGTGTGCCAGTGTGTCCGTGCCGAGGGGGGCCTCGGTCAGGGAGTAATACAGCTGGCAGTGGGAGGACTCGTGGGAAGCAAACAGGTCTACCTGGGCTTCCCCGAATCGACTCCAGATCAGCTGGATCATCTCGGGATGGAGTCGCCATTCTCCAGGGAACGTGAACTGTCGTGAGAGCGCGACGGCTGCACGATTGAGCTCCCCGGAATGTAGACGGCGAGCAGCGACTTGAGCCGCGTCTGACTCCAGAGGAGGAGATGACGGGCAGTGGCCGTAACTGCTGCAAGGCCAGATGCACTGCCAACAGCTCTAGGCAGTTGATGTGCCAAAGCAGTCAAGGCCCTGTCCCTGACCTTTTCCCAGTTGACCTGAAGCCCCAACTGGCTGAGGTGCCGGAGCACCAGGTCCCTGTGATCGCACAACTGATCTTATGACCGGGCCATGATGAGCCAGTCATCGAGGTAGTTGAGGATCCTGATGCCCCCTTCTCATAACAGGGCAAGGGCGCCCTCTGCGACCTTCGTAAAGACACGGGGGGACAGGGACAGCCGAAGAGGACGACCCTGTACTGCCATGCCCGACCCACGAACACAAACAGTAGGCACGGCCAGTGTCGAGGAAGAATCGAGACATGAACGTAAGCGTCCTTCAGGTCAACCTCTGCAGACCAATCCTGGGGCTGGATGCATCTAATGATGCGCTTCTGCGTCAACATCTTGAATGGGAGCTTGTGAAGGGCCCGATTCAAGACACGCAGATCCAGGATTGGCCGAAGGCCACCGCCTTTCTTGGGCACGATGAAGTAAGGGCTGTAAAACCCTGACTTCATCTCGGCTGGAGGGACAGGCTTGATTGCATCCTTCGCCAGAAGGACAACAATCTCGTCGCGCAGGACAGGGGCATCTCGAGCTGCCACCGAAGTCTCGAGAACGCCGCTGAACCTGGGGAGTTGCCTGGCGAACTGAATCACGTAGCCGAGTCGAACTGTCTGAATGAGCCAGCGGGACGGGTTGGGCAGTGCAAGGCACACTTCCAAGCTCCGTGTGAGTGGCACCAAAGGGACAATCGATGCACCTGCGGTGGTGCAGCGGTGAGTAGTCATGCTGGATGGCACAGAAGGCATCACGTCTTGGCTCATCACAGCAGGACTCCCCATGTCCCCGGAGGAACTGGCCAGAGATGCATTGAGAGGCAGCACATCCCCGAGGCGTGATCTCTTGGCTGCTGGTGATAGGGGGCGTCGGGGCAAGAGTGAGGAGGCAACGTGTCGCTCACTGCCAACCCACGAGCCTGATAACCCGGAGGAAAAAGAAACTGCTCTTTTTTCGAAAATGTGGGTACAGAAAGAACAGAAAGAAAATGAAACAAAGGATTCTCCACCCGGCCCTCCTCCGGGGGAAGGAGTGGTGCTGTCTTCACCATCTCCTGAAAAAGAGCAGCTTCCCACATCACATGCTGTTCATGCATAGATAAGATCCCTAAAGTTGCAAAGACTAAAGTCTCAAACCGGTATTCGGTATTCGGCCAATCACAACGCACTGGATAGCTGGCCAATCAGAGCACGCCTCGCTTCTCAGAACGATGAGCTTTGTAAAATTCAACGCGTTTCAGAAAGGCGGAGCATAGAGGAGCAACAATAATGTACAGTATGTGGAAAATAGTGTGTTTTTTAACCTTAAACCACATATACACACTGCATTACACCAAATACACAAAATAATGTTCTTTTTAGCAACGTCATATGACCCCTTTAATGTGTTGTGACAGATCACTGTAGCGCCTCCATTCAAGCGGCATGTGAACTGATCATCTCTTCCTCTATACTAGTTATACCACAAAATAAACATGAATGAACAATACACAGAATTTTTTGTTCAAGTCCACCAACATCAATCTACTCTTCTGTCTGGTTAGCTTGTCAAGCAAAATGGCGGATTTTGCATTATGATTGGTCACATCCCCTGTCAATCAAACTCTATGCGAAGGGTGAATTGTTAGCAGCTGTAGCGATTAGCTTATATTTTAAAATGCTTCAAATAACATATTTCTGCCTGATTATGTGATCAAAATCCACATTAGATCACAATCGGAAGTTATTACAAACACTCAATGGTGGTTTATAGTACGTTTTAGGTAAAATCTTATTATTAATATCATAAATTGTGATATGTAACTTGACGCTGCTTGAAGCTACAGTATAATTCATCTGTTACCCAGGTCTGATTATATTTCATGATGTATGTTGTCAAAACATTTCATGCAAGATCAATTTTATTTTATTTTTCTAGAAAGACTTTTGATAATTGGTGGATATAACCCTTACGCCAAGAAAATATATTTCCTAATATATGAATGATCAATATATCAACTGACATAACAGTATATTAGAAATTATATATAGAATGATATATTTTGTAAATATATTACAATATATTGAATAATACATAAGGAATTGCCGCTTTCATATATTGAAAAATATGTGACAATATATCTACTTATATATCACAATATATGTAATTTTATTTTCAGTAATACACATTATAATATAACATGTGATAAGATATGGTACTACATGTGTAAAAATATATTGAACATATATTTACTCATGCAGTATATACACACATATATTGAAATATATTTGTTATATTTAACAATAAATTATGATATACATGTTTCATGTTTTAAGATATAGCTAGTTTACAATAGCATAAGCACACTTACTCATACTAAAGCACTTAATGAACAGACTATCACTGTGCTGAACAGTGCACAGCCATTACTTTTTAAATAAAGTAACACATAATTTAATGGTGTTTGTCCAGTCATCATCCTGACCACAGGCTCTACTCCTCTGCACAATGGTAACCCCACAAACTTACACATGCTAGAAATCCTTTTACATGTCAAAATAATACAATATTAAACACTAACAGATCTCCCCCTATACTAATATTGAGCAAAAACACATGAAATAACACTTTAATATTTTTACTCTCCCTTAACAGTCAGAAGTAAAGCATGCTGGGAACTAGAAATCTGCTTTAACTTATTCTGTGAATATGTGTGTACATACATTGACATTTATATGGGAACATCTATGTGCAATATATACTCAATATAGGATCAAATGTCACATGTGAGGCCTGGGTGATTATCAAAAAAATATGTATCTAGGGATGATTGGATTGTTGGATTCCAAATCAGGAGTTGAAGCAACAAAAGTAACATTGTAACAAGCTATTTTGTAGACAGCAACTGTAATATTACTGAAATCTTATTCATAATTAATTTCTATCCATTAATTGTGACATGGCATTCATAAATGGCATTCACGATTCAAAAATAAGCCATAAAAATGAACAATGACCATATCTACATCATTCAATAAATCAACAGCAAGATTCAGCACAAACAAATCTTTTTTTCTGAGAAGCTTTGTTGTTTTGAGTGCCTTTTCATGCTTTTAGACTTCAGCAGACCATTCAATTCAAAGATGAGACACGAAGCGGCACTCAGACCTCCAGAAGTACCTCTGCACCTGCACATATGGAATATCTCGACCATGGCCCAAAACACCTGCCACCAGCCTCCTTCAGCAATGGGGCGAGACAGACCCTATTCCAGGGCACCTGGGGTAAAAACGAGGCCAAATCTACAGGCGTTTATAAACTGAAATTAATTGGTTGTTCCGTCCGTAATTAGCTCACGCCACACTTATTACTAATCTGCCATTTGGAGCGCTGCCATTTTATGCCCTGGCCGTGGTCCAGTGCGTCAGCGTGGTGTTATCCATAAGCTCGGGAAAAGTCCCGTTCTGGGGAGCGGAGCCAAGCGGCAGCATAGCATCAGACGGTAACGAAGCCATCAGCGCTTATTAAAGATTAAGTCTCGCTTAGTCCCCAGTGGCCTGAGCAGACCGTTCGGTAATCATATTCATCCTAAACAGCCTAATCGCCACCATATTGCTTTTATTTATCAGTAAACAGTGATGTATGAGGGATTAATCCACGGTTATCTCCTTCGCAATTGTAGATATTTTTACATATAGTATGAATTTTCACATACACTTTTCAAGGAATCAACCTAAGAATAACTCATTTACTTCAGTAAGGTGATAACAAGAAAGTATTTCAGTATTATATTAAAATATTATTTTTATCTGTATTGTGGCTCATTTTTACAAAAAAAAAAAAAAATATATATATATATATATACGTATATACTCTGTCACAGGCAAATTTAAATTTGTTTTTCTCAAATGATATTTATGGTTGGGTTCAAACCATACCTTTTGTATTGAATATTAATCAAACATATTATTATCATCAATGTTGAAAACAGTTGTGTACATTTTTTTTTCTCAAGATAATTTGATGAATAGACAGAATTGATCTGAAATAGAAAAATGTATCTGAAATGAAAGCTTTTGTAACATTATACATTACTGGGTCAGCAGGTTTTTTTTTCTTTTTTTGGGAAGAAATGGCAGAACATTACTTTTATTCTGTAAGGATACATTAAATTGATCAAAAGTGACAGTTAAGACATTTATAATGTTACAGAATTCTGTTTCTGTTTCAGCTAAATGCTGTTCTTTTAAACTCTCTATTCATCAAAGAAAAATGTAGACAAGATTGACAACAATAATAAATGTTTCTTGAGCAGCAAATCAGCATATTAGAGTAATTTCTGAAGAATCATGTGACACTGAATACTGGAATAATGATGCTGAAAATTCAGCTTTGCCATCAGATGAATAAAATGCATTTTTAAATAGTACTTATTTTATTTTTTTCTGTATTTCGGATCAAATATATGCAGCCTTCAGCAGAAGAGCCTTCTCTTAAATACATTGAAAAAAATCACACCAATCTAAAACTTTGTATGTCTTAATGCAAACCCTGCAGGGAATGATAGTTCCAGTTACATCAACATCAAAAATCATATTCAAGTACCTGATTGGTACACATTAGTTTTACATACTGTAATTTCATCTAGATTGCACATTTTAAAGAATTCAATTAAACGAATGCAAAGCAATCAAGTTTAAGAGAGCAACTTAATTTCACCGTAAACCAAATTAGTTTTAACAGTAAAATTTTCACTTTTCACTAAAACTAAAAACATTGAGTCAAAAACAGCTTATTTACTATAAGACGGGAATATTCTCTTTGAAAGACCTTAATGATTGTTGAAATGTCTTTTTAAAATGTGTAATATTTTCTGTTATATAAGAAAAATCACATTCATATGAAAATAAATGTATTAAAAAAAAAAAAATGTTTCAGAACAAATTAGCCCACTTTTTTTATTAGATCAATATAACCACTTTAAAGAAATAACACAGTTGTTTATTTTATTTTTTATTTTTATTTTCAGTGTATGTAAGTGCAATGCCAAAGTTCGGTAATATAAAAACCAACCCCCTAACCATTTCTTTAGGTACACCGCACCCTTAAAGGAGACATCAGAAAACCGATACCTCTCTCTCTCTCTCTCTCTCTCTCTCTCTCTCTCTCTCTCTCTTTGTATTCCCTAAACGTTCACCAGCACTCATGCTGCAAATGCACAAATGCATCCTTCAGCTTATGCTCCCATAATTCTCAGTGGCAGCTGTGTGATTAATGTACATAGGTATTGATTTTTTAGGTCCTTTTTTCCCTCCTCTACACTATATCCTTCTTTCTTTTCCCCTCTCTCTCTCTCTTTCTCTCTCTCTCTCTGACATATTTTTCTGTGATGAAAGCAGGGGTTTTTAAAAGCATGTGGAGCAGAATTGTACATGTTTTTTTGTTTTTTTTAAAGTGATACACACACAGCTCACATCCCAATTACAGCTGTAGATACACTTTATCTGGATGAAACAATGATATCACAAATTCGATTTAAAAATGATCCGCTCTTCTAGTGAGCTGGCCTTTGGTCTAGTTAGTCAAACAGCAGTTATGGGCTGGTGGGATGTTTTGAGATGACCGTGTTCTCTTCTTCAGCTGTGACCCAATTTACTAACAACACATACAATATGACTGAAGGACGTATAGTAGAAATGGATACACAAAAGTGTGTAATGTCTGTGCTGTAAACATCACCAAATGGAATTTCAAAAATAATGTCTCCAAACAATCTCTCAAAACACCCCTGTCTTCATTTGTTGTTGTTTTTTTCAGACAAACAGGTAGACCCATCCAAAGCTCACATTATTATGCCCTCCACTAATATTGGCACCCTTGATAAATGTGAGAAAAGGTGTCTGTGAAAATAAATCAGAAATCAAAAAAATTCACAAAATTCTAACCTATCATTGGTAAAACAATTGAAAGTGGGGAGAAAATCTGTGAAATAAATGTTTTTCCAATTCATGTGGCCACAATTTTGGCAATTCAGGATATGAGTATATTCCCATTCATATTACATTTTTTAGAATATATTATTGTACAATTATAAATATGAGGAACACAAAGGTAACACTGAACAAAATTAAAAAAAGATAATTGAGCTTGAAAAATCAGTGAAAATTCATCTCAGGGCAATATGGATTTCTTTAATGGAACACAAGACAAAGATAGTTTTTCAAAAACCAAAAAAAAAATGTAAACAGCACCTACTTGTTGTTTGGGAGGGTTTCTATATGTATTTTATCCATTTGCCACAGCAGCAAACACTCGATGGGTTTGGTGCCACAGGGATAAAAAGTCTGTCGAAATATACTGTGTATTTTTAATGCTATATTTCTCTTGAATGTATGTGATTCTATCAAATACCAACAGAACATGTTACTTGGTGGCTCTTCCTCTTCTCAAAAACAACACAAAAATATCAGCTCAAGGTGAACCCTGTGTTCAAAGAAGAAGTACATCTACTGAAGGATTGGAGAGATCTGTATGAAGAAAATGGTCCTGTAATGCTTTGATTATATGGAAAACTGGCTGTGTCAGCCATAATTGAATAGATCATTTATTTCACAATGAGATTTTCAGAATTACAGCATCACAGCCGCCTCTCATATTTACCAAGGTTTTAGTGGAGGGCTTTGCGTTATGTAAGTTTTTATGGTATTTATCTGCACTTGTATACTTCTATATGAATAATTTGTCGGTGTGCTAGTAAACTGATTTTTTCCTCTTCTTAAGGTATACATCTGTCGAGAGGTGGCTGTGTCATGTAGTGAACATTCTCGGTTTCTTTGCGTTAAACACTTGGAATAATTTGAGTAAACACAAATGTAGTGAACATTAAACACCACAACAGCAATTGGCAGAACAAAGCTATTTACACAAAGCAACATCAAAATCAGCAAATAGAACAAAAATTTGACAAATTATATTACTGCTAAAAGGGGTCATATTATACTTGTTTTAGTATTTATTTTTTCTGAGGTTATATAATGACAGTAGCTCTTTTTTTCAGACATCTTCAACATTTCTCACATTATCACAGTTTATTTGGTATAGTTTAGAAAATGGTAATAAAATATGACAAGAACTCAGAGTTAAACTGTATCAGAACAAATTCATCTTGATAATGTCATCCTTCTGTTACTATCTCACAAATGAATTCGGTTGAATAGCTGTCAGCTGTTAAATTTAAGTACACAATTAGATAATACCAATTTAGGTCAACCAATTACAAAGCAATGCTTCATTTGGTTCAGTCTGTGGTGTAAAAAGATCACATTAGCAATTAAAGAAAAAACATAGCAAAACATGGTCAGGTCAAAGTGTCTGAATAATTTTTGGTCCCAAATTTTCATCAGTTTTACTGGTAGTCCACTGTATGAAGAATTTTTGGGTATAATATGTCACAGTTTACTTTATTTTGCTACCCTCACTTACATAAATAAACTATAGTGTCCTGCACCCACTAGTAAAAAAAATATGAAAAATTATATCTGGTGTCTGAATACTATATATATATAATATATATAGAATGTGTTTTTTTTTTGTTTTTTTTACCAGTGCTACTGTTATGAGTTAGAAATATAGTTAAAGTAAGGTGTTGAGGGGGTTAGAGCCATAAGAAACCTTTACTCCATTACTCCTACAGCAGTGAGAGAGGTTTCAGGAGAGACGTCCACACTGCATAGAACATTTGCTGTACACACAAAGAGAAGGTAGAGCAGAAAAACAGAGAGGGAGAGAGAGAGAGAGGCTTACATTTATCTTTCTCCTCTAGCTTCAGTCTGTAAGCCTGGTGCTTCACCATCTCCAACTTAATCTGCAGGCTAGAGAAAGATGAAAGGAGTGTGGGTTTGTTCTAATGAGAATGCACTATCTGCAGGCTCCCAGCAGCAGCGGCAGTCACAGACACTGTCTCTGGCCCCAGCCGTACTCACTCAAACATGGCGCTGGCATTTCAACATGTCTGACCGCCCCTCTGCTCTTTATATATTCTATAAGCAGCGGCAGTCGCACAGAGGAGTCCATGGCATTGATATTCCCCCCTCCACTCACACGCTTAGTATTTATACCGTCTTTACGCTTTTACAGGTCAGATTTTGATATATGAATGTAGGAACTGATCTGAAATGTATTTTTACTATGATTTTTGTTCCAGTTATCTTCATATCACCAGTGTTTATAGCTACAAAGTGAAGGGGTCTAAAATATTGTTGATATATTGTTGGTTTAAATATAAGGACTGAGCAATAGTGGAAATAATAATGTATTATTGAATAGTGTTTATTGAGGCACTATTATTATTGCTCATACTTACGGCTAAGGATTTGAACATACCCACTAAGTATTAAACTTTTTTGATATAGACATGAATAATATCTCAAATTGTGTGGCTTGTTGAGTAGAGATGCGCTATTACAATAGAAATCATATTTCAAAATAAGTGATCAGCAGTGCTGGGTAGTAACTGATTACATGTAATCTACATTTAAAAACTCAATCAGACTACAGTTACTTTTCTATTGATTTTGTGATAACATATTATTCATACAATAGCAATAAATTATTCATAATTTATTGATTCTCTCTAGTTCTTATTTTTCATCTTTTAAAAACACATTAATTTTTGTTTGAATTATCACTCAGAGGGTTATTTAATCATCTATTACTGTCTTTGGAAGGCTTTTGTCTTTCAAACACATTAAAATGCACAAATTCCCGTTATTTCTGATTTACAAGTAATACAGGGATTCCCAAACTTTTTTTATTTGTATGTATGTATGTATGTATTTATTTATTTATTTCAGCTAAACATCTTTCACTTAATAAATTTACTTATTACAATAAATATTTAGATTTAAGTTAATAATGAATTAATCATTTGGATGTCACGGTTCTCTGAGGTTGGTTAATGGTCATATGACATGCAGGTAAACAAGTAAAATATTTATTTAAAATGTTTAAAATATGATTTATTTTAGTTTTACATTTTTATGATTTAATTAATTATTAGCTTTTCATTAAACCCCCTGCAGTTCCTTCATGAACTGCAATTTGGGAAACCTTGATGTAATGTAATGTTTAATGCTCTTCGTGTTAATAACAACAATTGGAATATATTTTCTTTCTCTATACCCTATTTAAATCAATGTGACAAACAAGTTAGGTCAAAATTAATCTAAAAGTAGTCCAATTATATGGACTACTTGTGTTTTTACAACTAAAATGTGTAATGTAATGTATTACATTACTTGTCATGTAATTTGGAATCCGTAATGCACAACAATTTGTAGATAATCTACCCAGCACTGCTAATCAGACTTAAATAAAGATTTTCACCTGGTAGACAGTAAAAGAGATGGAAAAAAATCCATAGACAATGACTAAAGCTATTTTAGTAAGAAACCCTCTAGCAACCACTAAGAACACCATAGTAACCACTTAGCAATGCCCTAGCAACCATTCACAATACCTTAGCAACCAAACAGCAATACATTAAACATTATGTATGCACAAGCACCACTCACTTTATTTTTAAATATATTTTTAAATAAATATTGGGAAAGTAATGTCCTACAAATTTAAGCAATATATTAAAACTCTAATTCAGACGGCATAGTTTGTGTTCAATGACTGTGCTCAAAACCAATGCATTTTGAATGCATTCCCACTGGCTAAAACACTGACACACTCAAGTACCATGGCTGAAATGATTCATTCATTATCCAGATAGCATCTTAATCGTCAATCCACAACGGCACCTTAAAAGATTAACTCATCAACGCATTTGCAAATGCAAACTCTCAATATTTACGGCAAAGACCCATTAGAAACAGACCATTAAATAAGTAAAGTGCATGTGGCTGTGATTTCCCCTCTAACCACGCTGGAAGGGAAAGTAAATTGAGCTTAATGGTTTGACAAATGTCAGTGAATGTCAGCCATGAGAGAGGGACACTTCTGCGGCCGTGAAGTAAACTGTAATGAGAAAAGCCAAAGGCAAAGCGCTGTGAAAAATGATAGCGGGACCAAAGTTTAGCACGAATGCAACAAGCTGCGTACAGTATAGTTATTAGAGGAGCTGTCAGTTTCTGAACGATCTGAGTAACAGGGGTTAGAGTCAAAAACACGTTTCTTTTATGTGTGTAGCCCATATGACAATACTTTAAATGGGAGGGGCTAAAATATTAGAGGGCTTGGTGATGTCATCAAAAAAGGAAACTTGTTTCTTAAAGGGACAGTTCCCCTAAAAATGAAAATTCTGTCATTAATTATTAACCCTCATGTCGTTCCAAACCCGTAAGACCTTTGTTCATCTTCGGAGCACAGATTAAGATATTTTTGATGAAATCCAAGAGCTCTCTGAACCTTAATAGACAGCAAGGATCCTACCATGATCAAGGCACAGAAACGTATTAAGGACGTCGTTAAAATGCATGGTCCACATGACACCGTAATTTTACGAAGCTACAAGAATACTTTTTGTGCACACAGAAAACAAAAATAACGACTTTATTTAACGTTTTCTTATCTTCCGAGTGTCACGATCCCTGTTCTGTCTCCCGTGTTATGCTGTGGACTCTTATTTTGAAGTGGTTCTCTGCCCGGTGTTTCTGTCTTCACTCCCTGAGTTTATTTCCTGTTTCCTTAGTCTGCTTGTTTGTTCCCATAGTTACCCTTGTGTGTTCCTATGACAACTGCCCACGCCCTCTTGTTATCTCGTTGAGCTTGTCTGTCTGTGTGTACTTAAACGGCTTGGTTTTCACTTGTGGTGCTGGTCGTTGTTGATGTTCCCTGGATGTTCTTGGTTCCTGCCAGATGGATTATCTGAGTGTTTTGTATCTTCTCAATTAAAGTTGTGTGTGCAAGTGGATTCTCTCTCTGCCTCATCTCTTCGTTACACCGAGACAGTCCTCTGCCATTATCGGCACATGCGCATGGTGCTGCTGACGTAGATCACGCATGCGCTTCACCTTGTTTACATACAGAGAAATGCCATGCACATGCGTCTATAATTGCAGAGGACTGTCCTCGAAGACAAGAAATCATTGAATAAAGTCGTTATTTTTGTTTTCTTTAGTGCACAAAAAGTATTCTCATAGCTTCGTAAAATTACGGTTGAACCACTGATGTCACATGGACCATTTTAACGATGTCCTTACTATATTTCTGTGCCTTGATTGTGGTAGGACCCTTGCTGTCTATGGAGTGTCAGAAAGCTCTTGGATTTCATCAAAAATATCTTAATTTGTGTTCCAAAGCTGAACAAAGGTCTTACAGGTTTGCAGTGACATGAGAGTTTATAATTATTAACAGAATTTTCATTTTTGGGTGAACTAACCCTTTAAGGCAAATTACTACTGCTACATTTTTTACGATCTACACTTTTCCTTTTTTTCACGTAAAACAGGGAATGTGTATAATGAAAGTAAATAGGCTTAATTTTAATTTCATGTTGACTTCAATTCTATGTTTCATCCAAGTGGCTGATTGCATCCCTTCAGTCACTAAAACAAGATCAAATGGGTGAACCAACGGATAAAAGGTCTGCATGCAGACAAGATGACAAAAGAAATACGGCCACCATCAATATTCAGTAGTCAAATCCCTGAAATACATACAAAAACAGCCTGCAAGGTGCATTAGGACCTGTTCTGTGCTCTGGACACTCAAAGAGGAAAATACACTCACAAACGCACACACATGGGCCCTTTCACCTGCACAGCCTTTCATCTCTTTATTAGAGCTGTCAATTGTTTATCAAAAGCCGGGAGGGGACGGATCCACAGCCATGAATTTGAAAGCACACACAGAAAGGTCCGTTTTAAAATGCATGACAGGTTAATGGTAAGTTAGAGTATCATTAGGCCCCGTTCATTCACATTTAAAACAGGCCCTCGCTTCAAATGACTAGGGAGCAGTCTTTATTTTGAGAGGTAATTCATATTGTAATTATATTTTCAATCACAGTTCATTAATTAAGACAAGTCCCACTCTGTAATCATGCATTTCATCTTCTCTGTGATTTGCGGGACAATCTCGAGTGTTAGCCGGAATTATAGGGCCGGAATAGCTCGCGCGTCCACTCCAAACACTGATTTATGCTAAGCAGACAAGGGAAAAGAGATCGAATGCTTCATGCTAACAGCACAATCGTTCTGCTCTGATGTACAGTATTTTACGTGGCAATACTGATTTACAATTTCAAAGGAGAAAATGACTACTAAGGGATTCGGAAAGCAAAATTTGCAAAAATATGATTCCTTCTGGTTCTTTAATTTTTTTTTTTTTGCATTTGGCAATTGATTTTACACTTTTATCCTTGTCCTAGACCAGATTTTCAATACTAAAATATGAAAATGCATCATAAAAATATGAGTCACATTTTGAAACTACTTTAAATTAAATAAATGAAGAACATCCAACAATTTTGCAACAATTTTTTTCAAAAGTGTCAGTATACTTGAGGAAATTTATGAGACATGATGTGTGAAGAAAAATAATAAAGTTAATATTTGTATTATTTTTTCCCCCAGTGAAGCAGGACAAAGTAGTTGTAGTCAAATTTTTAAGAATACTTCTGTGATCCATGTATTTCCACTGATAGACATTGTTTGAGGTTGAGAAATGTCTTTAAATTCTGTTCATTTTATTTTTAGGTGAAAAATATGTGTCCACATTTGAAGAAACACATCCAGTTACATCTGAGATTTAACATTAAAAAGGCTGCTAGGACAAGAAAACAAAATGTCTCACACTGCAATTTTGGAGCAATGGGGTGACCAGTAATATGCCTTAATAGCACTGTGTACGTCTATAAAAATGCAATAAATTTCCACAGCCTATTTTTCGTCCATATTATGACTTCCATTTGAAAAAAAAATTGTATGTTGGAATTGATTGTACCCACCAAGAACCAAAAAAGTTAGCTTTTTAGACCAGAAAAATGGCAGACCTCTAATAGTTTGCAATTTAGTTTTGTCAAGTTCAGACCCAAGAGTAATCTTGACATATCCCAAATCTATCATTACTGGCATTAAAACCAAATAACCAAATTAGTCCAAATAACTACTGGTTAACAGCCACTTCAAGCAAATGCCTTTGAATTCACAACCTGCATTTGATTGTGTGCTGACTGTACGTTTGTTTGTTGTAGGTATTTTATGAAATACATGTGGTAATTTTGGAATATGTATATGAACAACTAATCTAATCCCCAAAGAGCCGATCTTCATGCTGATCACACCACCAACAACAATTATTTTCAAATTCTGGCTGTTTAAATAAAAGAATGAAGCGCAGGCACATGCCAGCATAAAAATCTCAAAGCCCACTTCTCTGCAAGAGTAAACAATTCTTCAGCTTCACATGGCAGAGAGCTTTCAGCCACATGTCTGAGGTCCTTCATCATTAAATATTTAGCGAGGGATGAGCATTGGATAGGTCTAATGCTTCTGACATTTTGCACACTGGTTGATATTGGCATGTGCTGCGACTGCATCAGAAAAAATGTATCTTTATAAATGACACTGACCATGTAATTGCAGAACCATTCATAAAGGTATGAGGAATATCATGCATAGTATTCCATATTTCACCAATCACACTGGCCAGTTACTACCAGAGGGTTACCATGGAAATGTCATCAGCTAGTCATAAGTGGTGATGTACATTGATTGGTGAGAGAATGGATTTTTCAAAGCTCGATAAAAGCTCTGGTACAAGACGTTTACCGTCTGTCACGTCCAGATTCTTTGCCAGGCATATCTTTGAATCTAAGGACTTCAAATAACTAGTGAATGTACAGTGCTTGATAAACTTTGCAGTAGTTTTTGCATGTCTATAGCCACAAACCACACTTGAACTTTCCCTAAATTCTTCCATTCCTGGCAAATCCATCCAGAGGGTACTAGTCAATCAAAGAGTTGAAACGAACATAAACCATAAAGTAAAGCACTCAACTATTTCAAAACAGCTGAGGCAGATCAATATTAACATGCTAAGCAACCCATTTTGTTTCAGCAAGACACAAATTTAATGCTAGAGAGGGAACGACAGTTCTGGGGAATTAAAAAAAGGGCAAAAGAAGGCTTCTTGTTACAATCTCGCAAGTTTATCAATAGCAATGTGAGAGATCAGACCTACCTGAGACAAGTGAGACTGTGTCTTTCTCCCATGATACAACACTGACGTACTCCTCTACTGAGGCCGGGATAATGCACTTGAAGACCGCCGTATTCCCTCGCATGACTCTCTGATCAGCCACCCGCACTGTGTATGGCTCCCGGAATACTGCGGTCAAGAGAAAAGAGGTGTTTCATTCTTACAAGTTCACAATACTAACTGAAAGTGTGACTTCTAAGAATGTATACTCTAATCATATTCTGATAGATAGATAGCTAGATTCTACTATATTAATATATATACTAATACTGTATAATTTATTAGTAAATACATTAGTAACTGTGCAATATAAAAAATAAAAGAAAAGAAAATGTATTGTATATATCTGTGCTATTAATATTTTTTTTTAAAAATCAGATGAGTTGCTGGTTGCTTCAGGTAACTGAAAAGTAAAAAAAAAGAGATAGTTAAAGAAAGAGAGAGAATACACAATGGCCCACAAAAAAATGACCCAAATTCCAGCATTGTCTTCTCCACACATGACTGACCTAAGTAAAAAAATCATTAATATTTCAGTGTTTTTCATCTGTCTATCTCAGAGCACAACTACGAGCACTTTTAATATATAATGCTGAGCTGTAGGTAATTTGAAAAACTCAAAGGTTAGTTTATATGTTAAAAACTAGATTAGTTCTTGATTTTCGTTGTTTTCTTTGTGTGTGTGTGTGTGTGTGTGTGTGTGTGTGTGTACCTGTTATCCCCTACATTATGGGGACCAAATACACTATCCCCACAAGGATAGTAATACCAAGAATTTTTGACATTTTTGGTCCCCATGAAGAAAACAGTTTATAAATCATACAGAATGAAGTGTTTTGAAAATCAAAAAATCTAAAAAAAAAAGTTTTCTGTGATGTGCAGGTTTAGGGGTAGTGTGAGGGTAAGGGGATAGAAAATACAGTTTGTACAGCATATAAATCATTATGCATATGGAATGTCCCCATAAATCATGGAAACCTGTCTGTTTGTGTGCGTGTGTGTGTGTGTGTGTGTGTGTGTGTGTGTGTGTGTGTGTGCGAGAGTGTGTGTGTGTGTGTGTGTCTGTGTGTGTGTTTCCTTTTTGGGGGGGGGGGGGGGGGGGGGCTGTATAAGAGTTAAAAATTAATCATAATAATTATGCTATAATAATAATAAAAAAAAATAAAAAATTGTGTATTCCTCACTATAGGTTGCATGCTTTTTTTTTCTTTTTTTTTGTTCTGTTGAGCTGACTGACCGGCCTTGATGTGTAGATCTTGACTCCTGATCTTTCCTGATGGGTTTTCCGCTGTGCAGTAGTATGTATTGTCATTGATTAGGTTACTAAAGCTGGATGGCAGGAAGCCGTAGATCTGCAGCGTGCCATTGGGGTGCACATGGCGGATGCCTGGGACATCGTAGATCTCCTCCCCGGTGGCGAGGTACCAGCGCAGCGTGGCGGGGGGCACGGCCGCGGCAGGACACGGCACCAGTGCCCCTGTGGTGCTGGAGAACACTACCTCTTGCAGAGATGCATTGACAAAATATAAGCTGGAACGTAGATCTTCACCGAAAACTGAAAAGGAAAAGACAAGGACAAGAGTGCGCGAGTGAATATGGACAAAGAAGCATTAATGAGACACATTAATGTTGGATGTAAAAGTGAAATGTCATTTTTTTTTTTATGTTATAATTTTCTGTTACAGCTTATATGGAGATACAACTATAAGTAAGTCAAGTTCAAATAAACTGTGATCTACTTTACATTAAAATTATTTGAAGTTATTTTGATAGATAACTGTTTGTTTATTTGAATTATTTTGATATATATAAAATACTTTTTTAAATGCCAAAGCATCAAATTGGCATCTTAATATTTTTGTATGAGCACAAATGCTAACAGTACATATATAAATATACAGAGAGTATTTAAAGATCAGCACTAAGACAGAAGAGAAAATGTGGCATTGCATCATGAAGCTAATCACAACCAAATAAAAGTTCAAGTTGAATGACTTCCAGCTAATTGCTAAATTTCTCTTGTGTCTTGATGAAAATCTCTTCAATGCTGTGCCACAGGCCCTATCTGAGCACCAATCTCCGTTTGGCAGTAAATGGCTCACCAGTGACAGCTGGCAGTGTTTTCCCTCGGGACGAAACATTTTAGCACTTCATAAATTTCTAACAAGGTTTCAAATCGCAGCAGTTTCAACCTTTTCTGAGGATCAGCGGGTTTCACTCACAAAGCAGAAGGTACACACAGAAGACGACGTGTATTCATAAACACATGTGCGCCCACATGCTCAGATATAACACTCCAGTTGTTGGCACGCTTGATGAGCAAACACAGACAAGCAAACAAACGAAACCCGCGAACAAGCGCTCGTAATGGTGATGATCTTTACTGTGGCAATCTGAGGCATATGGTACCATTCATCAAGTGGCACTCTGAAGCAACCATCTGTTAAAATATCTTGTTTTGCCAGCGAGAGGCTTGGCGGAGCGTTTGTTCCGATATTAAAGAGTGTGAAAACATTCTGGCCTTTATGCAATAAGAATTTGCTCGCTCACTCTTTTGTAAACCAAAGCAATCATTGTTGATCTTCATTCCAAGAGGACTGATAAAGACTTTTTGCTACCTAACTCATGTGATTCAACACATTCTGCACTAATCATCTGGCACTTGATGAATTCATGAGGGTATGTTGGTTAATAGACAAGCGTTCTGTAAGTGTGGCTTCTCGTAATGAAATAAAGACCTGCTGATGTAAAATAAATTTAAATTCCATGCGTGTCCACTACAAATGAATAAATCCTAATTAAGATATTCAGATTGCAGAGAGTAAACCTTGTTTCTTCCACTTGGACACCAGCAGAAAAAATTGTCAGTCAAGTCATGATGCTATTTTTTTAGCATGTCTACTATTCTTAGCTACTTAATTATGGAGGAAAAAGTCTCATTAAATGATTATTTCTTAGAAGAAGAAAAAATCTAAGTACTTCACTGCTTAATAATATTAAAAAATAAAAATAAAAAAATAAATAAAAACATGCCAGTAAAATCAAAGTCATGTGGTGCAACTAACATACAGATATATTAAAACATAAAAATAAATAAATAAAAACAACAACAAAAATATAACAAACTTAAAAGCAAAACCCTCACGACTGAAGGTGAAAGTCAGTAAGTCAAATAATGGTCTTTTTTTAATTGACAAGGCTAGGCCAATTTAGGTTAGTAATGATATTTATAAATATTCACAAATTTAGTTTAAAAAAAAAATAGAAACACAGCTGCAAGCAGCAACGACGGGCCCAAGCCCCAGTGCCACCCCGGTGGCTTCGGGAAAACAAAAATGCGTATTTAACCCTCTGGCACTCTGGTTTTTAGGGTTACAGCAATGAACGGATTCCTCAGACCAGTGGTTCTCAATTCCAGTCTTCACAAACCAACACTCTGCATATGTTGTATGTATCTCTTATCACTTCAGACATTTGTTCTATTTGACCATAAGTTTTTTTATTTATTATTATTATTATATAAGTCATTGACCCAAATAAACACCATAATCCCCATTAAGGATATTACCTTAAAATGCTCTATTTAGTTCAAAACAAATGAAACATTATTTTAATTCATGACATCTCATGTTTGATGGATGTGTTTGTTCTGAAAAGGTAGCCTTCTTAAATGTTTGGGGTTTATTTTTCTTTACAAATGAAGCATGCAAAATTAAGTCCAAAAGCAGAAGTCACTTCAAATCCTTCTTGAAAGGGCCCCACATTTGAACAAGAAAGCAGCACTTTAATACTCAGCAACCCAGAGGAAAAATTCATAATTGTCATAATTTTTCATGAAATGAACCATAAAGACGAAAAAGTGACACTGTTTAATAATGTATTTTGTGCATTCATAATTAACCAAGGTTTTTCTCTCTTTGGGTACAGCTTTGGAAGAAAAACTGCACTCTATTCAATATTAAACTGCTCCTCTCATCTGAAGGTCTGTACATCAAATACTGTACATCTACTCTTCCTTTTCTTTGGGCAGGGAGAGTGATTGGGATGGCAGTTGACTCTAATGCACTGGCCTTGCTTTGCCTGTAGGCCTTTAATGTCATGTCACCTGAGGCGTGGGCTGCACCTGATGGAAAGTGGCTAACACCAAGCCAAGGTGACTTTAGTAGGGCATTTCAGAAACACACACATAACTTTCATGATTTTTTTTACCCTCATAATATTAGCAGGGCACATGCATGTACACAAATTGAGATGCTCAAATATATTGATTTAAATTCACATGCAAGGTTTACAGACTGGTTTGAAAGTACCATTTGATGTTTCATTCAGTATTTCTCCGTTATAAAATAAGACAGCATCAAAAGCTAAAGCCCAACAGAGTTGAGTATACCTCACATAAAAAAAAAATGTACAGGTCACATTCCACCTGAAAATCATAAAAGAAATGCAGAACAATAAATATTAACATGGCATATAAATAATTACAGTTCGTTTGTGCATTAGTGGTGGTGATTTTAGAATAGCTATTGCTGAATATTGCCTTGTTATGCCAGAAGATGCCAGTAACTGACTATCTTTAGGAGTGAGTCATTGAATTATTCACTCTAATACTCTAAACTAAACCACTGATTAATTAAAAAAAATTAAAAAACACAACAAGGCTGTATTGACATGTGAAACAACAGCACTTTTGCTAGTGTACAATTTTACATGAATGTATTTATTTATTTGCTTGTTTGTTTGTTTGTCTATATATTTTTTCATTATCAGAATATTGGGGTGGAGGATTTCCTTAATTATAGTTTTGGGAAATTAGCTCAGTTTTAGATTCTGTTCTGTGCTTCATAAGCATATTGTTACAGGGACAAAGTAGAAATGGGAATAGAAGTATCTAAGAGATTTTTTTTGTTTGTTTTTGCCATATACTGACAGCATGCTAAAGAGTGCTGGTTTTGAGAGCACCAGGAGATGAGCTTTATGCCAGAGGCAAAGACTGCCAGTCAGAATCTAGAGGCCTCAAAGAGAATATCCACTCCTTGTTTAAACCCAAATTCACTGAAGTTGTCAAATCTACTCAAATTTGTGAATGGAAATGTCCACACTCACAATTTTACTTCAGCCTCCAGGCCTGTAATATTTAAATTTAAAGTAACATTAATGTAATGTTAATAGTTTTTAGAAATCACTAAGCTAAAAAGGGTTATGGATAGTATACAATTTTGTAATAAGGTGAATTGAGAAAAGTCACTGGCCATAAATATTTCTAACAACAACAATATTTTTCATAATATAACAATCTTTTTATCATAGTACAGTATTTGTTACAAAACATGCAGTCATTGTATAGATGGTGGCCACATCAGAATCATCATCGTGTTTTAGCTTTCCAGGTCACAATTACACTGTCAGCTTTTATATTTTATTATTAAAAATCAAACACAAACTATGCAAAAAGCAACAGTCCTTCCGACACACTCAGTGTCCAAATTTGCTCATTCATTTTCATTTACTCCTTCAAGTAGACTATATCAGTGGCATAATGTAGGGAAAAGTGAATAAGTACATTGGGAGGAATATTGGATACAGTTCTATTCTCCATCTGCACCCGTCACCAAAATGCAAAATTCATGTATTATTCCTAATATTTCAATTTTGGTGGTTTGATTTGATGAACACTTGTAATATAACTCAGCAAATAGATTTTAAAACATATGTAGCATTGGAAAATCTGATTCATTCTAAATGGACCTCTCTCATAACATTCAAAAAGTCTGGTTTGTTCTAATGAATCGGTTTGTCCTAACTAAGCAGCCCTTGCTCTATAGAGTTCAAAAGTCTGATTCATTCCAGAGAACAAATGCTTTATAAACAGCTCTCTCTCTCTCATATGTACAGTAGCATTAGAAATTCATTAGTGAATCAGTACATCTTAGATGACCCTAGATGACCATAGTTGTGTTTGTGCCATAAAACTGTATAAGTTATAAATTGTCATTGGATAGATTGTATCTGAAATGATATTGCCTTGTTGATGGATCTAACATATTTAGCTACTTCTTAGTAGCTTGTGGTAGAACTAACTACAACAAATAGCTGTTCTATAGTTCAACTACTTTTAATTATGAATAGCTTAGCTTGGCAAACACTGCATTAGCTAGGGTCAGAAAATTATTACAATTTGATATGAATCATGTGTTATGTGGTAGTTCCTAAAAAGCTAATGGCAAACTTGAGATGCAATATAAATTACTAAATCATAAAAAATCCATAAGATGGAAAGAAAATAACAATTATACATTAATTTAAAGAACATAACAGCCAGAACACTAGTCACTGACTCAAATTTAGGGTGACTAGTCAATCACACACAACAGCATTTATCATCTTCAACTGTCTAATCAGCCATACCAAACCGTTTTCAGCACCACTGATGCATTTGATCTGAGCAAAGGTGTGATCAATGCTGATGAGGCAAACACTAACACCACAAATAAACGAACAAATCAATGCCTGTCGAGTACCATTCAAACGTGCCAATAAGAAAGTTTTGTGATTTTGATTATTTACTAACTAGTTTCCATCAAACACCTATTCAAAACTTAAAATTAGTCACATATTAGACTCAGTGCACACTACAAGACAATAGCCTTTCACCCTGTGTGAATGTGAAGACTCATAGTTTGGTGTTGTCAGTGCGTTTTTATGCAACTAATCACACACAAAGTAGATCAATTATAAGACCTAATTTGTTTCCACACTGCAATTCCTCAAACAGCCTGTTCCATGTCTACAGTCCAGCGACCATACAATGCTCCACATGCATGCTCTGTTTAAAACTTCACAGATGTTAGGGTCATTTCTGTCTGAGCCAATGTTGAGCTGCTGGTTTTGCCAGGTCTGTGTGTCCTGTCAGTGCTGAGCAGGATCATGGGATATCTGCTTCACAATGACAGGCTCTGTCAGGGGCCTGGGGTAATTAAGGCTGCACTCAGCACACCGCCTGGGGGGCTTTGGGTTTTTGGGGCAGAAGGGGGAGATGGGACGAGACAAGGTGCCGAAGGGAGCGGCTAGGGACGGGCGACGTGGACCCAGGACAAGGTAGGGGCGAGCGGGACAGGATTTTTGCCACTGTGAGTAGGCACTTCTCTCCTACAACCCCCACAGGCTTTAGCACTCGCAGCACTTGCCAAATGACTGTCTCCCAATTTGCTTTCATGAATATTAAGCAGGACATGACAGACGAGAAAAGGCCTGCCGTCTGCTCGCCTGTGATATGTGCAGACAGATCGGCTCTCTGATGTCGGCGAAGGGTAAAGCACGCCGAGTGTGGCCCTGCGGTGTGCCTCTGATTCCCGTTGTCATGTTTTAAACGAGCGAACGTGAGCGGCTCGTTAAGAGCCGACTTGGCAGCAGGCTGAGATCGGAAAACGAAAGCGCTGTTGACTTTAATGTCTGAATTTGCCCAGCTGATGGCACGAACAAGGCTGTTAGTCGGGCAATTTCAATCTGAGCACTTCCATATTCAAAAACCGCTAAATCTATTAAGGCAAGTCACTTAGCCAAGTAAAGCAAGATAATATTTATCAATGATAGTGTTATGTAGGATCTCTGGAGCTGCAGCTGAAGGCTACTGGCTGGCATCACTTAATTCCATAAGTAATTAACAGTTATCAAATTCATTTAACCTACACACTACAATACACGCCCAATCAATTTCTAGCCATTCTTAGTGCATGCACAACCGCTTTAATACCTTTGAATTAATTCTAATAAGCACTGTATATCAAGACACTAAAACAATGAGCTACGACCACATTTCAACGTTTTAGATGTTACAACTTGTCTCAAGGTGTGTTCGGATGAATTTAACTGATCAGCGAGATTTGATGCTTGAGGAGCTGAAAACAGAGACGTGAAGCCGGACACTTCCTGTGTTGAAAATTGCACGGTGTTTGCATACTTTATAACAGATTAGATGTGATATTTGGCAAAGAAAACCACACATGTTTTCATTTAGCAACAGTTTTCATTCAATACTGCACCTGTATACAAGAATACAGTTCAGCCTATACAACTTAAACGCCAATAAAGCAGGTTCTATATTTTTTATCAGCTGTATTTTCATGACACAATTCAGCATTACATAGCATTACAAGATTACATGATAAGTTTTTACTGTTATGAAATATAGATTTGGGATCATTTCCGGAACTGAATAAACACAATACACACGTCATCATTGTCTCTAGTGAATCCAGACAATGATCAAAAAGTGTATCATCATCAGAGCTCTTTGATGACATACATCACAGAAACGTGACGTCAGTGCCATCTTATTTTAAATCATCTTTAGTGACCAGCTGAGCTTTGAAGACCACATTGTAATGGCAGCGTGGTCGCATGTCCTGGTTTTGCGGAGTTAGATGTGTTCCTAGGTCAACATATTTTGTTGACCCTGGAACAGCATTTTAATCCCAAAATTTTGTCTTGAATATATCCCTACACCTAAACCTAACCTTAACCATGAGTAATCCCTAAAATCAGAGGAAATGATAGATGAATGACACTGATGTGCAAGCACCAAACACTGATTGTAAGCCTAAACTTTACAAAAACAGGGGCAGTCGTGGCCTAATGGATAGCGAGTCGGACTTGTAATCGGAAGGTTGTGGGTTCGAATCTCAGGTCCGGCAGGGATTGTTGGAGGAGTATCCTCCTTCAATACCACGACTGAGGTGTCCTTGAGCAAGGCACCGATCCCCCAACTGCTCCCCGGGCGCTGTAACATGGCTGCCCACTGCTCCGGGTGTGTGTTCACTTAGGATGGGTTAAATGCAGAGAATACATTTCACTGCTGGTTGTATACTCTCTATATAATTGTGTATATGACAAATAAAATAATCTAATAATAATCTAATAATCTAATCTAATAATAAACTATAAACTGGTTCTTCAAATCTGATTGGTTAATCACAATGTTGCTCCAGGGTCAACAAAGATGTTGATCCAGGAACACGTCGCACTTGGTAAAATCAGGTTCTGCCAGTGCGGTCACCCAGGTTTGCACTGCAAAACATCAGGAAAATCAGGTCCTTCCTTCTTAACTGAGCATGCTGCATTCCATGAATGCAGTGTCATTTATAGTTGGACAACTGCAATGTTCTTTTGGCCATCAAACCTCTATGAGCTATACAGAACATATCAGCATAATTGGTCTATAATGAGCCGAAGACATCCCACGTTACACCTCTCTTCACTGGCTACCGGTTGCAGCTCGCATCAAGTTCAAAACGTTGATGCTTACAGAACAGCCACAGGCCCTCTTACCTCCACTAACTCCACATCCAGGAGCCTGCGGTCAGTCAGTGAGCAGCACCTCATGGTACCATTACAGAAAGACAAATCACTTTTCCAAACATTCACGTTCACTGTTCCTCGATGGTGGAATGATCTTCTGAACCCTACCTGAACAGCCAAATCTCCAATAATATTCAAGAAATGGCTAAAAACTAATCTTTTCCACTGTGTCAAAAAATTCCTTCTGTGCTTTTACTATTTCTTATTTCTCTCTGTAAGAAAATTTGCATTAGTACTTCTCATGTTATTGCCTGCTTAGGATGGATTGCTTTTTGTTGCATTTGTCATTTATAAGTCAGCGGATAAAAGTGCCTGCTAAATTAATACATTAAATGTAGATATAAATCTGTGCATTAGGCCTAATGCTGTAAATTCAGCCTAAAGAGGAGTTTACATTAAAGTCGGCATGTTTTCTAAATGCGTGTTATAGATCTTATTGAGAACAATTAATTTGTGCATGTTTCTATGTTTCCTTTTTGTGTTTAATTTGACCATGCAATGTTTTAATCAAAATGACAGACTTCTCTGCCTATGCAAGCGCATCTGGCTCCACTTTTGAGTGCAACACTCACATCTCAAAAACAAATCAACAACCTTTGCATGGAACCACGTCCCCATAGTATTTTTTTCTTTTCTGATAATCAGTTAGACATGAATGTAGGTCACAATATAATTACGATATAGATTTGTCGCTATTTCCATTGCAACGTGACTTGGATTAGCAGCAACATAGACAACAACTAGGTGCTAATTGCAAAGACTACAATGTCTACACACATTTCAGCAAAATTATTTGGTGTTTTCTGTAAAACCATTTGTGAACACTGCCACATCATTATTTAAATTAATTTGCTTAACAACAATCTATTACTGTGGTGTAATCTGTGGTAAAACACAGTCAGAAGTAGGGAATTCTTGGTCAGCTGCAATGAGGACCAGGACTTATGTTGGTAGTCATAAATCCAACTCAGTCTTACAAGAAAACATAATTATTTTATAAAGTTGCAATTTCGTACAAAGTCGAAAAACATATTATTTATAAAAATGTATTATTATTTAAAATAATGAGCATGAACCTAAACCTAACTCTAAGTGGGGCATAAGCAGATCGTATGAAAGTGCATAAATGAGATTGTATGCGTTTATGAATTAGCCAACTATTTGACAAAATGTAAAAGAGTCACAAATTTCCGTTAGACAGTGTTGCATTATAAGGCTATGGAAAAAAACAGAGTTAAAAAAAACACAGTTTAATAAATAAATAAATACACTGTAGTAATTTGAATCTAATTCATGGCCAAACCATTACACTTACAAAAATGTACTGAGGCAAATACAATATATAGTGATAATGGTAGTATATACAGGTGCATCTCAATAAATTAGAATGTCGTGAAAAAGTTAATTTTTTCTTGTAAGTTATTTCAAAAAGTGAAACTTTCATATATTTTAGATTCATTACATGTAAAGTAAAACATTTCAAAAGTTTTTTTTTGTTTTAATTTTGATGATTAGAGCTTACAGTTCATGAAAGTCAAAAATCAGTATCTCAAAATATTAGAATATTTACATTTGAGTTTCAATAAATGACCATCCATACAGTATAAATTCTGGGTATCTCTTGTTCTTTGAAACCACAATAATGGGGAAGACTGCTGACTTGGCAATGATCCAGAAGACGAACATTGACGCCCTCCACAAAGAGGGTAAGTCACAGAAGGTCATTACTGAAAGGTGTGGCTGTTTACAGAGAGCTGTATCAAAGCATATTAAATGCAAAGTTGACTGGAAGGAAGAATTTGGGTAGGAAAAGGTGCACACGCAACAGGGATGACCGCAAGCTTGAGAATACAGTCAAGCAAAGCTGATTCAAACACTTGTGAGAGCTTCACAAGGAGTGGACTGAAGCTGGAGTCAGTGCATCAAGAGTCACCACGCTCAGACGTCTTCAGGAAAAGGGCTACCAAGCCACTTCTGAACCAGAGACAACGTCAGAAGCGTCTTACCTGGGCCGTGGAGAAAAAGAACTGGACTGTTGCTCAGTGGTCCAAAGTCCTCTTTTCAGATGAAAGTAAATTTTGCATTTCATTTGGAAATCAAGGTCCCAGAGTCTGGAGGAAGAGTGGAGAGGCACAGAATCCATGTTGCTTGAAGTCCAGTGTGAAGTTTCCACAGTCAGTGATGATTTGGGCTGCCATGTCATCTGCTGGTGTTGGTCCACTGTGTTTTCTGAGTCCACAGTCAACGCAGCCATCTACCAGGAAATTTTTAGAGCACTTCATGCTTCCTTCTGCTGACAAGCTTTATGGAGATGCTGATTTCATTTTCCAGCAGGACTTGGCACCTGCCCACACTGCCAAAGGTACCAAAAGCTGGTTCAATGACCATGGTGTTACTGTGCTTGATTGGCCAGCAAACTCACCTGACCTGAACCCCATAGAGAATCTATGGGGTATTGTCAAGAGGAAGATGAGAGACACCAGACCCAACAATGCAGATGACCTGAAGGCCACTGTCAAAGAAACCTGGGCTTCCATACCACCTCAGCAGTGCCACAAACTGATCACCTCCATGCCATGCCGAATTGAGGCAGTAATTAAAGTAAAAGGAGCCCCTACCAAGTATTGAGTACATATACAGTAAATGAACATACTTTCCAGAAGGCCAACAATTCACTAAAAATGTTTTTTTTATTGGTCTTATGAAGTATTCTAATTTGTTGAGATAGTGAATTGGTGGGTTTGTGTTAAATGTGAGCCTAGATCATCACAATTAAAAGAACCAAAGACTTAAACTACTTCAGTCTGTGTGCATTGAATTTATTTAATACACAAGTTTCACAATTTGAGTTGAATTACTGAAATAAATGAACTTTTCCATGACATTCTAATTTATTGAGATGCACCTGTACAGTCAAACCAAAAATTATTCAGACACCAGATATGATTTTTTATATTTTACTAGTTGGTACAGGACACTATAGTTTATTTATGTAAGTGAGGATAGCAAAATTATCAAAACAGCAAAACTGTTATACCCAAACATTCTCCATACAGTGGACTACCAGTAAAATGTAAAAATTTGGGACCAAAAATTATTCAGACACTTTAACCTGACCATGTTTTGCTTAAGTATTTTTACTTTAATTGCTAATGTGACCTTTTAAGAATTGCATTAAGCAACATTACGCATTGCTTGGTAATTGGTTGACCTAAATTGGTATAATCTAATTGTGTACTTAAATTCAACAGCTGACAGCTATTCAACCTAATTCATTACATACCTTTCTATCAAAGTTATCTGACATTATCAAGATGAATTTGTTCTGATACAGTTTAACTCTGAGTTCTTGTCATATTTTATTATCATTTTCTAAACTATAGTGAATAAACTGTGATAATGTGAGAAATGTTGAAGGTGTCTGAATAAATTTCGGTTTGACTTAAGTAAAGTCTTATGAAAATGTGTCTAATCAATTAAATCTGACTTCTAATCTTGGCGCTTCCTAAATAAGAGTCTGTTATCAGACAGCGGCAGAGGGAATAAAAATTAGGGGATACAAAAGCTCTTCAGTGGGAAGTCAAAACTCCTCTGTCAACATACAGAGAAGCCTCTATCTAACAGCTCAAAGAAAGTCTATGAGACCGGTGTCCAGAGAGGCCGTCCTGCCTTGACGGTTCATAATGATGTAGAGCATCTTTACAAACAAGCATCCTGCCTTCATTAGAGCCAGAGAGAGGTTCAACAAGAACCCTCATTGTGGTCAGCGCATCTCCGGATAGTGGCTTTTTTTTCCTCTTTGGCACGTAAAACTGTTCTGTGTTCAGTAAAAGACTTCCTCTGTGTTGTCTTTCTCATGGTGCAGGTGTCTGTTTCAATAGCATCTGTACACATCCGTCTATTTGAGCTTGCAAAGGCTAATGCCCAGCTCGATCAGCTGTGTGCACTTGCGGCACAACGATGCCAAACATCACAGTCCACATCTCAGTACACCTGGTCATTACTGAGGTCCAATGTAAGACAATATTTCATTATCTCTACAAATAATATGCTATATAGTGATTAATGACACCTTTGTATATAAATTAGCATCTTTGCTAAAATGCTAATTTGCTGGCAAAGATATGTTGAAAAGATCAGGGCCCGTATTTATCAAGCTTCTCAAAGTGCCACTTTAGTCTTAAGTGCTGAGAATTCATGAAATTTAATCCTACTTTCAAACTTAAGCATAAAAGCAAGTTATCAAATTTCTTAAAGCTAAGAATCACTCTTACTCTCCCAGTTATTTAAGACAGCTCGAGAGGTCTCTCAAGTGGTTAGGAGTTGCCAGTAGGGGCTTGTGATGGCGCTGAGGAGACAGAGACATGCGCAAATCTTTCAGGAGGAGGAAGAATCTTCTTGAAATGTTTGGCAACGAGCACTTAATCAAACGGTTATATTTCCTAAGTTATTCAAAACAAGCAAAGAACTTTACATTACCAAAGAACATCATAACTGACTTCAGTCTAGCGTGAGTATTATGCGATCTACACTGTATGATGAATAAATCTCTTACCCCTTATTTATACTGCACGCGTCTGCGGCGCATTACAGCTCCATGGCCACCGGAGCTGATCAGCTGCGCCGTGGCAAGTTTCTGAAGCGGCTCTCCTCGCTGCATCACTAAAGATAGACACCTAGTCTATTTTTGACGGATAATAATAATAATAATCGTCTCGCTGTCGTCAAAGACATCAGCAACAGGCGATATCTTTGACTATCGTCGATACACTATACCGTCTATCGGCACCCTAAATTGAGTTGTGATGACGCTTCGTTTCCTTGACATAATGTATTCTCTTGAAAATTCTTTATTGCAAATGTGTGTTGAATGTAAACTCCTATTAGGAATGTAAGCATTCAATGTGAATTTACCTGAGAATATTCTTAATTAAGGAAATCTATTCAGTGGTTGGTCCATGCGTATGTCGTCATCCAAAATCCCGTTTGTGGCACAGCAAAGTGTCGTGAATCATCTCTAAGACTGACACTTAAGATTTAGTCCTACACTTCGCTTAAATTACGACTGAGATGATTGATTACTAACTTTTAAGCGCAGCTCTGAGCCAAGAATTTTTTTTCACTTAAGTCAATTTTTAGCAGTGTTCTTGAGAGTAATTCTTAGAGGCTTGATAAATACGGGCCCTGGGGCCGTATTCACAAAACATATTAAGGCTAAAAGTAGCTCATAACTCGCTGATTTAGGAGAAAATCTTAAAAATAGTGGGCGTGTCAGTCCTAAATTTAGGACGGCTACATTTTTGCTCTAAGAGTATTTCACAAAGCGTTTTAGCACTAAATCTGTGAAACGTTAGTGAAGAGGACTCGTAAGTCACTAAGACCAAATCACAACTATCCTAAAATGGCTGTTGCCGGCAATCTGCCTCGGAATGTTGACATTTTAGAAACATTCGACAATAATGAGCTTTTAAAAATGTATCGCCTTTGGTTTTGGAGGTTATCCCAACTCCAAATTTTTCTTTGATTATATCCTTGTTTTCATTAACCAATTGGGCAAGAAGTAACAGCTGTTCTTGCGTCCAGTTTGGTTTTCTTTTACGTTTGCATGTCTTACTATCAGCCATGATTATTCTACTCTGTTAATTAAAAGGCTGTTTATATGCATATCCGCTAATTGTTTATGAGAAGCACACATGCAAGAGGCTGACAATTACCTGAACATATACAGTATGAACAAATAAAAACTTTATTTAAATATGGCAACATTTTTATTTTTAAACCTTTATTTGAATATGGCAACATAATATCGCACTCTACAATGTTTCTATGAATAAATCTCTGACAGAGACCCATCCCCTATCAGCCAATCACTGTGTGCATAGGTAGTAAGCATGCTGACATCGTCCCTAGCAACGAGGTCAACTCTGCCCTTACTCTTAGACTAAGTCTTAGACTTCTCTCTATTCCTTAGTAAAAGTTTGTCTCAGCAGCTTTGTGAATAGGTTTTAAGAGGAAACTCTTAGCTAAGATCTTTTACTGCTATTTAGGAGAACTCTTAGTGGTAAGATGTTGATGTTTTGTGATAACTTTAATTGTAAGGTCAAGCTAAGAACATTGCATTGTGGAATACAGTACAAAACAGCATGGTCTGTTGCATATTTCACACTGTAGCAAATGTAGTATGTCATTACATAATCATTACATAACATACCACCTACAGCAGAAAAGGTATGGTCGTAGTGTGTGGTATTCTGAATATAGTCAATATGTTGCAGCAACCATTAATGCCTTAAAAGTGACTAACTGATACATAGCAAGAGATCATAGTGGAAATGTTAACCTTGTAACATCAGCTTGCTTTGTAACGTAAATATGCAACTAATCACACTGAAAAAAAATTATACTCATTGTATACCTTTTTATGGTAAGTGGTTGCAAAAAATTTATTTTAGCTACATTTAAATAAATTTAGTTGAAAGTTAGTCAACTAAACTTGTTTATTTAAATGTACGTAAAATAAATTGATTGCAACCACTTACCTTAAAAAAATTAGTAAATTCAATGGATCATTTTTTTCAGACTTCACTGTTGAAAATTGGCTTTAATACAGAAAACATCTTGTTTAAATGCTTTGATTTCATCAGAGCCATGGTATATAGCATTAATTCAGACTGGGTCATTAAATTTATCACTATTATTAGTATTAGGCTTTTTACTATTAAGAAATTAAAAAGAAATAAAGGGTAACACTTTACAACAAGGTTCCATTTGTTAACATTAGTTAACATAAACTAACAATTAAAAAAATACTTCTAAAGCATTTATTAATCTTAGTTGATTGTTGATTCCAACATTTACTAATACATTATTAAAATTAAAAGTTGTATCAATGAATGTTAGTTAATGGACCCGAGCTAACATAGATTAACAATGAACAGTTGTATTTTTATGAAGGTTAACAAAGATTAAACAATACTGTAACAAATGTATTGCTCATTGTTAGTTAATGTTACTTAATGCATTAAATATAGTTAACTATAATTATTGTAAAGGTTTTTTTTTCTTCCAGAATTAAGCACAATTTCCCACACATTTACATAATCATTACATAAATACAAAATAAATAAATAAATAAATTACTGTAATGCAAAGGAACATTACAGTCTCATTATTATTATGATGCAGCAATGCCCAATAACAATTGGATTTTAATGAAAAAAATTGAAATCAACCTAAACCTAAAATTAAATCCAGAGATAGTTATATTGATACAGTCATATTATCAATTTATTACAATCCTATTACAATTGTGTGTGCGTGTGTGTGTGTATATATATATATATATATATATATATATATATATTTATATATATTCATACACACGATTGAATGCTAATGTACATATATATATATATATATATATATATATATATATATATATATATACACACAATCCAAATGATAAATGTTAATATACATACTGTATATAATGCAAATAATAATAATAATACTAATAATAATATGAAACACAAAATAATATTTCTTTCTTTCCGTTCCCCTTTCATTTTAAGGTAATATAGGACCTGGCCATTTTTTAACAGTTTTATCTAAATGGATTTTTTGTTTTAGTATTAGAGTGGTACATGTCCATCTGTAGTGTTTTCTGAAAGGAAGGACACAGTGCACCCCTCCCCAGCCCTCTTCTCTGCAGAGTGTTTCTTTTCCCATTTCAGGTTGTCACGTTTCTTTTTTTTCTTCTTCTTCTTCTTCTTCTTCATGTGTGCTAGCAAGGTGACAAGAGACCGCTGCTCCACACAACCAGCCAGCCAGCCAACCGAGCAGACACAAATATATTCAGAGCATTTAGTACCCTGGATTAATCGAATTATAATTTAATCATCTGATCAAACAGCAATTAGCATAATCACTTGTGGGGAACAGCTGATAGAGGAGAGAGAGCAACACATAATAAACCTCAGGCAACTGCCGCTCTAATGAGACATTTAACTGCTAAAACACACATCAAAAAGCAACATCTTCATGCTTTCTGGAGCTGAGACAGCTGTTACGAACTGAAGGACAGTAATGCGTTTTAACTGCAGTGATTTAACAGGGAAATTATTCTGAAAGGTGCATTCAATTATTTAAAAAAACAATAAATAATGTCTATCCATTGTGCAAGCTAAGAAAAAATAATTATGTGACATGAAAAGATATAATAACAATATGCAAAAATGAATGGTAACGTACTTACCAGAAAACTGTTATCAAATAAATGTATTAAAATGATTAAAAAACTGAAAGCTTTTTACACTGTTTCAAAGAATTCCCATATAATTTATTATAATTTTACAGCTGTAACACAAACTATAGTAACTATGGTATTTTGTCAGAGACTATTGCTACAATGGTAAAATCTTGGACAAGGACATGTGGAAATCATATCAAGACCTGGTCTTGCCTTGCTAATTCTAATAAGGTTGATATGGCTGCTGGCATTTGTGAGGTGCAGTGATGAAGATACTACAGGAATATTTTCATTCTCTAAAGAGAATACAATATAAATAATGTTGGAATGAATAAGAACAAGACATTACCATGGCTGGGTCAAATGCATGTACACATCCTATATCAAATGCACATGTGCACACATACATAACATACAATGAATAGCAGACATCTGGCAAAAGTGACAGTGCTCTGAAAGGGGGCAGCTAAAAATACCAACCACCAACTTGGTCTTACATCTTACAGTCTATGCCATGTTTAAAAATATATCACAATGTTGAGAAAGCAAGCTCTGGTCATTTGTCACCCTGTCACTTTCTCCCACCTAGGTCAGAGATACCTCAGCCTACATACCTCTCTCTGGGTCTCATGTTAAAAATAACAAGACAGGGGTGCAGAGAAAGCACATGAATAGAGAGATGCATGGAGATAAAAGTCATATGATGCTATTTTACAGATGGCATTGATGACAGAGCGATCCATTTGGTTGATGGATATTAGGCAGATGTCATTTACAAATCTTGGAAGGATTAAGCCTTAAAAAAGGAGGATTTTATTATTATTATTATTATTATTATTACATAATCCTTGTCCATTAGAAAAAGGAATCAGCTGTGTTTTGTTACAGAAAAAAAATAGAAATACAATCTTATGCGAAATAACCCTTATAATTTTACGATATATATTTGCATTTGTTAAATAATTTATGATTTTAAGAGTGTTTTGAGAGTGTAAGCTAAAATATGTGTTGATAAAAACAGAACATGTAGATTGAAAATAGATAACTATTTAAAATGCAATTAATAATTTCTAAAGAAATCAATGTTATATTTTCACTGTAAAAACAAGAAAAATACTTTAGTGACAGATTTTTTCTAGACTTTTAGAGCATTTATAGGTGAGAAACTTGCAATTTGCAGCCACCTGTAAGTGTACTAAATAATAAATTTAATTTAAATAATAGTTATAATAATAAACCTTGATGGTTTCCTTGATGGTTTCTAATTTGCATTCATTAGAATCAAAATATAGTGTTAGCTATATAAATTTATCTATAGCAGCATGAATAAAAATAACAATTCAAATAATAAAAATAATTAAGAAAGGAATTGATTTATAGTAAATTAAACAACAGTTCATATCTAATGAATAAAACTGACATCTTTATGTGACAGGACTATTATTTTTCCATGTTGTCCTCAAAATGACCTCTAAACATGTTTGTCCTCTGAAGAGCAGACTACGGCAAAGGATCTCTCAGTCAAAACATTTTGTCAATTTAAGCAATACAGCTCATTCAAAAAAAATGGTCCTATTGCATTTAGTGGTGGAATTGTGCTGATATCAACAACACTTCAAATTACAATCCTTCATTCATCCTAAAGTGGTACAGCCCTTAAGTAAATACATAAAAACTGTGTAATCTAATATTATTCAAAGACAACCGGTGAAATCAGTGGCTAACATTAAAGTCAGTGGGTGGTTTGACTCATTCAAAGTCTCGTCTTGATGAAAATATCCTGTTTAACCACAGAAGCTGAAGCATCTAATGCATGAATTGCATTAGTAAACAACTGAACAAAATGAGCAAAGAAAAAAAAAGATTCTGTGTGCATTTGGGGAGGGTTGTTAAGGACGCTAACTCACAATCTTTAAATAGGTAACAGAGGATTGCAGGGCACAGGTCTTATAGGACTGTCTAACAAACTTGAACAGATGGGCCTCTAATCAGCAAACTGCCTTAATTGCCCCCAATAGATTAACTCCCACCAAACACACAGTTCCACACAGCCAAATTTACTCAAATCATTCCTCACATTTCTCCTTAGACTCTTGAAGAAATCCCAGTTAAACATGAAATGAAGTCATTATTCTGACTCATATGGTTCTGATTAGTTTGTATAATTCTGTTAGTATAACAGTTACCGTCAGGACTGTATGATCCCCGATAACAACAGCATGTTTTAATACAGGATTTAGACGGCTGAGATTATAATCCGTCGTGCCTGCATGTGTTTTTGTGGACAACAAGTGACGGATTATCATTTTCGAGTAACAGATCTGAGGCGGTTACATTCCTCGTCCCAAGCAGCTTTTGTGTCTTCATTTATACTCAAATCTGTTTTGCTGTAAATCAAGGTGCTAAACATTCCCATTCCTGCTGATATTCTGTTATCAGCTATATTTTTGGTTACAGCAATTGCATTTTTTTGCACAACATGGCTGTCGTGCACATGCAACAGTTGTAGAGTATCTTTTTATTTATTACAGAAAAAACACTATATCTGTTAGACAATGCTGCACATATGACTAAAAACACCATCTCTTAAAAAGTTAGAAATATTTTTTTAAATCATAAATGATTGAAATTAAAGTTTTCAATCTAATTTTGATGTGATATTTATAATTAAAACATTGATCCTATGCTAAGCAAATGCTAAGCAAACTGCATTCAAACCAATAAGATTCCTCTTCAATCTGTGCCCTTTTATTGTATATCAGGGGTCATTCATTCACACAACGGCCTTATTTGATACGTGACTATGGCTCTAATAATAGACGTTTCCATAGTGACAGGCCAAGCAGCATGTGATAAACCTTCCAGACTACAGGCTCGAATTTTCTAGAATACAGTTGCTTTCTGAGATGAGAAAGTGGCCACTTATAAAGGGAATGATGGTTATTCTTAGATCATACAAAAGGACACAGAACCAATCTTACTTAGATAGTTATATTCGTAACTTTTCCACAATGAATAAATTAGCATATTAAGATGTCAACAGCTAATTTAAAATGAAGAATTACATTTTTAAAGACTGCACACTCATCAGATATGTGCTGATTTTATAAGAATACATGAACGGCAAAAACAATTTTTTTTTAAATGCCAAAGCACATCCAGCAAGAGCAGGAAAGCTAGTGAGCATCTCATTTCACTGTCTGCTCTGCTGGGCGATGGTGACTGATGAGTTCTTACTGCTCTTTTATGAGTTTCAGCTGAGGCAGGGTGGCGCAATTTCAATTCAAAGTTATTACAAAATACATCTCAATATTTTTTATTTCATATTTGCCCGAAGTGAGAAATGCCTCGGAGAGCTTTGCGTTTGGAGCTCAAACAGCAAGAGTAGGGGTGTATTTATCTCCCTCCTCCGAAGAGGAGGATTATTTCTGTTGTTTTCTGAGGGTGAGCTTTCGTAACATCCTCACCGCTTCAAAATGACTGCCATTCAAAGCTTCACATTGAGGACTCGTGCCAGCGTTTGCCCAATAGCCATTTTACATCAAATCCTCAAACCTTTTTTTTTTTCAAAGCACGGCTCTCTGTTCCTTTCTTTGCATCATGCACTAACCTTCCCTCGACAATGTCTGTCTGTCTGCAATTTTTCGAAGAGATAAGTCTATTTTCCCGTCTCGCTTCATTCTGTTTTTCCCTCCATGGCTCCCTCCTTACGTACACACCCTTCCATGTTTGCACCTATTGACCATCTCTCCAGTTTAGCCGAATCACACCTTTTTACACTGGTGCGAAGGTGCACAATTACAAACAGGTAAGCAAGATAGGAAAATCATGCTTAAGGCACAATTGGCCTTAAAAAATTATAAAGACGGCTTTAAATTTCTCACTGCACACATATGCATCCACGCAGGCGCAGTCCCTTAAGTACACACACACACATACACACAGCTATTAAGGCGTTGTGTAGTATTTTTCAGCTACTGCCCTGCATTTGTCTTATGAATCTTTTTTATTTTTTCTTAAGGATTTTTACATCACTGATTCATTTTTATATGCTTCATATTAAAAAAGTCTCACATTAGATATGCAATTTAGAAAGCATGGTCAGCAAGCTATTTAAAACAAACACATCATCTGAAAAAAGAGTAAGTAACAATATGATAGATTTTGTAAATACAGCTGTATGATTTGTGTTTTATCATTTGAAAAGGATTGAATTAAATAAAGCAAATGGCTATTTTTTTCCACTGCTATCCACCCACTGTGAGGCTCAAGTGCACAACAGGGATGTGTTACAAAAATAACTGGATGTAATAACTTCATTTGACGATTAAATGTTTAAATATCCACAGCATTAATTATCTGCCATCAAATGATTGTGCTTATTTAATAAACCAATTAAATACAATGCCTCAGTTTATTTAAAATCACCTAAAAAAAGCCTAAATGAAATGAAATTAAATTAAATTAAAACTAAATTAAATGAAACTAAGTTGATTTAAAACAGTTATACGGATGGGGGAGGGCGCAGCACACATAACCAATATTAAATACGTCAGTCATTGTGGATAAAAATAAAATAAATAAATAAATGAGACCTTTAAAATAGGATGTGCAACATTATTGAAAACGAAAAGCGCATGGATGAGTAGCTTCTACAACACTCAGTGTGATAAACAAGAGGTCACATTCATTAACATCTCCCCATGCGTAAAACCACCGACAAGAAACCTGTGCAATACCTGCCGGAGGCCCCTGCGTGTGCACACAGGAATCATTATAGGGAGCTTTTGCAGTACGCAGTGCTTATATAGTGCTGGCATCATCATGGCCATTATGTGACTAATAAGGTTTTTATATATATATATATAAATGATTAGAGGAGGGAAAGTCTCCCAGCCTAGGTGACCACCCGTGACAACAACCCTGAAATGAATTTGCATACAGTACACCCTTTCCAGAATGTCCTGATGATAGTAAATTAAGTTTGAAATTATAGGAGAGAAGAAAAAAAAAGAAAATCAAGACTAACCATTCAGGATGCTCTGGAGAAAGAGGAATGCCAATATCCACATGCCCCGCTGCGTTCAATCCCCAAGCTAGATTTTCCTCTTTTCACTCCGCACACTTTGTCCACTGCTTTTTCCTGATCTCCCACTCAGAATGCCAACGGTAAGGTTAAAACAAAAGCCAGTCCAGATTGCCTGTGCCAGCGACTTGAGCGGATCTCCACCGTGCGTATTATGTGTGCGCTTTTGCGCCCGGTCGTTGCGCATGAAGGATGTGCGGATGTTCTAGTGTGATTGTCTTGGTTAAAGCTCGGATGCTCTCCGGATGCTGCTGTGCTTCAGGGGGGGATGCTGGATGCAGGTGCGATGCTGATTCAGGAGCGTCTTTCAACAGAGCAGGTGGTGATGCGGAGGAGAAAGAAAACTTTCAAAGCAAAAGCAACGGTGCCGTTCAAGTGTGTCATTTAAACCAAGGGGAACCAAGTATTTAGGAAAAAAAGGGAAGAAAAGGAACTAAACAGGGGAGAGTAAATCATAGATGTTTAATCAGAAATGGGAATGGAAAGAAAGTCCGGAGAAGCTGAAGCGGCAGGAACAAAGGTGAGATCCCAGAGTCAGACCATCTTCTTGAGCACCTCTCGCCGTCCAGCAGGCTGCAAGCAGGCGCATCTTCCTCCTGCGTGGCGCTTTAATCGCATTGGTTCGTGTGCTGCTAACCCTCTCTGCCTCAGAGCATTAGAGAATAACCCTCTCTCTCTCTCTCCCCCTGCCTCCACAGCCCGGCTCGCTGTTCACTGCCTTAAAGGAGCCGAGACACTCCTCTGAAGGCTGAAGGATGAGGAGGACACACCTATTTCAGGTGCGCACTTAGTATGAAAGAGTCCAGCGCGCGAGGATCTCGAGAATCTTTGTTAGCCGTGTGTCAAAGACCTTCTCCGAGCATTTTTAGGTTAGTTCAAATGAAACTTCTCAACCAAAGTGTACTTTTATCGTTGAAGTCCGTGTGTATTAGGTTTGAGGAGCATTTCGAGTCCACTGAATAAACTTTTAGCAGATAAACATTTAGAATGTACTGTCTTTCTCATCTGGAAAATATTTAGAACATGCCTTTTTATTCAGAGGAGTATACAACGTTCTGTCCAATAAAATGCTGTCAGGATGTACCACTTGCTAATCCGAAGCATTAGCAAATAACAAATCTTGCTTTCTTGGTTTAGCCTGTATGAAAGAAACTCGTCTCTGCTGGTCGTCGCGTCATATTACTATATGCTCATATATGGCTAATCTGATCACACGACGTTATGTATAGTCAGTATTCTTGCCTTTTAAAAAAAAAAAGCTGATCACTCTATTCGTTTATAACAATTAAAGCAGTTGAACTGACGTGTTTGACGAGTATGAACATGCTCATAATAACTGTGAAATAAACTTACCTCAGTTCAACAGAAAAAAACATGACAGGACTGCCTTACTAAACATGATGTCTGAAAGATCAAACCCTTTCTAATTGTGGAAATGTCACAGCATCATTTTGAACAGAAGGTGCAGGGGCAAAGATACATTTTGAATTTCATGAAAAAAACAAACATCATTTTAAGGGTAAAAATGACATGTAGACCTGTGAATTGGTACTTGTTCAATTGTTATCTAGCAGACTGATAAAAAAAATACCTTGGTTGGAAAACATTGTAAGTATGGCATACATGTGCCCTAAAACAACACCTCACCTCTCTTCTATTACAACATCTCCATGACAAAGAGGATCTCTTGTTCTGTGAGATAACAATTCTCTAAACTCAGCTGTTTGAAAAACATGTTCTTCTGATGTGTGCAAAACCCATTTTGTTGTTTTTGAATTTATTTGTGTTATGCAACACTACAACACTATTGCAAACATTCAGTTGGACAGAAGTATGAATGCGTTGCGTTCTCAGCGCTTCCACAAGGGATTGCATAATATGTCTTCTTTTATGGTCATATGCATGTTGGAGATCATCTAAATTGAAATCTTCTTCAAGATACTACTGAAGCAATTGTTGGACATTGTTATTTACGTAAAATATTTGCATTAGATTATCTGTTCAATCTGGAGATTTAACCAGATGAATACAAAAACACAGGGACATGAGAAGTGTCACAATACAAAGAGAAAAATTAGAGCAACAGTAAATCACAGTAAAACAAAAGAGAATAAAATACACATATTATACATCTTTTTGGAAACACTTTATTTTGAAGAGACATTCTACTTAATATTTGTTAATAACTTTGCAAGTACATGTCAGTTTAGTCTCCTATCCTTAAAGTTACTTAGTTGAAATGTATAAATAGCATAACAAAACACTGTTCTTTTCTGCACTTCTCAAAAGAACAGGTAGAGAAGGTACCTGTCAATCTCCACTCAACTCTATAAACACCCAAACAACTGCATTCAAATCCAACCCTAATCAAGAATTTGTAATGTTTATTTATTCAATGGAAATTGCAACATCACATCAGAGGTATATATATATTTTGAATTAATTTGTTTATCATTTAAAAATACTGTAACTGAACTGGAAAAAATATATATAAATAAAAATATATAATATATATATATATATGATTATATATAATCATAAACATACACTACCAGACAAAGGTTTTTGAACAGTAAGATTTTTAATGTTTTTTTAATCACCAACCGCCCCCAGCCCCCCACCGCGGTGAAATAAATTGGATCAAATAAATGCAGGCTTGGTGAGCAGAAGAGAATTCTTTAAAAATATTAAAAATCTTACTGTTCAAAAACGTTTGACTGGTAGTGTATTTATACAGTTCTTCTCCAGGTCTTCTACTGATTCTCATTTAATTTCAACCAGACATGACTTGAATGATCCTCTGTAGGAGAAAACAGCTGTCTTTATGTTTAAGACAAGACTTAAGCTTAAGACATAAATCAGAGTAAAATATATCCTCAGTATACATGAAGGTAACATTCAATCACAATACAAGCAATGATGAGTGCAACAAGTGCAAATAGTGATAGATGCAATATAGTAGGATTTTCTATGCACTGTAAGTGTAAATAGTAGTTACATTCTGCTTGCACTGTTAGATGCTATATTATATGTATTTTATATTTATTATATCTATTAATAAGTCATGCAAACAAATCAATAAGTCATTGGAATGAATTTTTAATTTGTGGCCATAGTATATTGTATATATTTTTCCTGCATGTCATGTGAGGCTCTGTAAATATGCAGTGGGTAACAGGAGAATAACGGGACCAGAAAACAGCTCAAACTCAAGTCGGCTGCATGTGTCAAAAACTAAATCCACTACTCTCCACACCATCACTGCTTCTGTTACTAAAACAATGGCATTGAATATTCATTTGAAAAATTAATTATAAAAACTTTGGCAACCAGTATGACATTGGTCAGATATTATCAGTGTAACACATTTTCATATTAATAATAGTGTTTAGGGGTGTAAACAATACATATGCTGTGATCTATTATGTGTTAATTTCTTACTCAAAACCTAAAATTCACCCAATCCAGATTCCTAGTCACTCAAGCTGTATTAAATCAAATGATGTTCAGATTTCAGATTTTGTGTTGGATCATGTAGTAAAGAATTGTAATCAAATAAAATCAAACCAAATATTTCCACCAAAAAATAGTAGCCTGACTTGTGTTTCAGGTTTTAGTATTGAGAGCTACTTTCACACACATCACAATATTCCACTCCTCTGTCATAATCAACCTTTTCAATGCACACATAAACAAGTTGACAGTCGGTAAGTCAGTCCTGGTGAGAGCGGCCCCTTTGTTTTGACAACTCCGCTGAGGCCTAGTGTTCCCTTACAACCAAACACACACCGGTCTATCGGCGGCCAAATGTCAGCCCGCTGACTTCTAGACATCCTGCAGAGGATCGGGTTCCCCTTTCACTACGCTGCCCATTAGCCAGGAATAGATCCGTCTAGAGCAACGCCATATGATCTCTTTTGTTACCTTAAACAATAGAGGCGATAAAGACATGAGGCGCGTGTGGAGAACCAAATATAACAACGTGTAAAGTTATCCACTGGCTGTTTCATCACTAATGCACTGTTTACAAATCCATGCAAATACAGATTGCTCAGCACAGATATAGGCAATGTCCATAAATGTAGTGTCAGAATTGGCTTATTAAACCCCACACTAGTTCAAAAACATGACCATGACTTGTCATTGAATTCACTGATGACATGCACGAACACATATACACTAACAGTCAAAAGTAAGATTTTTAATGTTTTTTAAAGAAGTCTCTTCTGCTCACCAAGCCTGCAATTATTTGATCCAAAGTACAGCAAAAACAGTAAAATTGTGAAATATTTTTACTATTTACTATTTTTCTATTTGAATATATTTAAAAATTATTTATGTAATTTATATTATATATTAATATATAGATACATTATTTATTCAACACTCATGTTGAATAAATAATGCACAACACTCATGCACAATCTTTCCATACAATAATAGCTTATTAACCCTATCTGTCAAGCTCCAAAAAAACAATAACAACAATCAACCAAGTTAATCATGAAAATCATTAAAAGTAAATAAATCACTTACCGGTTGCACTTTATTTTACAGTACGTGCACTTAAATGTACTTACAGTGTACTTACAAGTGTACCTACATAAGAAAGTACTGTAATATAAGGTAACTACATGGGGTGGGGTTAGGTTTAGGGGTAGGTTCAGGGTTAGTACCTAGTTATTACCTAGTTATTGTAATTACTATAATAAGTACATAGTATGTACATGAGTAACAGGACTGTAAAATAAAGTGCCCTTACCTTACCCTTAAAACATTTTGAATATGTCTCAAAATAACTTTTAATTTTTATTGGTGAATTACAACCCCAAATCAGAAAAAGTTGGGACAGTATGGAAAACGCAAATAAAAAAAGAAAGTAGTGATTTCTAAATTTACTTTGACTTGTATTTCATTGCAGACAATATGAACACAAAATATTTCATGTTTTGTCTGGTCAACTTCATGTCATTTGTAAATATACATCCTTTCCTGTCATTCAGACCTGCAACACATTCCAAAAAAAGTTGGGACAGTAAAGCATTTACCACTTTGTAATGTTGCCATTCCTTTTCACAACACTTAAAAGACGTTTAGGGACTGAAGACACCAAGTGATGAAGTGTTTCAGGTGTAATTTTGTCCCATTCTTCCTGCAAACAAGTCTTAAGGTGGGCAACAGTACGGGGTCTTCGTTGTCGCATTTTGCGCTTCAAAATGCGCCACACATTCTCTATTGGAGACAGGTCGGGACTGCAGGCAGGCCAGTCAAGTACCCGTACCCTCTTCCTCCGCAGCCAGGACTTTGTAATGTGTGCAGAATGTGGTTTTGCATTGTCTTGTTGAAATATGCATGGACGTCCCTGGAAAAGATGTCTTCTTGAAGGCAGCATATTGTGCTCCAAAATCTCTATGTACTTTTCAGCATTAATGGTGCCATCACAGAAGTGCAAGTTACCTTTGCCAAGGGCACTGACACAACCCCATACCATGACAGACCCTGGCTTTTGGACTTGTTGCTGGTAACAGTCTGGATGATCCTTTTCTTCTTTGGTCCGGAGCACACGGCGTCCATTCCTCCCAAAAAATACCTGAAATACTGATTCATCTGACCACAGTACACGTTTCCACTGTGTGATGGTCCATCCCAGATGCCTCCGAGCCCAGAGAAGTCGACGGCGCTTCTGGACACTGTTAACATAGGGCTTCCTTTTGGCACAGTACAGTTTTAACTGGCATTTGTGGATGTAACTACGTATTGTGGTACTTGACAAAGGTTTGCAAAGTAGTCAAAGTAGTCCTGAGCCCATGTGGTGATATCGCTTATAGATGAATGACGATTCTTGATGCAGTGCCGCCTGAGGGATCGGAGATCACGGTTGTTCAGCTTAGGCTTGCGCCCTTGTCCTTTACGCACTGAAATTCCTCCAGATTCCTTGAATCTTTTAATTATGTTATGCACTGTTGAAGGTGAAATATCCAAATCTCTTCCTATCTTTCTTTGAGGAACATTGTTTTTAAACATTTCAATAATTTTCTCACGTATTTGTTGGCAAACTGGCGATCCTCGGCCCATCTTTGCTCCTAAAGGACTAGACGTTTCTTGGATGCTGCTTTTGTACCAAATCATAATTACAATCACCTGTTGACATCAACTGTTTCAAATCACATCATTATTTAACCAATTTACCTCATTACTAGCCCTAAATTGCTCCTGTCCCAACTTTTTTTGGAATGTGTTGCAGGTCTGAATGACAGGAAAGGATGTATATTTACAAATGACATGAAGTTGACCAGACAAAACATGAAATATTTTGTGTTCATATTGTCTGCAATGAAATACAAGTCAAAGTAAATTTAGAAATCACTACTTTCTTTTTTTATTTGCGTTTTCCATACTGTCCCAACTTTTTCTGATTTGGGGTTGTAGTTTCACTCACAAAAGCTAATGTGAAAAAATACAAATTAAAATGGAAAACAAATTCATTAAGAAGAATGTGAAACAGACATCTTTGAAATGAGTTGTGTCAGAGGCCTGATATTAGCCGTTGATGCATTACACAAATGCTATTGAGGGGGAACTGGGATGATGTAACATCAGTTAACTTAATTCACAACACACCGACTGTGGCAATATCAGATATGTGCAAGCACAATTCAGCCCTGAATTCAGTCTCACTGATACTGTCTAACACACTTTGTTAAGAGAGTTAAATAAAACGCATATAATTTTGAACATTTATCTCTCCTCCAAAAGTAACATACAGTGTGTTTTCATGTTATTTTCTGATCTTATTTGGTGACAATATTAAGAATTTTCATGTAATGTATCTGTGACATGTCATTTGTTAAACGATTGCCTCAGGAGACAGTATTTTGTTTGTTGAAGTTTACTAGAGTAAAAGGCTTCACTGTATATAAAAAAAGTTACAGTAAAAAAATTGTATAATAAAAACCATATGAGTAAAATGCATGACACATAGCATATGATAATATTTTATTTAAACAGTTTTGTTATTTTTAGATTTTTTGTTATCATTAATGTACATTAATGTGTTTTTATGTTATTTCGTTTATTTCGCAATATTGCATTATTTTAGTGTCTTGCCTTACCCTGAAAGTGTTTTGTCTTGACCCCTATGTGTATCATCTGAGTATTGACCATGTTTCATGGACAGGCCACTTACAATGAACTGTGATTCATTATGTGGCGTTCTGTTATTCCACCTACTATATTATCATGGTGGTTTTGATTACATTTAAAGGTGAAAGCCTTTGATTACATTTAAAGGTGAATTTTGTAAAAATACATGGTTATAAGCTGTAAAATATACTACCACAAATATGCCATACTGTAATACCTGAAACATTGTCACTGTATTTTTTATGGTGAATTTCTGCCAATCACAGATAGTTTTTTAAATGTATTTATTTTATTTATTACTTTTTTTTCCATATTAGCTTGTATCTCTTGCAAGTCTGATGTCACTATTAAAGTATGTCCTTCATAATCTAAGGATGCTGTTTGAGATTGTGTTGCAATTACATTAATGAGAAAAAGTAACACTGGTATGTACTTGTACAATATATTAATTTACATTCAATTAAAATAATATTATTACTAGGGCTGTCAGTTGATTACAATTTTTAATCTAATGAATTACATGATGTGTCGATTAATTAATCGCAAAATAAATTTTACTGTGAAAATACCCACAAATGATTATTTAATATCCTGTTAACATGCACCAGGACGCCGGCGCACTGAAAGCTCTTTGTTTGCACACGTCATTGTTTTCAAACAGATAAAGTAAAACAGGACAAAATTAATCTTGACCAACTATATATCATTTTGAAGGTCTAAGCCTCAAGCATTGACGACAGATCGCTGTTTTTTGATAGAAAGCTTATACGGAATGTATTTGCTAAATTTGTGTAAGCAGTACACATCAAAACATGTATAAAAAACCCGCAGTACATACCAGATTCATCCTGATAACGACTCTCAAACGTATCCACTGCTGTAAATCCTGGTTTAGTTTGAAAGATAAGGGTCCACTGAACAACATTCCATCGAGCACTTTTAGTCCAAAGAAACAACAACGCTGTAATTTGGATTATTCATTTGTTTACGTCTCATCTCTTCAGGGAGAGTTATTGTTTGTGTCCGTTATGGAACAAATTACGCTCAAAAACAGCATCTTGGTGGTAAAAAAACAGCATGATTTTGTAGCAGGCAATGTCCCAAACAGAATGAGATCATCCAAAAAAAAAAAAAGTCAAAGATACACGGAAGATTGTTTATTTGAATTCTGGCGCTCCCTCGCGACGGCGCGTGACGCACGCTGTGACGCACCTGTCATCTGATGGGGGCGTAACTTAGCATCTTTTTAGCACAAATAACTTTCTTTTTTTTCTTCTTCAACAGTTTTCATATATGTTTGCGTGTTTTGTGGGTAATGTGCCTGTATCTGTATGATTAACATCTGTATGGCTGATAATCAGCATGTAATTACTGACTGTTCACAGATATCAGTGTGAATGCAGTCTATATAAAAGGCCATTATAATGTGATTATTGACTATATTGGGCAGCCATCTGTATGATTAGCATCTGTATGAATGATCGTCAGAATGTGATTACTAATGTATGAGCAGGAGCATCTATCTGTATGTCAGGAAATCAGTATGTACTTAAGTTATTTTTTTTTTATTATTATTGTTTTTTTTTCATCACTCAAAAATTATTATTATTGTATTTTTCTAGTGCTCAAATAAATCACTTATACCATGTCTAAGATTCTGTCTACTGTTTTATAATTGAAAAACTTGCAGTGGCATGTATAAAGACTAAATAGTTTGTAGTAGAACCCTTCAATAATTTGGTAAATATTTTTCCTCAAACAGAGGGGGGGGGGGGGGACTAGAAAAATGGCTGCAGGAATCTCATTTTTCATGGTATCTTCTTCAGATTTGAAATATAAACTCATGAGACATGTGACTTTCAACCCATTACTTTTCTGGATTGCTTCAGGACTGATTTCATGTATTTTTATATGAAATAAAAAAAAAATTCAGTGTGGTACAATTTTTATCAAGACACTTCAGTGTCTATAACTTTTTATATTTTTGAGCATTATCAACTCTGGATGATGGATAGTAAAGCCCAAAGGGTCTTCTTTCCAAAGACACCAAAATTGTGTGTGTGGCACACTGAAGTCAGGAGCTGTTACCATTTTAAGTTAGTTAGTCATTTTCAGCTGTGATTCCCAATATGGGGGGGCGCTGGTTAACAGGTTTTAAAGCTATTTTTTTAAGTATCAAGTAGACATTACAAATTGTAGCTTTAGAAAGAAATATTTTATTTGATTCGACATAAAATTTAGTACACATAAACATTTAGGCTACAACAGCCAAACATTAACTATGGAACATAAAAGAAGATAATTTGAGAAACATCTCATTCAGAAACTAAACACAGCTGTGTTACACAGAGACAATTCTGCTATGGCTTTAAAGGTAATATGTTCTCTACAAAATTAAGCAAAAACACATAATATTGTGTTATATAACACAATATCAACTTCTTATTTACTGAACTGTTGTATAAAATCACATTTAAACTCGTGATATTCGGGACAAAATCAGCACTTGTGTAATATTGTTCTCGCTGCTCGTGTGATATCGCATATGCTATAAAAATGAGACAAAAACTCATTTGGATTTGAGGTGCGTCAAGATTCATTTTCTGTTTGTCCTCCCCAAAAAACACTGTTTTGAGCCACACGAGGGTAATGACAGATTTCTCATTTGGGGGTGAACTACTCCTTTAAGTCTTGCAGACGTGCTGTCTCTATCAGAGCGGAGTTTGTGCTTGTAGCAGAGAGATGACCTTTGGGACAAGGGCAGATTGACTGAGGCTGACAGGACAGAGACAGTCTGTAACATTATTGAGCTAAAAGTCTGCTGTGATAAGATCATTTAATTGAGAAGGGTCTCTAAATCTGGCTTTGTCCTTTCATGAATAGGGAAGAGGCATTTCATTAGAGTAATTAGGAATATTGTTTTCATTTAAAGGTGAAGTGTGTAATTTCTGAACCAAACAGAACTGCAAGAACAACTTGATTTTTATAGGAAAACATAAAAATGCATAATGCTTTGATGGTATTTGCTGGAGTGTTCTGTGTATGTTATTGCATTACTCTTTTTTTTCCGCTCACTTAAGAAAGTAATAGCCACATGATTTAACATTCACAACCAGAATGAGCTATCATATAATTTTGATGCTTAGAATTAGGGAGTTGCTCAAATGAGCAATACGTGCCTTAGCAAACACCAATAATAGTTTTCAAACAACTTTTTCTAACACTCTAATGTAAACTGTCCCGTTTGCATTCAGTTTAAAATATTAAAATATGCCACATTCTTTGTGAATGAAAATGTGAAAGATGTTTCATGTGTACTCTTCATGATTTTTTTAGTTGGTACTGGTAGTGACTTGAATGTCTTTACAAGTTACCTGTGATTTTAAATGAATTGAGATGATACAGGATTGAAAATACATAGATTTCATTTTTGGGTGATCTATCCCTGTAAGGATAGAATTAGCTGTATTTTTCATAAAATTAACTTTTAAAACCAGAATAGAATATAGTATTGTATATACATGTGTTATTTTAGTATCGTTTAGGTACTTTTATATTTTCATTAGTATTTTAAATACATTTTATTTTTATATATTATAGTGTTTTTGTTAGTTTTTTATTAGTTTTTGTATATAGTTTTAATTCTTCTTTTTTTCAGTTTAAGTTTTAGTTATTTGACTATGGGCAAACATCAAGTTAAACTAAATGAAAATAAGAAATGTTGGCAACTAACTAGAATAAAAAAAGATTTTACAAAAATATTTAAAATAAGTTATATAAACAGTATATATACTGTGTACTGTATGTATGTATGTATGTTTGTAAAGTTTTTTAATAAATTGTTTCTTTTTTAATAATTATTACATTCAGCAAGGATATATTAAATTGATAAATAAATAAATAAAAAGTGATAGTAAAGGCTTATATTGTTACACAAGATTTCTATTTTGAATAAATTCTGTTCTTTTGAACTTTTTCATTCATCAAAGAATCCAGTATCACAGGTTCCAAAAAAATAAAATAAAAAACAAACAAAAAAACCCCACTAATAATAAATCAGCATTTTAGAATGATTTCTGAAGGATCATGTGACACTGAAGACTGGAGTAATGGCTGATGAAAATTCAGCTTTGCATCACAGGAACAAATTATATTTACATTTATGCATTTAGCAGACGCTTTTATCCAAAGCGACTTACAAATAGGCTAAAATCAGTATGTGTGTTCCCTGGGAATTGAACCCACAACCTTTTGCGCTGCTAACGTAATGCTCTACCACTGTATTTTATAATATATTCAAATAGTAAAACTGTTATTTTAAATTGTAATAAATATCTCACAATATTACTGTTTTTACTAGATTTTTCAACAAATAAATCCAGCCTTGATAAGCATAAGAGACTTCAAAAAAAAAAAAACCTTTATAAAAACTTACTGATCCCAAACTTTTGAATGGAAAAGTATGTATATAACTTTTTTTTCTTTTTTTTCGTGGTTTTAGTTTTAGTTAACCATTATAACCCTGATGGTATAGCAATAATTTTTAATGATTTATTTTTATATCTAATGCCTTATCCTAATATTTACACCTTATAGTATTCTTGAATAAAACAAAAGCACTTTCTCTGGGCAGTGGAAGTATGATGAATGACAGCCAGTCAATTTTCCACCCTCAGTCTCTGTAATTCTGCTCTTCACACACATGCCATCTATTCTTCTCAGGTTCTTCCCCGATGTGACCTGCCACATTAAAACAAGCATCACACACCCGTGGCAGCAACCAACCCCCCCCCCCCCCCCCCCCCCCCCAGCCCCTCGCCTCCCACTGGCCACTCACTGCGCTGCTGTATGACATGATAGCCCCACCCTTCCACTGCAACCGCTGCTCGCCTGCCATTGGCTGGCTGTAAGGCATGGGGTTGAATATATGTGGCCAACCTTGAAGTACTAAACTAGGGCACTGAGAGGGTTAGAATGCTAGAATGAGGGGAGGAGAGAGAGGGAAATGTTGAGGGAGTGGTGGGAAGGCGGGGTTGGGGAGACAAGAACAGAACAGGGCTATGTGCTTTGTGTATTTCTTTCACAGTTTTAGCACACAGCACATTTTAGCAATGTTACGGTGCAATAACTGAATCACTGTGAACAAAACATTATTACACAAATGATTCTTTATGACATCCACTATTTTTAGTGAGATAATTTAAAAACATACTAAATACTAGTATTGTATATACTGCATATTACACCATTTACTGTTTACTATTTAATAAAAATCTATAATGCAATGTGCTACAGTGTTGTCACATGTCTTCATCATGCTGCATGCTGTTCATTCATCATCTTGGAAATAAGGCAATAAAAAAAAAAAAGATTTATTTTAAACTGAATACAGTTAGTCTAGTTTAGGGCTGCCCACACTGGGTTTGGTGAAAAATCTGCAGGAGGTTTGTGAGTTGAACAATAGATGATAATCATCAAAGGTAAAATTTAAAATAAATAAATGGGGCTGAGCAATGGTTGCAATATAGTGCAATTATTAAATCAAAGGCTGCACTTTTATTAAATAACTGTTAAATCTGATGTGCTGTGTGTTAGTGAAGCATGACATGGTGTTATGATCTGGTGTTTTCAGCATGTCAATTCACAGTAAATGCTGTGAACTCCATCACTGCATGTGCTTTAAAACTCATTTGGGAACGCAACATGCACTTGGGTTTACTTTATTTAACGCATTTCCAACACTGCATAAACTTCTACTAAGTTTAGAGGATTTAACCAGTATTCCAGCAAAATGAAAACGTTAGGATTTCAAATGGTAAAAGTTTGACAGTTTGACATTTGGAAGTGAAGAACACAAGACATAAATGTTAGTACTGTAAAATAAAATAATTGTTATAATTGTTATCAAATATTTATAATAGCAAATATTATTGAATATTTACATAAAGGAAGTCACGAGTGCTTTGGTTGGAACATTTTTGAGATAGCTCATGTTAAAATGTATTACTGATTTGAACTATAGTATTGAAATGCTTGACGATTTGAGATTTTGCTAAATAGGAGTTGGTCTTACGTGACCAAAATAGCTGCCTGAAGGCGTTGCCAATATGACTGCTGAGTGAATTGATTTTTAAAAGAGATTTTGGTGGCTCTGTTGAATACTTCACATTTTGGCAAATACTGTGTATACAAAAAAAAAATACATAGTGAATACTGCAGAAATATCTATGTCTTATGTTAATTTGCTATAAGTTTTTTTTTTCTATGAATGTACTTTAGGTTTAAGTATGACTACCAAGGTACCATGTCTAACTAACTAACTAACTAACTAAATAAATAAATACAAATTATTTTTTATGTCCATTATGTATCTATAACCAAATGAAGGTACACTATGGACAGAATTATTGGGACACCTGACCATTACACCAACAGGGATTTCACATTCGTTTTCCCAGCATCCGCCAAACCCAGACTCACCCATCAGACTGCCAAACAGAGAAGCGTGGTTCGTCACTCCACAGAACAGGTTTCCACTGCTCCAGAGTCCAGTAGTGGAGTGCTTTACACCTCTCCATCCAGCGCTTGACATTGTATTTGGTGATGTGAGGCTTGCATGCAGCTGTTCGGCCATGGAAATGCATGCAGTGAAGTTTTTGTGCAGATATTAATGGCAGTAGAAGTTTGGAACTCTTCAGCTGTGTTCTGTGGAATCAGCAGAGCATTAGCGACTTTTACACTCCATGCTCCTCAGCACACAGTGACTTTACCTGGTCTTCTGCTTTGTGTTTGAGTTGCTGTTGTTCATAAATGCTTCCACTTTCCAATAATAGTTGACTTTGGAATATCTAGCAGAGATGAAATTTCACAAATTGACTTATTACAAAGGTGGCATCCTAGCACAGTACCACACTTGAAGTCACTGAGCTCTTCAAATTGACCCATTGTTCCACAAGTGTTTGTAAATGACAACTGCATGGCTAGATGCTTGATTTCATACACCTGTGGCAATAAGTCTGATCGAAACACATTAATTCAATAATTAAGAGGTGTGTCCCAATACTTTTGTCCATATAGTGCAACTTAATAGACAGGTTGCTGGTTACAAGTGTGCTTTAATGCATTCCCACCTCCTTCTACTGTGTGTGAAGCCAGCATATTTCACATTTCAGATTTTGAAAGCAGCTGACAGTGTGGCTGAATGCTGTAATTAGTATATCTTTTTGTGTTTGACAATTAGACTAAATGACCAGCAAGTGTGTCATTCTGAACAACTGTACAATAAATAAACAAATAAAAAAGATGAGTCCAATAAAGCTTGCGAATTTGACTGCTCAGCTTCACAACTCAATCCAATACCGGGTTGCAGTGTTGCCTAGTAACGATGGCACACAACTGACCTTATCTCGTGCGGTCATAAAAATGTATGAAGTCCCCCCTATTTTCCTTCCTCGGTTCTCTATTCCCCGCTCTCCATGCACAATCACTCGCACGCAGCCAAGGGCAAAGCACACTATGCATTTTCTTATTCCCCACTACAGCACTGCTATCGTGCATGTGTGAGTGTGAGTGTGTGTGTGTGTGTGCAAGCTTTGCCTGGGAGCTCCCTTGTTTCATTACAGCGTTGTTATCTGAACCAGAACACTGTCTCAAAACACACACTGGGTAGGAGGGAAGCAGATCACATGGTTTAAATTTAACACTCACACACACACACACATGTATCTATAAGGGAGAGAGAAAGGGAAATGTCTGAAAGGGAAAGGGGCTTATAGACGAGGCTGTACCTTTATTGGATTGGCCTTGACAGTGATAATTTCGGCAGAATCCATTCAGCCTCCGGGGGGAGGACAGACACCAGCGTTCAATAACACCTGACACTTTTTTCCCATCATCCACCACACTGAGGCTACAATGTAATTCTACTGTGTCTGTTGCAGCATTGCGCCAATTTCTTTGGAATATGATTTTACCTCTAAAGATTGAATAAATGTACAACTCTGAAACTGCAGGCAGCTTTAGGGGACACTGAAGAATATTTATTGGTGTTAGCAAAGGCAAGCATCCGTATTTCTATTGCTCATACTTAAGGGTTGGAGATTTGAACAAACATCCAATTTGAAGTATTAAACTTTTATTGTGTAACTCATTAATTTTTATGCAGTTAATTAATTCGATATATAAATTAATTTAAGATTATTATTTTTTTATTTTGTGATATATATTTGAGAAGTTATATTCTGTATACAATAATTGTGTGTGCTTCAATAAAAACAATATTTACTCAAAGAAAATAAAAATATGATCTTGTTTTAGCATTTTAATGTAGATTACAGTTTCTTTTTGTAGTATCCTATTATTTTTATGTAGATTACTTTTTTATTTTACTGTATTTGTTTATAATACATTATTTTATTATACATTATAATACAATTATTTTAGATATTAATAATACTTTTATATATTATTAGTAGTATATTTTTTATATATTAATAATAACTTTTTGAACGTGGCTTATATCAGACAGTTCAGGTGGCGATCACAAATTGCTGCACATTTTGTGAAACACCCTATGCTTATGTTTTTCAGATTTAAAAATGAAATGGAGGCCAAGCCTATGAAGTTGTGCACTGAAGACTGGTTTCAAACTGCATGTTTAGCATGTCTATGGTTATAGACGTAACAACTTTTGAATGGCCATCAATGGAGAAAAGAACTTGTTGCTACAATTAGGACTGTTCAAAGTTTTTTGTGCTCTACAGTGCAGATTTTCCATTGCTTTTCTATGTACACATGATCCGGGTTATTACTGCTAAAACTAAAAGCATAAAAAACACAATTTTATTGCTTAAAATAAAAATAAAATAAAAAAATAATTTAATAAAATGAAATAAATTATATTTCACATTTTTCATTTTCATTTAGTTTTTTTATTGAAGTACTAAAATAACTAGAACTAAATAAAACTAAATAATAATAAAAATGATAGACTTTTTTTTAAATAATAAAAAAATTAAAACTTAAAAAAATATATATATAGAAAATCTAATTCAACATATTACAAAAGCTTTAATATATAAATGAACAAAAATTATAATAGCATATCAATGATACTAAAATAACACTGGTACAGACGTGTCTCGCGTCTTTTGCAGCGTCTCACACATGATACTGCATTCTAACAACACGGTGATCAAGCAAAAAGTAGATGCATCTTTTAGATGTTTATATTTTTACTATTCTTTGTGATGGGTCCTGGCCTCTAACTGTGTATTTATACTGGCAGGGGTTAACAGGCCATGCTAACAAGAGAAACCTTATCCCCTTGTGTCTATCACCTCATCATTCAACCGTCCATATTTCCTGTCCTCCATCTTCTTCAAGGGTAAATCGTGTCAAGTCACGTTAAATTGAGCCAGATCAGAATTGGCCCAGAATCAAAGCGATTTTTGCTGTACACACTGTCATCCACAGCACATCTGTGTCACATGGGGGAAACAGATTTGGGCCACATTCAACTCTGATGTGAAAGTAGCCTACAGTACGTAGTAATATAGTGTCTAAGTGGATTTAAGTTTTAATGGCGACTGGAGCCTACCAAAACATGTCTCCTCTATGTCCTCTAGTTCTTTTTCAAAGGAGCGGCGATCAACACACCTCGCAGTCATATCACAGAAGGTGTTTGTGATGCCGAGTGCAGAGCGGCTCCGGCCCCAGGGGGCACCGTGAGGCAGCGAGGGTGGCAGCAAGACTTCACCACTCGACCTCCCGCTGTCCTGGGAACAGCTGCGGCGCAGTGTGGTGTACGAGCGTCTGTCGGGGCGCAGATGGCGGGCGAGGGTGATACCTCAGAGATGGCAAGCGGGCGATGCCCCTTAAGAGAGCAAGCTGGCAGGTACAGGGACGGTGAGCTTAACCCTGCCAGCTGAGTGGGTCGTCAGGAAGAGAGCGTCGTGTGCAGCGATGCACACTGCAGCACGGACAGTTACACACCAAAAACAGACTGCATGTGGAAAACCGAGTGTAGGTGATCGCTAATGCCTACAAGCAAGCAGACAGAAAGAAGGAAGCAAGGAAGGAAGGAATAAAAAGAAAGAAAGAAAGCTTGTCAGTTGTTTCTGTAAAAATGAACTTTTCCTGACGTTTCCTATGATGTTTCCATATGTTTCTGTATGAGAAATCTAAAGAGACATAAACAAGAGTACAGAGCTATAAAATTGATGTGTATATCACCATAAAGAAGATTCTGATTAGTATGAAATTTTATTTTTGGTTGCTGATTTTTTTATGCCAATTGAGAAATTTTTGAGATATTCTCTGAAACTCCAGAGGAGACATGCAAGATTATTTTTTTTAATTATTTGATTTTATTTTATTTATTATAAGCAGGATACTAAAATCTCTAATTGTTCTCCATTTAATCTCTAGTGATGGTGGTGAATCTTTTTTTTTTTTTTTTTTGAGGATTTTTCTTTATTATAGACTGGACTGAAGATGACAATTACATTGATCAGAGATTGGTCTTTCAAAGTTTAGGAGGCTTAATAAAGTTCTCTAAAAAGTCGATAGGCTATTGGTCTATATTTTTAAATGATATATTGTCTTAAAAATGGATGTTTCTTCTGAACTTAATGTGGATAGCATCTGATCATCTTAAACCCTCGACTGAATCTTTAGAGAGCACACGAGAGATCACTGGGGTTTAGAAAAATATGTGAAGAAGGAAAGTTTTGCTCTCCATTTAATGTCACTGCTGTCTAGAATAAACAACTGATAGATTAAAAGATTTCATTTGTATTTTTATCCTACATGGGCAGACCTGAAATACAGGTAAACAATCCCCATTTTATTTGAGTTCAATTAACATGGAAGGTAGTGGGAATAACACAGTGTCAAAATAAGTTACATTGTCTTTTACACAACAAAGGATAGAATGTGATCCTTAGTTTAAATATTAAACATCTTCTACAGTCTCAAACAAGCTGGTTTGGTCTACTTTGAAAAGCTGTTCTTCAAAGTAAACTCTTTTAAGACTAAATGTGTGAAGATTCTCAGTTATCAAAGACATTGTAGAATGCCTAGTTGTTATTTTCTAGTCATCTGGATGTGTTGTCCTGTTTCTCAGAGACTCTTCTTTAAAAACATACCAGTTACTAATGATCATGCTTTTAGCAGAAACACCGCCTGATTCAATTTAGCAGTTACACACTGGAGACATGAAACAACATAAAACGAGCTGTAAATATTCAGATGACTGCGGTGAATTAACCAATTACATGCAAAGCAGACAGAAGTTAAAAAAAATGAAAAAAAGAAGAGATAAGGGGAGAGGATAGAGAAAGCTTCAGCCCCATCTTTTATTATAAGTTATTCTATATTTTTAGTTCTATTTAAAGAGGTCATGACATGGATTTTAGTGCCAATAAAGAACACTAAACTGAAACTAAAAAGTAAATTTGAGAGAAATTTTGCATTGTTCTAATAACTATGGTAGGGGTTTGGAACGTCCTCTCTCACAGGAAATGTAATTGCACTCTGTCTGCAATTGGAACTGAATCACTGCTTTAATAACCCACAAATTCTGCCCCATCACCTGCAATCTAAATGATCCAGGCTGGGACAGGATGGAAATGAACTTTGTGGACAGGTCATTACCACACGCCTCCCCCTCCTTTCTCCCCCTTAATCCCAGATTGTCCAACTCCTCTTCCCTGCCTGTAATTACACAATATCACCATGCAAGATGCCAACAGATGCACGCGTCTAAGACAAGCATTAAAGACTTAGAGATGCTTCAGCGGAAGCGTGGAGATTATTCTATTGAGGAACGTGTCCAGGTCTTAGGTCGAGCGGCAGAAATGTACAACAGGTGGTCAGTTTCAGGGTGGACACGGCATGAGAAGAGAGCATATGCTGTTAATAACCCTAATTAAATATTAGGTTTCAATATAAAATATACACTGTAATTATTAAAGATAAATATCCGACACTTATCGTCTGTGGTCACAAGTTTGAACTGAAATGCTTTTTTGATGAGTTTATTATTTTTACAGTAAATATTTTAATAATATATGTTTATTGTTTTTCAAACGATCATGACTATTAAATTACACCAAATATAAAATGCTACACCACCCACCATCTCTGCACACAAAAGAGTTTGAAGGTGATGTGTTAAAATGGCAGTGGTTCTGTGTTGTCTTATAAGGAGACCGGTGAAGTTAGCTCTGACTGGTTCTCTGTCTTGCATCTCGAGTCTTGTTCCAATCAGGGTTCGGCGACGATTAGGAAACAATGTTCCAGTAAAGGCGATTTGGCCAGTAAACTGTTAGCCTGCTCACTCCGATAATCTCCCTCATTTACCGCACAGTTTGTTAGGCGGGGGTTCGGTGGGGGAGCGGTAAACTATGCCCTCATCTGACTATCAATGGTACTGCAAGACAATAGGCTGAATGTAAGGAGGGTTATGGATATAATACTGCTCGTGCAGCTTATTATTCAGACACCAGATATAATTTTTTATTTTTTTTTACTAGTGGGTGCAGGACACTATAGTTCATTTATGTAAGTGAGGATAGCAAAATAAAGTAAACTATGACATATTATACTCAAAAATTCTTCATAAAGTGGACTACCATAAAAAATGATAAAAATGTGGGACCAAAAATTATTCAGACACTTTGACCTGACTATGTTTTGCTTACGTGTTTTTTCTTATAATGCAAACTTTTTACACCACAGACCGAACAAAATGAAGCATTGCTTGGTAATTGGTTGACCTACATTGGTATAATCTAATTGTGTACTTAAATTCAACAGCTGACAGCTTTTCAACCTAATTCATTACATACCTTTCTATCAAAGTTATCTGACATTATCAAGATTAATTTGTTCTGATACAGTTTAACTGAGTTCTTGTCATATTTTATTATCATTTTCAAAACTATAGTAAATAAACTGTGATAATGTGAGAAATGTTGAAGGGGTCTGAATAAATTTTGGTTTGACTGTATAGCATATACAGTGGGTACGGAAAGTATTCAGACCCCCTTAAATTTTTCACTCTTTGTTATATTGCAGACATTTGCTAAAATCATTTAAGTTCATTTGTTTTCCTCATTAATGTGCACACAGCACCCCATATTGACAGAAAAACACAGAATTGTTGACATTTTTGCAGATTTATTAAAAAAGAAAAACTGAAATATCACATGGTCCTAAGTATTCAGACCCTTTGCTCAGTATTTAGTAGAAGCACCCTTTTGATTTAATACAGCCATGAGTCTTTTTGGGAAAGATGCAACAAGTTTTTCACACCTGGATTTGGGGATCCTCTGCCATTCCTCCTTGCAGATCCTCTCCAGTTCTGTCAGGTTGGATGGTAAACGTTGGTGGACAGCCATTTTTAGGTCTCTCCAGAGATGCTCAATTGGGTTTAAGTCAGGGCTCTGGCTGGGCCATTCAAGAACAGTCACGGAGTTGTTGTGAAGCCACTCCTTCGTTATTTTAGCTGTGTGCTTAGGGTCATTGTCTTGTTGGAAGGTAAACCTTCGGCCCAGTCTGAGGTCCTGAGCACTCTGGAGAAGGTTTTCGTCCAGGATATCCCTGTACTTGGCCGCATTCATCTTTCCCTCGATTGCAACCAGTCGTCCTGTCCCTGCAGCTGAAAAACACCCCCACAGCATGATGCTGCCACCACCATGCTTCACTGTTGGGACTGTATTGGACAGGTGATGAGCAGTGCCTGGTTTTCTCCACACATACTGCTTAGAATTAAGGCCAAAAAGTTCTATCTTGGTCTCATCAGACCAGAGAATCCTTCAGGTGTTTTTTAGCAAACTCCATGCGGGCTTTCATGTGTCTTGCACTGAGGAGAGGCTTCCGTCGGGCCACTCTGCCATAAAGCCCCGACTGGTGGAGGGCTGCAGTGATGGTTGACTTTCTACAACTTTCTCCCATCTCCCGAATGCATCTCTGGAGCTCAGCCACAGTGATCTTTGGGTTCTTCTTTACCTCTCTCACCAAGGCTCTTCTCCCCCGATAGCTCAGTTTGGCCGGACGGCCAGCTCTAGGAAGGGTTCTGGTCGTCCCAAACGTCTTCCATTTAAGGATTATGGAGGCCACTGTGCTCTTAGGAACCTTAAGTGCAGCAGAAATGTTTTTGTAACCTTGGCCAGATCTGTGCCTTGCCACAATTCTGTCTCTGAGCTCTTCAGGCAGTTCCTTTGACCTCATGATTCTCATTTGCTCTGACATGCACTGTGAGCTGTAAGGTCTTATATAGACAGGTGTGTGGCTTTCCTAATCAAGTCCAATCAGTATAATCAAACACAGCTGGACTCAAATGAAGGTGTAGAACCATCTCAAGGATGATCAGAACAAATGGACAGCACCCGAGTTAAATATGAGTGTCACAGCAAAGGGTCTGAATACTTAGGACAATGTGATATTTCAGTTTTTCTTTTTTAATAAATCTGCAAAAATGTCAACAATTCTGTGTTTTTCTGTCAATATGAGGTGCTGTGTGTACATTAATGAGGAAAAAAAATTAACTTAAATGATTTTAGCAAATGGCTGCAATATAACAAAGAGTGAAAAATTTAAGGGGGTCTGAATACTTTCCATACCCACTGTATATGTATATACTGTATATAGACAGAGAGAGATAATTAAGGTATACACAAGAGGCCTAAAAAAGGTGATGAATAATTGCATTAGATAATATCAAAACAATTTGGCACCTGCAAACAAAGTCAAATAAATTATTTTCAATAACTGGTTTATTTTACCAAATGCATTTTAGTCCCTAGATTAACTCAAGACCCTTTAAGTTAACAGGTCCGGATATCAATTGGTGACCACTGGTGTAGTTCATCGTATTAATAACGGACTTTATGTAGGTCTATGATTTTCATAGATAGATAGATAGGTTTATGTAAAGTTAAATCTATCTATCCATTTACTTCAAAACTACACTGCCTTGAAAGCATTTGTATTTCTTTTGGAAAATGCAATAGCCTAGTTGTCATCAATATGGCGCTTTTTTAGTTAGAATATGCTATTATTAAACAGCCAGATTAAACATTACTCTCTAAAGATTTGGCTGACTCTCAGAACATACAGAACTGTCTTTAGACAGCATTTGAAGCGTCACCGTCGCGTTCTCAGCCTAGCCGCCCAAAAATGCTGTCTAGCGGCTGCAGCACACAAGCTTTTGAGACACAATCCAGTAGTCTTTCCCGCTCCCGCGCCTCTGGCCCTCGTTAACCGCTGCAATGTTTGGATATGCTCGTCATATCCGTCATATGCTCCTTCAGGAAGTTATCAATTGAACACTTTACACACATAGCCTACTTTATATCCCTGCGGCATCTGTCTGGTTCACATACTCTCTGCCGAAGATTATTCTCATAACTAATAATGAGAATGGAACTATCAGTGACGGAGTTCTGCACTTTGAAGCGAAGCTGAGTTTTGTGTGTCTGGTCAACGTCAAGTTTGGCGATATGCTGCTCTACGGGCTTCTGCTACTTTCTCTTTCCTTCTGGACGTCTCATTCAGTGTTTAAAATACCTTTAAAAATGTTTGCGGGGAAATTCAACGCGTCTGTGCAGCTGGACCTCAGGCCTTTGAGAAAGAATCAAAGCGCAGTGGAGAGTGGACTTTCCCTGGCATCGGATCCAGCTGGGATTGTCGACTTTCTGGACATGATCAATAATTTAAAAGGAGACTCTGGTAGGGGATATTACATGCAGATGGTCACTGGGACTCCGGGACAAACGGTATGTCATTTTTTCAACATTTTGATACCTCTTTCTATCATTTTTCCTTTTATACATGAAGTGACATGTTTTGTAACGGTAGATTTATTAATTTTGTAACTGTCTCCAGTTAATGTTACATCGGAACGGTTAAATAAACCTATTTAAACTAGATTCTGCATTATTATACGGTGGCCTTAAAAGTATCTGGACATTTAAGTCGCACGAACTTCTGCTGAATGTCGTTGCATTATATAAACAAACATCAAATCAGCCATTATTTGTTTTAAAGAGAGATAGCAGAAGCACACTTACAAAAAAGAAAAAAGGAAGTTTCACAACAACACGAGTGCTATATTTTAGATGTAGGCCTACTGTTCTGTTGTCAGACATAGTGAAGAATGTCCATTGTTGTGATGAACTACAACTTTAGTTACTCTGCAAGAAAGACCTGTGCGAAATTGAGAGGATATGACCACTAATGATCTCTCATACGTCCAATAAAATTACTTTGGGACCAGTTAGAGTCAAGTTAGAAGAGTTAAGTTACTATAATTCTGAGAAAATGTGTGATATTTTATATAATATAATGACACTGACATTCGTAAGTGTGGCTTAAGCGTCCACATACATTTAGGGCCACTACATCGGTTTCAACAGTTTTCATATGGTTTGCCCTTCATGGTCTTGTTTAAAACTCAGCTGATTTCTGATCAGCTGTTAAACATCAGAGTAGATGGGTACTGTAGGCTAAGGCTGATCTCAAAGCAGCGTTTCAGCTTTTAAGAGCATATCAGTTCAAGAAGCATGTGATGTGAAAGTCTCTATGAGATGCCTTGGGCGCAGGACGGAGACCAAAGAGCCCTTGATCTTTGTGCTGAGAATATGTTAGAGCCAACTCACATGGGTTCACATGACAGCGGGCCCCTCAATGAGAGCAGCTGACTCAGATTAGGGCCTGAAGCAGACACGTGTGTCCACATGTATGTACAGGCTTTATGGTCAGTTGGTATTGCTGTTATTAATTTCTCTTTCTTATCAAAAACCCTGAAAACTCCAAGTGTTTGATAAATTTTTAGATGTATTTAAAAAACAAACAAACATGTTGTGTATGTGTAGATGGTAGAACAGTTGAAGTGAATCTCACAATCTATTCTATTCAGCTGTACCGCACAGTGCCGTTTATTTTCACAGAATGGTTAAAAATGCAGTCTAACCTGACTAACAAATTCTACCAAAATAATAGAAAAAATATTCAGCCTACACAGTCACTCCTCATGATTGCTGGATAACAGCAGGGAAAACACAATATTAGTGATACAACCGAGAGATCGTTGTTACATTCCTTATCTCTTCCTCTTTACTACTAGTGGTAGCATGAAATAAACATGAATGAACATCAAGGCAAGGCAAGTTTATTTATATAGCACATTTCATACACAGTGGTAATTCAAAGTGCATTACCTCAGAAGGCATGTTGAAAGAAACAGTTCAACTTTGTATGAGTTATACAAGGCATATTTGTACATTCAAAACAGTACAGAATTACGTTTACAATGGGCTTCTCATCTAATTCGAATAACTTCTGGTTTAAGCCTAGCCCACTTCCAGTTTTAGCTGAATAAAGATAAAAATAATTTTGAGATTGATACAGATAATGGTGATTATGATTCATAATAGCTTGTACCAATAATTAATTCATAAATATCATTAGGCCTACATTTGAACACCATATTTTACAACCTTATCTAACCAATTGACCTTGTCTACGTGTTGGTTGCACTACATGATTTTGATTTGGCACACAAACGTTTTTCAAATATTAGCCTAATAATCAAAGATATATATATATAAAATATATATAAAAGATTATGCCATACTACTAGAATTTCATTCTTTTAATGAGGCTTTTTATTTTATCATGTTGTCAAGTGAGTTGCATCACCTTGACTTTTCTCCAAAAATATTAAAAAAAAATTGTTTTCAGTTGTTGAACTCCCTAATGCTAAAAATGAAGGGTTCAACCAATGCAAACACCACTTCCTAAATTCTGTTTAAAAATTGATGCATTACATTTTCAGGTAGAAGCATTTTAAACCCCTGCTATAACTGTAATTGCATTCCTCTCTCTTTAGAAAATCAAGCTTGAATGTAAGTGATCATAATTCATCACGTGGCGTGTCTCTCTGGAAATATTATAATGAAATCTGCAGTGTCATTGAACATCATGTTTATTCTCTCATCTCATCACAATTGAATGAGTAAGGTGAACTGCGAGAGGCCAGGATCTTCCCGCATCCTCTGCGAATATGTAATTAAGGGTACTCATGTTAATTGAGGCGCTCTTTCTAAACGAGCCACTAATTGCGGAATCTGTCGTATGTGCGGAGGCGTCAGACTGGAGTGGCTCACATCTGCTAATTGGTACAAACAGGTAGCAGATGCGTTCCCAGTGACAGAGCGCCTGCCAATTAGCTAAGCCACCTCGATATGGGTGATTAGAGCCCGCTTCACCAGTAGAGGAGCCATGGGAGCGCAGTGAGGAGGAGTACAGGGAGAGACAAGCACAGGGAAGGGGCCAGATTCTTGGAACCAAAGGGAGTATGTGTGTGCCAGGGCCCTGTTGTGGACAGACTCCATGTTAACTGGAAGTAGCCAGTAGTAGTCATGGCTGTAGCATGGCTGGATTTTTCATACCAGACAGGAAGTGGCAGGAACATTGCAAAAGTGAGGAAAGTGTCCTTAATGTATCCTCCAAACTTAGTAGTGGCAAGGCAAGCATTACTGTTACTGTTGGTTTTATGAGCAATTTTATAACTACAATAGCAATGATAATTTGCACTGTGATTTTTAATTGAATAACCACAAACGCTTTCTGCCTTTCTCCACTGAAGACTGTGATTGTAGTCGTGTGGGAAACAGCGGTTGCACTTTGTGCTGTTTGTCTGAAAATCCGTACTTAATAATTGTCTTGAGTTAAAGCCGGCAAGGAATGAGGAATTATACACAAAAACTGGCAACTTATTTGGAAAGGTCTCTAGTTAAACACAATAAGAAGATTATTCCTCTTGAATTTCTTTCACACCCTGCAAAAACAAGGTCTATGGTTGGCATAAATATTCATTCTGTTTATGCTTGGAAAAACATACTGCTCATTCTATTTCTGCAATACTTTACAAAGCAGACACGTTATTAACCACTGCTTGTTCTAATCAGTTTACTTATTAATGTGAATAACCATGATTTGTAATATTTAACCCTTGTGAAACAAGACGTGTGCTTAAATGTATTGAATGTGCACTTGTAGTGTACTTCAAATCTTAAAGTATATATATATATTTTAAAAACTGTAGTTGCAGATAATAAAATATGGATGAAATAAAAGGCCACTTAAATGTTTCTTAACAAGTACACTTTTGCACTTTCAGAATTAAAAGTTTACTTTAAAGTACAGTTTAAATCATTAGGCTTTAATAAGCTTTTGTTGTCCTACACCCCTTGAAATAAAGGTGCTTCACGATGCCATAGAAGAACCTTTTTGTCTAAATGGTTCCATAAAGAACCTTTAACATCTGAAGAACGTTTCTGTTTCACAAAAGGTTCTTTGTGGTGAAAGAAGTTTCTTCAGATTATAAAAAGGAAAGAAAGAGATGGTTCTTTAAAGAACCTTTGACTGAATGGTTCTTCTATGGCATCGCTGTGAAGAACCTTTTAACCACCTTTATTTTTAAGAGTGTAAGTATGCTTATTTTAATGTGTTGATTAACATAAAGCACATGTAAAGTACTTCATTATATTTAACTGTAGTGTGTTATTCGATATTACATTTAAAGTTAATGTAGACTATTTTAAATGTCCTAACTTGCAACTGCCTCATTACAAATGTATTAGAAATATATTCAAATATATGACATACAAGTTTCAATAAAGTTGACCTTAAAATGTGTTTGTTTACCATCATCAGTATACTTTTGGCAGTACACTTTAAAAGAGAATATATAAGTAAATCTGTAAATAATGTAATACTTTGAGTAAAAAAAAAACAACAACAAAAAACTTAAGTTCAACTAATTGAATTTAATATAAATGTAAACTATAATAAATTACATGCAATTAAGCATCCAAAAACATTACATTTAGTATATTAAGCACAATAGTTCCATTAAAAATATGCTAAAATATACTTCAAGGAAAGTGTTTGCCTTCTCCTGTATAAAGAGCCGATCATTATCAGTGGTGATGTGTGGATAATTTCCTGTATGCATAACTGCATTTTCCTATTGCATTTGCTATTACAACAGAGCACTGGGTACTGTATATGGGATACAGTATGTGGAATGCATTGTGCTTGCCTTGACCTTACACATCCTTGTTATGATGAACAAACCGATAATATAAACTATGATTTCCTTTTTGACTCATCATTTATGATTGTGAGGAGTTACATTTTTATAGATATTTCATGCAAAGTAGGATTTAAAATCTTGCTCACTTTTTCTCCTCCCGAAAAGAGATATAAAAATCATTACTTAATAACAACTCAAGATTTTCCATAATGTTTAATTCAAACACGGCATTAAAATGCGCTACTGGGTTTAAGTGTTTTTAGATGAAGCTGTTAGGATCAGTGCAGTGGAGCAGATCTGTGTGTATATTATGATGGCGTTAACGATGAGGAATGCCCATAATGGCCTCTTTGGCAACTGGGTGAGATGGCACAGCTCTGTTATCTCATTAGTTCCCCCTCGTTGAACCAGCGCTCCAACAACATTATTCCAACTGCCGTGACCGCCTCGCAAGCGCCTGGCAAACAGAAACATGTGTGGAGAGGCTAAATTGGAGGGCTCTGTGCCAGCAGGGTTTGATGGTATTTAGGGGGTTGACATTTAGGTATAAAAAATATTATAAATAATCTAAAACAATACCATATAGTTGTTTACACATACTTTTGGGTGCTCTGAAAATTTCTGATTTTCAATTTGTATTTTAACCTAAGCTAAGATGCATGGGTTTTGGCGTTTTATGCCTTTTTGTTTAGATAGGACAGGAGGTCGACAGGAAGTGAAGTGAGGGGGGGTGGGATCGGGAAAGGTCCGTGAGCCGGGACTCAAACTCGGGACGCCCAAAGCGCTACATGTCGCCACAATTAAGTATTTGTATGCTAATAATACTTTGTTTTTTGTTTTTGTTTGTTGCTTAGAAGACATTCTGATATAATGTATTATTATTATTATTATTATTTATATTATTATTGTTGTTGTTATTATGTTTAGTCTTATTTCAGATATATTACACATTTATTTATTTATTTATTCTGTGACATTACTTTCTTTTTATTCAAATTCAAAATCAAATTAATGGCATGATATACTAATTAATCAAATTAATCATAATTGATCGCTTATCAATATTTGCTGAGAACTATTCCAAGGCATTTATGTGACATTTAAAAAACTTTGTGGCATACAAAAAGTGGCTTTAGAAGTGCATGTATTGGTCGTTTTATTTCCATATAATTGAACATACACAATATGGCCAAAACTATGTGGAAACACATAGTTACTTCAGTTACTTCTGTGAAGTCAGTTTTTTAATGCTACAACATAAAATGACATTCTAGAGATCTCGGTGCTTACAACTGTATTGCAACAGCTTGGGAAGGGCCTTTTTCTGTTCCAGCATGACAATACCTCTGTGCACATGAGTCTGGAAGAACCTGACGGGCCTGCAAAAAAGCATAGACCTGAACCCCATTTAATACATTCAGGATCAATTGAAATGGGACCAAATCACAGAATGTTTTAACATCTAGTGAATGACCTTCCCAGAAGACTATAAGCTATTATTGCTATTGATAAACCTATTATTGATAAGCTATTATTGCTATTGCTATTGCTATTACTATTATATGCTACAGGATGTGACGTAAACATATTTACATAGAGATAACTCCACCTACAGGGATTACATTGCTAATGTGTAACCAAAAAATGTGTCCGCCTAATAAAGCAGTGCAAATAATTTTAACAACTGGTACAGGAGCTAGACATTTCTGCTTTTAAACCTCCGGAATTTGACCTTTTGACTAGTACGTAACTGTAAATGTAATTTTATTTATTTATTGTAGCTGAGGGATGTTGTTTATTTTCTGTAGTAATCAACAGCATGTCACAGATGATCATAAACTGTATTTAATGCAGAGTATTCCTCTGAAACTATTTCCAGCTAATGCATAACAAATGACCCACCATTTAGTGATATATGTTAATACATACAATGGTGGATTTTTTTTTTTGATCCCCTGCTGATTTTGTACGTTTGCCCACTGACAAAGAAATGATCAGTCTATAATTTTAATGGTAGGTTTATTTGAACAGTGAGAGACAGAGTAACAACAAAAAAGTTATAAATTGATTTGTATTTTAATGAGTGAAATAAGTATTTGATCCCCTATCAATCAGCAAGATTTCTGGCTCCCAGGTGTCTTTTATACAGGTAAGGAGCTGAGATTAGGAGCACTAATTTAAAGGGAGTGCTCCTAATCTCATCTTGTTACCTGTATAAAAGACAACCTGTCCACAGAAGCAATCAATCAATCAGATTCCAAACTCTCCACCATGGCCAAGAACAAAGAGCTGTCCAAGATTGTAGACCTACACAAGGCTGGAATGGGCTACAAGACCATTGCCAAACAGCTTGGTGAGAAGGTGACAACAGTTGGTGCGATTATTCACAAATGGAAGAAATGCAAAATAACTGTCAATCTCCCTCAGACTGGGGTTCCATGCAAGATCTCACCTCGTGGAGTTTCAATGATCATGAGAACGGTGAGGAATCAGCCCAGAACTACACGGGAGGATCTTGTCAATGATCTCAAGGCAGCAGGGACCATAGTCACCAAGAAAACAATTGGTAACACACTACGCCGTGAAGGACTGAAATCCGTCAGTGCCCGCAAGGTCCCGCTGCTCAAGAAAGCACATGTACAGGCCCGTCTGAAGTTTGCCAATGATTCAGTGGAGAACTGGGTGAGAGTGTTGTGGTCAGATGAGATCAAAATCCAGCTCTTTGGCATCAACTCAACTCGCCGTGTTTGGGGGAGGAGGAATGCTGCCTATGACCCCAAGAACACCATCCCCACCGTCAAACATGGAGGTGGAAAAATTATGCTTTGGGGGTGTTTTTCTGCTAAGGGGACAGGACAACTGCACCGCATCAAAGGGACGATGGACGGGGCCATGTACCATCAGGGCCAGGGCATTGAAAATGGGTCGTGGATGGGTATTCCAGCATGACAATGACCCAAAACACATGGCCTGGAGTGGCCTAGGCAGTCTCCAGACCTTAATCCCATAGAAAATCTGTGGAGGGAGCTGAAGGCTCGAGTTGCCAAACGTCAGCCTCGAAACCTTAAAGACATGGAGAGGATCTGCAAAGAGGAGTGGGACAAAATCCCTCCTGAGATGTGTGCAAACCTGGTGGCCAACTACAAGAAACGTCTGACCTCTGTGATTGCCAACAAAGGTTTTACCACCAAGTACCAAGTCATGTTTTGCGAAGGGGTCAAATACTTATTTCACTCATTAAAATGCAAATCAATTTATAACTTTTTTTATAAATTATTTGAACAGTCTCTTACTGTTCAAATAAACCTACCATTAAAATCATAAAAAAAATTCCCCCACTGTAAGATAATGACGTCATTGTTTTCTGTCTTTGCAGTTGAACATCCTGGTTGATACTGGAAGCAGCAACTTTGCTGTAGCTGCAGCAGCACATCCCTACATTACACACTACTTTAACAGAGCACTGTAAGATCACATCCCTAAATCACACTACTATAACAAAGCATTGTAAGATCACATCCCTTCATCACATTCTACTACAACAGAGCACTGTAACATCAAAACGCACATTACCGCTACATCACATTCTTTTATAACAGAGCATCCAGAAAAAAATTGCATTCATTATATAACAGTTTTTTTAATGTGTGTCAGTGAGTGATGTTTGTAAGTTCAGCAGTGCATTAGTGATGAATCAATGTCATGATGATTTGCTCAGTTCCAGTACATATCAGAGCTCCGGGAGGGGAGTTGCAGTAAAATACACACAGGGAGAATGGGAAGGGGAACTGGGAACTGACCGCATCACCATTCCTCAAGGGCCCAGTGGTACAGTCACCGTCAACATAGCCGCAATCCTCACCTCAGAGGGCTTCTTTCTGCCTGGAATCAACTGGCAGGGAATTCTTGGACTTGCATATCCTCTACTGGCTCGGGTAAGTGCATGTTATATAGGTGTGTTATTGAGAAAAGGTGTGTTATTTTAGGGATGGGTGCTACTGTTTGATTTAGCTCAGCTATAGGTGTCACGTGTTAAATTTTCACGTGTCACAAAGGTGTGGCTTAGATCCTCAAACAGCAGTGCTATTATCTGCAAATGTCAATGTATATTTGATATTACTAAGAGCCATGTTTCAGAAAGTAATGGATAATATACCATGGTAAATGATTAGTGCCATGGTACATTTCTAATATATTACTGTACAATAGTATCAAACTTTTTTCTTTCTTCTTCTCAAATATTGATTTGTACTATGTTTAGGCGTTATTTGATAGTATTTGGTAGTTATCGTTATTCGTTTATATTATTTGAAATTACATATTTAAAAATTGGTTTCAATTTCCTTAAGATGAATTTAGTATTTTTCTCCTCCCAGCCTGACCCATCAGTGGAGCCCTTCTTCAACTCTGTTGTGAGACAGACTGGCATTCCAGATGTGTTTTCTCTCCAGATGTGTGGAGCAGGAGTCTCTGCCAGCACTACAGCAGACCCGGCAGGCGGCAGCCTGGTGTGTACCAAACCAGAAGTAGTCTTGCACTGAACTACAAAAATATACAATCTAAATTAATTAAAAAATAATCCAATTTAGTGCTATAGTGTGTACACAACTCTGATCGTGTTAACATGAAAACTATTATGTATTATATACAGGACCTCTAAAATATATAGGTAATACTTTTCATGGTAGATGTTTGAAAAAGTTATACATTTTGTTTATAATGATTTGTCAAGCTTAGTGCCAAAAATTAAGTATTTGTATTACTAGTTATTAATTCAGTCCAAAAAACATTTTATTTGAAAAGTCAATTTAAATCATTATATTATGTCTTTGTTCAGTTAAAAAAAATCCAGAAAACTTCTATGGCACTTACTTTTAGTTTGTTTACAAGGTGTTTAGATAGAGGTTTATTAGAAATGCATTACTATTATAGAGGGTTCCACAATATTTAACTGAATAAATCATGTTTTCAAACAATGGTGCAACAGACTCTATGAACAATTTTACAAAGAATAGAGACACAATAGTGAAAAAAATGTTGAATATTTAATCAATAACTGGTTCTTCCTGGAATATAATATACATACACACACACACACAGTGCTGGATAGAGTACTTACAAATTGAAGTCAGTTACTGATTCCAAATTACATGTCAAAAATTGTAGTTAGTAACGTAATCCATTACATATTTTAGGTAACATAATGAGACTACTTTTTAATTACTTTTAGATTACTTTTGACCTATCTCGTTATCACATCGTTTCAATAACATAATCTTGTACCATATTGATATAAAAAATACAAAGAGAAAGAAAATATATTCCATTATTAACAACATGAAGTGGATTAAACATTACATAACGTCAACATTGTTTCTTAAACTGGGGTTCGAGAGTTTAATGAAAAGCTAAAAAGTAATTAAATAATAAAAGGAAAATTATAATAAATCACTTTAAAATAACATCAATCAAATATAAAATGCTTATTAAAAACATGAAAAAATTTATTTGTTTACCTGCATGTCATATGACCATTAACCAATGTCAGAGAACTGCGAACATGCAAACGTGATACTTATTCAAATATTAATTTTAAATTGAGGGGTACTTCAAGTAAATATATTAGGTGAAAGAGGTTCAGATGACAAAAAGTTTAAGAATGCCTGCATTACATGTAAATAAGGAAAAATGTAAATTGTGCATTTTAATGTGTTTGAAAGACAAAAGCCTTCCACACACACACACTGTAATTGTAGGATCTATTTCAGTTCTTAAATCATATTTAAAAACAAAACTCTGGTTAGAAGACAAGGTATATATAATGGCTATTGTCCATAATTTGAAGCAAAGTGGCTAGACCCATAGTCTACAAAATCTGAGACTCTGATCAAAATTGGCCCCTAGTGAAAGATTTGAGACGGGAGTCTCATGTTATTAACAGGTAAACTGGAGTTTAACCATATGAGTTGCTGCCGTAGGTAGCGTTCAGGCTTCCAGCTTTCATAAATCAGATCAGTTAACACCTCTCAAGGACAGATGAGATTGGGTTTCTCAGCACTACTCAAGAAACATAATAGCTCAGCGCGTCTCTGTGTCTCACACCTCCGCTGCCTCCTATAGGACGATGTGTCTCGTTAGTGAGAAGCTAATTAAGCTAAAGAGAGCCGCCTGCTGCTGGCACATTCTGTTATCAATACGGGAGCGCTGGAAGAAGAGGCGGCCACGTGTCCCGCAGAGAGGAGCAGATGGGAAGCACGGTGGGGAGGGGTGTGTCCTGTGTCCACCGCTGAACAATGTCCAAAGCCTTTTGGAAATATTTGAATAGCCTCTTAATTGGATGCTATTTGCAGAAGTCAGAAGCTCCAGAAAGTCCATTTTATTTTTATTTATTATTATTATTTATTTATTTTTGCATGATCTGATATTCTTAGACATAAGCTAAGGAAAAATAGGTAGATGAGCCATTGTATTGTAAGTTTAAAAAAAATCTGATTGATTAATTAATTATTAAATTAATAATAAAAAATGTATTTGACATTTTTTATACAAAGAATTACGACTTTTATTTTCGATTAGGATGACAGCAGTAAAACAGATAAATAAACATTAAATACAGCTAATAAAAGTAAAAAACATTGATTGATTCATTCATTCATCTAGAAGATAAACAATCAATCAAGTTCACAATAGTGTGAAATAGATTTATTATTTAAAGCAAGACACTACAGACAAAAACACTGGTCACTGACACTGGTCAATTTTGAGATTTTGGTATATTATGCTTCCAAAACTTGTCATCTTTCAGACTAGTGGAAATTTCTAAATATACCTACAGTGGCATGCGAAAGTTTGGGAACCCCTTGTAGAATCTGTGAAAATGTGAATAATTTTAACAAAATAAGAGAGATCATACAAAAATGCATGTAATTTTTTTATTTAGTACTGTCCTGAGTAAGATATTTTACATAAAATATGTTTACATATAGTCCATAAGACAAAAAAATAGAAGTTTGTGAACCCTTGGTTCTTAATACTGTGTGTGGTTACCTGGAGGATCCATGACTGTTCTTTTGTTTTGTGATGGTTGTTCATGAGTCTCTTGTTTGTTCTGAACAGTTAAACTGAGCACTGTTCTTCAGAAAAATCCTCCAGGTCCTGCAGATTCTTCAGTTTTCCAGCATCTTTTGCATAATTGAACCCTTTCCAGGAGTGACTGCATGATTTTGAGATCCATCTTTTCACACTGAGTACAACTGAGGGACTCAAACACAACTATTAAAAAAGGTTCAAACATTCACTGATGCTCCAGAAGAACACACGATGCATTAAGAGCCGGGGGTGAAAACTTTTGAACAGGATGATGATGTCCAAATTTTTCTTATTTTGTTGAAATATAATTTTTTTCAATTTAGTACTGCCCTTCGGAAGCAACAGAAGATACTTACATGTTTCCCGGAAGACAAATTAAGTACAATTTACCTTCATCTTCAAATTCTAAAAGTTTTCCCCCGGCTCTTAATGCATCGTGTTTCCTTCTGGAGCATCAGTGAATGTTTGAACCTTGTTTAATAGTTGTGTTTGAGTCCCTCAGCTATAATTAATTTCAGCTATTTTTTGGTCTTGTGGACTATATGTAAACACATTTTATGTAAAATATCTTACTCAGGACAGTACTAAATAAAAAATAACATGCATTTTGTATGATCTCTCTTATTTTGTTAAAATTCAAATTTTCAGATTCTACAAGGGGGTCCCAAGCTTTCGCATGCCACTGTAAATATCAAAAATCCCCCCCCAAAAAAACCCTTTAATGTCAACAAATTAAAACAAAAATGTATCCAATGTTCAAATTTCTGTTCTCAAAATGTATGCAACATGTATTGTCTTGCCTTAATTTGAATTCATTGTTAATATCTTGGAAGATTTTTAATATATACAAAGGAAAGATGATATGCCTCTGTGTTGTGTTTCAGATCATGGGAGGAGTTGAGCCCACCTTGTACCGGGGTTCAGTTTGGTACACACCAGTCCTAGAAGAATGGTACTATCAAGTGGAAGTCTTGAAGCTTGAAGTTGGAGCCCAAAATTTAAACCTAGACTGCAAAGAGGTACATGACAGCCCAGCTCAAAAATATGCACTTTTGCATTTATTATGAACAAAGCCAATTCAACCAGAAAATATAGTCCATCTTTTTAGACCGTGATTGAGTTAAAAACACTATGGTTATATGGCCTTGTGAGGACAGTAAAGAGTCGTGACTGGAATTGCTCCAAGGGTGAGCTGAAATTGTACCTTCAAAGGCTGCCAGTGGAGTAATTCCAGCATTCAATAAGATATACGGCAGAGAATATCACTACTAAGAATGCAGTGATCTTGTTTATGAAATCCTGAGAGGAGAAGAGCAGGTATTGCTTTTTGTTTGATGGAGGCCTTGACTGATCTTTCTCTCCCTTTGGTCGTTTCGTTCAGTACAACTCGGATAAAGCCATTGTGGATAGTGGAACGACTTTACTGCGACTTCCTGGAAATGTGTTTAGTGCTGTGGTGGAGGCCATTATGCAAACATCACTGGTATGACCCTCCATTTTGGCAAACGAGTTGCTTCTTGTGCATGTTTAAGGGCCTCAGTCTTCAAAATGACTCCTTAGTTACAATTGATTGTGTCTCTCCTGCTCTGCCAGATTGAGGATTTCTCGGCAGGATTTTTTGATGGCACCAAGCTTGCATGTTGGATGAGAGGCGAATCACCATGGAGGTTTTTTCCGAAAATCTCAATCTATCTCAGAGCAACGAACACCAGCCAGTCCTTTCGCATCACCATTCTTCCACAGGTTAGGACTAAAGCCCAAAGTATACTTCGGGTTTTACGCATACGCGAGTCCGCATACAGTGCATTTTGTCGGAATACACGTCCTGTACGTGCACTGCCTGATTGTTGTAACCTTACTTTGTAACCGCAGGTCGTGCACATTGAATTTGTTTTGCAATAATCAGTTGTTCCACAAGTTGGCAACACTGTACTAAAGAGTCGAAACAACAACAAAATACTGGAGACTTTAACAACAACAGATTTCTGAAAGGCTACGCATTTGACTATGTACAAGTATAAAAAATGAAGTATATTTTGTGCTTTAATGGCCCTAGTTTAGTTTGGTAGTAGTTTATTGTTAACAAAAAATAAAAAAGATTTTTGTTAATTGAAGTTACTAAAATTTAAATTTAAATTTCAGTTAGTTGCCACGGTAATATTTCAAATTTTCATTTAGCTGTAGTAAATTAAACCAAACTAAAACTAGAACTGAAATAAAAATAAACCTAAATTAAACTTTGGCATATTTGTCATTCATTGTCTCTTTCGGGATTTAAGAAATTGTAGCTCTCTTTTGAACAGTTTATACAGCATCACTATATTACACTCTATTGTACATAGGCTCTAAATTAATAATATACTTTGTGGTTTTTGTTGTGATGTTACACAATTTCTTAAAGGGGTCATATGATGTTGCTAAAAAGAACATTATTTGGTGTAATGCAATGTGTTTACGCGGTTCAAAACATTAACATTATTTTCCACATACTGTACATTATTGTTGCTCCTCTATGCTCCGCCTTTCTGAAACGCGTCGATTTTTGCAAAGCTCATCATTCTGAGAAGCGAGGTGTGCTCTGATTGGCCAGCTATCCAGTGTGTTGTGATTGGCTGAATACCTCAAGCATGTGATGGAAATGTTACAGCCCTTACCATGTTGTGATGCCGTGTCCCGGCGCGACGACACAAAAACAGCAAAACCCACTATAAACGAGGCATTTGTTGCATTCAGTGAGGACATAATTACTGATTATAATGACTCTTATAATGGTCTTTTTACGCGTTGCACCGCGCCGCGTAACCATAACACCATGTCTGCATTTGTGATCGTAGAAACGCCAAACAAGCACTACTCTACACTGCTCAAAACTTGCATTTGAATAGTCAGTGGCAAATTCTTTAAATATGAAAATATACTTAAAGGCTGTGAGTCAGAAGCACCAGACTGTCCTTGCGACGTTGGAATTGCCCACTTTATAGTGTTCACATCACAGCCATTCATAGTGCTCACATTGTAGGCTACTCTCTCCCAGGATCAGGAAACAGTCCTCCGTAAAATGCGCTGCACACACTCGAATATTTGCATCGTACTGTTCTGGAACAGTGTTGTAAATACAACTTAACCACTGATTTCTAGTTGTATCCTCTTTTGGAAGCCCAAACAAAGTACTTTCTCTTTCACAACGAAACACAGCGTCTCCAGGACATGGCGCCGGCGGCAGCAACAATACTACAGCGAGAATAAAAATCACGCCCTCTTTCTTTGCGTATACATTTGGGTGGTGTTATGCAAATCTTCCCACACCGTGACGTAGACATGTGAGGGCGTATGAGCCATTTTAGGTGGACGTGGACAAGTCTTAACTTTTATAAAGAATATCTCTTTGGGTTTGAGACTTTAGTCTTTGCAACTTTAGGGATCTTGTAACACTCCAAAGAGAAAGGAACACTTGAAATCGCATCATATGACCCCTTTAAAATGACCAGAAACCAGGATTGTACGTACTTAATCTTTCCTTGACACCAAATTTTGTCTCCGCAGCTGTACGTCCAACCAGTCACCAACATTGACGGCACATTGGACTGTTTCCGTTTCGGAATCTCCCCTTCAGCAAACGGCCTAGTCATTGGAGCCACTGTGATGGAGGGCTTCTACGTCATCTTTGACCGTGCACAAAAGAGGGTGGGCTTTGCCATTAGCACTTGTGCAGGTAGGTGGGTTCAAGGGTGTGCAGATTAATATTTCAAATTCTAATTTTGAAATTGTTTCTTATAGAAAAGGTTACCACTAGGGTTGGGTATCGTTTGAATTTTATCGATTCTGCTTTCCGATTCCGATTCCCAGTTTCGATTACAATGTGATTAAATAATGATATCAAACATTTAAACTGTCTCTTTTTTTGCAAACCATTTATTGGAGCTGAATACCATGAACAAAAATCAACAGGTTACATAAAAACTGGACTCTTAAGAGCTGTTTGTTTGCAAAATACAACTGCATGATTCTGGATAAATTTAGTTTTTTTTTTCAAGTGATCACAATATTGATCGCACACGTCAAAGGTTGAGGAATGAAACCGACGAATAATTGTAATTTAGGAATAGAATCACATTGGTGTTTGAATTATGTTCGCAATCTTTAACGATCTATTAAATTAAGGTTGGTGGTGACACCTCTCTTGCAACATGTTTAGCTACTTAGCTTTTTTGGCTTCTGATCGCAAATGTAGCCAAACTTTGGAGCACTTAGATTAGCGAGCAAGGTCCTGGCAGATCGATAGGTCACATCGGTCCTCACAGATGAAGAAGAAAAAGCAAATAGGAATCGATAGGCGGAATCGAAATTTTAATTTGACGACAAGTATCCGATTCCTGATCTTAAGTATCCGATTCTGGAATAGGAATCGATTTTCGATTCCCAAAGTTACCACTGTACAACAGTGTATACCTCAAGTTATACTATGGTCTCTCTGAATACTTTATTCTGATTGGCTGAAAGGTATGCATTAAGTAAGGAATAATTGACGACGGGCCGTTGAATTATTAGAAAAATAATGCACACCCGGGTGTGCATTATTTTTCTAATAATTCAACGGACCGAAGTCAATTATTCCGCTTATACTACGGTTACCACACCTCAAGACATTGATCAGATGATATATTTCAAGGCATTCGTCCTGTTTTTCTACTTAAATCGCTATTGAGAGTAGGATTATTTCTTCCGCATCTCATCCAACGCCTCCCTTGCTAATTCCAAAATGTCATTTTAAACCGTAACAGAGGCTTGAGCCGTTGATAGCAGACTAATGCAGTTAATAATGAAGTTATGACTTATGAGAGAGAGATGGAGATTAACGTTACCTCTGTGAGTCGGTGCATCTCTCAATAGTGTTCGGCAGCAATGTCTCTAGTTATAGTGAAGTTCATTTTCTTCACGAACAGCGCCTTTGTTATTACCTCGCTTGTGAGAAGTCATGTAGTTTTTAAGTTATTAAACTACTGATAAAATCGCTTAGCGAGTAGCGCTTACAACATTAGCGCGATGTATGTTCGCGTGTGTGCAAACAACTGTTATGTGTGTGCGGTCTGTGAGGGAGAGAGAGCGGGAGAGATAGAGTAGGCTATGTGCTTTCCGTACATAATAAATTGCAATTTTGTGGCAAAAACATGGACATGATCTGTCATTTTTATCCTTTTGTTTACTATATTTATTTGTTTGGCCAGTGTCGTTGTGGGTTTTGGTTATTTTGCTGTTGTAAGACCTTTGAAATAACAGAAATCATTTGACAAAGTGATATGTCAGATATCACTCTCTCTGCGCACACACACAAACTTGTCAACGATTCCCTGCGACTTTTATTAATAAAATGGCCTAGAATACTAGATCGCTACATTATATTCCTCAGCAACGAGGTGTAAAATTGCTGTTTTTGACACGGCTTTAAATTGTTTGACACACAGCTTCATTGTAGAGAGATGCGCAGATGCAGGTAACTCACAACTGTCATCTCTCTCAATTGAAAATTCATTCAAATAAATGTGATCTTACTGCACTATTTCATCTCCGAGTCCGATTTGAAGCAGGCAGAATGCTAGCGCTAACAAGCCTTTACTGACGAAAATAAGTACTCCACATTGTGCATTAAAATCGTTTAATGCACAGCTAGCCGTGCATTATTCCGTACATATGTCAAAGACAAAGTACAGTTCAAGATAGAGCCTGATTATTGAACTATTTCTAATTTAATATTAGTTACGATAACACGCATTGTCCTTATATATTTACTTAAATATACTTATAACCAGTGGTGGATGAATTACAAAAATCAAGTACTTCAGTAAAAGTACAGTAAATACACTATGAAAACATTACATTTTATACTAAACACACTAACTTAAAGATTAACTAAACATTGAACAATATACTAAACTGTCAGTTTAGGTTATTGATCATTCAAGTGTGCAAACAAGTGTGTAAAAATATGCTTATATGGTATTAAAAAAATTATAAATATGTGGTAACAATAATAATAAAAAAAAAACTTTGTACTGATGTCACATGCGGGCAAAAAATGGTGGCTGTACCTTTTAAGAGATAACATACATACATATGTAGGCATGGGCGATATTGTTTATTTTTTAACCTAAAATAGCCTAACCCATACACACTGTGACCAACAAATGCATCCATATTCAAGCATTTCAATGGGTTTAAACCGCTCTATTTACAGCAGATTTAGTTCACAAATAACTGACAGTCATGACCTAAATAAGATTTTCATTTACAATAATCAACTAAAATTCGGTATAGTAACTTTTTGCACCATCAGCCGCGCACACATTTAAGCTCTGACGATATCCTGTTTCTTGACCATTTAGACCGGATCACTGAATCAGTGAGTTGACAACTCCAAATGTGCTGCTATCAGATCAGTCTGAATGAATGAGTGAACGGGTTCATTACAAAGAATTGTTCTTGCATCTCAGTGATTTCTTCCTTTCAAAATAGCGAGGAACAACCTTTTTTTTAATTAATTTTTTTATGAAATGTAGTGGTGTAAAAACTTTGATACTATGCTTTGGCACGAAATGAAGTTTACCAAAATAAAAACAATCTGAGAAAATAGAGCTATTGGAAAAATGTGCTTAACAGTAATAGTAAAAAAATACTGTTACTGTCCACCATTGCTAAATTTGGCCCTCAGGTAATTTAAGTTTGAGCGGTCTGGGATCTAAGTAAATACCTCTTCTGTCTTTCCAACAGAAAACGGTGGTGTGCCATATGCAGAGATCGCTGGGCCGTTCCTAGCTGAGGGCGTAGCGTCAGACTGCACGAGTGGCATGCCTCTCAGGGAACCGGTGATGTGGGTGATCGTGTACGCTCTGATGGGCATATGTGCCTTGGTTTTGATCGTACTCCTCATCTTGCTCATCCTACCTTGCCGACGGCACAGAGACAGCGAGATTACAGACGAATCCTCGCTGGTGCGGCATCGCATCAAGTGACGTCAGGCGTCAACTGAAGACGAGGAGGCACCGACTCAGCAAAACAGGGCTGAAGGAACTCCGAGCAGGTAACGTGGTGAACACACTGCACTGAGCTCCGGGTGAGATTACATACATTCCTGATTGTCTGGGTGGAAGATGCTGGGATTTGGACATTTGTTGACACTTGTGGACATTTACGGTTGACTGAACTTTTCAAGGAAGAGGATAAGACTACTGAAGGATGAAGGAATCATTATTAGACATGTGAATCTTATTTAAAAAAAAAAAAATGAAATCAAATAAAAGTGCCAAAATATGAGTATCAATATGGCATTGGAGTAAATGGTGATGTTGATGCTCCAATGTTTCTCCAAAGTATGCTGCTCTTTTTATTCTTAGTCTTCAATATAATTGAGTTAATAAAACTACTGGAAATCAACAATGGTCTCTCTCTGGAGCCTAAATGAGGTTCATGGTTCAATGAAGTATGTTTATTTACTGTTATTATCTACAGGTTGAGGTTTCCTTTTAGCAGTGCATTGAAAGGAATAATTCAGACAAAAATGAAATTTGTCATAAAATTCTACCCTATGTTGTTCCAAACCTGTAAATTGAAAATGTTTGACAGAGCGTGATGCTGCTCTTGCATATATAGAGTACAATAAATAAGCAATGGGAAGGTCAAATATAAACAAATATATATATATGCTATTGTATGGCTTCAAAAAACTTAATAATAATAATAATATAGCACAGAAGCTGTATGGACCGTTTACGATCTTCTTCATAAAGCAGTTTTCTGCTGTGACCTGTATTCAGGAACTTTCGCCAAAAATCAACAACGCACAATAAAATAATAAACCTAGTTTCACATTTCACTGGGCAAAGACTGCAGGAGACTTCCTTGTTCCTTTCATTTAAAGTTCATTCTGAATGTCTGTATGCCACACTGAGTGAATTCATTGGGTCTCATTCGCTAAGCATGCGTACGGGTAAATCTGTGCATGAAATCTGCAGATTCACCAAAAAATGAGGTTTCTCTGAAAAACAATGCATATATGTACAGTTGGCTAATGAGAGGTCTGTCAACTGGGTCTATATAAAAGTTTTTTTTCTATTGTGTTTAATCTGGTTTTGAGGACTGTGCACTTGGCATTGCTTAAGGATCTGCAGGAGTGTGTCTGTAAAGAGAGGCATGTGTTTAATGAAAGGCTGTAAAGGAAAGGCCCTTATATAGAGATGGTTTTGGTGCGGCAGTGTTGGGGAAAGTTACTTTTAAAAGTAATGCATTACAATATTGTGTTACTCCCTAAAAAAGTAACTAATTGCGTTACTTAGCTACTTTTTATGGAAAGTCATGTGTTACGTTACTTTTGCGTTACTTTTTAAATATGAGCAGGGCTTGATTGTTTTTAATACAAGAAGTTGTAATTATAGCAAACGTAAAAGCCCTTTCACACCAAAAAGTGTAATGAATAAACCTCAAGTAAATTCACGTCTGTACAGTAGAACGCCAGGAGAAGAAGTTCAACACTCTTCAGCAATAAAAAAAAAAACAATGAAGCACAATTGTTAGTTTATCTAAAGTCATTTTTGCTTATTAGTATGATTTAACTGGATCATCAAAGGTCAGCAGCAAAGACAGTGCTTAATAAAATGGGATTAGATACATTTGTGTTGTTTAACATATTTAATTATTGCAGGTTTGCGTCATATTCTGAGTTTGCATTTCACTGTTTTAATTCATTTTGTTGAATACTGAATCTTTTGCGAGTGAGATGAATTAATGCACATTCACATTTAGTCTAGAACTACAGTAACATGTTCACACAGCACACTGTCAGTCAATAAATGGGAAAAAAGTAACTCCGATATTTTCTTTTAAATTAAAAATGAATGCGTTGCTTTACTAGTTACTTGAAAAAAGTAATATTTTTATGTAACTCGCGTTACTTGTAATGCATCCAACACTGGGGCGTGGTTTATGCAAATGACTAACTGTGTGCGCGCAGCCGCTCATGTTGAATACTCCAAATCCACTAACATGAGAAAAAAGAGGGTAAGAACAAATTTGTGTGCATATGCATGTGGTGTGACCATGTGAATTAAGTGGAAAGTTTTCGGGAGAAGTTCAAATGTGCTTATAAATAGGAATAAGCTATGCAATTATTAGTGAATGAGACCCATTGTTTTTCTCCTTCATGTTTGTTAGCCTTTTAAATGTGCTTGTGTGATTGGTACAACGATGTCATTCTTTTAACATTAGATCAGATCATAATCATGAAGATTTCAAAAATTAGGGAAACTCTTCTCTGTTTTTAAGGGTGTGCCTTCTTGTGTAATATCTTTTCTCTAATGTGGGTTTTTAAAGAAGACTGGAAAAAGAGTGAGGAGAGAATCTTTAGCCATAACTCCTGCACATTTGAAGTTTGTATTTGTATTCCCAGGTATGCATCTTTGACCTATTTTTATGCTTATGTTTTATTTGTGTAATTGATTTTGGATTGATCTTTTATTTCTTAATTCTTTCATTTACATGTGTAGCCCTACCTGGTGAATAAATGTGGCAAACCTGATTTGTTCTGGAATCGTGATTAAATTATTTCTAGTAGATTCTAAGGCTTAAAATATTTCAAAATATAAAATATTTCTAAACCCCAGATTAATGCAATCCTGGGTTATCTTGTTTAGTGTTTCACACTGTTCATACCTGGGGTTAACAGTTAATCCTGGGTATTAAAAATGTGATGTTTTACACTATATTCCTAAACCCTGAATTAACATTCTTTTTCCATATTTGCAATGTCAACAAACATTATTGGATAAATAAAGCATATGAACATTACAAATAACAGCTCATGCTTCTGTATCAGTTCAAAACACCCATGATTTGAATTGAGAAGTGGCCACTTCATTTGGGACATTCAAAACTTCTTATCTTATTGACTTAGCAAGTTGTACAAGCTGTTGGAAGTTAACCACGGAGTATGATCAGACCGGCTTGTTTGTGACTGTGTTTCTGAACAATGTGGAGTGTTTTGAATGATTTTTTTTTGCAGTAGTTTACTGCCTTTAGAGGTACTCCAGGTGTACTATATCTGTAGTATCGTATATTATAAATTGCTTGGGATAAAGCATTGGCTAAATAATTGTAAAAATTAGTGATATTAACTAGATTGCATTTTCTAAAGGAGAAGAGTGTTACGAGTGGTTTTAGGGTGTTCTGGGTGGTTGCTGATGGGGTGCCAGTGGGGACATTTGCTGGAGCCAAATGCGATGTTGCAAATATAATGTTATACTGCTAGAACTATATTGAATAACGTACTGGCATTACAAGAGAAGTATAAATATGCTATGACCTCTTGTTCATATATGCTACATGCTGTACTGCTGTCTGAAATCAGCTGGGATATATCAAGAGGGAATGATTCAACTGCACACACACACACACACACAGGCTCAAGTCTTTTTGTGAGTTATGTAACAGCCTCTCCGCTGCTGTTTTAAGTAGGTTTGCCTCATGAAGCCACTAATGAACCTAAAGCAGCTCTAATCATCCTGCAGCTCAACTCCAGACTCGTTCACTCTTGATAACTTCATTAACTGCAGCGACACATTGATTAATGAAGCAGAGATTGTACAGTATGTGCCTAACAGTCTCATGGGATACTGTGGTCAGCAGATGTGTACAGTAGAGACAGTATGCTGCTATCAGGAGTAAAAATGTGCTTATATATTCAGGCATACAGCACCCTCTAAATATTTTTAAACAAAGTGAAGTTTTAGACAATATCAGCATGAATCATTATTTCTTGCCATAAATGCATTAAAGTAACTTTAAAAATTAACACTGGGAAGGATTTTTGACTACTTTTATTGTGCATTTTTGTTGTTTTTGGAGCTTGACAGTTCCTGGTCGTGGCATGCTTTCATATGGAAGAGTAGCTTGGACATTCTGCTAAATATCTCCTTTCATGTTAGAAATTTCGAAAGTATGATAAACTCAACTTAAATTTTTCCCTGCCAGCATTTAAAAAAAAAAAAAAAAGATACCAGCCACTGCCAGCAAAACATGGAAAAAAGGCTACTTCGTTGTGGATGATTTGTACATTTTAAAACAACAACACAACAAATGCTCTGTATTTAACATTCATTTAATAAGGTGGTCAATTTTTTAAAGACCATTTAGCCTTGTCTAATCATGTCCACTTTTTGAGTTCATATATAAAGTGCTACAAAAGTCACTGGGTCTCATTCACTAATAATTGCGTACATTTTTCGTTTTATACGCACATTTGAACTTCTCACGAAAACGTTCCGCCTAATTCACAACACGTGCGTACGCACATGAATTTCTTCTTACCTCGTTCTTATGTTAGTGAGTTTGGAGTAATTCTAAATGAGCGGCCGTGTGCACGAGGTTAGTCATTTGCATAAAACACGCCCAAATTATCTCCATATAAGGGCTTTCCGCATTTATTCAGAGCAAACGCGCTCTCGCCAGATCATTGAGCATCCAAGTGTACCATTCTCACCAGTTCAAACACACACAAAACAAACTTTCATACAGACCCAGACTACAGACCTCTCGAGAGCCAGCTCTACATACGGCTTATTCAGAGAAACCTCGCAGCTGAACAAAACGCAACTTTTCTTACACTTTCACTATATGATGAAATGTATGATGACAAGATTAAATTGTATTATTAAATAAGTTTGTTATATAATTTTATATATGGATTATATAACACAATTATTTAGTAAACATGCTTTAATATAATCATAGTCGTATTTAGATGAAATATAACATCTTAACATGATTATAAGGCCGTGCAGAGTAAGTGCTTTCTGCGTACGTGTGGTTTGTTGTTCCGATCATTTTTCATAAATGTAGAATACATTTTAGTATGAAATTTTTGGTGAATCGTGGTTTGTTCTTAAAATCATTCGTACTCCCATTTCACGCACAAATTAGTGCGTACGCATGCTTAGTGAATGAGACCCACTAAGTTTTGTGTATAAACAAAAACAAAAAACCACTAACATCAGCATAATTTTCACCTTCTATTCTATCTGTCACAACTTGTGAAAGAGAAAAGCCAGTCCTCAGTCTCTGAGCTGGTATAAACATGGTCAATATGAAAAAAGACAAATGGAGGACAGGTGATTAAAAATGATGTACTGCTTTGAATGCTTGGATTGACCTGATGTAACTTTACACCTGATTCAGTGTTAAAGACTGCAGGTTTGATTCCAAGGCAACTGACCACATGTTCCTATGCTAACATTAATGTTTTCAATAAACAGAAAGCACCTTAAACAGCAGCATGTTGTTCATGCATGTGGTCTCTTTCACTTGAAATAAATTGTGCTTTTATCAGAAAAATAATGTAAAAATGCTAGAGTGAGTTAATTGTTAGTTTCCCATATTTTGGTTACAGTTTTACTGTAAAATATTGTAATAAGTTTGTTAGAAATAAATGCATGAATTACCTTTTAATATAATTTAATTAAAAAAACAACAATAGTTTTACATGAAATAAAATATTTTTTAACCACCTTATAATTTGTGAATATACATTTGATTATATTTTATATAAATGTTTTTCTAATGTTATATAAAAGGAGTGTTTTGTGTTAAGAATTTGAATACCTTTTTTCACTTTCACTATGGCAGTCCAATGTTTAATCATTTGCTGTAGACTTATTCATGTAATTTCATCAAATGTTAAATAAAAGACACGGTTTACTAACAAAAGTTTTTAAATTGAAATGAAACAAAATGAGAACTAAACGGTTTAACCGTGATTTATTGTGCATCAAATATGCCATGAAAACAACAATAATTTACAGTATGAGCAATATCTGTACTGTACATTAAGTACACCTTACAAAATGAACCAAACAATGATCACTTATGCATGTGATTTTTAAAAAAATATCTTTCTTTTTAATACATACAATTCAAAGCTTGTGGTGTTTTTGGAAAAATAAAAAGATGTTTTCGTAGCAGAAGCATTATCATTCTAAATATGTTTTTAACAAAACATTACAAAAACAGTTCAACAGACTGTTCAGCTGTTCACCATAAGTATTAAGCTATAGTGATCATTGCTAAGTACTATATATTTATTTCATTCAATTATATACAGGCAAATAGTGCAACAAGTATTAAAGATATACATTCAGAACATTTCAATGTTAACAAGCACACGAGACTAAGTCATAAGATATTTCCACTTGCTATTTGTTACATTTCTATTGTCAGATTGCATTTATTTTCTTTGGTGTGTGATAGTTGTATCAAACGGTAAGTGCTGCATCCACACAAGCACGTGTGTCAGACCCAGGCCTGCCAGCCGGGGAAGAGGCGGCTGAGGTTTTTGGGGTCCATTGCCTGCTGAATGAGGAGGTTTACCTGGCCGTCCACGCTGAGCACCGTCCCCTCCTCAACACCCTTCAGCTTCTCCTGCAGTCTGAGTAACACACGCTCCGCCACTTTATTAAAGCTCTGACTGTCACTGCAGAAACACACAACACATAAGAGAAGTCATGTCTCTGCTCTGAAGCTATCGTTGCTCCTTTGAAGAAATCCGTACTGTAGAAAGCTTGCCGATGTTGGCCTTGCAATGGAGAAAGGTAAATATGTGTACATAAGCTTAATACATCTGTATTTTCATTTAAAGCCTTTATTTAAATTAGTGTATGTGTACTGTATACTTTTCTCTTACTGACTCTATACTGCCATACAAAGGCAAAATACTGTAACTACACCAGTACTTTTTCAATTTAAAATGTTTTTTAATTTATTTATTGGGTTTGAATTTTCACACTGGCTCTGAATCCTTCTGAATCAAATCATTCTGTCACAGAAAAATCTCAATATTAGCACATTTACAAGATGACCTCGATTTAACCTTTTAAAGCCTAGTGTATGATACTTGATTGGCAAATTTCTAAAGCCTCTAAATTATCAGCATGATCAAAAGTTTGCTGAAAAAAAACATTGTACACAATCTAATACATGCCTTATCTCATTGATAATTCATACTTTTTACACACATGAAAGTTTTAGTATAATTATAAAAACATCCCCTTTCAGGTTGTGGTATGTGTCTTTATGCTCTGAAATCTTTAATGATTTTAAAATTAACATTAACAATATTTAAAGAAAAACATTTATTGCATTAAAGCAACTTAAGTTTACTTGATTATACATATTTTTTTTGGAAAAAAAATCAATGAAAATTAAGAGCATTAAATATGATACATAAGGCTTTTGAAGAATGTTTAACACAAATTATTTTTGTATAATGCATTATAAAGGTATTCATAATGTATTTTTGTAATGCATTATATCTTTTCATAAATGCAACCAAAGTCAAAATGCATTATAATATTTGAAGGTTTGTTTGTTGTTTTAATGCATTATATTTTCTAAAGAATAGATAGATAATTATTATAATGTACTATAACTGGTTACAGTAATTCATGAGATCATAACATGCATTACAAGGTATAATTAATGCATTAAAACTACTTTTATAATGCATTATATATAAAGGCTTTAAGCAAAGTGTTGCTGAATGTTTATATGTACATCTCAATCATCATGCATTGCATCGCATTATACAATATTTTGTTCCCCACAATAAAAACGATGGTGCTTTTATCATAAAATGAATCATTTAAATACCATCTTACTATGACATATTATAGGGAAATATAGAGTGATAAATGATATTAATATGCATGTTATGTTAGTAGTCTGTTATAGAGTTTAAAGTTCTCATTGATTTGCACTACAAGCTATCGATTTTCTTAATTTATGGCCATATAAATATGAGGAACTGCACCAAATTGCATATTTTTGCTCTATTTGGGCCTCTAAACAAATTTTAAGTGTTTTTTCCCCCTCCTCGAGGGTGAGCTCCATGGTCTCCTGTATCATACTATATGATCCAAAATAAATAAATGATGTAACAAAAATAAAGTTAAAAATTTTTGACTGAAGGTTCAATAAACTTTCATTTCCAACATTAGATTTTTCTGACTAATATTTTATATGTCAGGATTTACATGGTTTAATACAGCATGCAACCTGTTTTAATAACCGTCTTCATAACTGAAGATGTTGCTATTAACAGTTTGACATTTTTACTTCCCACAATTGCTTAAACTAAATAGGATGGGGGATGTTTCTGTGCACAAACTCATGAATATGTAATGAGGCTCAGTTTATGATTGGTTTTCTGATGCTGAACAACATTCTACAACAGAAGTTGTTTCACACTGTATACCTTTGTCACCTCAGTTCAGAACAGGGCTTAATGTTCAAGGGTTAAAAGTGAAATCACAAGTAAATGTTGCATAAACCATGTTAAAAACAGGTTTAGCATGAAAAGTTGATGTTTGTTAATTCTAGTGCTGTCAAACGATTAATCGCATCCAAGTTTTTGCTTGCATAATATATGAGTGTGTTCTGTATATATTTATTATGTTTAAACACAGTGTTTGCAGACGTGATACCTGGCCTTGCGGTGGGTGTCGATCTCGTCTCCTCCCGGCGTGGGGTTGAGTGTGGCATTGAGCTCTGCGTGCTCGTCGTGCTGCTGCAGGTAGAAGGCCTTCAGAGGGTTCATGGTCCAATCAAACAGAGGGTCGTACAGCAACACCTGCACACACAAAACAAAAGCAGCATCAGTTTACTGATGAATGACACCTGTCCGGTATGAGATGTGATGAATTAATTCATGTTTACCTCAACAATGGTCAACAGGGCTTCCTGAGAACTCCTCATAACTTCCATTGTTTTCTCACAACATCTAATAATATAATAATAAGAATCGTTCAGTTCCTTTCACAGAAACCCAAATACTTGTAATTATAATGTCACGAAACATCTGGAGTGTCATTTTGGTGTTTTCACACTTGAGTCATTTCAGTAGCCTGTTACACGAAGCTACATGAACTAACTCGGAGTTTCAGAGTAGGTTTAGAGTTGCCAAAACCAAACAAATCCAACCTGGTTTAGATCAGGTTCAGTGAGTTCAGACTCCTGTCGACTCAGGATTTGATTCATACAGTTACCTGAAATAGTTATCTGTAGCAAACAGCCAATCACACGAACCATGGAGAGAGTCAGTTTGATTCACTGGCACTTGGGGTTTAAAAGACAGTTAATATTCAGTAATATTATTGATTTCACCGCACTGCCTCTATCAGATGAGAACAACATTGGACTAAATTAAGTTGAATAATGACATTCTAATCTCATGTAGAGCTGCTAAAATTGAATTTGTTTTATAATTGATATATACTGTTATTTTCTTGATCATTTATAAATGTGAAGCTGCTTTGAAACAATCGATATTGTATAAAGCGTTATATAAATGTGACTTGCCTTCTCACAATAGACTCACTTCTCTCCTGAAGATTAAAAGATTGTTATAAATATATATTAACCTAATTTATTTAATGTATCTAGCTTCAAAAAGAGCTTTTATTTGTATGCATATATTTAAATTAATTTCAATCAAAGGTCAAATATTAAATGTCAAAATATAATTGCTCATGTGTAATGCATTAAGTATATAATATACATAATTCATATGAATTAAATCTATTAAATAATTATCAGCACAAATTGGGAAATTTTCTTTCACTGTGAACTGCTTTAATTTAGTTTTGCTTTCCAATCTCTTACCCAGAATAAAAGCTGCTCCGGAGCAGGTTAGCTGTGTAGTGTAAGATACCATGGTGGTAAACATAGCTAAAAAACAATCCATATTCTTAAACCCCGTAAAACTAATTTTGGCTCAAACTACACTCAAACCTACCTGTGTAGCCACTGAAAATGGCTTTGAGAAATCGGCGACAGGGGTATAAAGAAATAACATTCTTTTAAAAATGACTGAAGTGTGAAAACCTCCTGAAGACTCACCTCCTGAAGACGCCCTCCACCCCTGTGATGCCCATCCCATCCACAATGTCTCGAGACAGTCTGAAGGGAACCGTCTCAGGGGTGGGTAAGATTTTGCCCTGCTCAAACGCAACACCTGTGGAAAGATGATGAAAACATGAAGAGAGCGAAGATCTTCTGCAGCGTTAGTTTTCTGTGTACACATACCCAGGTCTATGTGGACCAGTTCTGCAGTCTGTTCATCAATAAGAATGTTCTGAATGTGCCGATCGCCCAGGCCAACGATGTAACCAACTGTCAGACACAAACATGTCACTATTTTAACAATTTAAATGAATTGCCCATGAAATTCATAAAATAATACTGTTAAAAGTGAAAATCTGAGGCCAGATGCAGCTCTTTTCTGTCCCACAGAAATGACACGTCACCAATAATAATATGGTTAAATTTAAAACTGTGAATAATAGTATTATGTGTGTGTGTGTACCAATAGAAGAGGTGGCCACACTGCGGGTGTACGCTAGCCGTCTCTCCAGCCACACCGCAGGGTCCAGAAAGCGCTCCATGCAGAAGTATTGGAATACCGGCCGGAAGTTCTGACACACCTCAGTGAAAGCCTGGAGTTTGTCATCAAATTCCAGCCGTTGAGCCTCCTACACCATTACAACGAGAACATAATGAGGCAAAATGCTTCATAAATAATCTTTTTGTAGAGACAATCTCTAATACTCAAGTCACATTTATTTACAGTTGAAGTCAAAAGTTTACATACACGTGGCAGAATCTGCAAAAAAAAAATTTAATAAGAGAGATCATACAAAATGCATGTTATTGTTTATTTAGTACTAACCTGAATAAGATATTTCACATAAAAGATGTTTACATATAGTCCACAAGAGAAAATAATAGTTGAATTATTATGAAATAGTCCTCAGTGTGAAAAGATGGATCTCAAAATCATACAGTCATTGTTGGAAAGGGTTCAAATACAAAAAATAATGCAGGAAAACAAAACAATTTGTGGGACCTGAAGGATTTTTCTGAAGAACAGCAGCAGTTTAACTGTTCAGGACAAACAAGGGACTCATGAACAACCATCACAAAAACACAGTTGTGGATCATTCAAGTAACAACACAGTATTAGGAATCAAGTGTATATAAACTTTTGAACGGGGTCAAATTTAAAATTATTTTTTTTTATAAATTGTGGATTTATAAAAATCTTTTATGTGAAATATCTTATTCAGGTCAGTACTAAATAAACAAAAACATGCATTTTGTATGATCCCTCTTATTTTGGAAAAATAATTAACATTTTGCAGATTCTGCAAGGTGTATGTAAACTTTTGACTTCAACTGTATATAGCACATTACACAGTGCATTTTGTTTGAAAGCATCTTCATATTAATAAGCAGATAACAGTGTTAATGTTGTAGTCATTGACTACGTTTATATGCGCACGAATAATGCGATTATTTCCAATAATCAGAGTAAGGACTTAATCACATCATGATGTTTACATGTCAAGAGCAAACCTCTTCACTCCCGTTTACATGCAATTTCCATATTCTTATTATTCGCTAAGAATTGTGGTTAATTTTTTTTACTGCCATATTCACATACCCCACTGCACAGCACAAATGATGGACTCAGAAAGAGCGCAGGTGCGTTACTATTCGCTATTTTAATTTATTTTACATCTAATGCAAAACACTTTTGTATGGTTGTATTCCATGCTGTTTCGGCACCATAGAAATGTGATGGCAATTCGTTTGCCTACGCTGCCATCGCGTTCTACTCGCCGTTTCTGGATGAGTGTAAGGAACAGAGAGACTGGCAGCTAGTTGTGTTTTCCCCAGAAATGCCATGCTTTCTTCCCCTCCATCGTTTCTAGTCTCCGTATTATTACAGGTGCGTGTCACGTCATTCATGTATGTCACCAGCGCATGCGCACTTTGGTCAGAGTGGCAATACTGCGATCAAGGTGTTTACATGCCTGAATATTTCGATTAAAATCGGCGTATGTTAATACGATTATGCTTGCTGTGATTATGAACTTAATCGCATTATTTAGATCGAAGTATTGCGTTTACAAGATTAATCGCAATATTGTCAAAATCTCATTATAATCGCATTAAGAGGGTCCATGTAAACGCACTCATTGATTCAATTCAGTTCAATAAAAGTGTTGCAAAGTTCATCAATTACAAATTAGTATTCTTCTACTCTTCCAAAACAGTTTAGGACTATTAATAGTATTATGCCTGTAAGAATGAATGAGCAGAGTGAAAATGAAATAAGCCAATAAAATTCCCTACCATCATTTTCTTGCGACAGGACATGTTGGGCCAGTCCTGTGGGCGGAAGCGTTTGTGCGCCCCCTTCTGTGGGTCAACCAGGAACTCTCCAATGGGCACAGTGCCAGAACACCACTCCAAAACACCACTGCGCTGGGAAAACGGCACCACCTGGTACAAACACACAGAGCAGTGCTGATGAAGTCATGTTTACATATATTATAGCTGTGGTGTAAAAAAATTATACTGGGCATTTGACCTAGTAAGCAGACATACATCGCCAACACACTTAAAAAAATTTTTTTCATATTTTTATAAAATTAATATAAAAAAGTAATATTTAACAATTTAACAAGAAATGTTTTTTTTTTTTTTACTACATATATTTGAATTCATAAACTTCCATCTGCTGGATACAGTTGGTACAAACAGATGTGCTAGGATAGTGTATTAATGGTGTCTTTACTTTGTAACGGCGGATGTTGAGTTTCCTTTTACGAGTTTCTGCGTTGCGCTGCAGGAGGGTGGAGCACATGTGAAAGACCTGCTGCATGACTGCGTCCTGCCTCAGATCATCCTGACCCTGTCACAACACACAAACTCACTTCAGAGTCAATCATTACAGACTGACCAACAAACCATACATTTCAAACGAGTCAGCACTTAAGCAAAACAAAACAAAAAACAAAACAAAACAAAAAACAAAAAACAAAACAAAAAACAAAACAAAACAAAACAAAACAAAAAACAAAAAACAAAAAACAAAACAAAAAATAAAAAAGCAAAAAACAAAACAAAAAACAAAACAAACAAAAACAAAAATGCAAAAACAAAACAACACAAACAAAAAATGAAATATGAAATCAGCTTTTTGTATGAAATTCTAATTGGACGTAGTTAGAATTTTTAATTCTGAAAAGGTGTTGTGTGTTCTATAATAACCAGACCTTGACTAGCTGTCTCCTGCTCTTGCCGTCTGAACCCACACAGTCGATTATCTTGGGTAGGTTGACGCCTCCAGCCAAGTGAAAGTGAGGTTTGAACGATCTGACAGTCACGAGGTCTTCATATCTGCCTGATGGATCCACCTGAAAGAAATGCCAACATATACAACAAGCTTAAGTAACCACATCACAAAGTGCACAGGCTTCTCTGACAAAAAAAGAAAGAGACATTTGTCACCTTGATGTCCATGGTGGGAATGATGACATCATCGAGGTCTTTGATTTGCATGATGGGTTGTTCAGGTGGAATAGGTATGGCTTCTGCACGGAACAGAATCATTTGACAGTATATCAGTCAGTACATAACGGTAGTCAGTAGTCAGTGCCTAACAGTCGGAGATTTCAGTCTTTTAGTACCCCTTTTTTTAAACAGCTCACATTGCAAAGCACAATACAGTAAACCAGTGGTTCCCAAACTGGGGGGCGCGACCCCTAGGGGGGGGCGCGGAGCTATGACAAGGGGGGCGCGGCAAGGCTGAAGGATAGTGCACAGTCAGCAGATTATTTTGCAAAAGAAACCTCTGCAGGGTGATAAAGACTACACTGTGTAATGTTCCCGCTTATGCGGCCACTTGCCTGATAAGTAAATAATTGAACGCAAAATATTAATTTGACATATATTAATGACCTCAACATGACTCGCAGTACCGGCTTGAGCGCTCCGTTATCAGTTGTAGCAGTTGTGGTTGTATCAATAACAGACCACTAGATGGCGCGATTGAAGAATCAGAGTTGTATCGCAGGGAGCCATGTTGAAATATAAAGCCGCTTTTTCCCCGAAATTACCTGGAACAATATGTCCCAGGAACTTTTTTCGCAGGAACCTTTTTTTTTTCCCCCAGACCTGTTGCTGTCTGCGTTTCCATCGCGGTCCAAACTACCGAGAAGATTAGGCAAATAGTCTGGTGACGTAACGTCAGGTCTGCGCGCGTTTCTCAATACCAAGTACGTAAATTTCGGACTTGCATCCTCGGTAGTTCGGACTTCTGGAGTGTGAATCACGTGGATGGAACGACGCAACGGTAATTCTGCAAATGGAACAGCAGCGTACTTGATAACAGCTCGCCTTGGCTGCTGCAATCTTCCTCACTGCATTTACAGACGAAATATATCAAACACCACTGCCTCTTTTCATTTTCATTTAAACATATTAATAGCCACAGAAATGTAGTTCAGGGAACGTACATACATTACAATGAAACTAAATATTATATCAAACATTGCCTATTTTCATTTTACCATATTAATAGAATAAAGACCAAAGATTACCTGTTTGATTTACCCAAAACGAATTATATCTTATGTTTAACCACTACAGAGACATCAGAGCCAGCAGCAGATGTCAGAAGGACTAGCCGAGGTTATGCTCCTCTCGTCGACAAATGCATGACAATAAACTGATGTCCCCTTCTATTTCTGACGAACTCCAGCGCTCTGACACAAAGGACAATTTCAAATATTCAAAAGAGAATCATGAAAAAAATGGTTTCCTCAAATATTAAGCAGCACAAATGTTTACAACATTGATGATAATCAGAAATGATTACTGAGCATCAAATCAGCATATTAGAATGATTTCTAAAGGATCATGTGACACTGAAGACCGGCGTATTGATGCTGAAAATTCAGTTTTGATCATAGGAATAAAGTAGCCTATATGTTAAAACATTCAAATATATATTTTTAAATTGACAATATTTCACAATATTGCAGTGTTTACTGTATTTTTTAACAAATAAATGTAGCCTTGGTGAGCATAAGAGACTTTCCAAAAAAAAAATCTTTGGTCTTTGAAAATATTTTTCTCTACAAAGGGGGGCCCGGCAGAAAAAGTTTGGGAACCACTGCAGTAAACATTTATAGGAAACATAAAACAATATTGCTAATTACTAATAAAGTCAATTAGCTGGTGCTTTTATCCAAATTGACTTAACGTACAAGTATTACAACTTCAGCGAGTGTAAAAAGGATCTCAAGACACCTTATAAAAGTAAAAGGAAGTGCTTCATCTCAAGTTACAGTGGCATGCGAAAGTTTGTGAACCCCTTGCAGAATCTGTGAATACAAAATGCATGTTATTTTTTATTCAGTACTGTTCCGAGTAAGATATTTGACATAAATGATGTTTACATATAGTCCACAAGACAAAAAAAATTGCTGAAATTATTAAAATAACCCCTTCAAAAGTTTGTGAACCCTTGGTTCTTAATACTGTGTGTGGTTACCTGGAGGATCTACGACTGTTCTTTTGTTTTGTGATGGTTGTTCATGAGTCTCTTGTTTGTCCTGAACAGTTAAACTGAGCACTGTTCTTCAGAAAAATCCTCCAGGTCCTGCAGATTATTCAGTTTTCCAGCATCTTTTGAATATTTGAACCCTTTCCAGGAGTGACTGTATGATTTTGAGATCCATCTTTTGTTAAATAATTTGTTGAAATATATATTTTTTCCATTTAGTACTGCCCTTCGGAAGCAACAGAAGATACTTACAGTTATGTTCAAAATAATAGCAGTGTGTTTAAAAAAGCCGGAAGACAAATTAAATAACTTTTACTTCAATACAATTTACCCTGATCTTCAAATTCTTTGTTAAAAGTGAAGAAAAAGGAATTTAGGCTGTTCAAAAAAATAGCAGTGTCCATTTTTCCAAAGTCAAACATTTACTGTTTAAACTGAAAAATGCTTGAAGATTTAGCTTTCTTGTGAATGCATCGTGTGTTCTTCTGGAACTGCTTCATCTGTGTTGCAGTGAATGTTTGAACCTTTCCAGCCCAGGACGATTGCACTAATAGCACAATTCCTCTGTATTTCTTGTTTGCCTCAGAAACAGCATTTTTGATGTCCCCCACAAGTTTTCATTGGATTGTCTGGAGATTGGGCTGGCACTCCATAACATTAATCTTGTGTCTGAAAAGATGCTGCTCATTACTGGTGTGTTTGGGGTCGTTGTCTTGTTGAAAACCCATTTCAGGGCGTTTCCTCTTCGGCATAAGGCAACATAACCTCTTTAAGTATTTAAATGTACTTAAACTGATCCATGATCCCTGAATGCGATAAATAGGGTTCCCAAATGTATGCAAAACATTCCCATATCATGATGCTGGAATGCTTCACTGTCTTCACAGTGTACTGTGGCTTGAGTTCAGTGTTTGGGGGTCGTCTGACAAACTGTCTGCGGCCCCTAGACCCAAAAAGACAATCTGCTTCATCAGTCCACAAAACATTGGCCATTTTTTTAGGCCAGTCAATGTGTTCTTTGCCAAATTGAACCTCTTCATTTTTTCAACAGTGGGACTTTGCGGGGGCTTCTTGCCGATAGTTGGCTTCTCAAGGCTCTTCTAATTGTTACAGTACTCACAGGTAACTTTAGACTTTCTTTGACTCACCCTGGAGCTGACATTGGCTGAGTCTTTGCATTTTGGCTATTCTTCGATCCATTTGAATGGTAGTTTTCCGTTTTCTTCCTCATCTTTCTGGTTTTGTTTGCCATTTTAAAGCATTTGATATAATTTTAGCAGAACAGCCTATCATTTTCTGCACTTCTTTAAATGTTTTCCCCTCTCTAATCAACTTTTTAATCAAAGTACGCTATTCTTTTGAACAATGTCTGTAATGACCCATTTTACTCAGATTTTCAGAGAGAAATGCACAGTACAACATTTGCTGCCTTCGTCCTTAAATAAGGGCAACTTGTTTGACACCAGTTTTTTCACAGAATGGTTTACCTCTCTAATTAAACTCCACACTGCTATTATTTTGAACACGCCCTTTTCAATTAATGATTTAGTTGCACAGAATCAACAGCATGCATGTCATGACTGTTGGGTCTGTTGGTTTTCTATACTCTACCACACCTACTAGTTAAAATATTTGCCATGTAGAAATATAATTTCTGCCAAAAACAGTGATTGATCTGGTTAGTGATATTGGACTGCTATTATTTTGAACATAACTGTACATGTTTCCCGGAAGACAAATTAAGTATGAATAAATTTTGTATGAATTTTGTATGATCTCTCTTATTTTGTAAAACTTATTCACATTTTCACAGATTCTGCAAGGGGTTCCCAAACTTCCGCATACCACTGTAAATTATTAGTCCACTACAGGATATTATATAGTTTGATTTATTTCATGAGATATGCAAAAAAAAAAAAAAAAATAACAAAGATTAACATAATGTTTAAATATTTACTCATGTATGTCTACACTTTCATTATATTGTGAGAGAAAGAGCTGCCAGGATATACACTTTTTTTGTTCCACACTCATAGGTTTGGGACAACTCAAAATATATTCAACATACAACATTCCTATTAGTTATCAATAAACACTGGATTTGTTGATTTATTAATTCAAAATATTGGGACACCAAATTCCTTATAGTGCAAAATGAGTTAAATCATCAGAACAGACAGGAAACAACTATATTCACTTGTACTCACTCTTTTCAGTTTTATGGCGACTGGCGTCCATGTATGCCAGAGTGATGTAGGCATTGCAAAGCATCTCAATGTCTTTAACCATCTTGGCTCTCTTTTTACGAACCACATCAATAATCTTACGAGCGACATTAGCCCGTTCCTACATATCAACACATTTAATCAAGGTTAATCGTTTAGTTAAAAAAAGGTTAGAAGGACACAATGCTACTGTAAAATGTCTGGATTTCTACATAGCATTTAGACATCATCACTAGACATGAAAAACTCCAAGAGCAATGCAGAAATGACTTCTCATAACAAATGTTTAGTTGTAAATGACAAGACTATTACAAATATAAATATCAGTAATCAAGTTCTTGGATTTTAAACCTAACGCTATGTTATTGTATTTTTGGTAGAACTAATACTTTAATTTATATTTATTTCACAGCTAGATTTCAGAGTTCTCATACCAGGTCCAGAGGTGAAGGCTGGCGTGCAGTGCTCTTGGACGAACGACTGCGAGAGAAACTCTCATCCTTGTTGGCGTTGACCAGTGCCAGGATGATGAAGAGAGTGTGGTGGGGGTGGTCAAGAGACGACTGACAGATCAGCTGATGACAGAACACATTTCAGTTGCGAGTTGGGTTAAAATTCAGAATAAAAATAAAGGAGGAGATGAACGTTACCTCATTTAGAACTTGATGGAATCCCACATCCTGTGAGTTCATGGAGCTGGACACTTTGGTGCCCATTCGAGCCGCTAACTGATACATCAGTGGCAGGAACTTATACGACGGGATTTTCTTTACACCACGCTAATATAAACACACACAAATTATCACACAGAATTGAAAGTTGTATGACCCACAAAAGTACACAGTGCAATCCATAGGTGACTCTAGTCCCTATTTAGAGGAGCTTCAGTCTCAGCCCATCTAAAATATGTGATTATGCAATTTCTCTTAAACTCACCATGAAATCAACATTTTCTTTTTAAATGTGGCCTCATAATCTTCAATTGTAAACATTAATGCTATAACATCTCTTCTGTGATAATGTGTATCGGCTATAAGGGCAGTAACACTTACAGGATTGAAGCAACTTTTACTTGACTATTCATACTTTTTTTTTTTATAACGTTCAAATGTATCTAATATGATACATCAGGCTTTTGATGAATGTTTATTTGTACATCTCTCAGTCATCATTGTATTATTATTTATTATATATTTTTCCCACCACAATAAAAACTAAAATTAAGCGTTTAAATATCTTCCAACCAAGACAATATTATTGGGAGATATAGAGTGATATTTAAATGTATTTTATGTAAATAGTCTGTTGTACCATTATAAAACTGATTTACATTACAAGCTATTAGAATTTCATCTTATTTTTGGCCATTTTAATATCAGCAACTGCATCAAATTGCATATTTTGCTCAGTTTTGGGCCTCTGAACAACAGTGGGGTGGTTTTTTTTTCTCCTCGAGTATAAGCTCCATATTCTCTTATATGAGTCACAAAAGCCTGATAAATCAAATATGATACTCAAAATAAGCACATATGCAAAAAAATGTTTTATCTAAAGTTTCAATACATTACAATTTTCAGATTATTATTTCATATGTCAGGCTTTACAGGCTTAAGTAACAAAATAGTAAGAAACTGCAACATGACTTTTTTTGTGTGTACATGGGAGATGTTATACCTTCATCATATCATTTACGGTTTTGACATCAGCATTCTCCAGCCAGAGGGAGGCCAGTCTGAAGACCCAGGTGTCATGTTCCTCTCCCAGTTCCAGGCACTGAATGTAGTTCTCCACAGCTTTGAGGAGGAAGCGGTTGCGGTCGGCATTCAGGTTAGCCAGTGCCTTGACATCGAGCTCTAGTTCCCTCTGAACTTTCACTGTATATCTGCACATGAACAAAAGATGTGTTTTTCATAATATATTACATATACATAACACATCATATATTTTGTATAGTCTTTGTATATCTGTAAAAGGTGAGCAAAAGATTCCCAAGACAGATAAGTTTCATGCTGACCTGTTGTTGCTGACCTTCCTCTCCCGCATCAGGTCAACTTCCTCCTTGGCCTTTTCCAGAAGAGCGTGCTTGTTCTCAAACTCTGATGACTTCATGTAGTTGTCGATGCTCTGGTACTGTGCATCAGAGAAACGGGCAAGCGAAAAGAAAGCCTGGGTCTTCTGGCTCTGAAGTTTAGCGTTTGAATCGTCACAGTGGTCCTCAATGACCTCCACAGCCTGTCCAACAACAAAAGATCATTGACCCAAACACAAAGACCATGACCATGCCTCTTTGATACAGGGCTGCATTTTTCCTATTAAAAATTGTGATTGTGGTTTAAATCTGATTTTAAAAAATCCAGGTTTGCTGTGCTTGTTTGTAGTTGGGCTGCTTAATTTGACCAAAATTGTGAGATTATATATTAATATGGATATAAATTTAAATTATTAATTAATAATAATAATAATAATAATAATAATATATATATATATATATATATATAATTTTTTTAAAGATATATCTGTAACCCTGGAGCACAAAACCAGTCATAAGTAGCACAGGTATATTTGTAGCAATAGCCAAAAATACATCATATGGGTCAAAATTATAAATTTTTCTTTTATGCCAAAAATCATTAGGATATTAAGTGAAGATCATGTTCCATTAAGTTATTTTGTAAATGTCCTACCATAAATACATCAAAACTTAATTTTTGATTAGTAATATACATTGCTAAGAACTTCATTTGGGCAACTTTAAAGGCGATTTTCTCAATATTTTGATTTTTTTGCACCCTCAGATTCCAGATTTTCAAATAGTTGTATCTCGGCCAAATATTGTCCTATCATAACAAACCATACATCAATGGAAAGCTTATTTATACAACTGTATATAAACAACTGACTATACAACTGATGTATAAATCTCAATTTCAAAAAAATTGACCCTTATGAGTATGACTGGTTTTGTGGTCCATGGTCACACATAACTTTTAGGGATCCCTTAAATCTTCACTTCTGTTGATATTTAAATCACAGCTTTTTGGATTTAGATATTCACCATATTAGCCACATCAATTAATTGTGCAGTGGCCCTATTTTGATATTTACCACTGTATAGAATTATGAAGATTTTCATACAGAATAGGCTTTATAACATGATAAATGTAATGACATTAGAAAGGAAACTTCAGAAATAAAGACTATTTATATGTCAACTGATATATCTATACAACTGATGTATAAATCTCAATTGCCCCTTACGTATGAATGGTCACACATAACTTTTAGGGATCCCTTAAATCTTCACTTTTGTTGATATTTATCACAGCTGAGATATTCACCATATTAGCCACATTTAATTGTGCAGTGGCCCTATTTTGATATTTACCACTCCTTTATAACATGATAAATTGACATCTCCAGTCATGAAATCCTTTTATTTCCTTGTATAATGCCTTGCAGAATATGTGAGCGCTTTACCCTCTCCAGATATTTCTCCAGTATGACAGCAGGGCTCTCCAGACAGGATTCAGCCAGCCAGCTTCCACACAGTCTCAAACACTCCGAATACACTGGCACCACAGCAGGGTTCACACACACCTGCTCACACGAAGAGTTATTCAGCAGATATATCTGCCATTATCTACACCTGTGAAATGGACTATGGATCCCACCTTAACCACACTTCAACTCACCAGATCCTCTAGTTTATGGATCATCTGTTTGAGTAGCCCCAGAGCCAGCCCGTGCTCCTTCTTCACCCAGAACACCTGCGCCTCCTCCAGCTGCCAGGCCCATGAGCTGCTGCCGCCACCACCTGCCAGACTGTGCCGCTTCATGTGGAAAACTGCTCGCTCTGCCAGCTAGAAGAACATATGCACAAAATAAATGTCTTTGCATTATGTAACGAAATACCAAAATATGACATATACCACAAAAACCTCTTTCAAGCTAAATAAGTTTGTTCGGTCTTAAAGCAGTCATGAAATGGAAAATCAGAATGTCCTTGATATTTACATCTATAAGAGGTTATTCTACAATAAAAACATACTGCAAGTTTTATACCTTAAAGGTAACTCCGCAGCTTAAAATATGGGTTTTTAGTTTTCCAGCCTTATGAAATGCAGGATTTGAAATCGCCCCATTTGTGACATCACAATTTTTCACTTCACGCCACTTCAAATGGCACAATTAAAGGGATAATTCACCCAAAAATGAAAATTGTCATAATTTACTCACCCTCCACTTGTTCCAAACCTGTAAGAGTTTTTTTCTGCTGAACACAAAAGTTATTTTTGTGAATTTTGAAGAATGTGTGTAATCAAACAGTTTATGGCAGCCATTGACTTCCACAGTATTTTTGTCCATACTATTGTCATACATTCCATACTAATTCTTGATGGTTACAATCAGCTGTTTGGTTAGTAAATTCTTCAAAAAAATCTTCTTTTGGATTCAACGGCTGAAAGAAATGTATACAGGTTTGGAACAACTTGAGGGTGAGAAACTGATGATCGAATTTTCATTTTTGGACGAGCTATCACATGTGCAGAGGTGGGTAGCCATGAAGTCCATTCCTCAGTTACATTTACTAGAGTGGATTTTTGGAAAAATTGTTACTTTTAAGTTAAAGAAGGGGATTTTTACATTAACTCGAGTACAGTTCTAATGAAAACCTGTACTTTTACTTTATTACAATGGGTGATGTTCCTCTCGTTACTTAATTGTAATGCAATACATGTGAAGAAATGCATAGTTCATTCCAAGCATACTGTCTCTTTTTTTCTGGGGCATGAGTGATGCCCCATTCGTGAATGAATCACTCTTTTGAATTGATTCAGTTTGCAAAACAGTCTGAATTAGTTCACGAATCAGTTTGAATGATTCATTCAGTTCCCTTCACGCAATGAATCGTCTGAAGCAGTTTCTCACTCGTAACGGAAAATTTAAGAACATGGAGAACATAAGAACTTTGAATGAAGTAGCCAGGAACCTACAGTCAACTGAAACCAATTCTGCAAATGCATCCTATTGTTTGCCATCAAGGGAAATCTTAATTAACACCAGCGTGTGATGTCTGTGAATGATTTCACAGGTATACATTCGATTTTATTGTATAGATAATACCATTTACAACCAAACCGATTATAATGATTAAAGTAGATCCGTCAGTGTGCATTTGATTTGTTGTTTATGTTCACTCTTTCTTCTCCATGTCAGTCGTTCCCTTAGATGCATTCGAGCGTAAAACTCTGCACATTTATTTTTGATATTGTCTAATAATCCAAACATAGCTGTATATGCTATTATACAAAGGAAATGACATTCAATTTATATTACGACTACAGATGGTATACTGGTATGGATGGATTGATTAATTTTAATCTGACTCAAGCTCAAGCATATACGACTCCATTACAGTGATGGCCATCTCAAACATCTTTTGAAAGAGGTAATGCACCTTAAAACTTAAAAAGTGTTTGTGACAGAGAGTGTAAATCTTTTTTGATAAGAAAAAAGCAAATAAACTAAACGCTTTGCTAACCTCATAATATAAAGATCTAAATAATTGAAAAAAATTCTGGTTGTCAAACTTTGCGGAACATGTTCCAATGTTAATTAAATGAACTACATCATTGAAAAATGTTCATGATAAAGAAAATTCTTCATGCGAAAAGCCAAAAGCCATGCTAACTTACATAAGCAAACAAGACACTCAAGACACATCAAAGACACGCATGCAACTATAGAGAGACCTGTGTGTTGCCTGCAGAACGAGCCAGCTTGCACAGCTCCATCAGGTGGGAGGAATAGGCAGAAATCAGGTAGTTCTTCCGGTCTGGATCCGTCTCTGAGGAAATCAATGTTTCCTGTACGGAGGAGCGCAGGGCTAAGACGGGCTCGACCAGGCTGAAATCACTGTCGGTTAAGAGATCTGAGTGCTGTTGCCACTTCCTGTACACTTCATTAAGGCTGGAGTCAGTTACAGGCCTGTCAAGAACAGAAACACAATATTATTAATGTGTAGGTCACAAGGAATTCATAAGAACAATAAAATAAACAATTTCAATTAAAGGGTAATTGAGCCATAAAACATTTGAGACAATTTGTTTTTAGTTTTTTTGATGTTACAGCTATTTATGTGTGATAATACGTTATTTGGGGGAAATTAAGGGGCAACGCACTTCCTGATCTTACAAAAAGCCTTTAAGTTCTAGCATGAAAAAATATGAGTTTGCTTTAAATTTTTAAGAACTTGGCACCAGCTTTGTAAAACAAATTTTTTAAGTTTTTTTGATGTCTATATAATAGCTAAAGCTATTTGTTAGCATTTCCATTGATCTCAATAACAGTAGCTAGGCTGGCCCAGGTCCAGTGTTATTTTAGTATAATTGATATACTATTATAGTTTTTGTTAATATTTTTAATTAGATTTTATTTTAATATTTTGTTTTATTTTAATTTTAAAGTTTTAGTAATTTTGGTGTGTATTTTTGTCATTTTTATTAGTTGTTTTTTTATATATATATGTCTATAGTTTTTATTAAGTTCAGGTTTATTTAGTTTTAGTTATTTTAGTACTTTAACCTAAACTAAACAAATGTGTGAATGTTGCCTTGCAACTAGCTGAAATATAATAAGCACATTTCCATGCCATTAAACTAGCATCCATGCTGAGCTATGTCATCAGAACACGCAAATATTTTAAGAGACTATCAATGAAAATGATGCTGTTTGTTCCCCGGATAGTGTAGTTACAATATATACAAGGAGGGGCAATTCTAACCAGCAAAGAATCGACCTTAACTTGATACAGATACAGAAATATTTACAACACTTAAGTTCAAACATTTCTTAAAGCTGCAGTCTGTAAGTTTTGCCTCTTTGTCGCCATCTCTGTTTGAAAACGTGGAATTGCAGCTGCTTGAGGAATTATCTTCCTTCTGTGGGATGTGCTCCGGCACGGCTCCAGCGCGGATCAATCTAATGTTTTGAGGAGTATGTGCGGCTCGCACCGGTGTGGATATTTACTGTACTAGATTCTCGCCTACGTCTTGGAATATATGACCCAAATAAAAATCTTCACCGGATATTGTCATCTGAACAAGTAAGTAACAAGTCTGCCACGTTTGTTCTGACCAACTGAGGAAAAAAGCATTACAATAAATCACGCTACCAATGGTGATTACATCTAACGATCGGTTAGCTCATATCACATCAAACCATGCAAATTATTATTATTGTTATACTTTATTCTCAAATTATTAATGTTAACAACATCAGCATTGCGTGACTATGAGTATAGAGTGTACTAGCATGTAGATTTCAATTTCTGTACAGTCTAATCTAATTGTCATACCATTCGAATTTCATATTAAGAAATTATTTTAACCCAAAAAGCAAACTATGCTCCCTTCAAACTGGTTTTCTTTAAAATACAAATCTTGTGTAATCCCAGGATATCTGCAAGCATATTTAAAACTGGAATATAATTTAATTTCATTCAAATGTGTTTCATAAACACATAACCCGTTCTGGATTACAATCCTCCAGCAAAATGATAAGTTTAATTATTCCAGCTGCTGTGAGAAAAGGCTAACGATCCACCACCTGCAGGATCCTCACATGCGATATAGCTAGTAGCCGGGACAACTTTATGTTTACAGACGTGACGTAACGTAACGACGCAGTGCCATGCTCAAATTTCCCGTGAAAACCTACCCGTACCACTCAAATTAGAAAACATTATTATAAGCTAACCGCTTGTGAATCGGGCTAAAGTAAGGTGATAGTTTTGAACACTGGCTGGTTATGTACTTTCTCAAATATTGAATTCGGATCATTTTTAACCCAAAAAAGTTACGGACTGCAGCTTTAAGTCTTTTTATATATATATATATATATATATATATATATATATATATATATATATAATTAGTAGGGGTGTAACGATACGCGTATCGTGTATCGAACGATTCACGGGCAGTTCCAAATGGAAGTGATCATCCCTATCCCCTTGGAGTGGGGACTTTGGAGTGAACAGGGCACGTGCGTGTCGTTATTTAGTCGTTTGGAATGCACTTGGTGAAGGGAGCGATCTAATTTCCTCATTATCTTCAGCTGGGATGTTCCCGTGACAACACAGCACGGTGTCAGTCAGCAGATTCGCTGTTTAAATGTCAAATGTCTTTTTATTTTTGTTATCATAACTGTTCCAAATAAACATACATTTTATATTTTTAAAAGTTTTTAAAATATGCTATATAATATATAAAAAATAATATATATAAAACTTTTTAAAATGTATATATTTTTTTATGCTGGTGTCCGTCAGCGAATCTGCTGACTGACACCGTGCTGCGTTGTCACGGGAACATCCCAGCTGAAGATAATGAGGAAATTAGATCGCTCCCTTCACCAAGTGCATTCCAAACGACTAAATAGCGACACGCACGTGCCCTGTTCACTCCAAAGTCCCCACTCCAAGGGGATAGGGATGATCACTTCCATTTGGAACTGCCCGTGAATCGTTCGATACACGATACGTGTATCGTTACACCCCTAATAATTAGGAATTAGGTAATTAGGAAATAGAGCTTTTGCTTTTATGATTCTAAAATTCAAATGTGGAATCTGACCTGGAGAAAAGCTCCTCGACACTCTGGAGTTCACTAATTCTCTGCAGGTTACAGAGAGCAGGATAGAGTGAAGACACGGCCTCCAGACTACCACGACACAACTCCTCGACCTCATGACCTCTGACAAAACACAAACACATACAAATACTACACATACAGGAGGACCCTCTATGGACAGGATCTATATCTGTAATTGTTACTTATGGCTGTTCACATCAAGAACAATAACTATAAAGATAACTATTAGCATCCATACCAACACACAATAAAAAGTTTTCTGTTAAAAGTGTGCTGCAGTTAAGTTGTCTGCCCCTTTAAATACTCAAGCTTTTTAAAGTTTGCGTTCCTGTGGCTCAGTGGTAGAGCATTGCGTTAGCAGCGCAAAAGGTTGTGGGTTCGATTCCCAGGGAACACACATAGTGATAAAACATGTATAGCCTGAATGCACTGTAAGTCGCTTTGGATAAAAGCGTCTGCTAAATGCATAAATGTAAATGTAAATGTAAAGTCAGGAGGATTCTAATTGGCTGTCAATGTTTTTATCATTCATCAGCTGGAAAAAAATTTTAATGATATTGTTCCTCTGTGTCTTTATCATTACAGTTGTGGGGTAGACTTTGGTATTCTCATAGAATTAGAACAATTATTAAAACTTTATAGTTACAGTTATTGTGTTTGTTGTGACTGTGAACAAGCCTTAACACAGGGATGAGTAATCTAGTTACCTGGCGTAGTTGAGGGTTTGCTCAAATAGGGAGAATTCTCTATCTCTCAAAGCTTGGACGGCACTGAACAAGGACTCATTGATGCCAGGCTTCAGCTTCTCATTTCTGAAAATAAAAATAAAATGTAAAAATAAAATATAACGATTATATTTTCATATTTCACATTTTTATATTTAATTATACAGTCATGGCCAAAAATATCGGCACCCTTGGTAAATATGATCAAAGAAGGCTGTGAAAATTAATCTGCATTGTTAATCCTTTTGATCTTTTATTTAAAAAATTCACAAAAATCTAACCTTTCATTGGATAATAAGAATTTAAAATGGGGGAAATATCATTATGAAATAAATGTTTATCTCAAATACACGTTGGACACAATTATTGAAACCCCTAGAAATTCTTATGAGTAAAATATCTCTGAAGTATATTCCCATTCATATTCACAATTTTGAGCACTCCAGGGTGATTATGAACATGAAATTATCCAGCCACGGCTTCCTGTTTCACAGAAATATAAATAGGAGGGAAAACAAAGCCCAAATTCCCTTAATCATCAATCACAATGAGAAAAACCAAAGAATATATTTCTGATGTGCAGCAAAAGACAATTGAGCTTCACAAATTAGTGAAGTGGCTTTAAGAAAAGAGCTAGAGCAGTGAAAATTCCCATTTCCACCATCAGGGCAATAATTAAGAATTTCCAATCAACATGAAATGTTATGATATTGTCTATATCGTCCTAATGCACGGTGAGAAGGAGAGTTTGAGTGGCTAAAGACTCTCAAAAACAATCTCCAGCATAGTCAGTTATCAGACACGACTGGAACTTCAAATGGGACTGGCTTCTATGGTCAGATGAAACTAAAAAATGAGCTTTTTAGCAGCAAACACTCGAGATGGGTTTGGGTGAACACAGGGATAAAAAGTACCCCATGTGTACAATGAAATATACTGCTGTATTTTTAATGTTGTGGGCCTATATTTCTGCTGGAGGTCCTGGACATCTTGTTTAGACACATTGCATCATAGATTCTATCAAATACCAACAGATAAAAAATCAATAAGTGACTAACTCTGTTAGAAATCTTATAATGGGCCATGTTTGGATCTTCCAACAATAATCCAAACACAAACCTCAAAAACAACACAAAAATGGGTCACTGAGCACAAAACCAAGCTTCTGCTATGGCCATTCCAGTCCTCTGACCTGAACCCTGTAGAAAATGAGTGAGGTGAACTGAAGAGAAGAAGCTGTGAATCTGAAGGATCTGGAGAGATTCTGGATGAAGGAATGGTCTCTGATCTCTTGTCAGGTGTTCTCTAACCTCCTTGTCAGGCATTACAGGAGAACATTTAGAGCTGTTAAACTGGTAAATGGAGGTTTCAAAAAGTATAGAATAAAAGGGTGCCGTTAATTGTGGTCAATGTGTATTAGAGAAAAACATTTATTTCATAATGATATTTCCCCCCCATTTTAAATTCTTATTATCCAATGAAAGGTTAGGTTTTTGTGAATTTTTTTAAATAAAAGATCAAAAGGAATAACAATGCAGATTCATTTTCACAGCCTTCTTTGATCATATTTACCAAGGGTGCCGATATTATTGGCCATGACTGTACATTTATTTTAGTGGCAGAGTAGACTATATATACGCCACAGTATAAAACGTACAATAGAATCTCAACTGACTGACACGTTTCTACCATAACCCTAATGCAAACTTCTACTAATGCATAATAATGATTAAAGAGTGTAAATACAAACCCACACCTCTCAGGCAGGTCACAGTCCCACTGCGTGTTTCTCCACGCGGCCTGAAAGCGTAGCTCTCGAAGTTCAGGACCCCACTCCACCCCTTCTTTCTCCAGCCCATGAAGATACGTGTTTAGAATACTACACAAACCAAAGTTCTGCAGACCCTGAGAGAGACACAAACTAACCACTGTTGACCAGAGATCACAAATTTAAATTGCAACTATTCTCATCATTTTGCAGAAAATGTACCTCTACGATGCCGGTCTGCCGTGTGACCTCTGGGAGGTTGGAGTGGAGGTCGTATGAAACCAAAGCCTTGTCCCACATGGCCTCATGTTCATATATTCGAATTCTGGAGTCCACAAAGAAAAAAGAAAAAGAAATCAGCACTTCTACATTTAGATGTTAATTAGTAAGAAAGTAAAATAAGGACCTGTTAGTTCAAATTAATTAATGCATTAACTAACATTAAACAGTGACAAACACATTTGTTTCATTAATCTAATTACATAAAGTATTCATTAATTTTTGCTAATGTTAGTAAACACAAATGCAACTGTTAATTCTTAGCACATGTTAGCTCAGGTCCATTAAATAAATGTTAACAGATACAACTACCAGATTTTAATAATATTAAATAATAGTTCACCCAAAAATTGTTACAAACCTGCATGAGTTTTTTTCTTCTGTTGAACACAAAAGAAGAAGAATTTTGGTAATCAAACAGTTGCTGGTAACCATTTACTACCAAAGAAATACTATAGAAGTCAATGGCTTCCAGCAACTGTTTGGTTACCAACATTCATAAAAAATATATTCTTTTGTGTTCAATAAAAGGCCAATAATGCCTTTTTTAATAAGAAAGGTGAGCCCACTAACTGTACCTGATTAAATGTGGTCTACTGAGCTCAAGTTTGGACTAAGTAATTGGAATCAGATTGTTATAGTACTCAGAAACACCATCTGCATCCACTTCTGAGGAGATTTCAACATGTCTGCATTATATGCAGCAGTAGCCTAACAACATGTCTGTAGACGTTTGGCTATTAGGCTGTAAGTTATTATATTTTGATTAAAAACACTAACTTTGTTGCACTGATAAATCATTTATAATAAGACCAGGAATTAACAAAGTAAATAGGGTCAACACTGCTTTATGTTGACTTAAGCTCATAATCATTCATGAAACAAAAGCAAAAAAACAAAAGCATGAATTTGGTTGTAAAGATGTTTTTGTGTGAAGATGTGTGAATCCTAAGGAGGCCTTTGGGAAGGTCAAATTTTTCAGACAAATTACTCCAATTTTAATTAATTCATATATTTATGAAAGTTTTGTGAATGAGGCCTGTTGTGCATACAGTACATATTTACATTTATTAAAATACCTGGATTTACTTCAAGACCATTTATGATTGGAAAGTCTCACCTAGTCAGAGGACTGATTAACTTGCCTCCTCCACATCCATACAGGCTGTCAGGTTCTCCAATGCATCTGTACACTTCAATCAGAAGATCCTGAGACAGGAAAAATAAACCATGTGCTTAGTCTTACTTAATATCCCCAGTATTTTACTGCATTATGATCAATGAAGTACTGTAGAGTGTTTGAGCGGTGCAGAGTGTAAGTAGAACACGGAGTGAAACTGCAGTGAAGAGCAAAAAAATGTAACAAGAAATGATTTTGAGAAGTGATTGCAATATGCTTTGAGAGAAAAAGAGAAATGGCTGTCGCTCCACTCTACTTACGTGCTCTGATACCCATCACCCACCTGGAGACTGATGCCAGAGTCTTCTAAACTCTTTTCATTCACACTGCTGATGGACAGTGTCTGGCTGCTCTCCTCAAACATGATCCGTCTCGACACTCGAGACTGTGACCTGAGACAAACACATGCATCTGGTTACCACACAGCTCTTCAAAACAACTAATGAATCTAGATTATAGAACACTATGATCATGATTACAGTAGACATTAAGTAGATGACACATTACATATAGCCTAACAGTAAGCAGACCTTCGGCTCTGCTCCATGTTGGATCTGATCTTGTCCACGTAGATCTCAGAGTACAGGAGAGCAGTGAAATGGGCAGAACACATCTGAGCGGCTCCAGCCACCTCCAGATAATTTAGATCCAGCCAAAAGTTTGAATCACACACCGTCCCATATTCTTTACTTTAAAAAACAAAATGTCAAAGTTTAATCCAAAATTACTGCAGTGTACAATTAGTGAGAATGTAACAATATGTTTTAACTATTTAACCAGGTGTCATTACAAATGATCAACAAAGCAAACTGAAAAGATACACAAGTTTTGTCGTCGCCCCAATCAGCAACATTCATCTTATTCATTTCGCCAATGAGTTTTTCTCAAATAAATTTTAATTTGTTTACTAACAAATATCAAACAGTGTATGCAGTACATACATCACATTCATGTCAGTTATGCCTTTTTTTCCAAGTCATCAGCTTTTCCACCACATCTCAAATTATGTATTGTTTTGGTTGTTTTCATATTTCATGGTGGAATGTCTTAAACAGGTCATCGGATGCCCATTTTGCACAAGTTGATATGATTCTTTAGGGTCTTAATTAAAAGTCTATAACATACTTTGGTTAAAATTTCTCAATGGTAGTGTAAAAAACACCTTTTTAAACCTGTCAAAATCAGCTCTGTTTTCAGCAAGCCGTTTTTTAGTCCATGTTGCTTTGAATGCTAATGAGCTCTGCTGACCCCGCCCCTCTCTTCCGTGGAGTGATGAGCAGTACTGTTTACTTTAGCCGTGAAACTGGCTAACTAGCACATTATTAGGAAAGGCAATTTGCAAAGATAAAAAAAAAAAACATATACTCACTTCTTCTGTAGATGAAGCTGGATCACGAATGATTTGCGCGAACATAAACGCATTTAGGCAGATCAGGATCGGCGCATTCACTTCAAAGCGAAAGTAGCGTTAATCCTCTGCGTCTTCAGCGGCTCAGATCTCGGGCGTAAACGACGACTGCTATATTCATTATTACATCCAACAACAAAACACCTCAATCGCTTAATCGGAGACATTTACATTACATTTACATTTATGCATTTAGCAGACGCTTTTATCCAAAGCGACTTACAGTGCATTCAGGCTATACATGTTTTTTTTTTTTATCACTATGTGTGATCCCTGGGAATCGAACCCACAACCTTTTGCGCTGCTAACGCAATGCTCTACCACTGAGCCACAGGAACACAGAGACATTCTTGTCTTCCCCTGCACCGGAGTCGACACAATGGCGGACGGATGACAGCTCACTCAGGGCGGGTCTAAGGTAAGACGGTCTTGTCAATCAACTATCATGGGAGCGACCTGTGCAGAACTAAGTCATTCTGACAGGAATCTCAGAACAGCCTGATTTGAGAAAGGGGATTTAAAAAAAAACACTTGAGTGGATTTTTATCATTATAGGATGGATGTGTACACACACTTCCAACACACATTTATGTTCAAACAACTTGAAAAATGAATTTTGCATCCGATGACCTCTTTAAGTCACGATAATATCACACGTTTGTATAATTTGACTGCAAAATCCAAATACTTTATGGTTGTCATTTTTCATTTCAAGCATACTCTTAGTGACAGTTGTTTTCTCGGTAAGCAAGTACACTAATGCATATAATACTTTTCAGCAAGGACGTGTTAAATTTATCAGAAGTAACAGTAGACACTTAAAGGGTTAGTTCACCCAAAAATGAAAATTAGACCATGTTTTACTCACCCTCAAGGCATCCTAGGTGTATATGACTTTCTTCTTTCAGACGAATCCAATCGGAGTTCCATATTTAAAACGATATAAACAGTTTTGTGTAACTTCCGCTGACTGTAATATGCGCGTTCACGAGAGACTGCCTTTCCGGCGGATGTGGACGAGTGCGAGTTGCTCGAAAACCAATGTTTGTTTACAGGAGCAAAGGAAGCAAAGTTTCCTTACTTTAGCAAAGGAAAACCAGTCTAGTCAATCCTCCGTCATTTTTCGTTACAAATACTCGTTTTGTGCTTCTAATTTGTGACCGACGTTTCATCCGCCGGAACGGCTTTCCGCATACGACAGTTAGCAGAAGTGAGAAAAAAAGTATTTATAACATTTTAAATATGGATATTTTTCTTACAAAAATGCATCGATTCGCTACAGGAGGCCTTTATTCACCCCCCAGAGCAGTGTGAGGCACATTTTATTATGGATGCGCACGCTTTATTTGACTACTTTTGGACTGTTGAACAAAAACACCCACCTACTCCCATTCTAATGCTTGGAAGAGCAAGGACAATTTTTAATATAACACCGATTAGACTCGTCTGAAAGAAGTCATAAGTAGGGATAACGGTACTTATCACGATAGTGATTATCATGCTATTATCACGGTATTGTTAAAATGTGCTGGAGTAAAAAGTACCGACACATAAATCACTTCACCAAGGGTTGGCATAATTTAACATGACCAATGACAACTTGACTTTTAATAGCATGTTCAAATATCTAACGTGAAAAAGTTTAATAAAAATGTAAACACATTAGATTAAGTCAAAATGATAATTGATTATATACTGCTCCATATTTCTAGACTTACTCCACATAAGCTTTTTTTCATCAAGCGGTCAAAATTTACAGCAGGGCATGCAAATTAAGACAGAAACTGCACAAAGGCTGAATGTATCTCTGTAAATCCACTTTCTGACAATATGAATACAGCTGTTTCCCGTAACCTCCGTGAACAAAGCAGTTTGAGTGACCTGGTATTACATGGAGCGAAGATGAAAACTGCCATCGAATCGTTTCTGATTTCAGCATAAATTATTCATTCATAAATTAATTTGCATAATTACCTCAGACAAAACCTCCCAGACTCAAAGAAACTACTCTGCTGCTGTGCGCACGTGAGACTGTTACTGAAAACACTGCTTTATGCTGGACAATAGTGAGTTGTTCAAATCGTGGTAATCGAATTTAAATGAAACGGTAATACAACCGTAATTTTATCATGATGTCATAATACGGATGCTTTGAGGGTGAGTAAAGCATGTAATTTTCAGCTAACCTAAAATGACAATTAATACTTTTGTTATACTATATTATACTTTTTTATGGCCTTAAATTTGATCATACCAAATATAAGACTTTTTAGTACCTGCAGAAACTCTGACATTAGCAAAATTTCACAGACAGAAAAGACCCATTGTTCATTGTCAATAGTGTTTCATATTTAAATCACTAAACAATGATTACGATAAATGTAAAAGCACCTATACTTTCAGCAGTGGCAGTAAGTGTGCATGCATATTCAAAAATCACATTTAGAATTATATACTGCTTTGGATACACAGAATTTGACAGAAATTAAAACTTGTCCAACCTTCCAGGTGCCACTGGGCGGCTCTGTTGCCTGAGATAGTCTATGACTGCCAGCATGCTGCGGAGTGAGGTTTTGTCTATCTGGCTCTGGTTGCCAACATCAATACTGTTCCCTGTTAAAACAGGAAAAAAAAAAATTATCTTTTAAAGGAATGAAAATTAAGGTAGCATTGCAGCAGACCAAGCTGTTATGTCACAGTCAACAGTTCCTATCAAATAGCTTTGTACCTGAATCAGAGAGCATGGGGGTGGTGGGCCGGCTGGTGGGTGTGGAGGGTCTGCGGCACTGATTGAAGAAACTCTGGATGTGTGTGGATAACAGCTGCCTCCAGGAACCATCCACATCTCCCAGAAGAATATCATGAACAAAGAGTGGCAGCATCCTCTGACAAAAATCTGTTTTTACCTACAGCAGTAAAATAGTTTTTCACTCAGACTCTGTTTTCCTATTTGCATTGAGACTTTGGGTCAGACAAGTACTCATGTGTAAAACCATTACAATGGATCATCAAAATACAGCATGGCTGCTATTTCATCAGTGTACCTCACATAAAGGTCTGGTGAGAAGCAGAGCCTCATTTCGGACACCTCCACTGTCTAACAGGGCCATACACAGGTTCTTTAACCAGTCCTTGTGTCCACCAGGTTGCACTAACCAGAGTTCAGAATTTTCCAGCCTATGTCTGGACTCTGAGGTCACTTCCATACTCACGATGGTCTCCTGTATACAAGAGCAGATAAATCCTATAAGGCAGTGCTTCCCAAACCGGTCCCGGGACCCCTGCACATTTGTATGTCTCCCTTATCTAAAACACCTGTCACCAGCTCATTAGTAGAGACTACAATTTGGTGCGTCCGACAAGAAAGACATACAAAGTGTACAGTGGTGGAGGGTCTCAAGGACAGTTTTGAGAAGCACTGCTATAAGGAATGGACAGCTTTATGGATAAGTTTTTTTTTTTCTACAAAGATTCTTTTTGATGTCAGTTATTAGTTCATTTATTTAAATATCTGTTCACTTGTTTGATTATTAATGGTTTAGCAGTTCACAAGTATTTAACGTGCAGTTGGAATCAAAAGTGTCCATAAAAGATTTTATGTAGATATATGCCAATGTGAAAGGCTTGCCCGTTTCTTGGCAGAGCGAAAGGGGTTTAGGTATGCCAGCAAAGGGTCCCTTTTGCTTTTATACATTTCCCCAAATTCAATCCCACACTGAGTGGCCAAGATGTCCTTTAAACATGTGCCAGCAGCCTGACGCACCACAATACTGAAATAAAAAGAGAAAAGACAGAAAATTATGGTCTAATCGGTGCATGCACATTCATAATTATTGCTATTAGACAGAGTCTAGAAATAGTTTCTTGATCTAAGGACAGTGTGAAAGTGCATGATCTGATAATTAAGTTGTAATGAAGTGCCTGTGATGTGTGAGTGCATTGTCCATGCAGTTCAGGATGATGAAGATCCACTGAAAAGGAACGTCAGGGAACAAATCGGCTGCTCTAGCATACAGCTGGTCTTTCCCATGGTGCAAGGCAATGGATGATAAGTCAACTGGCCCAAGTTCTCCTAGGCACCGGCCAGCAGCCTCTAAAGAGTAAATTATAAAAAATAAAAAAAAACTTTGGTAAAGTAAAGAAAAAAAAAGACACAGGCTACACAGCTTATTTAATGACTAAATGAAATCAAAATTTCAACAAAGTAGTTCTTGCTGTGCTATCAGAATCGAAAATGGTATAAAAAGTTGGTATCATTTTGGTATCTTGTACAGGCATATAGAAATTTGTGTCCAATAAAAAGCTCCACCTGTCTCCAGCTAATAATGTAAACAGTAAATTATGGTTCACATTAAAAAGGAGGACATGTCCTTTTGCAATTTCATCAGGAAATATCATCACGTCATAAAACTGCACTCGTCATGCCATTTAATTTCTTATATTGCATGTCAATAATGAAAAACACTTACTCAAGATGTCTCCTCCACCAGGATGGTTAGCTGCGATTTTGCAAAGCTGAAGAAGGTTAAGAACCAGCTTAACCAAAATACAGCTGTCAGGATCAGCTAAACAAACACAAATATCACATGGACATGAAGCATTAGGACACTGCTAGCACAATTAACGATTTCATAAAAATGCTCACTAATGTGATTCTGACCATGGCATTCTTTCAAGAGTTGTCCTATCTGCTGTTTATGGCTGTGAAGTTGCCTTTTTAGATCTTTCAACCCCTCCAAGCGGGCCAGGGGCAAAGAATCACAAGAAGTTACAGACAGAAAATGCTCAATTTCCTGCAATAGACAGAAAAACGGGAGGGAAGAGCAGAATTGTCAATGTTCAGGCATATCTTATATCACCTGTGTCAATTGGATCTGAAAAATATGATCATGAAACAATTACAAATTACTTAAATTCAAATTCAATCCTTAAAGCTGCAGTCCGTAACTTTTTTGGGTTAAAAATTATCCGAAATCAATATTTGAGCAAGTACATAACCAGCCAGTGTTCAAAACTATCACCTTACTTTAGCCCGATTCACAACGGTTAGCTTATAATAATGTTTTCTAATTTGAGTGGTACGGGTAGGTTTTCGCGGGAAATTCGAGCATGCTGCTGCGTCATTACGTCACGTCTGTAAACATAAAGAAGTTGTCCCAGCTACTAGGCTTTATCACATGTGAGGATCCTGCAGGTGGTGGATCGTTAGCCTTTTCTCACAGCAGCTGGAATAATTAAATTTATCATTTTGATGGCAGATTGTGATCCAGAAAGGATTGTGTGTTTATGAAACACATGTGAATGAAATTAAATTATATTCCAGTTTTAAATGTGCTTCTGATTACAGATATCCTGGGATTACACAAGATTTGTATTTTAAAGAAAACCAGTTCGAAGGGAGCATAGTATGCTTTTGGGGTTAAAAGAATTTCTTAATATGAAATTCGAATGGTATGACGATTAGATTAGACTGTACAGAAATTAAAATCTACATGCTAGTACACTCTATACTCATAGTCACGCAATGCTGATGTTGTTAACATTAATAATTTGAGAACAAAGTAGAACAATAATAATAATTTGCACGGTTTGATGTGATATGAGCTAATCGATCTTTAGATTTAATCACCATTGGTAGCGTGATTTATTGTAATGCTTTTTTCCTCAGTTGGTCAGAACAAACGTGGCAGACTTGTTACTTACTTGTTCAGATGGCAATATATGGTGAAAATTCTTATTTGGGTCATATATTCCAAGACGTACGCTAGAATCTGTGATTCCTAAGTGCAGTAAATATCCACACCGGTGCGGTGACTGACTGTCAAACATACTCTTCAAAACATTAGATTGATCCGCGCTGGAGCCATGCCGGAGCACAACCCACGCAAGGAAGATAATACCGCAAGCAGCTGCAATTCCACGTTTTCAAACAGAGATGGCGACAAAGAGGCAAAACTTACAGACTGCAGCTTTAACTTCAACTTCTACTTAGTTCATGGTAATCTCACAATACAACAGATGAACATTTGATATTAAATAATGTATAAAGGCCTCTAACACTAGCTTGCTCTATTCTTTTTCTATTATATTGGTTTTCTTTTTATTTATTATATATCTAAAAAAATTAATTAAAACCTTGCTACGTGTACTAGGGTTGTGCCGAAAGACGATAGTATCGTGTATCGACGATAGTCAGAGATATTGACGATAGCAAATGTCTTTGTCGATAGTCAAGACGATATTAGGCTCATTCTCCTATTAATGTATAAAACTATTATTATTATTATTATTATTAGGTGGCCTATTATTATTGGGCTATCAAATTGCCCCGCTATTTCACCTCAGCGCCACTTCGCGCACACGCGCAAATGAGGATTAGGCTTCTCCTCCTCATTGGAAATCATGGGCGGCGCTAGGGAGGGGCTAGCAGGTGCTCCAGCACCCCCAAGAAAAACCATAGCACCCCCATAAAAATGAAATAAAATAAAAACATTTGACTCATTACACATGCATAAATACTGCAATGCAATACAACGTGATTTGCAGTCGCACGTAATGTCAGCATTTCATTTTAAAAATGGATCGGTTCCTTGTGCCAAGTGCCTACTGTTGGCCTGCCCCGACTAAAGATTTTTCTAGTCAACTAGTCGCACGTTTATATTAAATTGATTAGTATAATAACCTACTAAACCATCTGTTAATATAGGCATTTAGGCGTATTATTCCGCACTCAAATGCACGCATAAAGGTCTCTGCACACTGAGCTTGCCGCAAAGCACCGGCTAAAGTAATGATTATGAACGCATCGGGAAAAAAGAGAAAAAGAAAAATACATTTTAATTATTTATTAATAAACTAGTGCTTTCTCAGGCTCGCCATCTCCACAGTGGACATGCCTTTAATAGAGAAATGCACCTATACGGACTACATAATCAGAGAAGATTATTATTTTATTTTTTTAATTGGTTTTCAAGCTTTCTGCAGATTTATTTCTTATGTCTGTGAGCTGGTTCATTGTTGTGACGCGCTCCATTCACGGAGACTGCATGATACGACAGAAAGCACATCCAAAAATGACGGGAGTATAAGCTCTTTCCGCAGGAAAATAAAAATAAAAAAATGATTGCGTGCGCGCCCCCATGTCATACAGTAGGCTAAGAGCGATAATACTCCCACATTCCTCATAAACATTTGAAATGTGCCTATATAGCGATTTTATTATTCATATGAAAAAAAATAATAATATCAACCTGTTTTGGTCATATTTACTATTAATTGCCCAGCTCCCCTGTCATTGATCTAGCACCCCCTCAGCACCTGCGGCTGCGTTCAATATTCTCTGGCGCCGCCCCTGTTGGAAATGTTTTAAGAACGGACTTTAAAACTAAGCCCACATAAAAATTGAACTGCAGGGTGATAACCTTTTACAAATTAGGCTGTCAAGAGTGCAAAAAGAGACCTCTTTTAGACATCTTCTTGAACAGCTTCGAGCTATGAATGAACATGACGAAACTGCACCGGCAGCATTTCGTTTTCTTTACAGCACATTAACAAAACACATTGATGCTTATTCTTCATCATCGTTATTATAAAAAATAAGCTATCAGTCTAAAACAGGGCTCGTCATGGGGCGCGCGGTCCGGAGCGCTGTATGACTGATGTATCCGTTTAATTTAACTTTACTCCAAAAATATGAACTTACCTGGAAATACTTTTATATTTAACGTGTTCGTTCATGTCCAATATTTAGTGTTAAACTGTTGGTCTTTAAAATAAATCTATTTTTGATTTTCACCTTGACTGATTTTTAGACTGATAACTTCCGCGGCAAACTTGTCACAGTAGGACGCGCGGTCCTAATAGCGATGTATGACTGCTGTATCCGAATATGAACTAGCTGTTTTAAATATTTTTATATTTAACATGTTAGTTTTTCAGTATGTTTGAAAGTATATTATTTCGGTTATTGGTACTTCCAGGCTCTCTCTCACGCACGCGCAGTTTAAAATCACCAAATAGTTATGAAATAGCATATGACAAGTACAGAGTCTCTTCTCTTGCCCCCACCCACCCATGCACGATAATATCGTGTATCGGCGATCTCACAGGCTGGCGATATGACGATATGAAAAATGACCATATCGCCCAACACTAACGTGTACTGCGTTAGGCTAACTGAGACTTGTCATAGCACTTGCATATTGCTCTTTTGTTGATTTTGATTGCTTCCATTGTCCTCATTTGTAAGTCACTTTGAATAAAAGTGTCTGCTAAATGACTAAATGTAATGTAAATGTTAATAATGTGGGTCTACACAGCATTTCTGAAAAAGACTATAATATTGACCTGTCTGAGAGTGAAGGCTCCTGAGCTGTATTTGAGAGCGTGTTGGGCGGCTCTCAGATCTCTAAAGTGTGCTCGGTCAGGAAAAGGCTCCAATAGGGGTATGGAATTTCTCAGCATGATGTTCTCCGAGTTTTCAATTACCAGGAACCTTAGTAGACTGAGGACCTAAAAGCATACAATGTGTTAGAATAATAAATCAAATCACACATGTAAATAGGGCTAGGAAATATATTTACAATATATTTATTATTATTCTGTTAATGATATAAAATTAACCAACATTGTTAATAGCGCAATTGACTTTAAATCAGTACTGCAAACCAGTTTTACATTCCTGACTTAAAACCTTAACATCAAAAAAATAATAATAATAATAAAATTACAGTTTAGAAATAAAATCAGTATTTTTTTTTAGATTGACCATTTAAAAAAGTATTTTAGATTAGATTTTTACATGTACTATATCAATATACAAAAACTTTTTCTAGGACTTTTTTAATAACACATCACTGATTGTTATCATGTAAAACATAATTTTGTTTTTCATCAAGCCTTGATCAGATTACTAATCTACAATATTTATTTTTTAACATTTAATTTTTTTATTACAATGGTTAAAATTAAACATTTTTAAAAGAAGTAATTCCAGAGCAAATATATAATTATAATAATATAGAGACATCAACAAGGCTGAAAAATATCATGAAAATGTTCAATAATTTTCTTTAGCTACAATGCCCAGCCCTGTAAACACAAATTATCTCATAACTTTAAGGCAAAATAGCAATGGGAAAACACACTAGAACAGTAGTGCTCAACCTTTTAGGCTCTACGGTTTCCACTGCCCACTAACCAAAATGTGCCTGATAGTTAAACATACGAGCGGTTACTCTGCAATAAAAACATACTGCAAGTTTCAAAGCTCCCCAGTTTAAAATATGAATTATTCTATTCTAACCTTCTGAAACGCCAGGGTTTGAAATCGGGAGAATACGCCCCTTAGCGTGAATTATTGTTTTATGTAATTATAGCGGTGTGGTCTAAACAACTAAACAATCAACTTAAACGCTGTTCCTGCTAGTTGAGTTTAAACTAGTGTTGTCAAACGATTTATCGCATCCAAAATAAAAGTTTTTGTTTGCATAATATATGTGTGTGTACTGTGTATATTTATTATGCATATATAAATTCACACACATGCATTTATATATTTCAGAAAAATATGTTGTTTATACATTAAATATATTTATATATAATAGAAATTATATGAATATAAATATATGTAAACATTTTCAAAATATATATTGTATGTGTGTGAATTTATATATGCATAATAAATATACACAGCACACACACATATATTATGCAAACAAAAACTTTTATTCTGGATGCGATTAATCATTTGACAACACTAGTTTAAACCCATTTGTTCTCTATACTGTTATTATTTTATATTCAGAAATCGATCAAAGATCATTCTCTTTATAATTGCTGGAGCAGTGTGAGTCTATCAGTGATTAGATTTCTGCATTTTTGCCAAAACTCCCATTATAATCAATGAAACAGTTTACACTGCTCAGCGGATCTCTTATTTACATTGTGTTTTCACTCAGTAGACATGACTGTGTTCAGCTGCAGCACAGCGCTGCAACCTTGAATGCTACAGGTGTAGATCTAAATATAATGCAATAATCAACACTTTTCATGATTAGCTAAACTTAGCAGCTGATATAGTACATTATAAAATAACAGACCGTGACCTAAAGTTAACAGGTCATGTTCATTCACTCTTCTCTCTCACCTGCTGAGATATGGCAGACTGTTCAGTGACCTGTGCTGTGAGAGTACCAACAATAACCTGCAGGTGGCTCTCTAGAGCATCATCACAGTACTGAACGGCTGAGTGACAGACCAGCGACAACAAGTCACAACACAGGGAGAGACTCCGAGTGGACACCTCATCCTGCTGACATGACCTACAGCAGAAGATAAGACCTCACTTCTCTGTTTCTCAATGAGTTTTAATATCATGAACCACACAAAAAACATCCTGACACTAATACTAGAAGATATTTTTGTGAATTCATTGCACATACACTGGTGGCCAAAATTATTTGAACACTAGTACTTTCACCAGCTAAAAAATGGTTTTAAGTCAGTCATTTCTATATTTTGCTGTAGTGTGTCAGTAGGACATATCAGTTAACACCTAACTGTAATAATCCATTGAGATTTTTGTCTGACAACAGCCAGTGCTCCATACAGAGATCTGATCCGATCATCATCATCAGTCTGTCTGGAATGACATGAAGAAACTGAGACAGACTACATCCAAAGGAACTGTGACAACGTCTCCAAGATGCTTCTAGAAACCTACCTGCAAAGCTACAGTACTGTTAAAAGTTTTAGGCACTTGTGTAAAAATGCTGTAAAATGAGGATGCTGTCAAAAATAATGTCATAAATATAGTTTCTTTATCAATTAACTTCTATTAACTAAATTAAATCAGCATTTGGTGTGACCATCCTTTGTGTTTAAAGCAGCTTTTGCCCTCGGTGCACTTGAGCAGAGTTTCTCAGGAAGCTTTGCAGGGAGGTTTCTTGAAGCATATTGGAGACGTTGTCACAGTTCTTCTGGATGTAGTCTGTCTCAGTTTCTTCATGTCATTCCAGACAGACTGATGATGATCAGATCAGATCTCTGTGTGGAGCACTGGCTGCTGTCAGACAAAAATCTCACTGGATTATTACAATTAATGGCAAAATGAATATTTGGAAATGTGATATTTCCTGGTGTCACACTAAAGCAAAAGATAGAAATAACTGACTTTAAACCATTTCTTAGCTGGTGAAAATACTAGTGTTCTAATCACTGTATAACCCTAAAACATCCCTAATTCTGTGTGCGCACAGACCTGCTGTTGATGTGGTGAATGAGTGTATAGATGATGTCACGCAGCACAAACGCCCAGGCTCCGCCCAGTCCGTCCTTCACCTCTCTGAGCAGCAGGCTGACAAACAGGTGGTACATCATCAGTATGCGGTGCCTCTCGTAGCCGTTGGTGGTCTCAGCAGCTTTCTGACAGATTGCTATGAGAATCCTCTGAATGGACATCTAAAACACACAGAACACAGACAGATGCAGGAGTTTTATAAAGAAATAAGCAGATGCTCAGGTGAAATAGGAATGTAAGTTTGCGTGGGAGGCTCACAGGGGTCTTGGAAAGGATGGTGACCAGAGACTTGTGATTGGCACTGTGGCATTTGCTCAGGTAGTCCAGCGTGGCTTTGATCACATATGAGCTGAAGAACGGTGGGTTTGGAGCAGGATCCAACTCTCTAATTACAAAAATAAAGCATGTTTATAAAATGTCTCTTGATTCCTATAGGGTTTCCTATGTTTGAAATAGCAAGATCATTTTACAAGAGACAGTTTTCATTTTTGAGTGAAATGCCATGTCAAATGCCATGTCAGCTTCTAAGGCTATGTTCATGGTGAGAGCCAGGTTTAGTTATTCAAGATCACATACAGCCAATCTACCTCCATCAAATCAACAACTGATAGAGGTTTTTATTATTTTTCATTAATCATTTTCACTCAGAAACATGCCACAATTCAGAACAATATATACTTCCATTGCATCAAGACTTTAAAACAATGGCATTTAAACTTCAACCCAAAGTACAATCAACTGGTGAACTTAATATTAATCAGGATAGTAGGATTCATAATTTTGTCACCTGCATACCAAACTGAGTTGGCAGTACCATTACAATACATAATTTGGCATCTTTAAATGTCTTGGTATTATTTTGGTATTGACTTGGCACTAAAACATGGTCAACATCACTATTTCATGCTAAATTATTAAATGTACAGATGCTGTTCAAAAGTTTGGGATCAGTAAGATTTTTTATGTTTTTTAAAGATGTTTCTTATCTAACATAACAATTTTCTATTTAAATATACGTTAAAATATAATTTATTCCTGTGAAGCTGGAAGCTGTATTTTCAGCATCATTACTCCAGTCTTCAGTGTCACATGATCCTTCAGAAATCATTCTAATATACTGATTTATAGTTAATGTTGGAAACCGTTGTGCTGCTTCATATTGTTTTGGGACCTGTGATACTTTTTTCAGGATTCTTTGATAAATAAAAAGTTAAAAAGAACAGTGTTTATTCAAAATAGAAATTTTGTGTTACAATATTCAAAACAACTATTTAAAAGTTTAGGGTCAGTAAATGTTTTCTTTCTTTTTTTAAAAAGAAATTAATACTTTTATTCAGGAGGGATGTGTTAAATGGATAAAAAGTGATAGTGAAGACTTATATTGGTAGAAAAGATTTCTATTTTGAATAAATGCTTTTCTTTATAACTTTTTATTCATCAAAGAATCAAAGAAAAAAGTATCACATGTTCCAAAAAAATATTAAGCAGCACAACAGTTTCAAAACTGCTAATAAATCAGCATATTAGAATGATTTCTGAAGGATCATGTGACACTGAAGACTGGAGAAATTATGCTGAAAATTCAGAGCTGCGTCACAGAAATAAATTATATTTTAAAGTATATTAAAATAGGAAACCAATATTAGAAATTGCAATAATATTTCACAATATATATATTTTTTTTTTATCAAATAAATACAGCCTTGATGAGCATAAGAGACTCCATTAAAAAAACATTAAAAATCTTACTGATCCCAAACTTTTGAACGGCAGAGTACCTGTAATTGTACTAGTCCTGTGCAGTCAATATAAAGTATTTACAAGTTATTGATCACCCTATAGGCACCACTGAAGTAAATGTGGAGAGTCAGAATGAGTTACAGAAATGAGTTACAGAGAGGAGACAGTTTTTTAAAGCTACAGAGTGTTTTCATAGTGCCTCAATTATTTTATCTCTTTTATCTCAAACAGAAAATGGAAGTAGATTCCTCATGATATAATCCCTTTAATGATCTGTATATGGCATGAAATTATACCCAGTAAATTTCTGTAGGTCTCCTTCTGCTGTCTCATGCAGTGTCATTAACAGCTCCACCACAATGTCAGCCAGGTTGTTGCAAATCAAACTGTCAATTTGCTGAATGACAAAAAGAAGTTGTAGAACACATTTATCTGTGTATATAAATAATTATTGAGCTGTGTAACAAATTTATCTACAAAAGATATAAGCCAGTCTAAGTGTAGATCAGCATTGTACTAAAAATCAGTTATCTGCATCCTCACCTGTTTTCCCAGGCAGTTGCTGTTTTTCAGTATATCATACACCCTGTGAGCTTTCTCTCTCTGCTGGGCCACATGGGTGTCTTGCCCAGCGAGGGCAAAGTGGGGCAGGATGTTGACCATGAGCTTGGGAAAGCAATTAGCCAGCAGCTGCTTCCAGTCCTGATCCAAATGATCGCCAATGGATTTCACCTCCTCAAAATCATTCAGGAAGACCAGGTGTGGGATCAGCACATGGTAGGATGCCCTGAAATTTGAATACATAACTATAGTATAATTACAGAAGAACCCAGATGTACAAGTTTGTAATATACATTTGAAAAGTGATAACACATTGTTTAACTGACATTAAATAAATGGTCCTAAAATAGGCTTCTTACAAGATTTCCATGAGATTTGCCCTAGTGACCAGTTCAGAAGTGTAAACACAAACATTATAGTAGCATATACCTGTAAAACTCTTCCAGACTGCAGTAGTCCAGCAATGTGTAGGGGAAGGACTGTAGTGTGTAACTTGCATCGGACTGTTTTTGGTTCAGCCACTCGGCCACTAGATAATACAGGTGTGAATTAATTAAACTCTTAGAGTCCCTGTACCCAAGTGACTGGGAAACACCTCTCAGCACCTGCAGGGGCCACCACAGAAAAAGTTCTTAATTTCTCTTTTAACGGAGTATAGTCAGGAACATCTGAACATCATTACATATCTTGACCTTTTTGATTAGCTGCTCATCAATGCTGTTCTCTTTGTAGGACTGAACGAGTGCAAACAGGGCTTGCTTCTCACACACAGGACTGCAGGACATCACCACTGAGACACTTTTGAGCAAGACTGCCCGTCGATTAAAGGTCTCGTCAGGTGAGTCTTCTGAAGGAAAGTTTTTCTGTAGAACAACAAAATGACAGTCAGAAGGGATATCAAACAAAGTCAATAACAAAACAAAAAAAAAACTAACGTTAAATTACTTTCACCTAATTCTAAGAATATATTTTAATATCAATATTTGATTCACCTTCTTTACGCCATCAAAATTTGTCAATGATGTAATGGTCAAGGGTAATTAAAACAAACTAAATTCATAGCAAAGCAAATCAATTGACACCATATTTAATTTTGATTACATTTTTTATTTCTGATGAACATAAAATGGTTATAAATGGGTGTGACTAGTTATAAATAAGTTTATATTGAATTTGTTAAACTGGAGTGTTATTCATCTTGGAGTACTCACAGCATAAAACAAAATGCTGATAATTACCAAAAATAATCTTTAATTATGATATATAATAATTATAAAAACTCTTTATTAGGGTTTACATGCAAATCAATATCCTGCTGATGCAAGAAAACCACTGGATTTTTAAAAGATTTTTTAAAACAAATTTTTCTCAGCTCTTGACAACAAAATTCTCACAGAAGTCAGATACAGTATGTGCGCACAATAATCTTGCACAATGTTGACAAAGAATGCAAATTGAAATCAGAGTAACTAAAAACTGGGGTAATGCTAGCATATTAAGCATAATGAGTGTAATACGATAGTTCGTCCAAAAATGAAAAGAAGATATTTTAAAGATTGTTGGTAACCAAACAGTTGCTGGTAGCCACTGACTTCCAATAGTATATTTTTTTCACTCACATTCTTCAAAATATCTTCTCTTGTGTTCAAAATAAAAAAATCCTACAGGTTTGGAACTTGAGGGTGAGCAGATGATGACAGGATTTTAGTTGAACTATCATGACTGCATGTCAGGCAGCACACTCTTTGCTTACTCTGAAGACATTCAAATGAAGGTAAAGGAGTTTTACCTGCCCCCTCATTCCTTCCTGAGCCTTGAGGTAAATATTCTCAAAGGCCATCTGCTGGTTCTTAAGAGGAAGCATCATCTTCCCACTGCCATCCAGTCCTTTTTTAAGGAACAAGCTAGAATTTAAAAGTTCATGTGAATAATGGAAGACCAGTTTCAAGTGAATTAGGTTAAATTAGCTTATTATTACAGAAAAGTGAATTCAGTAGAACGCAGGTATGCTCAGCTAACCTCTCCACGGACAGTGCTGCCAACATACACACATGGTGATGGGCATCTGCTAAATGAGAGGAGAGAACCACTGACACCGGTAGCTCCTCCTCCCGCAGTGATAGCTCCGCCCACTTACAGCATGGGTCCGCCTTATAAAAAATGAATAATGACGTAACTGACTGTTATTTAAAATAGTACTATTACAATAGCAAATTAATAATGTACAGTACTAATTATTTTCTACTATTGTACTAAAATAAACATTATACTGTACTTACCTCCAGCAAAGCCAGTAAACATTGCCTTAGTGCCACCCTCACAGCTGAAGTACATTTGCCAGATTTAGCCAAGATGCTGTACAGAGAAAGTGAATATAAAGAATCTCTTTTCGTCGTGCCTAACAACGCCCATTAGCTGTTATAAATTCACTGTAAACCACAGCTTCTTGGGGCTTATTGCTTTAATATACCACAGTACTACCACAGTACATCATATCCTCTGTAGCTCACCAGAATCCTGATATGACTTTGAGCAGAGCTCCTTTGATATGTGCCATCTCATCTTCCTGCTCGCTCACAGAAGGAGTGTGGCCCAGACAGCGGATGGATGGCAGAAGAGAGCACAGGATGGCAGCACACACCTCCTGGTCTTGCCGATATAGAGAACAAACATCTCTGTATGGAAAACCAAAAGACATCACAAAAAATTTATTGGAACAGTTACTTACAATTTGACATCCAAGATGTGGAGAAGTCTGTCATTGGAACAGATTTGGAGAAATTTAGCATTTCACATCACTTGCTCACAAATGGATCCTCTTGCAGTGAATGGGTGCCGTCAGAATGAGAGTCCAAACAGTTGGGGAAAAAAAACACTTCAATAATCCACACAACTATAATCCATTAATTTAATGTCTTGTGAAATAAAAAGCTGTGTGTTTATAATAAACAAATCCATCGAGAGTATTTTAACTTTATACCATTGCTACTGGCTAAAATAGCCCTCTAAAATAAGTCCTCTATCAACAATATTGCTTTCTCCAGAGAAAAAGTTGTTTTGTCTGAATCAGAAGAGAAATATGCACAGATCAAGCAATGAAAAACAGTCCAAAAAGTTATAAACAAATGTGTTGGTGAATTTTGATGTGAGAGGACAACAGAATGGAATTTTTCCACGGGAGGACGCAGTTTTATGGATTATAAACTATTAATTTGGCCAGAAGTGACTAAATAAAACACCTTATTGATAGATTTTTCTTACAAACGTTTCACTTCACAAAATGTTTATTGATGGTTTGGAGTGGTGTGGATTATTGTGATGTTTTTATCGGCTGTTTGAACTCTCATTCTGACGGCACCCATTCACTGCTAATGGTAAGCAAGTGATGTAATGCCAATTTTCAGCATAAACTTTTCACTGCACTACACATGTGATACTGAACTTAAGAAAACAAGGGAAAGTGAGGTATCCTTACGCCAGAGGCCTTAGAAGAGCATCAAATTCTTCAGGATCCAGAGATGTGATTTCTGCTGGGAGTTTCTTCAGCAATGAAAGATACTACAAAAGTAAAGGATGATAAAGACTTTAGATGCATTAGATACACCCAAGATGTGCTAGTATAAGATGTGGACCATATACCAGGACAACAGTTAAGAGTCTGATTTATGTTCATAACTGGAGCCAATGTTTCAATATTTTGAGAATCAGTACATTAAACAGCATAATCACCATGTGGAGGTGAAGCATCTGAGAGAAGTCTATGAGGTCCAACAGTTTGAGCAATTTGCGTTGGGTGTCCAGAGGTTTGAAGGAGAATCCACCGTTGAGTTCTGAAGATGCACATAGTGACAGGAAACCAAGCACAGACAGGAAGGCCAAGTCTTGTCTGGATAAATGTTCCTCAGATAATGCACTCTTGGTCCCTATGATCAAAAATGAAGAAAAAAAACTCAATTATGTGATCTCAACTGCTGAAGAACATTAAATCACACAACATGAATCCCTGCTTATATCTTCGAGCTTTCCAATCTCTCTGAGCACCTGTTGTGTACTTTGAATCAGCAGCTTCTTCATTAGACTGGTGAGGTCTGAAAGTGCTGTGGTGTGTCCCATCTCCATCTTCAAACAGATCAATCTCCTCCTGATTGTCCATTTGGGTTCTGCTCATATCCATATCTTTATCCACTGGGTCGCTCTCCATGACTGTGTTGTCCTTTTTACTCGAGTTGCTTAACTGCAAACGTAAAAGGCGTGCTTTAGAGGAGTGTCATTCAGCAAGATAAATCACAGTTTGGTTCTAAAATCTCAGCATCATTTCTAACTGAAAGAAACAGGCATGTGATCAGCTAGAGACAAAAAAGAAGGAAAATCTGACCACGCCCCAAGTCACGCCCACAAGCCACGCCCCCAGCACTTATTAAAAATATATATTTTAGCACACTAAAAGATATATCTTATACTGTAAAAATACATACTATTGTCCTGTAAAAAAACAAAAAGCAGCACTTAATAATCATGATAACACTATAATATATTATAATAAAGTACTATAATATATTATAGTAAAGTATATAGTATATAGAATTGTTATTATTATTAAAGTACCTGCCAAAAGTTTGGAAACATTACAATTAATGATTTTGAAATAAATATCTTCTGCTTATCAAGGCTGAATTTATTTGATTAAAGTAAAAAAACAAACAAACAAAAAACAGCAATATTGTGAAATATATTAATATATTATAAAATGTAATGTTATTCCTGTGATGCAAAGCATAATTTTCTTCATCATTACTCCAGTTTTCAGTGTCGCATGATCTTTTAGAAATCATAATTTATTTGACTCAAGAAACATTTCTGATTATTATCAATGTTGAAAACAATTTTGCTGCTTCATATTTTGTGTGGAAATGGTGATACTTTATTTTTCATGTTGCGTTCCTAAATGCAAAATAAAGCGTCTCGAACCAATCACAGCGCAGCACTAACAGTGAATGGAAACTAAAAACAGTACTGTAACAGCAGACATGTTCGTGTCAGACTACAGCCTGTTATATAATTACATCACAACCGTTGGGAGTTTTATGACAGCACTAGCAATCTCAAATTCTCACGCCATTCATAAAAAATCACCAGGTCGAGTAACACGTTTCAGCGCTGATTCTGGCGCTTTGAATCATTTGAGCGCTTTTAACTGTCCTGCAGGTGGCGCCGCGAGCTCGTGCAGCGCTCTCAGAACCATACCATCCATTATGTTTGAGAAGACAATCTTTTTGCAGTTTATTTAGGTAATAGCTCAAGGCCAATTGTGCAATTTCAATCATCATGCAGCATCCAACCAACCCCAACCCCCCCCCCTCTCAAAAAATAATAAAAAAAAACTCGGATCTACATGAATCACATGGGTCGTCCCTCAGAGGTCGGAAAATACGGAAATCCGTAAAAATCACATCCCTGAAGAAACTATGCTTAAATGCATTCGTATAATTAAAGGTGTTAAAGTGTATAATTTCAGCGGCACCAGAGGAACTAAATCATAAAAATTATATTTTCAAACACACTCAGAAAACATTGAAGAGAAATTGGACAGAGATGAGGTGCAAGTAAGTCTCACCAGTTGTTTAGATATGTCACACAGGTCATTTAGCAACCTCACAGGCAAAGTCTTCATGAATAAATTGCGAGAAGAGGTGGAAATTTTGTCCTCCTAAAAAAAAAAAACAATTAAGCGGAATTATCCTGGAGTAACTAGACAAGGAGCTTTAAAAATAAACCATTCTGAACAATCTATCAACCTGTCTGCAAACACATTAAAAAGAACGGACTTTAAAGTCAGAAATCACCTTGACACACAAGAAGTTTTATTGCACACATATGTATATATCAGCAGAAGAAAGAAAGTCAGACAGTTTTGGAACAACATGAAGGTCGACAGAATTTTTTTTCTGGGTGGACTATCCCTTTAAGAAACATTGAACTTTTAAAGCATAAACTGAAAAAATATATATATTTATTTGGATAAAATAATGCAGAATGGTATTATTACAGTATTTACAGAACTGAAAATTATAAATGAGAAAATCTGTCTATGCTAATTAATTAGCATAGATAGATATCAACTATTGTTAGAAATGACAGTCATATCTTGTATATGGTTATTGTCCCTTACCTTTTCTCTTCTGCTAATACTATCAGAGCACAACAGCATCACTGACTGAATTGTTTTGATGGTATCATTCTCACTTAGTTTGCTCTTGGCCGTTGATATGAAGTGACTAAATTCAAGAACCAATGCCTACAAAAGAAGGACAAATCAATTAATTACCAGGGTCCAGATTAATTCAAATAATTAGGAAACGATATACAATGATCACAGATTTCTGTAATTATTTGTGATTATCCACACCTAACATTTGTAATCATTCAATATATTTTTATTGAATCTCCAAATTAATATGCAAAACAACATGAAGACAGGATTTCAAATAGTGAATCATTTTAAATGCTTGTTTAAATGCTTGTTTATTTTTTTTAGTATTACAATGAATAAAGGCCCGTTTCAATGATACAAACAATGGTACTGATTTGTTTATTAAACGGATTTTTTCGCATTTCTGAAGATAAAATCAGTAATTATAGCAAATCAGCATTTACAGTATAAATGAAAGCCAGGTCTGATTTTTTATTCTCAATTAGAGAACAATGAAACTACTATAACATCTTTTCATTTAAAGCTGCAGTCCGTAAATTTTGCCTCTTTGTCGCCATCTCTGTTTGAAACCTGCAACTGCAGTATTATCTTTCTTGCGTGGGATGTGCTCCGGCACGGCTCCAGCGCGGATGAATCTAATGTTTTGAGGAGTATGTGTGTCAGTCTGTCAGTCACCGCACCAGTGTGGATACTGTACTAGGAATCACAGATTCTCGCCTACGCCTTGGAATATATGACCCAAATAAAAAATGTCACCGGATATTGTCATCTGAACAAGTAAGTAACAAGTCTGCCACGTTTGTTCTGACCAACTGAGGAAAAAAAGCATTACAATAAATCACGCTACCAATGGTGATTACATCTAACGATCGATTAGCTCATATCACATCAAACCGTGCAAATTATTATTATTGTTCTAAAATTGTTAATGTTAACAACATTAGCATTGCGTGACTACGTGTATGTAGTGTGTATTAGTGTGTAGATTTCAATTTCTGTACAGTCTAATCTCTAATTGTCATACCATTCGAATTTCATATTAAGAAATTATTTTAACCCAAAAAGCAAACTATGCTCCCTTCGAACTGGTTTTCTTTAAAATACAAATCTTGTGTAATCCCAGGCTATCTGTAATCAGATGCATATTTAAAACTGGAATATAATTTAATTTCATTCACATGTGTTTCATAAACACATAACCCTTTCTGGATCACAGTCCGCCATCAAAATGATAAGTTTAATTATTCCAGCTGCTGTGAGAAAAGACTAACAATCCGACACCTGCAGGATTTGCACATGCATAGCCTAGTAGCTGGGACAACTTCTTTATGTTTACAGACGTGACGTAATGACTCGAAGTGCCATGCTCGAATTTCCCACGAAAACCTACCCGTACCACTCAAATTAGAAAACATTATTATAAGCTAACCGTTGTGAATCGGGCTAAAGTAAGGTGATAGTTTTGAACACTGGCTGGTTATGTACTTTCTCAAATATTGATTTCGGATCATTTTTAACCAAAAAAGTTACGGACTGCAGCTTTAAGTGAACTTAAAACAATATTGATGAAAATTGACGAATGTCATTAAAGGAAAATCCCACCTTGGCCTTTAGGAAGAGGGGAGAGTGACAGGCCTGCTCTTCTGTGAGGAGCCCGATACACACATAAGCAGCCAGAACTCCAGTGAGCAGCGAAACACAGCGCAACACACACACGTGGGGAGTGTTTGAACTCTGTAAAGTGAGGTAAGGCAGAGTCTTGCATGAGATACACAACACTGACAGAAAATGTAGTTCATTTATATGAAGACACTACAGACACTGTACTGCTTTTGACATTCACATTCTATAGTACAGCCAGCTATACTTACATCAGGAGAGTAGCAGTTAAACAGCTGCTCAGCAACAGACAGGAGACTGTGCTCCAATTTGCTTCTGAGAGCTTGAATAACAGTGAACTGTGGTTTCTCTGAGTGAACAATGTCTTTGTCAATTGTAGCACCAGTATTGGAGTGTGTGTCATCAAAACTGAACTGAAGGAAGAGACTCGCAATCGCCCCCAAATTGTCTTTCCCCTCAGTGAAGGAAGAACTCTGTGGACAGAAACTGTATAGGACACAGAGACATAATATTAGACTAAGCTATTAATATTGTTAGACATTAGAAACAATTCTCAACCACTTTCAAGCATCTAAATTCTCACATTGGAATAACAATGAGATACGGAATACCACATTCACAATGAAATAGCTGAATACTGCATTTACATTTCTGCATTTAACATTTTTATTCAACTTGACTTGCTGCACTATTAGTAAACAGGGCAATGACATGACATTGAATATACATACATATTTTTTAACAAAATATTAATAATAAAAATGACAAACATTCATGACATTGCTTCAGATGTATTGCCTGGAAATCAAATCAGACATTGCTAGTCCCACACAGTTGACATTATTATTATTAATATTTGTATTTATTTTTTGTTGTTGAAGTAACATGAATCATACAAAAAATTCAACAATAAACATTTAGCGGTAACCCACAAAAAATAAAACAAACAAAACAAAACAAAATAATACAAAACAAAACAAAACAAAATAAAACAAATCAAAATATAAACTGATCTGCATATTATTAACAGTATACAACACTGCTAACTACTTTTGTTACTGCACCACACTCACCTCTCTGGCTTCAGGCTGCCCATCAGAAACGTCAGTCCTGCTCTGCTGTCTTTCAGTGTCAAAGAGACCAGAATTCTAGGAATGAGGTTCAGTGGAAAATCCCTGCAAATAAAAAAAGAAATGTTGGCATGTTTACATTAGAAGCAACATCAGTTAACATTCAATGGAGAAATGTGACCTTTTTGAAATTGAGTAAAGTGACTAATCACTAAACCTAAATTCTTTGCAATTCTGAAGAAAACCCAAGCGGTTCTTGTGCATAAAAAAAAACTTGCCACTATGCTACGCTAATTAGTAATATAGTGATGCTGGACCTGGTGATAATGAGGTGAGGTCTGCTGTTCTCCTCCGTCTCCTCATTCTGTTCGTTCATGACCAGCCAGCTGATGATTGAGTCTGTCAGAGTGGGCGGCTCTCCACTCGGCTCCATCAGCACTCCACTGGTGATGTCTTGATTGTGAACACTTTTAGGGATGGAGCACTTCAACAAGGCCTGGGCCAAGCAGAGGGCACCAAAGCTAGGAGAAACAATAAAAAGTGAGCACTACTGAGAGTTTATAGGCATTAAAGAAATATTACTAGTTAAATACAAACAGAATTTAATCATTTAAATGATTGGAAAAACAAACTACAACTGGTTGATAGTATTTACAAAGGAATGCATCTACAATGGAAATCTATGGGGAAAGAATAGCAGAAGGTTTAAAAGGAAGTGATCTATTAAATACTGTTTTTGACATTTCTGCAGATTTCTAGCTGGCAAACATAAAAAAATGTGGTTTCATCAAAACCGTTAAATTAATTTGTGATTATTTCAGTGAAAACATGTATATTATAAATAAATAAATGGAATAGAATAAAACAAAATGTATTTTCTATTATTATTTAATTATTTATTTATTGCAAAGAAAACTCAATCTAATTATGCACATATTTATAAATATAAAAATGATATTGCTAAAAATGTCACTGATAGTCACAGTAATACGTATATATCATTCAGTAAATTGCTTTTATAAACTGAAAGATGAGTGCAAATTATTTTCTGCATGAGAGATTAAGTTGGATACTCAAACTAAGATGCACTGTGCACTGTGAAACTCACAGAGAGGGTTTGCAAACAGCACCAGAGAAGACTTTCCAGAACTCTCTATCAACAGTCACCAGAGATTCTTGCACCATGATACGCAACAGCTCCAGACACAAGCTCTCGGTCTGGACTGAGCTGACTCCACGCAGAGCCAGAGCCCAAACTCTGCCCCACAGACGGCCCGCCTCAGCTGCATGAGCAGAGCAGTTTGCTGAGCTCTTGGCATGGCAGAGCGCCACCTCCCTCAGACAGCGCAGGACGTACGGTCCCCTCTCGCCCCGACGCTGCTGTTCACCCTGAAGCTGGCAGAGCAGCCCCAGCAGAGGCACAAGATCATCAGCAGACAGGATAGATGGGTATTTGTATATCAGAACAGCTGTGACCTGTAACCTGTCAATTGACATAAAGAGTTACAACACTACTTATTACTTCAATATTAGACACTTTGCACTAAAGGCGCATTTCATGTCATCCGGCAGACTTTTGTTGACAAATAAGCAAGAATATTTAATTGCAGATAACACAGAGAAAGAGTATACATTGCTGATACTAGTGACATTGTAACGTTACCCTTTAACTGAATATTAATTAATAACTACTTAAAATAAACAGTTTATGTCAAAAACAACTAGATGCAGTCAAAATGTCAAAACCTGAGGCAGGACAGGCCAACATCTGTATTTTAGGATTGTGAAGAGTCCCAATAACAAATTGTAATACTGCCAATATGACCTCCCTTTGATCAATGCTTAAAGGATTTATGGATTTTTTTAATTGAGAATTATTTATGCTTTAATGTTTAAATAAAACCCTACCAGGGAATAATGTCAAAGTTGCTGTGGTGGGGCTGCAGTTTGGAACGAATCACCTCCCAATTTATCAGTGATGGCTCAATTCGTCTGCGTTTGCAGCTCTGCGGACTGTCCCGCTGAGTATCCCGACAGAAAGACGTTGTCACTTCTGAAGCAGGAGTGCTTTGATTGAACAACTAGAGAAACACAGCACATTCATGAATACCGTAAGCATCTAACGAGTGAAATAGCAAAAGGACTACATTAATGCAACAGACAATGGGCTTTCTCATTAAATAAAAGCATTGTTATTGTGATGATGGTAATACTATGGACCCTTAACAAATGCAAATACCATAGTATTATTATTGTTCTCCAAAGTACCGAATTTCTATTAATTACAAGCAAAACAGGTTAATGAGCAGCAACAAATTATTGAGCAAAACAACCACATTAATCACCTGGTGGCAGACATCAGCTGTCAGTTCAATGAGATTTTCTTTCACAGCTATGGGACGAGAGCCGGTGGCATATTTCCCTCTGCTGCCGATCTGACTGATCTCACTGACAAGAGCATCATAGAGGGTGCAGAGCTGACCCTGCCATCTGACCCAGTCTTCTGCATAAGCACCTGTGCCAGCAAAGGGTTTTGCTAAGTGTTTTTTGTTGAGTATCATATTTGATACATTAGGCTTTTATGGCTCATATGGTACAGTATGATATACTGGAGCTCACACTCAATGAAGAAAAATAAACACTTCAATACTTAAAAATATGCAATCTGACCGATCATAATGCATAATCTGCCATTTTGTCCACCAAACAAACCAGACAGAGAAGTAGATTAACGTCGGTGGCCTTGAACTTGAAAAATGGTGTGTATTGACGTCTTTCAGCACTTGAAACAAGATACCTTCTGATGTTCATTCATGTTTATTTCATGCTATAACTAGTAATATGAACTGAGGCGCTACAGCGATCTGTCACAACACATTAATTGTTTGAATTTCTTAAAAAATGTCAACATTTCAAAGTTGAGAATTAAGTAACTTGTCGGACATAGCAACAGTAACTAAGGGGGGAAGGTCTTTGCGAAGGGTCAATTTGGTGCATTTGCTGATATTTATATGGCTAAAAAGAAAAAAAAATTCTGACAGATGGAAATATAAATCAATGAGATCTTTGTAACAGTATAGAATATTTACATCAAATGCATATAAATATAAGCTGTAACTCGATATCTCCCAATAATATGTCTTAGTATGCTTTTCTATATGTTTTATGATCATACCTCTGTAGATTTTATTTTAATTAAAGACAAATTGATTCCGGTCCATTCAATTATTGAAAATAACGCACACCCGAGGAGGTGATACGGCATTACAACAACATGGATGGAAACATGGATGACAAATCTCTTGATTGTGTGATATTCCTTAAATGGAAGCCTGTAGAACCGCTTGTGAGAAAGTTATGAAATATGGCAAACTGATAGAGGACAGTCTCAAAAGTCTGAACTTTACTCACACCAACTGTCCAAATTTGCTCTAATGTTTATGGTAAAACCTTTGGAACTGTAAGAACAAACTAAATTCTTTTTTTTCTCAATATCATTATTTGTACTACTACTCTGAGATGTACATTTTCCTAGATAATAGTTAGGGGTGGGCGATATGACCAAAATCTTATATCACGATATGACTAATTCTATATCACGATAACGATATATATCACGGTATAGTTATTTTTTTTCTTTAATTTTTTTTTATGATATTAAATCTTTTGATACCATAGAATTTTCATAATCCTTGTCACCAATGTCAATATCAAACTAATAGAAATATAATACAATGTAAAAAATACAATATAAAACAAAAGTTATGTTTGATGTGTACGAACATGCCCTTTTGTGTGTGTGTGTGTGTGTGTGTGTGTATTGTATTGTGTAATGTATATTGATGTGAATTAATGTTAGACAGTAAATGCTATTGGATGAGAAACAATATTTGGAAGAAATCCCAACAATAAAGTGAAATTAAATTGAATTGAATACAAGCCTAAAAAGAGACAAAAACAAAAAAAAATTCAAGCTCACTGAAGACAAACAGTCAGTGATGAAATAAGGATAAGAAACTAATTGCAAGCAATAGGACAAAAACCTACATAAATAAGAAACGCTACATACATTGTGTAAATTAATTAGTCTTCACTGTGTTAATTAGATAGATATAATTAACATGTGTATTGTGTATAGATTCTATAGGATATATATAAATATATCATTTTTTTTTTTTTATTCTTATTAAAGTTACAAAAGTGATATAGTCAAGAGCAGTGAGAGATTTTCTCTCACTGTTGTTTGATTAATGGCAGACAGGACGAATATTGGACAGCTTCCCCTTTAAGACCGAAGTCCGGATCCAATATACTGTTACATGTGCGTTGTTTTCAGCTGTTTTCTCTCTTAAGACCTAAATCACTGTGTTTATGAGGATACTTGCAAAGACGGGGATTGTTACGCATATAAGTGTGTTTATGTAATTGTTCAAAGCCAATAAAGCGGCAAAAAAAATGCGCGCTCCTCTCACACAGAAACAGAGACGGCGCACGCATATAGCTCTGTTGTTTGTGTTTCAACGGCTTAAAATCGCTTGTTTTAAAACTGCAGTGCTTAAAAACACGTGTCCATGCTACAGATGTAGTCCCTCGTTTAGAACGAGCTCCTCGTTTTGTCCTGGCTGATCGTGCTCCTACTCAGAGCCACCTGCTTCTGTCTCCCCTTCACGCCCCGTGGTGGCGTGTAAAGATCGCAGTCATCCAAATGATGAAAAAGTATTACAGTAAACAATGTATTTTGCGACACCACGAAATAAACGATAGAGCAAAATATGAAACGATAGACTTTTTATTTCGTCCATCCGATATATATCGTCATATCGCACAGCCCTAATAATAGTAATATATTTCTTCAAAATATAGTTGTATATTTCTTTAAAATCAATTCCTCAAATTTAATTTTGAGCCGAGCTGAGCCCCCTCCTCTTCACTCTGCTGACCCACGACTGCACACCGTCACACAACTCTAACCTTTTCATTAAAGGGGTGGTTGATTGCGATTTCACTTTTTTAACATTAGTTAGTGTGTAATGTTGCTGTTTGAGCATAAATAATATCTGCAGAGTTGCGGCGCTGAAAGTTCAATGCAAACGGAGATATCGTCTTTTAAAATTCTGGCAGATTAATGCCTACAAAAACGACAGGTAAGGGACTACAACGAGTTACTTCCCGGGTCTGATCCGTCACGAACCCAGATAAACCCCGCCCCCGGGAACACGCAGCAAAGGGGGCGAGGCGCTGCTTTAGAGAAGAGGAAGAGAAAACTAGGGATGTACCTAAAAAGCTATTCATATGAATCGCGATTCTGTCTTCTAACGATTCTAATGGATTCTCTAGTTTCAAAATCATTAAAGCAACGGTTCTTAATACTGTTACTCTGTCGCCCTGCTCTGCATCTCTCTCTCTCTCTCTCTCTCATTCAGATCGTCAGATAAGCTCCAACAAACTGTTCCAATTATACACTTATTTTCACACAGCAATGAGAAGCATTATAAATGGACACACGTGCGGTTGCTGTGCTGTATTAAATCTTTAATCAGGATAAAACCGTATATTAAAAGCTAACAGAAGCAGTAGCACTTACAAATAGCAGCGTATTTAAAAGAATGAGACAACAACAACCAAACATACCATTAAGAGCCGTGCTTGCACAGGTTCTGCACGATCCTCTTCACTAATATCCTCTGGGTCTCAATCGGGCTCAAATTGATAAGCATTATAGACAACGCCACTGTTTACAATTCAACCGGAGCACATGCCACTGAGGAGAGGGGCGGGACGTTCAGACGTGCAGTAGAGGCGGTTTAGCCAATCACAACACACTGAGCCAGCTAACCAATCTCAGCCCATCGCGTATTTCTGAAGGAGGAGCTTCATAAAACCAGGAAATAAATCGAGGCGTTTGTCAGAGAAGGGACAGAGAGGTGTGGAATAAAGGTAAATTATGTGAAAAATAATGCGTTTTAAAAAAAAAACAAGCATGAACACATGCTAGACTGCACCCCATAAACACAATCAAGCCTAGAAAAAAACCAGTCAACCACCCCTTTAAGTTTGCGGATGACACGACTGTGGTGGGTCTCATCAGCAACAGAGATGAGACAAACTAAAGGAGCGAGGTGAGCCGCCTGGCCGGGTGGTGCAGTGACAACAATCTCTCTCTGAATGTGGAGAAGACGAAGGAGATTGTTGTTGACTTCAGGAGAGTGCACACTCAGCATGCTCCTCTGACCATCAACGGTGCGACTGTGGAGAGAGTGAGCAGCACCAAGTTCCTGGGTGTGCACATCACAGAGGACCTCTCCTGGACCAACAACACTGCGGCACTGGCCAAGAAAGCACAGCAGCGTCTCTACTTCCTCCACAAACTGAGAAGAGCCAGAGCCCCGGCCTCCATCATGTGCACCTTCTACAGAGGCACCATCGAGAACATCCTGACTAGCTGCATCACTGTGTGGTATGGCGCCTGCAACGCGTCCTGCCGCAAGTCCCTTCAACGGATAGTGAGAGCAGCTGAGAAGATCGTTGGTGTCTCTCTCCCCTCCCTCCAGGACATTTACAGCACCCGTCTCACTCGCAAAGCCCTCAGCATTGCAGGTGATCCCACCCACCCAACACACAGCTTCTTCAGTCTGCTGCCATCAGGGAGGAGACTGCGGAGTCTCCAGGCGAGAACCAGCAGACTGAAGGACAGCTTCATTCACCAGGCTGTCAGGAAGCTCAACTCTCCCCCCCGCCACTTCCTCTCTTTTACCCCACGCACCACTGAACTCTGACACTACGACCCCCCCCCCAGCTCCCCACATCCCCAGGACCTTTCCACCACCCCCCCACACACACACACTTACAAACTGCGACCCGCACCAGTCACTTTGTGCAGCATTGGACTGATCACTACTTCATCCAGCATTGACTGCAAACTACCTCTTTCTGACAGTCTGATTAAAGACTGTTCTCTGAGCTCTTATCATTTTAACAGACTGATAAGCTCCTTTGCACTACACATTATATTTGCAGTTTTGTTTTTAACTGGTTTGCACTATCTGCCATGTGCCTATGCCACTTTATCTCTTTTTTTTCTACAATGTCCTCATTTGTATATCTGTATAGTTTGTATGTACATATGTTTAAACTGTATTTGAACGTCTACTGTCAGTGTTTAATGTTAACTGTATGCACCAAGGGTCTGAGAGTAACGCAATTTCAATTCTCTGTATGTATGTGCTGTACATAAAGCAGACTTTGACTTTGACTTGACTTGACTTGACTTAATTCATACTAGAAGTTTGCATAGCCACTAATATTTTAGTGAATACGCAGTCAATACTCCATGCATAGCGTTTTCAGTGATTCCATCAGTTTTTTTCAACATTGCAGAAATCATAAGGCCCTACAAGTTACATTCAAGAGCAAAAATATTAAAATGTAGTCAGAATATTTTTATGATTATTGTATTTCTTACCCGTCTCAAGTGTCTTTGCCCCTTTGGGGTGATGAACACAAAGCTGGAGGTGGAAAAACTTCACTAGCTCCTCTTTCAGCACCAAGCTGGGTCTCATCTCAGTATAAACACGCAGCATAGACGACAGAACCTCCTCACCCAGACCACACACCCTCTTTCTGCTGGACAGAAGCACTGAGCGCAGAAAAACGTTCACAGCAGATACCAGGTTCTCCAGAATCATTAGCTGTCCATCCGGCCTGAGGAAGAACATCAAAACACAAGTAGGGCTGTCAATGTTAACTTGTATGATTCATTCTTAACCTTAACGCGTTAAAATCATTTAATGCAAATAAATTACTGAAGCATGTGAAATTGCTTCATTAACGTAATTTACATCACACAGTTAGATAATCTTGGAAGTCAGGAGTTTACCACACTGAGCATGGCCAGGCTGATTACATCAGAGATGGCAGACAGAACAGAGACTCACATTGTATTTTCAAGTGAATTATTCATTTCGCACTGTGTGAAATACAGACTGAACGGAACGTCAGAACATCCCACCACTATATGATGCAGCCAGATGATATGCAAACTATCAAAACTTCTCAGCTGTATAAAGCATTTGGAACTTGACTTGTCTAAAATGTAAACAAGCTCTTTGCTGTTGCACTGTACACATACTATACACTGTACATTTATGAATTATGTGGGCTCCTTATATCAGTTGCTTATTTGGTGTCCTTTTGTAGTCTCCAAGTGTCCTTTTTTGGAAAGACATCTAATATTACCTTGAAAAAAGCTTGCAGAAAATACAGTTTGTGAGAATCACCCTTCGATATGATGGTTTACTTTGCTGAATATAGCAAATGATAACAAAATGAATGTGTTAAAACATGATAAATGGTGTGTGTTTAATTTCATGATAAGTGTGCAAGTAATCATGATTAATCACACAAAAGGTTTGCGTTATTCACAAAAAAATTGTGTATTGACAGCCCTAAACACAAGTTAAACATACGATTCGTCATAAGATTAAAAAAAAACATATGTGACATGTATTAAATGATACCTTTTCAGAGCCTTCAGGAAGAAGTTAAAGAGAGCGTGAGATAATCCCTCTGTTTGGACACAACAGCCCCAAACGACCGTGTAGATGATGCGACTCACTTGGACTCCATTGGTCCCTGACTTGGATCCCTTATTGAACAACCCACAGTACAAATCCAACAGACCTGTGCAACAAACAAAACAACAACAGAAAGAGAAAGAGAAAAAGATTCACATAAAAACTGACGGTAAACAAAGTGATCTCGTGTCAACATGAACTGGGTTATTTTAGGAAAATAATTAGCTGATTGCATAATATCATGCTTATTACATGACCACTTACCAAATAAATAAATACATGGATATTAAATAAGTCGATATAATAATAATGAGTCGATATAATATTGTCTTAACATAGCAAGCACCCTAGCAATAAGACATGCATTGCAACAGTCTTAACTGATTATATAAATAGTATTAATTTTTTATTTATGAATTTTTAATAGTTAGCCAAAGTACATAGCCTCTATTTTAAATTCTCTCTCATCATTTTTTCCCTTATCACTCCTTGTTTTTTAGAGTGATTTGAGATGCTGCCAGTTGCTTATTCTAACTTGCAGTATGAGAAAAAGTAGTGATACAACAGGCATGGACGAATCAATATAGGGTCTAATGGCCATTATACAAAACTATTTGACCGTTTTTGCAATGTGACTATTTTCAAGATACTTGCAAACCAACCAGCAAACACATTTTCTCCAGTTCTCATTATCATAATGAGAAAGCAAACACTATGAAAGTTTTTTACATCATGGCAGTATTTGTAAAAACCAGCATTGGGAATAATAAGATTGAGTGCAATACAAGGATCACAAATCTGGCACATATAAGAAAGTAACTACACATATATACAGAGGGAAAATATTAAAATTAAAAAGTTCACCCAAAAAGAAAATTCTGTCATCATTTACTTATTCTAAACCTGTATGCATTTCATTCTTCTGCAGAACAAAAAATAAGATATTTTTGAAGGATGTTGCCTTCTGAAAAATATTAGCCTCATTGACATTCACTACATGGGCAAAAATATCGTCAACAAAATATCAACTTCTGTGATCCAGAGAAGATTAATAAAATGCATGCAGGTTTGGGCATGAGGGTGAATATAGAGCATTTTAATTCCTACGAGAAAAAATAAGAAAGAAAGAATGCAAAAGGAAGAATTATACACACAAATCAACACATTACACTGGTCATGCACTCACTGTGCCACTGCTGCTGGCTCATCTCACACCAGTATTTACGGACAGACAGGATGTTCTTTAGCAGAATACTGCTGTAGTCCTCGCCGTACGCCACACAGCTGAAGGGACTCTGTAAGACCTCCACCACATGAGAAATCAGCTCTGCACACTTTAACTTTGGACCGCCTGCAGAACAGAAGTGTGATTTTCTTTAATGGATTTCATGGACATTTATCTAATGCACAGTAATAAACATCCACATAGATATCTACTATGAATACAGAGAAAATCTTTTATTCTCTTGTACGGTCATGAACAGCAACTCTAGTATTAGTGGCTCAGATAATTACGTTGGTTGGCGCATCTGATGAAATACTTCATCAGGCTGCTAATTTCCTGCATCTTTTTCTGTCGGTTTGCATGCGTGGTGGCGGAAACGTTGGCTTTTCCTGACTGTAGAAGTTCTGTCTCTTTTTGAAGAAACTTCTGTAAAAACCTGTACAGAAGAATCAGTATAGAATGAGCACACTGTCAACTTGCACTATAGAATAACAATGGATTGAATTGAAAAACAGACCGGAAAACAGCATCCCAGGTGAGCTGCTTGGAGCCTTTGCATCCTGACATACGATCAAGTTCCTCCACCGTGTCTGGTGAACGGATGAGTCTCCTGAAGCGATCCACCTCTTTCTGGAAAAACAAATGGTTCGTTTTGTGTCTTTATAATCCACAATAACTCATAGCTCAGTGGTATCCGGGTCAATGACTTGATGCTTATTTATGTGGGTCCAGATCTAATAATTTACTAATCATTTTTTATTTATTTTTTAAACTCACATTTAGACCACTTGATTCATTTTGACTAAGTATGCCTATTATTCACTAATAAGCAGAATTTATTTTTGATTTGATATATTGATTTGATATACATTGTTTGATATTACCAAAACAATCAGCACTGTAACAAATTATATTATTAATAATTCATGGCAACTTATGTTTTTACATTATTTTACCTCATTGAAATAAGTATATTATAATTTAAAGTCAGTACATTATAATTTAAGTTGAAATACTTACACAACCAATCAAGTTGATTATACAACCCCAAATCAGAAAAAGTTGGGACAGTATGGAAAACGCAAATAAAAAAAGAAAGTAGTGATTTCTAAATTTACTTTGACTTGTATTTCATTGCAGACAATATGAACACAAAATATTTCATGTTTTGTCTGGTCAACTTCATGTCATTTGTAAATATACATCCTTTCCTGTCATTCAGACTTGCAACACATTCCAAAAAAAGTTGGGACAGTAAAGCATTTACCACTTTGTAATGTTGCCATTCCTTTTCACAACACTTAAAAGACGTTTAGGGACTGAAGACACCAAGTGATGAAGTGTTTCAGGTGTAATTTTGTCTTCCTGCAAACAAGTCTTAAGGTGGGCAACAGTACGGGGTCTTCGTTGTCGCATTTTGCGCTTCAAAATGCGCCACACATTTTCTATTGGAGACAGGTCGGGACTGCAGGCAGGCCAGTCAAGTACCCGTACCCTCTTCCTCCGCAGCCAGGACTTTGTAATGTGTGCAGAATGTGGTTTTGCATTGTCTTGTTGAAATATGCATGGACGTCCCTGGAAAAGATGTCTTCTTGAAGGCAGCATATTGTGCTCCAAAATCTCTATGTACTTTTCAGCATTAATGGTGCCATCACAGAAGTGCAAGTTACCTTTGCCAAGGGCACTGACACAACCCCATACCATGACAGACCCTGGCTTTTGGACTTGTTGCTGGTAACAGTCTGGATGATCCTTTTCTTCTTTGGTCCGGAGCACACGGCGTCCATTCCTCCCAAAGAATACCTGAAATACTGATTCATCTGACCACAGTACACGTTTCCACTGTGTGATGGTCCATCCCAGATGCCTCCGAGCCCAGAGAAGTCGACGGCGCTTCTGGACACTGTTAACATAGGGCTTCCTTTTGGCACAGTACAGTTTTAACTGGCATTTGTGGATGTAACTACGTATTGTGGTACTTGACAAAGGTTTGCCAAAGTAGTCCTGAGCCCATGTGGTGATATCGCTTATAGATGAATGACGATTCTTGATGCAGTGCCGCCTGAGGGATCGGAGATCACGGTTGTTCAGCTTAGGCTTGCGCCCTTGTCCTTTACGCACTGAAATTCCTCCAGATTCCTTGAATCTTTTAATTATGTTATGCACTGTTGAAGGTGAAATATCCAAATCTCTTCCTATCTTTCTTTGAGGAACATTGTTTTTAAACATTTCAATAATTTTCTCACGTATTTGTTGGCAAACTGGCGATCCTCGGCCCATCTTTGCTCCTAAAGGACTAGACCTTTCTTGGATGCTCCTTTTGTACCAAATCATAATTACAATCACCTGTTGACATCAACTGTTTCAAAACACATCATTATTTAACCAATTTACCTCATTACTAGCCCTAAATTGCTCCTGTCCCAACTTTTTTTGGAATGTGTTGCAGGTCTGAATGACAGGAAAGGATGTATATTTACAAATGACATGAAGTTGACCAGACAAAACATGAAATATTTTGTGTTCATATTGTCTGCAATGAAATACAAGTCAAAGTAAATTTAGAAATCACTACTTTCTTTTTTTATTTGCATTTTCCATACTGTCCCAACTTTTTCTGATTTGGGGTTGTACTTAAAAATTTAAAGCAGCAACTTCAGTCAATTTTTAAGTTAAAATATGTGATTTTTTACAGTACATGTTCTGTAGTCATCAAGTGATTTTAATTTTGAGCACCACATTGTTTTCCAATACCTACAAAATATTTGACATCAAAATATGGAGCAGGTTACAGCATTCTGAGAAATAAACGTCCTGTTTATAGTCGATACAATTAAAGTTCATTAATTAAATATAAAAAACATACACTGCATACATCAACATACAGTATATAAGCTAAATACACATTTCTATACTGTCAAATATTAAGTATTAATATCATCCTGTTTTTTTTCTGAAAGTACCTCATATGTTGATTTATAAAATTGATAATTCATAATTAAATTCTTAATAATTATTAATCTTTTATTGTTAGTCCATTTTAATTCTACCTCCTTGAAAATTCGAAATACATTTTACATCTTAATTGCTACCTTTAATTCAAATTCATGAACTGAATTATCGCCCACATTCTTTGAACTACAGTGATTGATCTTAATAATTTATCATTTCTAAGGAGGTTCATATCAATCAGGCCACTGATTTAAGAGTATGCATAATAATGGACCAGATGTTTCACACACCTTTCTCTCTGTGGCTTTCTCATTTTCAAGTCCTCGGCAGCACACTAGCAGCTCATGCAGCGCCAGACTCATTGTCTTTCAGAGGTAATTAATCCAGTTCATCAGCTGTATAATGAAGTACAGAGATCTCTGTGACAAGTGTCTGTCAATGTGCATCATCACGCGTCAAAACTATTGATCCGGCGTTTAGATTTGATCTATTCAATATAGAAAATCTGCTTAAAAATCGTGTATCTGTTATGTGTCTGCTCACAATACTTTATTTATCATCCGCTTCTCCAACTTTCTTTTCCATGCGTGTCACATCAGTACCGCCTTCGAGCTCTTCTTCACTCAACTCTTGCTGCTCGAGCTTCATTACTGCCATCTAAAGGACTGAGAAAGTACTAGCTCGTGAATATCAATTCTCAGTGCCTTGATCGCTACGGTTCAATGATAGTCCTTTTTAGAGGATTTTATACTGAGGTGTAAAGTATCGGAGTAAATGCAACTAATTACTGGTACTTGAGTATTTGTTTCGGATACTTTGTAGTTTTACTGAGTATCAAAGATATTAGCAACTTTTACTCTCTACTTCACTACATTTTTGAATGAGTATCTCTTTTCTCAACTACATTTGAAATAAGTGTTGCAGTTACACATTACATTTTGCATGCTTTTCTGCAGCAATTTATTTCTGCTACAAAAGATGTGATATCACTATAAAGTACTATATCCTGTGCTTTTGCCCTTACTCACCCAAACTTGTTAACAAGGCTACTTTACGTGAACGTGAGCTCCTTAGCAAATAGTTGTGAATCACAGGTGTTTTATATGACTGCAGCTGGCAATGAGGCCGAAACCAGCACATCCAGTGCAAGAAGACTTTGACTTTTTATTTACATTATTTAATTTATTTTTTTATATATTATTATTTATTTATTGCAATTTTGAGGTGTTCAGTTTTAATTTGGTTTTAGAAAATAAGTGTGATTGCTCTCCTCACAAATCAGCTCTTTCTTGTTTGTGTTACATGTTCTCTGTGCTTGTCTTAGACTTTATGTCACTTCCTGTTTCCCGTGGTGTTTGTAGTCAGTTTGTATCTTATCTTGTTCAGCTTGTTAGCCTCCTGTATATATAGCCCAAGTGTTTCTTTAGTTCTTTGTGAGTTGTTGAATGTAATGGTTGTCTGTTTGCCTGTGGTTGTTGGCTTATTGTTTGTTGTAGTTTTTCCATGAAATGCTTGCACATAGATCCTTGCCTCTGCCTGTTTTCTCCAGCTTCTCCACAACGTTACAGTTTTTGATTGGCATGTCTCTTTCACTTGTGCATCTTTGAGCCTATATTTAGTATAAGTAAAATACTTAAGTACTGTTAAGTCAAAAAAAGTCAAAGTCAAAGTCTGCTTTATTGTAAATTCTGCCACATGTACCGTACATACATACAGAGAATTGAAATTGATACTCTAAAATCAGATACTCTAAGACTTTTACTCAAGTTGTTTTGGGATTGGGGACTTAACTTGTAGTGGAGTAATTTTCACTGTAAGGTATCTGTACTTTTACTCAAGTATGGTTTTCCGGTACTCAAAGTCAAGTCAAGTCAAAGTCAAAGTCAAAGTCTACTTTATTGTCAATTCTGCCACATGTACCGTACATACATACAGAGAATTGAAATTGCGTTACTCTCTTACTCCCTGGTGCATACAGATAACACTAAACACTAACAGTAGAACGCAAAAATACAGATAAATACAAATCAAATATATATATATATATATATATATACACACACATACATACATACATACATACATACATACACATACATATATACATACATGTGTATATATATATATATATATATATATATATATATACATACATGCATACATACACAAAATGCACAAAATGCAACTATTACAAATATACAAATAAGGACATGTAAAAAAAATATATATAATAATAATAATAAGAAGAAAAATAGATAAAGTGGCATAAGGCACATGGTAGATAGAGTGCAAACCAGTGAAATAAAAAACAGTGCAGAATATACAGGTGCATCTCAATGAATTAGAATGTCGTGAAAAAGTTCATTTTTTCTTGTAAGTTATTTCAAAAAGTGAAACTTTCATATATTTTAGATTCATTGCATGTAAAGTAAAACATTTCAAAAGTTTTTTTGTTTTAATTTTGATGATTAGAGCTTACAGCTCATGAAAGTCAAAAATCAGTATCTCAAAATATTAGAATATTTACATTTGAGTTTCAATTAATGACCATCCATACAGTATAAATTCTGGGTATCTCTTGTTCTTTGAAACCACAATAATGGAGAAGACTGCTGAGTTGGCAATGATCCAGAAGATGTACATTGATGCCCTCCACAAAGAGGGTAAGTCACAGAAGGTCATTACTGAAAGGTGTGGCTGTTTACAGAGTGCTGTATCAAAGCATATTGAATGCAAAGTTGACTGGAAGGAAGAATTTGGGTAGGAAAAGGTACACAAGCAACAGGGATGACTGCAAGCTTGAGAATAATGTGAAGCAAAGCTGATTCAAACACTTGGGAGAGCTTCACAAGGAGTGGACTGAAGCTGGAGTCAGTGCATCAAGAGTCACCACGCTCAGACGTCTTCAGGAAAAGGGCTACCAAGACACTTCTGAACCAGAGACAATGTCAGAAGCGTCTTACCTGGGCTGTGGAGAAAAATAACTCAGTGGTCCAAAGTCCTCTTTTCAGATGAAAGTAAATTTTGCATTTCATTTGGAAATCAAGGTCCCAGAGTCTGGAGGAAGAGTGGAGAGGCACAGAATCCATGTTGCTTGAAGTCCAGTGTGAAGTTTCCACAGTCAGTGATGATTTGGGCTGCCATGTCATCTGCTGGTGTTGGTCCACTGTGTTTTCTGAGTCCACAGTCAACGCAGCCATCTACCAGGAAATTTTAGAGCACTTCCATGCTTCCTTCTGCTGACAAGCTTTATGGAGATGCTGATTTCATTTTCCAGCAGGACTTGGCACCTGCCCACAGCTGGTTCAATGACCATGGTATTACTGTGCTTGATTGGCCAGCAAAGTTGCCTGACCTGAACCCCATAGAGAATCTATCGGGTATTGTCAAGAGGAAGATGAGAGACACCAGACCCAACAATGCAGATGACCTGAAGGCCACTGTCAAAGAAACCTGGGCTTCCATACCACCTCAGCAGTGCCACAAACTGATCACCTCCATGCCACGCCGAATTGAGGCAGTAGTTAAAGCAAAAGGAGCCCCTACCAAGTATTGAGTACATATACAGTAAATGAACATACTTTCCAGAAGGCCAACAATTCACTAAAAATGTTTTTTTTATTGGTCTTATGAAGTATTCTAATTTGTTGAGATAGTGAATTGGTGGGTTTGTGTTAAATGTGAGCCTAAATCATCACAATTAAAAGAACCAAAGACTTAAACTACTTCAGTCTGTGTGCATTGAATTTATTTAATACACGAGTTTCACAATTTTGAGTTGAATTACTGAAATAAATGAACTTTTCCACGACATTCTAATTTATTGAGATGCACCTGTAAATGGTGTAGTGCAAAAGAGCTTATTTAATCTATTCTATTTAAAGTGACAAAAAGAGCAGTCTTTATTCAGACTGTCAGAAGAGGTAGTTGAATGAGGTCAGTCCAATGCTGTACAAAGTGACTGGTGCTGGTCACAGTGTGTGTGTGTGTGTGTGTGTGTGTGTGTGTGGGGGGGGGGGGGGGGGCAAGGTCGGGAGGGAGTTCAGCTTCCTGACAGCCTGGTGGATGAAGCTGTCCTTCAGTCTGCTGGTCCTGGCCTGGAGACTCCGCAGTCTCCTCCCTGATGGCAGCAGGCTGAAGAAGCTATGTGACGGGTGGGTGGGATCACCTGCAATGCAAAGGGCTTTGCGGGTGAGACGGGTGCTGTAAATGTCCTGGAGGGAGGGGAGAGAGACACCAACGATCTTCTCAGCTGCTCTCACTATCCGTTGAAGGGACTTGCGGCAGGATGCGTTGCAGGCGCCATACCACACAGTGATGCAGCTAGTCAGAATGCTCTCGATGGTGCCTCTGTAGAAGGTGCACATGATGGGGGCCGGGGCTCTGGCTCTTCTGAGTTTGCGGAGGAAGTAGAGACGCTGCTGTGCTTTCTTGACCAGTGCTGCGCTTTCTTGGCCAGTGCTGCAGTGTTGTTAGTCCAGTAGAGGTCCTCTGTGATGTGTACACCCAGGAACTTGGTGCTGCTCACTCTCTCCACAGTCGTACCGTTGATGGTCAGAGGAGCATGCTGAGTGTGCACTCTCCTGAAGTCAACAACAATCTCCTTCGTCTTCTCCACATTCAGAGAGAGATTGTTGTACTCTTTACACCTCTTATTTTATACATTTACATTTACATTTATGCATTTAGCAGACGCTTTTATCCAAAGCGACTTACATTGCATTCAAGTTACAGTTTTTACATTTTTTTTTTTTATCAGCTCTTGCTTTCCCTGGGAATCGAACCCATGATCTTGGCGTTGCTAGCGCCATGCTCTACCATTTGAGCTACAGGAAAGCTACAGTGTTTAACTGTACTTACAGTGTGTAAACAAGTTGTTTAGAAATGCTAAATACAATATGACCTCACAGAAACAAATAAATAATGTGCATTTAACTTCATGAAATACAATGAATAATTGTGCAATGAACTGAAATGAATTTTGACTTAATTTTCATATACGGGAATTGGGGTATTTCATGCCAAAAGAAATGTGAACAACAAGGACATTCAAAATATTCAAACTCAGTTTATTTTACTGTTATGTGTTGTATTTGTTCTATAGATATGGAAATAATTGTAAAGGGGTGATAAAAGAAAGAAAGAAAGAAAGAAAGAAAGATATTCTAGTAAAGGTAGATAGATAGATAGATAGATAGATAGATAGATAGATAGATAGATAGATAGATAGATAGATAGATAGATAGAAAGAAAAATGACCAATAATTATAATAATGATAATTTTAAAACTTTCCTGTGTATTTTCAATTAGGCTGCTACAGAAGCATCAAATGACAAACAAAAAAGCAAGTTATTTTCTTCTTCTTCTTCTTCTTCTTCTTGGTCATTGAAAATTCAAAAGCGAATTAATTATATTTATATCTAAGATATCACCCAATGTACAGGGTGCCATGTTGGAGATCCCGCCCCTTTTGCTTCCTTGTCACAGGAGCTAATATAATATCCATGAGTCAAATAAACAGACGTGACGAGTGCTGCAAGCTAGCTGGGAAAAGGAAAGGGAGCAAAAGTTTAGTTTCGGATGGATAGGAGATGAGGCAGCTAATGTGGGGGTGAGTGAAAAAGAGTTCTGCCCAACTGTTGTATGGCCCGACTTTCCAATATGGAAGATTGAAACCATGGAAGTTGATTTTGAATTACATCGAATTAAAACAATAAACAATATATGTGGATGATAAATACAGAGATTATATTCAGATTTTTACAGATGGGTCAAAAGATCCTGAATCAGGAAGGACTGGATCAGCAATTTTTATAGTTAATCAAGGAGGTGAGGAAAGCAAAAGAACCACGAATGATCTAAATGTGTATACAGTTGAGTTATATGCTATCATGATGGCATTAGAATGGATTAGAAAGGAGGATAAAATAAGTAAAGTTTTAATTGAAGTGATTCATTATCAGCACTATACAGTCTCAGGACAGGTATGTCCAATAGCCGTCAGGATTTGTTATATGAAATATTGGCAACATATACAAGAGTAAAGGAAAAATGTAATGAGATTCAACTGATTTGGACCCCAGCTCATATAGGCATTTTGGGCAATGAGAGAATGGATAAATTATCTAAACAAACAATTCAAAAATAGATTATTGAAGTAAATATAAAAATGTCAAAATCTGAACTTTGAGGAACTGGAGAGGGACTAGGAGAGAAGAAATAGTGATGACAAGATTAAGAATAAGACACAGTAATATAAATAGTACATTACACATTATAGGGAAGCATCCTACTGGTTTTTGTGAATACTGTCAGACATTAGAAACCATAGAACATGTACTTTTAAGTTGCAGAAGGTATGAAGAACAGAGGACAATTATGATGGAAGAATTATACTGCAAAGTGGTGTAATTAGGCAAGGCAGGAAAAATATTTATAATTTTTTAATTAGAACAGGTTTGATGAAGAGAATATGATCGCGGAAAACAAGCTTGAGGAAATAAACTGGAGTAACATTGCAGAAGAATAATCCAGAAGATGGCGGTAACGCAACGCTCTTGGATGCAAGACGCCGTTAAACCTCAATGAAGAAGAAGAAGAAGAAGAAGAAGAACAGACGTGACGTAACGCTCATTTCTTCTCTTGTTTGGTTTCATCATGGCGGCCGCCAGGAGACATAAAAGCGTGGCAGCGGCTCAGCCGGGGTTTTTACCTTTTAAATCGAGTCTGGACGGCAACAGTTCTGTTATTAAACGGCGAAAACGCGTGAACAAAAATAAGAAAAAGAGCTGGAACAAATTCAGTGATATCCAGGATGTGGAGGAGTTTCTGGACGACGTGCGGCTTCAGGAGAGAGCCACAGGGTGAGATTATTGTTAAAAAAAATAATAGAACTTATTAGCATTCTAATATTTATGTCTGTTAGCACATATGTGGTATACTTTACACCAATAATCTATTATTAAAACTTTATTTTGGCAATATATGGTTGTTTACAATATGAAGCGTTGCTGAGCGTCACGTGGCTGGTATTTCGTGTATGTGTAACGTGAAAGTCATTAAGTTTGCATTAATATCTTCGCCACGTAGTTTAGAGTACACTTGAAGTGTTTTGTTTTGGTAAAGGGCACAATATTAATGTTTCATCGATTGCTCGTTGTGTGTGTGTGTTTGAACCTAAACCCTTTAAGTTAACAGAATGAATCTTTAACCACAGCTAATAAAAAATAACGCTTTGATCTCCTTTCTTCATCCATAGGGGGTTGATATCTGACAAAACAGATGAATCTCTCTTCTTTGTGGACACTGGTGAAACAGATGAAAAGGATACAAAAGATACACAAGCAGGTAAGTGTAAAATCTCCCCTCTTTACTAAGTAACTGCTTTTTTCCTGCGCAATCCATAACTGCTGTTCTTGTTAATAGAGACGACAGTCAAGAAAGGTAAACACTCTAAACCTCTGCGGATAGATCTTACCCTTCAGCCAGATTCCCACATACCGGCCCCAAAAAAGTGAGTACAGTATGACTACCTGTAAGATTTTCAAAATGAACTGTAACCTGCATCCTCTTCTCGAGGGAGCTTCTGCCCATTGATGATCTCATCCTTGCGCTCCCAGTATTTCTTTGGGAATGTGAAGACAAAACAATGGGACTTGGAGGGCTGTTGTGTGAACGGCCTTCCAGGATCTGAGGGCATTTTCTCAAAATTTGGTTTGAGATTGTTTTTTGGCGTTAATTTTTTTTTTTTTTTTTTTTGGACCAGTGCCATTTTATCTAGAGAACAGGGTGATGATTTAATGGTGAAATTATATATTACAATACAGTTAAATAACAGCATATGAAACATGCACACAATTGGGGATTACTATTTCATTATAAGCATATCATGTCTTTGCTGTAGATTTAAGTCTATTTTATTTGTATAGCACTTTTCACAATACACTTTTTTTTTAATGCAGCTTCACAGAAAGTTATGGTGTTAATATTTAATATTTGTAATATCCTAATGCCTTAAGTCACATTTAGCAGATAAGTGCTGTGCTATAATAGTTTCCATTTTGTGCCAATATAAACAGTCAAGAAGTTGAGATTTGCTTTATAGTAAATATCACTTTAATTATACTTGCAGATATCCAACATTATATGCAATGATATGCATTTTACATTACATTTAGTATATAATAAAAATCACACAGCCGAAATTGGCTATATAGCGTATATTTCCTTTTGTTGGTGTACTGTTTATGTATGCAGGTAAAGTTGGATTTTCTGTATGTCCAACTTTAAATATATCTGATCGATAATAGTTTGTTTTGTGGTGATAGAAATGAGAAAGCTATTGAAATTTGCTATAAAGTGGCATTAAGGAAATTTATTTAGACCAGATTTGTTGGATTTTATACTGCACCACACATATTAGGATAATTTGATAAACTCCAACCCTATTTTTACATGACCCTGATTCTCCTAATATTCTTTTAGTGTCTTGGCGTACCAGCAGCCCAATGCTAAAAAGCAGCGGCGCATATCAGAGAGAGCAGCAAAGTTGGCGGCCATGGGAGTGTTGCCACGGAGAGAAAAACTTCTTCAACTCCGAAGGGCTGCAGCCGCCTCTGGGGTGTCAGTTAAGGAACATCCAGTGGCCAATAATAATCCAGATAGAGCATTTTATGACCTGTGGACTGCAGGCAGTGAGTAGAGTTAGTCTTTACACTTTCTCGTGTGATGTGATGTACGCAAGTGGCATAATGTGACTCAATGTCTTCTCAATGTACAACAGCACCAGAGACGGCTGATCCCTACTACCTTGAACAGACTAAGAAAAGGCTTGTCAAGGTAAGTGTTTTTTTGTTGTGATAACTCATAGCCATTTTGACAATGGTGTAGCTTGTGGCTGGCCAATATATCAGCCATTATTTGGTATTTTGTAATTATCAAAGATCAGAAAAAGCACATACTCATAGACCCTCCCCTCAAAATCAGGACAGAAGTGGTCATAAGTGGACAAAAGAGATGGATTAAAACACCAGGTGCAAACTAGAATGTGTCTGCCTTGTCTACTTGCTTCTTATTAGCTTCTTAATACCAGGTGTAAACAGGGCCTAAGGTATTGGCATCGGCAATTAAAAAAATCCATATCAGTGAACCACTAGATTTAGCTGTTGTTGTGGTCATGTGCTGAATTTGTTGTTCATTTTTCACTTTTTTAAGAGACCAGATAGACTGAATGAGAAACCTTCCATTCTTCCTGCGATTGAAGTTATCGCTCCTGGAGGTTCATACAACCCAGACTTCTTTTCTCACCAGGTAAAATACTGCCTATTTCTGCTACACATAGCTCATTGTATCAGAAAACATTTTGATTTGATGATCTAATGGCCCATCTGTTTGCTTTGAAATCAATGTGTGTGTGTTTCTCTAGGACCTGCTTCGTGAGGCCCATGAGGTAGAGGTCAAGAAGCAGAAAGCGGAGGACAGGTTGGCACGTCAACTAGCTGTGAATGAGGATAAGGCCACTGAGGTACAACTTCTAACCATATGTTAACACCTTTAGGTGTGGTCACGTTAGCTAAAGATTTGCAAGTTTAAAAATGTTTATTGTAGATAGTGTAGTGATGTATGAAGCACAGCTCACACAGAATTCGCTTTCAAACCAAACCATTTTGCAGCAAATATACATGGCCAACTGAATCCCTTACGCAAAATTCCCAATCATGAGAATTCCTAGTGAGATGACTGGATTCTGGCTGCAAAAATTCATAGAACAACAGTAAATATGACCACATTTACCATAACTAGGCATGACTAACGTCTCCTGCCTCACATAATTTTTCTGTCCTTGCTGAAAGGCTTACAGTCTATGATAATAATTGCTTTTGTAATATTCAGCAGAAAATACTATATCGCACAGTGTAATGCAATCAAATTGTTTTCTGTGTGAAGAATGAACCAAACATAATTGTAGAAGCCATTTTTAGCATCTTTCTCGACTCCAACTGTCAAAATACTTTGTATTTTTTATTGTATTATTTTTCAATTTTTTCTAAATATAGTTTTATTTTTACTTTCACGTGGGTACCTCACATTTATTTATTCATTTATTTTTGGGTCACACTTTATTTTAAGGTCCATTTCTCGCTATTAACAAACCATTAATTATGACTTTTGCCTCAAACTCCTAATTTGCTATTTATTAATAAGTTAATAAAGCAGTTGTTAGGTTTAGGTATTGGGTAGGATTAAGGATGTAGAATGTGGTCATGCAGAATATTTGCTTTATTAGCTCTAATAAACAGCCAATATGTAAATAATAGGCATGCTAATAAGCAACTAGTTAATAGTGAGAATTGGTCCCTATACTAAAGTGTTACTTAAAAAAAAAATGGTAAGCATTATACAGTGCTGTGTAGTGGGTATACTATTTTGGACATAAGCTGCAGGGCTCGCAAAATCGCTAGCCCGACTTCCCGGAGCTATTGTGTTTTCCAGTCGGGCTACCAAAATGTATCACTGCCCTGCCCGACGGTCTACCTTAAATACAGGGCTCCCGCAGGTCCTTAAAAACTCTTCAATTTAGTTGTATCAAACTTAAGGCCATAAAAAAAAAAAATACATTAAATGTATAAGAAATATACATGCATAAAAATTAGGGGTGTAACGATACGCGTATTCGTATTGAACCGTTCGGTACGAGGCTTTCGGTTCGGTACACATACAAACCGAACGATTCGTTGGACTAATCCTATTAGGTTTGGAAAATAAAAGAGCTTATGTGTGAAATATAATGTTCTCAATGACACTGCGCTCAACAAGGCAGCCCAAACGACGTAACAGGCAATGTGCTGTCTGCCCAGTGATAACCTGCTCTTGCTGGGGTGCGTCGAACAGAGCATGTGAGCGAAGCCGCTCAATATTCCGCTTTGTGGGCGTGCGCTCCGCTCAGTCGTAACACACACATAAATTGTGTGTGTAGCACATTATTGTCAGGAAATGTTACCATTTTAATTTAGGTAGGTCATTTTCAGCTGTGAGGCCCAAAATGGGGGGTGCAGGTTAACCGGTTAAACTAACAGAAAACATTAGCTTTACTGTTATGTTGGTGTTGCTAATAATTTCCATTCTGTTCTTATCAAATTTGTGTTTGAAATTAGTTTTGTTTTGTGAGGAGAGCTGTTGAGGAAAAATAATAGAACCCAATTTTAAGTTCATCATGGTGAAGTTGGACATTCTGCCAGTGATTGTAAGAATGATAAATGCATGTTGATGTCATTAATAAATGCATCATTCATTCATTTAATATCTTGAATAAAATATGCCTATTTTCCGATGTTTCTCTTTCTTTTTGGCATTATCGCCTGTGTAGACATTCATGATGGTAAGTTTAATTTCATTGAATATAACAATTGTTGCGTTGTTTTTAAACTGGTAATCAAGCTATAACGTAGGCTATTTGATATTTATCATGTATGACTAAAATCATGCAGGGATTAAAAACGAATTCTGAACAAAAACTTAGTTTTTTTTTATTTTCTGGTAGCCTAGTTCAGAGGTCTCTTTTGGCCCGTTTTTAACGAAATAAAAATAACTGCTTTTTATTTAGAAGCGGGATAATTTAAATTTCATTTTTTTATTTTAATTTTTATAGTTTTTATTTTATTAATCAAAATACAACGCCCACAATATAATTTTCAGTGTTGGGCTGCCAAACTCCGAACGCGTGCATGTTGAGGGGCGAGCTGAGATAGGCCTAGGCTAGTACTATAATGCCTTAATAAAGTTTTGTTGCAAATGAATTAAGAATTTATAGTGCTATATCTCAACTTAATTAAACATAATTATACTGTATACACTGTTTAAAAAAATCTGTAAAAATAGGGCACTGTGCGCTGTATGAATAGGCTGTGAAAGAATTGTATTTTAATTATAACTGTCATGTTTGTGGTTTTTCATCATTATACATTGTTTAAATAAATATTAAGAAACGCATGCAGTGCTACTATTTTTCTTTTTTCTGTTAAACCTTTATTAAACTGCAGATCAAAATAGAATAGGTCTATAATAAGGATAAATAGGATTGGAACGCATCTCCAAAATCGCATACACAGATGCACGTTGCCATTATGGTAGTCAGCGCCGAAAAACAGGCAAATAAAATATAAACCGAGGTTACAAAAGTGATTGTCAAGATCAGTGAGGGATTTTCTTTTCTTTTGGCGGCAGCGGCTGCTGTCAATGCATGGATCCATACACTCTTGTATTCTTTCTCAACTCTTTACGTTCACTTAAGACATAACCGATTGTATTTATGGGGTATTTTGATATAATTCTGTGTGTATTTGTCCATTCGAATGTGTAAGAATGAGAGAAAGAGAGCTGAGTCCAGTGTTCGTGTATATAAGAGGTGGCTTTTGTGCGTGCACTTTGTGTGTGTGCGCAGCACAGAAAACAGCGTGCAAGTGCAGAAGCGAGTTCTATTTCGTCGTCTTGCAGTAGAATCTTTTGAAATCACAATAAATGCGCATACAGGAATCGAGAAGCAGAATCGAAATTTAATTTTATAACAAGTAATTCGGTTCCTGACCTTCCATCTGATCTGATTTCAAAAATTGGAACAGCTTTTCGATTCCCAACCCTCCTCCTACTAAATTATTTAATTCTTGCATGCAAAAAGACCTGTATGGTGACTATGGGGTCATGTAAATTTTATTATTTTTTTGCAATTTACTAGGTTTATCATTTGTCTTTTTTTTTTTTTTTTTTTATAAAATCGGTAATCGTCTTTTACCTGACTGTTGACGTCAACATCGTGATACTTACAAGACATCGTCGATATACGATAATATCATCATATCGCCCAGCCCTACGGACGGTGCTGCTGCTTTGTGTACTGGAAACTATATTAAGCCGCTCCTAAAGCGCCTCCTCGTGGCAGAGAATGATTTTGCATTTCCAATAAGCCTTTCTTGCTGTTTAGGGTCAGATCAATGCATATATCGACCCATGTTTTTAAGCAGCAAACACATAGTTGAAAATGAGAAAGAAGTTAATGTGCCTTCTAAAAATCTAAACAATTAGACAGTAATATTTATTTGTTTTAATTTAATATAATAATTTATATGCTTGATTTATCCCTTTTCATAAAAATGGTTTAAGGCTGAAATGCTGTTGTATAAGATTTGTTTTTGTGAAAACCTGTATCTGAACTGTAAATCATGTAATTTTATGGCTTAATACGGTGTTACCATAGACATTGTCCAACCCCGCTCATACTGTTCATTTTACTTGTGCAGCTCTTCAAATGGGTCATAAATTGCCTTAAATTTATTTTTTAAAATTCTGCAGATACCTTGTAAATAGTGAAATAAGATTCCTTCCTTCATATTTGTTGGTATTTGTGTATTGAAAATATTTTTGATTGACAATTAGACTCCTATCTGATTTTATTATTTTTTTTATTTGGGCTAGTTAAATTTTCGGGCTACCAAAATCTGAAGAGTACCTGCCCGAAGGGCTACCAGGGATTTTGAAATTTTGCGAGCCCTGAGCTCCAAGTTCAGATTGGAGTGTGTCCACATGCTGTCTTAAATATGCATTTGTTTGTGTTTTAGGAAAGCATCTTTAAAGAGCAGGTGGAGGGGTTGATTGAGGAAGAGGAGACTGAACCACAGGAGACAGAAGGGGACACCGAAGACACAATCATTGGGCCAACTGCAACACAGGAAAAGAAAACCGAGAAACAGAGGAAAAAGGAGAAAGCTAAAAGGATTAAGGTAAAGAAGCAGAAAGCCTGTTGACCAAGGAGGGTATGAATCTCTTGATTAACATTTAAAGCTTTAATCTATTGAACAGGAGTTGCAGAGGAAGGCAGAGCGTCAGGTGATTGATAAGCAGCAGCAGTTGTTCCAATTGCGATCTATCCATACCAGCCTGAAGAAGCATGAACAGAGGACCAAGATGAGGCACGCTCAACGCAAGGCCCAACAAGAGGCACAGAAAAGCATGCCTCGCCGACTGGGCAGACTCAAGTCAGTTCTTTTACATTTACATTTATTCATTTAGCAGACGCTTTTATGCAAAGCGGCTTACAATTGACCTATCGGTTAGCCGATAAAACTTGTTGGAAAAGATTAATTTCTATCACTGCTGTGAACTGACCACGCACGCATATGAAGAATATAAAAAATGCAGGAGTCAGCTGTCCTCGGTAGTCCTTAATATACCAGCAAAATAACACACTCAGCAAAATATCGTCTAAGTATCGTTATCGATAAAATCCCAGAAAATATCCAGGAAATATAATTTTTTGTCAATATCGCACAATTTATAATTTATTTGATTTATAAAACAATTTATTCATAATAATTGTTTAAATTAATATAATAATTAATACTTTTGACTCATCCATTTTCTTAAAAATGGTTTAAAGGCTGAAATGTAAAGTTTATCATTTGTAAAACTTTGTTTTTGTGAAAACTTGTATCTGAACTGTAAATTATGCTTTTACAGTAATTTTACAGTTTAATATGATACTATAGACATTGCCCCACCCCGCTCATATGGTATTAAATTTATTTGTGCAGGTCTTAAAAAAGGTCTTAAAGTCTTAAATTTGAGGTTAAAAATCCTGCAGAAACCCTGGGCAATGAAAAATCAAGGTGCAGAGTGAAGAATATGCAAATGTTATTTTATAAGTAATTATTACATTTCTGTACCTAAACACCTACAAACATAAAAACTTAAGCAACATTTCATTTCTATCTTTGTGCTATGTATTTAATTTTGCTATTACTTGCAATTTGTTCATTTTTCTTATTTACTGGCTGTCACTTATCTTTAATAATGTTTGAACTTTATATTAGTTAGGCTAATGGTTTTTGCTGTGATTTTTTAAAATTGAAATCGAGAATTGGAAAATTTTATTGATATCTAAAATATTGGTGTCATAAGTATATTTATTAGAATACAAGGTAACATAGATAAAACAAAATTGATAACAGCAACTATTTTATTTATTTATTTTTTTGTGGCAAGGCTAGTGAAAACTAGTGCTGTGTATCACCAGCAAAGATACGATACGTATCATGATACAGGACTAGACTGAATTTCACGCTGTTTATTAAACACTGCATATTAAAGGGCCATTGTTAACTATTGGCAGAGCAGCAGTTGACCTCTGCATTATGAAGGGCCTCCATAACTGTACCACAAAACAATATAGGTAATGGCATATGTTTCATGTTTACACTGGGCACTCCCCACCAGGTACAATATTCTGATTGCTTGCATCTTGTTTTTAAGCCCATAAATAATAATGTACTCGTTCTAATAAATTTATCTTGTAATTAGGGGTGGGAATCTTAAGTCACCTCACGATCTGATCCGATTCCGATTCTGGGAGTCACGATCCGATTCCAGAACGGTTCTTGATCTACTTTTTTTTCCCCCCTTATTAATTAGTTTACCAACTTGAGAATCTTAAAATCCTTACATTTACATATCCTTACATAAGTAATTAAGTACTTTTTAAAGTAATTACAAATTAAAAAAAAATAATTAAAACAGTTGTATGTTAAGAATTTTAAACTAATATAACTTCAAAACATACTAGCAAGTAGCAAATAATGAGGAGCATAGAAACATATAACAAACAACAAACAAAGTGCTTTCAGTATTTAAGATTATCTGAACATTTTCCATTCAAGAACTGTTTTTTTTTTTTTTTTTTTACTGTGACATCATAGACAGCAGGAGATCTATTAAGCTGCATTCACGCACGGATCTCTTGAAATATAAGAAGTAATGTGGTTTTTCCTGTCTGTTTAATCCCTGAAGACATAACTGGCTGTGTTTACATTTTGCATCATAAAACCATTTCGAGACGCAAGTACATTAAACCACTTACACGGAGTCGCGCACACACCGCCGCATGCACGAGCAGTCTACACAAACAAAGCACGCGTCAGCATTTGAAATTGAAAGCAGCCTTCTGTTGTAATGAGTACATTACAATTAGGGGTGGGAGAAAAAAAATATTTTTTTTTTCTCCCACCCCTAATTGTAATGTACTCATTATAATATATTAAAATCATCTTAACATTGCAGATAGGTTATCATTGCACAAATCAACACTCTACGTTTAAAAATAAATAAATCGGAAGAGTTCTAAACTAATGCGCTGTCTTCACTTTACCTCACGCACACACGTTTAGGCACGTTTAGTCACACAGATCGTGCTGCGCGCACACAGACATTTATTTTTAGCGCTGAGACAAACTTTTTAGTGCTTCCCTGCAATTTTGTCAATAAAATTAGAAAGATAATGTAGCTATAGCTTAATCGCTGAAGAGCTACATTATATTTCTCAACAAGGAGCTGGTAACATCATCGTTTCAAAAGCAATTAAAGCCACAGCTTCACTGTTAATAGAGAAACACGGCAAAACGGTGATAATTCATACATGCACAGCCACTCTCTCTCTCTCTCTTTCACTCTCATAAATGAACACTTGAATTACACTTTTTTGATAATATAATTAAAGCGGAGATCGCTAAACTGCAAGCTTTCAGAAAAACAAGCGCGTTTATCCACAGTGGAGAGAGCGCGCGTACACATGGTTGCCAGGTTGACAAAGATAAGTAACACACTTGGCAGATATTTCTGTATTGCGCAAGTGGGAAGCTCTGTTTCGGGATTACGTCTCTTTATATCAGGCAACCCAGGTTATGTTCCTCTGTGGCCAAATTAAACCTTGTTGTAGCATATATGTTTTATTCATTATTTTTTAGAAACCTTGCAATTTTCTACTCCGTTTTAAAGGTGTTCTTGTATTCAAATTAAGCTCGGTCCACTGCTGCAGACATGCCACAATATCGATACAGAGACAGCTGTATCGATACTCGTATCATCAAATCTCTGTGACGATACATCGTCGTATCGAACACAGCACTAGTGAAAACATTAACAGGCAAGAAATAATTTGAACCACTGAAAAAATTCTTAGCGTTGAACCCTGGAATATTTTTTTCAGCTCCATTTTATTCCCTTCCCGCTCGTCAACTGGCAATCTAAGTCAAATGCAGTCACCAGGCTGTACCGGTTAACTAAGGCAAACATACCAGAAAATGTACATTTTTATGAGTATTGGCTACAAAATGACCACTTCAAAGCCTGAGTTAAAAAAAAAAAATCAAAGTGAATTTAACGGGTAAAAGCAAAAAAAGTGCTCAGCACAACAGCGGCCTGTTTTTCCGTTCATTATTGGTCATGGACATTCAGCTTTTTAGTCAGTGAAAGTCAGGGAATTTGACTTTTGGATTTAGAGTGGGAACCCTGAAACAGAGTTGCTAACTGTCTTACAATGACTGCTGTCAGTGTGAAAACCTTGTCCCTATATCTTTTTGATAAATTTTGGACACAGAAGGACCACTATTCAAGTGGTACTTAAATATGCCATGGAGGGATATATAAAAGATTTTAAAATAAGTATTGTGGGCAGGGCTTGACATTAACACCCGCCAAATGTGGGTGGATTTCAGCAGTGGCGGGTAGCACAGTCACTCCCACTAGCCACTCTGGCGGGTTGAATTTTATATACAGTAACAGAGCTCGACATTAATGCTTGTCCGGGACCGGGACAAGTATTTTTTGAAGGGGCAAGTGAAAGAAGAGAATTTTACTTGCCCGACCGGTCAACTATCTGATTAAAACATCTAATTGCACCGAAATCTCTGCAAGAATGGTTCTGATTTTATTACATTCATAATCAAGGATTGTTTTTACTTTACTCCTTTTGGCCAGTTGAAGCTCACGCAGCCTGTCTATGTGAGAGAATCTTGTGGAGAAATCAAAACAAATGAACGCATATGCACACAGAAGAAACATAAAAATGTAACTTAGTTTTTATATTTATAACATACAGCCTAGTTAAGCAACATGACACAACCAAGAGAGGGAAGTTCCCTGAAAACCACGATTGCAAATTTGACATTTTATACAAGTTAAAACGAGTAATTAACATACATTTATTTCAGTATTTGAATTTGAATTTATTGAAAGGATATATTTTCAACGTTGACTGCTTTTACTCCTTTTGGTTAATGAAAATAGTTTCAAACAAAGATCACAGCAGAACAGTCGTGCATGTCTGAGCAACACACAGCGGTGTTTTGTTAATGAATGATTTGTGTTATTGAATTTGGAGTCATTTGAGTCAATGATTCAGTGGTCCATTCATATGGACAGGCACTTGCTTCATTCTTGAATGAATCAGCTGAACGAATTGTTTGAAGGCATGCTTCAATGACTCATTAATTAAGATAGTCACTTGCTGCCCTCTACTGGCAGATATACTAGCCTATCTTTGCATTTTTTCCAACATTTCATATTTGTATATTAAAAAATATATATATTTTAAAACACCGAGCTCACAACATTATTTATGCTGTTATAATTTAGCATGCAGTGTAAATGCATTCATGCTATTTTTCAGCTACATTGAACTGTCTGTGTAAATGCATCTAAATGCCGCTCCAGTCACTTTTGTTTCTTCTGCAGTGGAAAGCAGGGCTTTCGTTCAAGGAACGAAAACCGGAAACGAACGAAATTTTGACTGGAACAGAACCAGAAACTAAATCAAATTTTATAGTTCCGAACAGAATAAAAAATTTGAAATGGCCATTAACCGGTTAATAACGCTATTTTATCGTCCGTTTAATTTTTGAAATTTGCTGTCAACCAATCACGAATTCAAGCAGTAGGCTACGGCCTATATTGCAAATGTGGTGCTGACGCGTCCAACGCGTGAAATCCCGCCCGCGCTCAGCTGTGAACTCGTCATAGGTAAGTCACAATGGCAATGCGTTTATCCGAGGATAGTGTATGATGGATTCAACAGATCACAAGCACCTGCAGCGCTTCTGTAAACGGAGAAAACAGAATAAAACTATAGCTTTACATAAAAAGGAATATATATAGGCCTATGCACGAAATATATTTCACTTAAATCATTGACAGATTTACAAAACGAAAGAAAAAAAAAAGAGCTGAGTTTCGGTTTATTGTGACACGATCTAAAGTTCACGGAAAGGAAAACGACAGCAGAAAGTAGTTTTCTTTATTTTGCAAAAGCTTGACAGTTTTGAATGTCTTGCTTCTATCTGTATACCAGTATGGCTATCGCGCCGGCGCTTGACGCGCACACAGACAACATATTTTTGCGATATTGCAGCCTGTGCATTATCAAAATTACAGTATCATTAACTGTATTTTGATAATGAATTTTGATAAAGAACCATATAATAAGTAGCACTGCTCCGTTGTACAATCTGTTGCATTCAGCGTGACCACTGATATGCGAAGGATGATGATCGATGCGAGTGAAGCACAAAGCCTATTTCATAAATAATAATATTTTAGCATCCAGATACGTCGCGAATATGAAAACATTTGGATTTGTGCCTTATGAGAGAGGTAGCATCAGTTTCACCTTAAATTAATTTGTTTTTGGCTTTACATTTAGCTATATAGCCTAAACGCTTTAAATCGCCTTAACTTTAGAGGATTGTTGTGGAGAGAAAGGAACTTTAACTGTGTTTATAATGTTTGTAAACATTCTGCTTTTACCTGCATTTTAGCCTACATTATTTCTGAATGTAATCATAAAATGTGACTTAGCCTATGCTTTTTTCCTCTCAAAACGCAATTTTATAAGAGCATTTAACAATGCAGCAAACATTTTTAAATATCTTGAAAAAATACTTTAATGTCTTTAAAACGTCAGCAGATTTTTTTCTTTTGTTTAGTAGGCTACATTTGGCCAAAATCTATAAAAGACGATGCTTTATTGCTATGATTAAGCGCAGAGGGTTAAGATAGCCTACCAGATTTTCTGTGTTGTTGTTTTTTCTTTCTTTCGGAGTAAAGAAAACACTGTACTTTATTATTATTATTATTATTATTATTATAATAGGCAAAGAAAAAAAGAAAAAATAACATTATTAACCGGCTTCAGAACGATAATAATACATGAGGAACGCAGGAACAGAAAGGTTAAAATATCGATTCTGCTCGGAGTGAACTGTTTGAATTTTTATTTTTTTTCAAGCCCTGGTGGAAAGATCGATTTTGTAGATACTGAATTCATATGATTGTTAATAGCCCTATATTATCCTATTATATTAAGTGAAATTATTAATAAAATGTAGGAATTTGATATGAAAGATGATGCATGCATTTAATACAGTTAGGGAAAAATGCCCTTTAAATAGGTCAAAAAAGTGGTTAATTGTGATTTCACTTTTTTAACATTAGTTAGTGTGTAATGTTGCTGTTTGAGCATAAACAATATCTGCAGAGTTACGAAGCTGAAATTTCAATGCAAACGGAGATATCGTCTTTTAAAATTCTGGCAGTTTAATGCCGACAAAAACGGCTCGTAGGGACTACAATGAGTTACTTCCCGGGTCCCTTACATCACGAACCCAGAGAAACCCCTCCCCCGGGAACATGCCACGAAGGGGGCGAGGCCATGCTGCGCTGCTTTAGAGGAGAGGAAGAGAAAACTAGGGGTGCACGTAAAATATATATCCATATATGAATCGTGATTCTGTCTTCTAACGATTCTAATTGATTCACAAGTTTCAAAATCAATGTTCTAAACCAGCGGTTCCTGTTCATGTTCCTTCTCATTCATTTCATCAGCTCAGCTCCAACTATGAACTGTTCCAGTTATACACTTATTTTCACACAGCAATGAGAGCGTTTGTTTTCCGGAACACTACATGACATCATGATAAAGAAAATTGTTTCATCTGATTTGAAGTTAGTCTGCTGTACTATCCATAAATGCAGTACAAATGGGTATTCTGTTATTTATTTGATTAAATAAGGCCAGTAGTATTACATATCACTGACACCCAGAATGTGACGATTTTAACAATTTTTTTTTACAGAATGCTTTTCGGGGAAATTATTCTAGTTACTTTTTTTTTTTTTTTGACAAATTGGAATGTTAACTGCATTAAACAACCATTCAATCCTGTTATTATGGGGGAAAGTATGGCAATTTGTACACCATTTGCAATTCACATTTTTATTTTTTTTTATTTGTCTCAGTTCAGTTAACTTGTAAATATATCATGTAAAGATAAATGGTTGTTTAAATTATTAAATAACTACCTGATTGTGATGATGCATAATACGCAGGTGTAACATTCTCTAGATTGACTTTATCAAGTTTCATTAAAAGTGTTTATTTAGAACAAATAATGTTTCACAAATGTTTTCACACATCCAATGGAAACAAACATATCTTTAAAAAAATATCAGAGAGCTCAATCTGACAATCATTTGGCCTCTCCAGGTACGCTGTTTTCTGATGGATACTGGCTTTCTTAAAAGGGTTGTTTAGGGTTGTCTATTCCTGTACCATATTGTTCAATAGGTCCCTACATAAAAACAGGGTTCCCACGCTTCTTGAAAGTACTGGAAAGTACTTGAATTTCAGACATATGGATTCAAGGCCTGGAAAGTACTTGAAAACAAACATAGGTCCTTGAAAGTGCTTGAATTAAATTTGAAATAAATTTTATGGCGCTATTTCAAAAATTGTCCGATATGTGCTGTCAAAGACAGAACGAAACGGCACTAATGATTGGGGTGGAGATGGGGTAGCACGTGTGTGTTGATGCACAGCCTAGAGTTTTCTTAAGCCCGCTCTCACGGAGTTTCTGACCATTACCGCCCACTCCCGCAACGTGTGTGTCCCGCTCCCGTAAACATTCTAATATTGTATATAATTTACGCGCTATCAATATGCGGGGTATTGAAATCACATTTGAATGAGCGCTCGAAGTTCACTTTCACTATCGATTTCGCGATCACGCGCCCTCTGTGTAAAGTGAGCACATCTTTACAGTGCGTGAATAATTATTAGGCACGTTGATATTCTGATCATATTTTTTTCCAAGCACATTTTTACCAATTCCAAACCACATTTATCTTAATAACTACTATTAATTTTATATTTAATCATTTATAAGTGATATATAATTGTCCATGAAGGCTGGAAGTGAAAAACTCCTTATATTCAGGTGTGCAGAATTATTAGGCAGGTTTTCTTTTGATAAAATGAGCCAAAAAAGAGATTTAACTGAAAAATCAAAAATTATTAAATCCCCATGAGAAATATTCAAAACTAATACAATACAGAAATTGCAAAGTTAAGGCATGACCATTGGTTAGCGAAATGCTCATTGGGTCAGCGGGGTTAGACAAAAACAGGTGGAGAAGAAAAGACACATGGTAAATGCAAAATAATTAAGAATTAATGTGAAGAATTAGGTGTAAACCATCAAACCTTTAGTCTCCAGCGTCACCATTTTCCAGAACTGTAACCTTCCTGGAGTCTCCAGAATTACAAGGTGTCAGGTTCTCAGAGACTTTGCTTGGGTGAAAAATCCTAAAAAATGACCCTCCCTTAATAAGAATAACATGCTGAAGTGTTGTGAAATACATGAAGACTAATTTTTATAGGCTTTATGGACAGATAAGTTGAGAGTGACTCTTGAAGGACCAGCACCACATCCTCTTGAACCACTGTTTGAAGAATTTATCTTCCAGAATAGCAGTATGTTTTAGGAGCTCATTTTTAGTCAATCTCTGCAAGACAGACTTTTCAGGATAGGAGATGGACTAAAAATGAACTCCCAAAACTTACTGCGACGTGGAGCTAAGGAGAAAATGTAGAACTTGAAAAATAAGAAAAACAGCTTAGTGAAAAGCGTGTAGTTTAAAAGCAAATAGAAAGTCCTATTTTTTTATTTCTTTTCTTTATATTTTTTTTGCAGATTTGCACATGTACAAGGTTTAAAATGTTCATGACATATTTTTAAAAAATATTGAAGTTTTGAGCAACTGCGTATTTGAGCACCTGCATTCCTCTAGGACGGTCAAAGATGAAAAAATAGGACTTACAATAATAAGTGATTTACAAAATAATTTTGACGAGTTATTTATTAATGAGTAACGCCTCTATTGAGAGAGTGTGCAATTTTTTTATGTTAACAGGTTTTACAGTGTTATTACAACATTTAACTACTTTTTATTAATTTAAAAATTGCAAAATTCTGTCAAATTTAAATCTTGTACAAAAACTACAGCAAAAACCAGTTTGATGCATATTTTATCAATATTTTAGAAATTGTATTTGAATATTACCAGTATTAACTTCAATGGATTTCATTCAATTCCTTTGAACACGACTGCTCAGAATGGTCTAAATTTATGAAACCTACATATTCAAAACATTATTACTCTGAAATTTTGAATGTAAATGTTAAGTGTAAGAAAAATGTTTAGTACTGTAAGGTCTTTCATGACACTACATATGCTGGCGTGTGAATTCGATAGGTGCTTGATATAAAATAAATGGTGCTTAAAAAAGTCCTTGAAAGTCCTTGAATCTGGTGTTCATGAAAGAGTGGGAACCCTGTAAAAAGCTATGAAACAAAAACACAAAGGTTGGTGCAGTTGTAACCTGTTGTTCTTTGATTGGAATTGAAAGTGTTTTTTTCCGTAGGTTCCAGACACCTGATCTAGATGTTCAGCTTAGCAATGAGCTTGCCAGTTCTCTTCGCAGTCTAAAGGTATGATTAACTGCTAGTGTTGAGCTCTTACTGAGTTGCAGTTGTGTTATTTCTAATAACATGTGTTTCTTTGTCATGCAGCCAGAGGGCAGCATCTTAAAAGACAGATTTAAGAGCTTACAGAAGAGAAACCTTATTGAGCCCAGAGAAAGAGCCAGGTAAGTTCAGCGTTTTTTGCTTTATTTGTATAAAATCAATGAAGCATTTAAGTGGTGTTAGCTGCAATGCTTTCTGTTTAACTTTCATTTGCATGTCCATTTTTAATCATTCCTATTCTCCTTTCAGGTTTAAGAGGAAGTACAAGTTGAAGTACTCGGAGAAGAGGGCCTTCAGGGAGATCGAGTGATGCACAGTGTTGTTTCCTTTCAGTCCTCCAACAAATGGTGTGCTATTCATACTGCAATAAAGAAAGCTGTTATATTCCAACAACCTTTTGTCTCGGTGTGTCTAAAAAAAAAAAATGTAGTGTCAGATTTATTCCTATACTGTTTTTTGCAATCCACACTGTTGCAATTATGCTTTAGTTCCCCCAGTCAGCTAGCCAAAGGTGACTCTGGCAAGGGGGGAAAAATCCATAACGTGAAGATTGTGTGGAAAAAAACATTTACATGAACCACACTGTACTAGAGCAGCCCATCCCCCTCTGGAAAGGCACACGTTACAATAAATGTTTTGCATATGCCAAATATTTTCTAGTTGCATTGTGTGCAATACTAATTTGTATATCTAACATTGCATAATCAATACAAAAAAAAGATTTCTAAAATGCAATGTATTTTTGTTCAGTGTAGTTATAGTGAATGCAGTTAAAACTAAATGGTACACCACCTACATGCACCGCTGCAGATTGGTTGCAGTTGTTGCTCCAGGCATTGCTTAATCCCGGTCTACTGCCTGCCAAACAGGCTTAAATTAAGGTCATTAATATTTACGGTTTAATTGCAAATGTAAGGACTTAAACTAATTTGACCCTTTTGTGATTTAAGTTTAAATAATATTTTAAAGAGTAAAGTATTGTGGAAGTTGCAATGTCTCCAGTGCAGTGAGGAATCCAGAATTCCACAATGCAATGCATTCAACTTGACCTTTCACTTTCAGGGTGATCAATGGACTAGTACATTTTCTAAGTGAGTAAATGATGACAGAATTGTCATGATTTGTTGGGTGACCTGTCCTTTTAAGGCAATGCGATTTCATTTAAACATCTCAAGACATCCATCACAGAACTGCTGAGTTTTATATATGTCAAATATCTTATTATATAGAAATGTATGTACTTCTAAAGTAGTGAATCTTAACATTCTGTTGTAATAGAATTAAAAATGCTGAATAATCATTTATTTTTGTGATGAAGTCTACACCACTCACTGAGTATGAGGAGGTGGGGAATTGTTTCAGTCCCATTATCTTAAACTTTAAGGCCTGCCGGGGAAATAAGGGCTTTTCCCCTTGCTTCTCCCTTGGTAGCAATGTGCAGGCAAAGCTGATTATCATGCAATCATGGGTGGGAATGTAATCTTACCTAAAGAGATGCCTGCCCTGGTCATCATCTCTGATCCTTGCTGTCCGCCGGAGCGTCCCTCCAGTAATCCTGTCCTGTTGCACATGCCAGATTCACTTCAGTGAGTTCCTAAGCTTTTTATATCTGTGAAGGATGTTAATGACAAACACAGTAATTGAATTTTGAGTTGTAGGGTTGAAATAACACATTTATAGAGGTGTTAAAAGTTATTACATTATTCTCTTAAGTATTTAAAGCAGTGCCAGTCAGACTTCTGGGGGCCCTAAGCAAAAGTGTGTCGGGAAAAGTTTGAAACATTCAGTAATAAAAAAGGAAATTGCAAACAATAGGACAAATATGCACTGCATATTTAAGTCACCTTCACCATATGAAATAATTGTACCTTGACTTTATTAAAGTTACTAAAGTTATTCTGAAGAGCAGTGAACTATTATTGTTTTATTTTGTTGTTTGATTAACATTAAGTGACCGACAACAAGCAAGTTTATTAGGCTGCTGTAACTTTAATCTCAATAAAAAATGCTGGAACCTTAACTACTTTTTATTTTAGTAAGACTTCTTACAGTAGGGTGAATTGAGGCAAATTGGGACACTGTTGGCTATTGACTGGAAACAATTGATGCACTCTTATTCCCTATACCGTTTGCACTGCTCTTCAAAATTGACATTTACAGTAGGCTTCCTTCAGACTGGAATCTCATTTTAAATTGTGGTACACCCTGTGAAGTCCACTTCGCAAGGCAATTACAATTGCCCATACTGTAACATTAGTGGGATTCGTCAAAACAAGATTAGAGAAAGTGGACAGTGTCACAAGAGGATTGAACTGAAACAACAGGCTAACAAGCCAACAAGAAGCCAAAAGCAAATGGTATGAAAGCTACTCTGCTGTGTAAAGGTGTTGTAAACCTGCTCTGTTTTGTAAAAAAAATAATCTGCTGTGAAAATGTGCTTTATCTGTTGTGTAAAGCTGCTTGATCAAGTAAATGTGGAGTAAAGCTGCTCTGTTGTGTAAGCCTGCTCTGTTATGGGTAGTGTAAAGTTATGTTGTGTAGAGGTTTGTGATCCTGTTCTGTTGTGTAAAGATGCTGTAAAGTATTTTTGTTTTATAATACTGATTGTGTAATTACTGTTGTGTAAGAGTGCTCTGTAAAGTAAATGTAAAGTAATGTAGAGCTACTCTGTTGTGTAAATCTGCACTGTTTTATGGTGGTGTGAAGTTATGTTGTTTAGAGGTTTGTAAAAGCTGATCCATTTTGTAAAGTTGGTGTAACTGCTGTGTAAAGGTGCTCTGCAAAGTAAATGTGATGTACAGCTACTCTGTTGTGTAAACCTGCTATGCTACATAAACGTGGTGTAAAGTTGTTCTGTTATGTAAGATTTGTAAAGCTGTTCTGGTATGTAAAATGCATGTGCTCTGTTGTGTAAGTCTGCTCTGTTACATAAAGGTGGTGTACAATTATTCAAATGTGTACATGTTAAGCTGTTCGGTTGTGTTAAGGTGTTGTAAATATGCAGTTTTGTAAAACTGATCTGTTGTGTAAATGTGGTGTAACTGTTGTGTAAAGGTACTCTGTAAAGTAAATGTGGTGTAGAGCCGCTCTGTTGTGTAAACCTACTCTTTTACATAAAGGTGGTGTAAAGTTGTTATGGTGTGTAAAGGTGTTGTAAATCTCTGTTTTGTAAACTGTTGTGTAAAGATGCTCTGTAAAGTATGGTAAATGTGGTGTAGAGCTGCTCTGTTGTGTAAGTGTTCATGGTAAGTGTAACTGCTCTGGCTTGCTTAGTTGGGGACACTTCATTTCCAGCAATATCGTCGACTTGATTGAACAGAAACTTTTTGAACTGAACTGAGCTGGACGATGCCATCACTGAATTCAATAATGCAATGCCTTTAACTGAAAATTGAGTGTTTAATCTTGTCATTTTACATTATTGACACTATTTTCCCATTTTGATATTGTGCAGTTGCTTTGTCACAATTTGTATTGTTAAAAGCGCTATATAAATAAAGGTGACTTGACTTGACTAAGTCTGCTCTGTTACATACAGCAGGTAAAATATGTATTGAACACGTCACCATTTTTCTCAGTAAATATATTTCTAAAGGTGCTGTTGACATGAAATTTTCACCAATGTCGGTAACAACCCAAGTAATCCGAACTGACTGCACTGTATTTTATGTATAATCATTTTTATTTCTAAGTGTTCTAATTTAATTTTAAATCAATTTTTAAATCATTTTAATCATTTTTTTTAAATTTCTGGTTTTATTGTTTTGATTATTTTTATTTTTTATGATTATTTTACTTCCTTTTATGTAAAGCACTTTGAATTACCATTGTGTATGAAATGTGCTATATAAATAAACGTGCCTTGCCTAATCCATACATACAAAGAAAACAAAACACACAAGTTCGGAAATTAAGTTGCGTGTAATAAAATGGAATGGCACAGGGAAAAAGTATTGAACACATTAAGAAAGGGAGGTGCAAAAATGCATGGAAAGCCAAGACACCATCTGAAATCTATCAGTAATTAGAAAATCCTGCCCCTCGTCAGTGGAAATTAATATTAGCTGGTTCAGTCCCAATACCTACAGTACCAAGATGATTAAGATGAAACAAGGGTGGACATTTCAGCAAGACAATGATCCCAAACACAGCCAAGGGAACTCTCAATTGGTTTCAGAAAAAGAAAATAAAGCTGCTAATCACCTGACTTGAATCCAAAAAAAATAATAACTAAAGATCAGAGTTCATAGAAGAGGCCCATGGAACCTTCAAGAATTGAAGACTCTGTGGAAGAATGGGCCAAAATCACACCTGAGCAATGCATGCCACCAAGGGCGTAGGTTTACTTTCAACATTGGTGTGGACATAAACCCGACCCCCCTCCTCTCTCTCTCTCTCTCTCTCTTTATTTTTTAAATAGTATGTTTAACAGACAATAATTACACAATTATGATTTTGTGAACCAACAATATCAGCATCAGAGCGCTGGGTGTCTTAAAGGGATAGTTCACCCAAAAATGAAAATTCTGTCATCATTTACTCACCCTCAAGTAGTTCCAAACCTGTTTGAATGTCTTTGTTCTGCTAAACACAAAGGAAGATATTCTGAAGAATGTGGGAAACAGAGCAGTTCTGGGGCACCATTGACTTCCATAGTATTTTTTTTCCTACTATGGAAGTCAATGGTGCCCCAAAACAGCCTGGTTACAAACTTTCTTCAAAATATCTTTCTTGAAAATACCCCATAGATTCCATACGGGGTTCAGGTCAGGCATGTTGGCTGGCCAATCAAGCACAGTAATATCATGGTCAGCAAACCACTTGGAAGTGGTTTTGGCACTGTGGGCAGGTGCTAAAGTCCTGCTGGAAAAGGAAATTAGCATCTCCATAGAGCTTGTCAGCAGATGGAAGCATAAAGTGCTCCAAAATCTCCTGGTAGATGGCTGCATTGACTTTGGACTTGATAAAACACAGTGGACCAACACCAGCAGATGTCACGGACCCCAAATCATCACTGACTTCAGAAACTTCACACTGGACTTCAAGCAGCTTGTTCTGTGCCTCTCCAGTCTTCCTCCAGACTCCAGACCTTGATTTCCAAATTTATTTATTTATTTATATAACAAAAGGGACAGTGTACATTAATCAACATTCATGAATGTAAATGTACCCAAATTAGCCCAAAGGCTAGTTTTCATTGGTAGTCCCTTTGGCAGATGTTATTAAGCCAAAAAACTAGAGGAAAAAAGAAACAAAATAGAAGAAAACAATAACAACGATATTCAACCAAAAATTAAATGAGTAAGTAAATGAAATGCAAAATTTACTTTTATCTGAAAAGAGGACTTTGGAAGACTGAGCAACAGTCCAGTTATTTTCCTCCTTAGCCCAGGTGAGACGCTTCTGACGTTGTTTCTGTTTCAGAAGTGGCTTGGTAGCCCTTTTCCTGAAGACGTCTGAGTGTGGTCACTCTTGATTCACTGACTCCAGCTTCAGTCCACTCCTTGTGAAGCTCTCACAAGTGTTTGAATCAGCTTTGCTTGACAGTATTCTCATGCTTCCAGTCATCCCTGTTGCTTGTGCACCTTTTCCTACCCAATTGCTTCCTTCCAGTCAACTTTGGATTTAATATTCTTTGATACAGCACTCTGTGAACAGCCACCCCTTTCAGTAATGACCTTCTGTGACTTACCCTCTTTGTGGAGGGTGTCAGTGATTGTCTTCTGGATCATTGCCAAGTCAGCAGTCTTCCCCATTATTGTGGTTTAAAAAAAAACAAGAGATACCCGGAATTTATACTGTAGGGATGGTAATTTAATGAAACTCAAATGTAAACATTCTAATATTTTGAGATACTGGATTTTTGACTTTCATGAGCTGTAAGCTCTAATAATCAAAATAAAAAATAAAAAACGTTTGAAATGTTTACTTGACATGTAAGGAATATATGAAAGTTTAATTTTTTTAAATAAGTTACAAAAAAATTAACTTTTTCACGATATTCAGTTGTTTCTTTAGATGCACCTGTACTTATTTTACCCACTGTAAATGTGGTGTACAATTGTTCAAATGTGTACGTTAAGCTGTTCTGTTGTGTAAAGTTGTTGTAAATCTGCTCTGTTTTGTAAAACTGATCTGTTGTGTAAAGGTGGTGTAACTGTGGTGTAAAGTAAACGTGGCGTAGAGCTGCTTTGTTGTGTCTGCTCTGCTCTGTTACATAAAGTTGCTGTAAAATTGTTCAAATGTGTATGTTAAGCTGTTCTGTTGTGTAAATCTGCTCTGTTTTGTAAAACTGATCTGTTGAGTAAAGGTGGTGTAATTTGTGTAAAGCTGCTCGATCAAGTAAATGTGGAGTAAAGCGGTTCTGTTGTGTAAAGGTACTCTGCAAAGTAAATGTGGTGTAGAGCTGCTTTTGTTGTCAGTCTGCTCTGTTACATACATTTGCTGTAAAATTGTTCAAATGTGTACATGTTAAGCTGTTCTGTTGCGTAAAGGTGTTGTAAATCTGCTCTGTTTTGTAAAACTAACCTGTTGCGTAAAGGTGGTGCAACTGTTGTGTAAAGCTGCTTTATCAAGTAAATGTGGGGTAAAGCTGTTCTGTTCTGTAAGTCTGCTCTGTTACACAATACAATTGTTCAAATGTGTACATATTAAGCTGTTCTTTTGTTTAAAAGTGTTGTAAATCTGCTCTGATTTGTAAAACTGATCTATTGTGTAAAGGTACTCTGTAAATAAACATGGTGTAGAACTGCTCTGTTGTGTAAACCTACTCTGTTACATAAAAGTGGTGGACAATTGTTTAAAAGTGTACATGTTAAGCTGTTCTGTTGTGTTAAGGTGTTGTAAATATGCTGTTTTGTAAAACTGATCTGTTGTGTAAAGGTGGTTTAACCATTGTGTAAAGGTACTCTGTAAAGTAAATGTGTTGTAGAACTGCTCTGTTGTGTAAACCTTCTACATAAAGGTGGTGTAAAGTTGTTCTGTTGTGTAAAGGTGTTGTAAATCTCTGTTTTGTAAAACTGATCTGTTGTGTAAAGGTGCTCTGTAAAGTAAATGTGGTGTAGAGCTGCTCTGTTGTGTAAGTCTGCTCTGTTACGAAAAGGTGGTGTAAAATTGTTCAAATGTGTACATGTTAAGCTGTTCTGTTGCGTAAAGGTGTTGTAAAGCTGCTCTGTTTTGTAAAACAGATTGCTTTCGTAAAACTGAAGCTGATCTATTGCGTAAAGCTGCTCCGTTTTATTGTAATTAAATTTTTCCCCATTTTTTAATTTCCGTTTTGTCTTTAGATTATCAGCCTTTAACCTGTGTGTGAGTGTAAACAAAATGAAAAGCACACCTCTATTTCCTCCTTTGTGAGAGACAGACACAATCGAGCTTGGGATTTGTGATAAAAAGAAGAGTTTGGTTGGCTGTGTGGTGTTTGGATGAGAGGAAAGGAGAGGAGGGGTAGTGTGATGATTGCTCACACTAATCCTCTGGACACATGCACAAGCCAGGTGCCCATGAGAGACAGAGAAAGAGGCTTGAGTGAAAGGTGAATGAACAGGGTTAATTCAAAGAAGAACTGTTTAAATAAAGGATGCCATCAGTTGGCGCCACTGCTTGAAGCAGTGACTCGTGCAACAATTTAAGAACACTGACTTGCATATGTGTGTGTGTGTGAGAGAGAGAGAGGTGGGGGGAGGTGGCACACTTATCAGGAGTGACAGAGAGAACGTCAGGCAAACAGAGTGGAGGGAGGGAGAGGAAAGCAGAAAATGAGAGCATGGCAAGACAGTGGCTCATAGTGACAGCAGGGGCAGAGGGAGGCAGAGCGAGCGAGTGAGCTGGGGAAGAGAAAACTGACAGTGGGGGAAAAATGCAGGAAAGACACTGAAGCTGAGCTGGTGGAGGAGAAAACAAGAGAATCCAGCCAAGGCTAGAAAGAGTCATTAGGAAGCAACAGTGAGGAAGCAGAGAGGAAGTGTGGAAACTGACTGATTTGTCCAAATGTGTTTGTGATGTGCAACTGGCAGTGCTTAAATCGCAGCGTGGAGTGTGTTTGCGTGAGCGGGTCTGATTGTGCTACCAGTAGTGCCTGGAAAACGTGCTTGGTGGATTATGAGAGATCAAGACGGGGACGATTGTGTGTGTGTGTTAGAGAGTGTGTGTTTATTGGTGAACAAAAGGGCTAGGTGCAGCTTGTTCGTGAGTGTGCGTGTTTAGATGAGAAAACCGTGCAGCTGGAGAGTTGCTTGAGGAAAGGGAAAAGATAGTGCAGATAGCTGAAGCACTTGAGGATGCCAGGGCATTCAGGGACAAGCACATAACTGCCGTCTGAGTACTTCAGACCCAACGAGGGGAAGCAAACCAATAAACAGAGACTGTTGAAGGCAAATAAGGTGAAACCATGGGAGCATGTGTCTTCTTGAGCCATCAACGGAACTATTTGTAGGACCAAAGCATCTCTGTTGCTGCTGACTACCTCAAAGGGTAAAGCCACGAAGACGGTAGAGTTTCTTTGGAGGGCTACGTGAAGGATCGGTGGGGGTCCATTATAGTGTCCAGTGATCCCTTGATGTCTTCAGCACCCAGTCATGGGAGAGTGGACCATTTTAGAGCGCCTCCTGGAGGCTGCTGTGCAGCAGCACTCTACAATGATTGGAAGGTAAGAAATGCGAAATCAATGCAATGATCTGGTTCAGTTCTCTCAAAGTAATAATTAACCGCGACCTTTGATCAGGTTCTATTTGATTTTTTAATGTTAAATACGTTCTCCTCTCCCAGTTTAATGTGTAGAGACAACTACAATTAAGAATGTCTGAAAAGTGTAAACACTGTTACTCTGTTTGTTTGCGCAGCCCAGCATGTCAGTTTCAGTGTCTGCCTTAGAATGTTTTAAACCCAAACAATGTCATGGCAATTTGTAACAATTGTAAAATTTTAGCAAATTGGTGACTAATTTGTATGACTTGTACGATTTCATTTGTACATTTGTTTCATTGCGGTTTTGTTTAGGTTAAGGGTGGACCTTCATGCTTTTTTCCAAAAAAATTTACGTTTTCATAAAATTCACATTGTACAAATTCATATGAAATCACCATTTTGTAAAAAAGACACGTTTTCCGTGAGATCAGGTTGTTGAAACCTGGACATGAATGATACTTCAAACCATGTGGCTTATTAAGTAGTAATTAAACAGTAACTACTACTTAAGTAATGTGCTAAAGCAATGTGCTATATAAATTATTTTCACCTGGTAAATGATAAAACTGTCATCACAGAGACTGTTTGATTGAACAAAAGTATTAGATACAAGTTAAGAATCAAAACCACGTAATGATTCAAATGCAAAAAATTGAATATACAAGAAGAAATGGCATGTATTGGTGGATTACAAAAATTCCTATCTAGTGGTTATTAATCCTGTTTCTGGGGACCACAGCACTGCACATTTTGTCTTTCTTATCAGACACACCAAGCTTGGTCCATAAAGCTTTCTACTAATGAGCTGACAATTCGATTCAGGTGCATTAGACAGTCAAAATGTGCAGTTCTGTGGGTTCCCCCCCCCCAGGACCAGGATTAAGAACCACTACTGTATGGCGTTATCGGTCCATAATGGTGGTTTATGGTGAAGAGAGAATGACCTAGCGGCTGAGTTTTTAGTTAATCCTGCGGGCACCATGATTGGCCAATCTCAAGCTTCAGTAAATGTTTGAACCACTGAAGCTTGTGAGACCTCAAGTGACATCGCCTGCTTGGGTGATGCTATATTTTCTTCCAGTTTAGCCCCTCACGTTCTCTTCTTCATTTGTATTTTGGACACAAATGTCCTGCCAGATTTAGCTAAAAAAGCATTGCATGTTTTTTTAAAGATGTATTGTTTGATGCTTGTTAAAGCTAATTGTGGTTTTATCTGACATTGTTTGAGGCGTCATTTTTCTGTGTGCAGCGTTTTGTCCGCAGTGCCCTGTACTTAAATCTCTAACGCAGTTTTCTAAAAAACACACTAATTCGTTTCAGCCTGTCATATGAAATTATCTTGAAGGCAAACACTGTCAAGCAGTGTACATTAAGGCAGTCAGCCAGAAGACATTGGGTATGAAATGGTATTAGACAGCCAAACAGCCATCTACCGATGCTTAGCATTCAGGTTTTTGGTGACTCATCTACTGACAGTGCGTCATTTATCATATGATCATCATAGGTCATGACCATCCAAAGCTATGATGTAATGGACGACTCTTCCTCATCCAGCAGAGTCTGGTTCATTGCTACACTAGACCCCAGAATACACATTGATTCCATGGCAACAGATGCTTGAATTTGTCTTTCGCCATTCTATTTACGAGACCAAATGGTCGGAGGTTGGCATTTGCCATGTATGTCCTCCTGCCATTGTCAGCCCTGGCATTAATTTGGCTTGCCAGACATTGAGCGACACTTGCATAGATGTGCCGTTAGGCTGAATATGAATGATTACCCTGATCAGATCTCATTCACCAGTCACTGCCCCCACACTCACACTTCAGTGAGCGCAGGCTGCTTGGCAGCCAATGGTGAATTACACTATGCCTGACAGGGTATGCCTTCATCTCAAGGGACTGTTTCATTCATTATGTTTGGCATTACTGAGGTGATGTGGGTAGTTTTCTGATGTGAGCTGTTACAAGGAGGTTAATGAATTTGTGTAATTATGGAGGGCGGTTGCCACAAAAATATCCTTAGCGTTTCATCGCAAGGCTCTTTCTTTTGTGCTACGAACATGAATGATACCTGTACTTTTAAATTTTTTAGTGTTCAAACTTCAGATGTTTAGCCATAGGATGATAAAACAGGTGAAAAGCCATTTGGCTTCCACTTGAGAAATCCGAGACATATTTAGAGACCAGAAAATTGTAGGAGACCTGAAGGTGTGCTTTTTTTCCCTCACAGAACAACCATATAGCAATGACACTGCAATGATTTTCAAATCTCTCAGCATGTTAAAATTGTTTTGAAGTCATAAAATAACATTGTGCATGGAATGGTATGAGAATTAGGCTTTCTTAATCAAAACTCTGACATTGTAAATTATGCTTTGTGTGAAAAGCAATAAAAGTTGTCAGAGTTTTACTGCCTCCAGTGTAATTGGAGTGATTTGTATGTATAGGTATGTTTTTGAATTTTGCAGAAATGTAGTCAGAGGCATATATTTGCAATGAGCCAATGAGACATTGCATGAGAATTTTGCATGGTCAAGCACTGCTCCAGATTTAAATATCTAATATATACATGAAGTTGATTAGATTCAAAACTTTTTTTTTTAAATTGGGAATTCTACAAAGTTTAAAATTCATTTAATTTGAAACTGATTTTGTTCATCTTATAGAAGACGAGAGCACAGAATGCTTCATGCAACAAAAGACAATGCATGTTTTACATACCTCAGTGAGGCATGATAGGTATAGCATGCATCTTTACATTATTGAAAATATTACACACATCAGGCTGATACCTTTGCTTGCTACAAATATGCTTGCTAATTACGCTTTTAGAAAATGTACAAATCCAATTTAAGTTCATGTAATTCCAAGTGCTTCAGACATATTTATAGCATTTGAGCTAATATAATTATCTAATAAATCCTCTCATAATTAACTGATAATTTATTTTGCAGTACTTCAAAGTTTATTGGAGGCAGTTTTCAATTAAATTCTCATTTAGGGAAGTGAGTTGGGGATGTTGGCAACTGGTATTTGTTCTAAACAGCTGTATCATTTACAAGCTATTGTTCAGCAAAGGATGTCTTGAAATAGACAACGTAAGATGCAGCAAACAGTTGGCAGTGCTGTTACAGTTCACAGTGAATATTTATGGATACAGTGTAAGAAATGTTTTGTCAGATTACGAAAAAATGCATTTTACGCTGTGACATCTAATTTTACTTATTTCATTCAAGTGAAAAATATTATTCAATGGGAATGAAATAATATGGCCACATTATGTTACACCAATAAATGTGATTTTTAAGAGCCAGTAGCAATAGCCCTGTATGGCAAGAACTTCAGTTTCCTTTTTAGAGTGTAAATCCATCATACGTAGATCCCGCATTAGTGTCATTCAAATCAAATTTTAGAGTGTAGTTTTTATTTTATTTTATTTTTATACTGGTTTAGTGTGCACAGTGTGCTTTAGACCTGTTTGAAGAAAAAAAATATTTAGATGAAAATGTCAACAAATTAAACAAGCATTATTAGTTGCGGCCCTAATTTACTATATATGGAGTAAATGATGCATCTACATGGTGCACTTATGTACGAGTTGGTAAGTTTCATGATAACTGCTGTCACTGTTCTTTAGATTATATATTTATAATATTGTAATTTAATTTTAGCCAGTGGTGAGGTGACTGAACATACATATAGGGCAAATTCCATAGCATTTTTAAAGTTTTTGAAGGAGGCACTACTGTAATCATTCCCTACAAAAGCAACTGAATCCCATCATAAAGGGAAGGGATCACAAAATATGAGAGCAATGCCCTGAAACCCTACCCGCCACATCCCCTCACTTCAATTGTTCTGCACTACAGAGTGAGTCTGGCAGAGGGATGCTCACTTTTGAATAGGGTATTTATAGCTGCACAGATTTCTGTGTGCTTCTCGATGTGTATCCGTGTGTATTTTTAGAAACTGATACCTTAATCACAGTGGATTTGACTTTCCATTCCGCATGTCCATCACACCATCCAGTCATATTTGGCCGCTTAGTCATTCATTTGTACCATATCATGTCTATACATATTTAAACATCCATTTACAGATTCATTACAGCTCTATTCACTCACACACACACACACACACACACACTTGTGCGTGACTTGACTCACACTGAGACTTTCTGAACCACAGGCTGTTGGCTGTTATCTGTCCTGCTTTTCCAGTCTCTCTCAGCCCTCCATCCATGTTTTCATTTCTTTGTCTCTTTTAGCCCTTGGATTATATTGGTTATGCATTTGATTCTGTGCAAAGAAATAACATGAAGCCTCGAAGGAGATGTGTTGTGACACACATTTCCAAATCATCAATCCGTTTGCCACTCAACATCAACACAGATTTTATTCAGATTAGACACTACAAATGTATACTGTAGACACAATCATCTTCAATCTCTGTTACAGCACGATTATACACAGTGAAGACAGACGTTATGCCAAAGCGTGATTAGTAATTCAGAGGATAGAGTAAAATGAGAGGCATTTACCACAAAAAAAAAAGAGAAAATTGACTCTAGCACAGGGGTCACCAGACACGGTCCTGGAGGGCCGGTGTCCTGCAGAGTTTAGCTCCAACCCTAATCAAACACACCTGAAGCAGCTAATCAAGCTCTTACTAGGTATACTTGAAACTTCCAGGGAGGTGTGTTGAGGCAAGTTGGAGCTAAACTCTGCAGGACACCGGCCCTCCAGGATCAAGTTTGGTGACCCCTGCTCTAGCGCATATAGAGCTCAAGTTGTTAAAATATAGTTCACCCCCAAAACTGAAAATTCTGTCACAATATCATTGCTTGTTCCAAATCTGTAAGACTTTCTTTCTTAAAAGGATAGTTCACACAAAAATGAACATTCTGTCATCATTTACTCACCCTCATGTTGTTTCAAACCTGTATGACTTTCTGCTGAACACAAAAGAAGACAGTTTTGGTGATCATTTACCTTTCTCTAAATATCTTCTTTTATGTTTTATAATACATGAGGGTGAATAAATGATGATTTTTGGTTGAACTGTTCTTTCCATTTCAAATCAAGCCTTTTGTTGTCAATGCCATTGGTTTTCATGTACCTCAAAACCAAACTCTAACTTTGAATATGTGCAAATGAGATTTAAATACTGTACATTTAATTAATAATAAACGTATTAATATGCTGTCTTTACATTGCAGAGTTAAGTAAAAATAAAAACGTACAAAAATATGCCACCTCTGCCTCTTCTCAGTATCAAAAAAGGATTTGATGTGGCTTTGGTTCCATATAAATGAAATCCGTAAACCTGAAACGGTTGCATTTAAAGGGGATTGTTCCTCTAAAAAAACAGACCACTTCAGAAGTGGCTACTGTGCTGCGTTCAAAGTGGTGAATGGTAGCACATCACCAAGCAAATGTCTTCATGGGAAATAAATCACAGATATTCTGCCAACACAGTCATAACAAAGAATACAATATCATTTTTACAGTCAGATTTTGAAGTTGAGGTGTGTGGCAGTTAACCGCAAAGAATGATGGGATCTGGGATGACATCTAACTGCCTCTCCTGAACAAATAAAGCATAAATCAGTGTATTATCGCTCTGAACCGCATCAAAACCTCAAGCTGCTCATGAAGATGAAATAATAAGGGAAAGAAGGTCCTGTGAGGACAGGAGAAGCACATGATGGTTGTCAGAACCAATATAACACAAAACGAGGTTTAGAGCTGATACTGTGAGTACTTCTCTCAAGACCGAGGATAAACAACTCTGTAAAAGAGACATACTTTACAGACCACTAACCATTATACTCACAAACACACTGACTGTACAACACCACAAGCAAAATCTTCATGTAGCTGAGTTCAAACAAAATGAAAACAAATATTAGATCACACACACATTCATCATCCACCGTGCACACACACACACACACACACACACACACACACACACACCAACAGTGGCGCCTGTCCCAACAGTATGTCACCATTTATTAACACATCATATTAGTGATACAAGCGTTCTTTCAGGGGCACGTCAGCCTCCTGTTGCATTACATACATAATTTAATAAGTATGCACACACACACACTTACACATTCACATATGTGGCAAACATGTAGGAGGGTTGGCATAAATATTTCTCCATAGCAACAATCCAATGCACCCAATAATATACTTATCACTTCATTCAGATGTTTCTAAAATAAAAATAGAAGCAGTTGAAAAAAAAGACATAAAAGTGTATAATTTAATTACACTTTATTTCAACAGTCTACTTTAAAGATTCTACTAACTATAAGTAACTTTGCAACTACATAGGGTTAGTAGAATAAGTTGAAGTACTTGCGAAATTACTTATAAGCGGTAGAATGTTTGTATGGCACCATCAAAATCGTGAACAGATACACTCGATGTAGTTACAAAGTTACTTATAGTTAGTAGAATGTCTAAATTGGAAATCAAAATACCCTTCATATTGAAACCGCTGAGTTTTTGGTTTAAGGTTAAGTTTAGGCAGAAGTAGATGTCTTGGCAAATCTTGGCACAGTGACACTGAGATATTTTATTAAACATTTCTAAGATTACTTGGGTCTCTGTCTTGAGAAGCAAAAATAGTATTAAGTCTGAACTACTATTGAAATTAATTTGTGATTTTTGTTCTTACACATTGCAAAAATGTACAAACATCAACTTGGTTTTAATAAATCTGTGTTGACATATTTCTGAGCCATGAGTTGATCCATGGGTTTGTGATGATTTTGGTGAATGATGATGGAGATGTAGTCTAGGTTTGGTATTGCAGCAAATAAAGCGGTTGAAAGTAAGGAATCTGTTAACCATTTTCTATTGTAACTGTGTGATAAGGCATTGGTTTCTTCATGTGGCTGATACTATGATCATTACAACTACCCTAACCTTCGCCTAGATGTTGATAAATCCATCTCCATTCATTATAGACAGACATACCGTGTTGCATTCAACTTGAGCTACGTCTACATCAATACGGTTACATTTGAAAATTGCATTTTTGTTTTAAAACGCTCTCCGTCCACACTAGCATTTTCAAGCGTTTTTCCAAAAGTTTCTCATCCACACTGAAACATCAGAAAACATTAAATTCGCTTTACTGTGCTTGCGTAAAGCCTCAAAAAAGCTCACTGAGACAATACAGGTTTTCATGCTATTCTTCTGGCAGGATCCTTTTCTTTAGGAAAATCTCTCACCATTCACTGACGCATTCAGGTCGCACTCACGATTGTCTGATCTAAAACGCAACTGCCCTCATATTTTGCCGCAGACAGCAATCATGAGTAAATTTTCTGTCATCTTTGCAGTACTGTGATGTGAAGAGTGTGCAAAGTAACACATCTGTAGCAATACTGTTAAAGTGAATAGCACATAACAGGCACAATAGCAGTACAACACATATATATCTATTGGTACAATATGTGTCACATGACTAAACATGCGTCATCTTTTTCAAAAGCCTTTGTTTTCATTGTCCACACTACAATGCGAAAACGGCATTTTCAAATTTATCCACTTTGGAGAGAATTTTCAAAAAGCTCAATTTTCCTTGACAAAAACGTTGTCTCAGTGTGAATGGAAGGCCAAAATGGAGAGAAAAGGATGCATTTTCAAACAAAAATGTATTAGTGTGGAAAAGTTGGAATTTGCAACTACGGACCACTTAAAGGTGTACTGTAAACTCTGGCAGAAAATGTAAACCACCAACTATGCTGAAAGGCAGATGTACATGGCTCACCCAAGAAGATGCACTTTTAAGCAAATAAAATGCACCAGTTGAGTTGTACACATTAGATAATTGTAGCATGGTGTATTCCCTTCAATTTAGCTGTAGACATTACATGTCTGCAAAGCTAACAGTAGCACTGTTACTTTATTTTCTTGTACATCATCATCCAAGTGTTGGGCAAGGGAATGCTTAGTCATTCAGTCGGAAGTCAGAGATATCAAGTATAAATATCTCATATCTTGCTACACAGCCAGAGTCTAGGGAGGATGTGACTTCACAGTGAGAAATGAGTGCGTAAGATGTGCGTAAACCCTCTAATTCCGCTCAGTGACACACGAATGGAGCATACATAAGCATAGCAGTATAATCCTAAGGGATGCTGTTTTTCAGACCAGCAGAATTAAAACAATAAAGGTTGAGAGAGAAAAACATGGCAAACCTTAGCAGAATCCGGGTTATGCAATGTACATACATCACTGCCAAATGTACTCACTGACGCTTCACCTAAATGCATATAAAGACCTGTAAAAGCTTTCTGGGATCTTTCAGTTAAAGTAAACGCAAATCTTTTTGAGTACAAGATAAAAATTGACCCAGGACACTCAGTGGTCACTTCCTGTTGCTGACTCGTGGCTGCGTGTGTGCATGTGTGTCACGCAGGATTCTGGAAGTCAGTGCGGGTAAACGGATGGTCGTCCTGGCACAAAACCTTGCGTAGAGACCTTCCTCTCCTCTCTTTCTCCTCTGTCCTTCTGCTGAGAGAGGAGAGATATGGAGCCTAGCCATCCTCTGTCTCTCTATATAAGGGCATGTGGGTCTCTGCTGGGTTTGAGGAAGGAAGTCCCTTTCAAAAATACTGTAGTGAAGGATACCATGGTACTATGGTACCGAACAGCTCAGTCTCACAAAAGAAAGATCAAAACGTCACATTTTAATGTGATTTTGGAGAATTTTGGTTGCGTGATGCAAACTACAGAGGCAAAATTTAATTACAGTATTATATAGAGTTTAGAGTGATTGTTTTCACATTGTGATTGTGATTTATGTAAACAGGGTGTGAAGATAAGCAAGGCTTTGTGCAAAAATGCATTTCTTCATTTACAATGATATTTTCGGTCACACTTTACTTTAAGGTCCAATTGTCACTAATATCTAACTATTAACTATGACTTTTGCCTCAACAAACTCCTAATTTGCTGCTTATTAATATTAGTAAGTTATTTGTTAAGTTTATATGGGATATAGGATTAAGGGGTCTAAAATATGATCATGCAGAATAAGGCATTAATAAGTGCTTTATAATTACTAATAAACAGCCAATAATGTGCATGCTAGTTAATAGTAAGAATTGATTCTTAAAAAAAGTTGTATCCAATTTTATTTATATATTTCTTTTACACAATAAAATAGCAATGAATCAGGTTCCTGAATCAGTTTTTAACATTCATTTTTTCAAAACAAAGTTAATTTGATGTATTATATTAAAACAAAATGCATATAATTAATTGGAGATCAGATAATTTGATTAACATTTCTTAAGAATATAATGTGAGAAAGCTAGCAATCGTGATATAGGTCTGTCTCAACACAGAATGGACCATGGGAAATTGATAGTGCAGGTAATATACTGCTTTATTCATGCCCAAAATTATATGAAAGGTCCAAGTAAAACTCAGAGCATATTTTACAATGCACCATTATAATTACTAAAGACTACTGCATTCATTTTCATAATTCACTGAAGTTGACTATTCCACTCATACATTTTGTATACATAATGGGTAAAATGATTTGCTATTCTAAAATGTTTCCTGGATTTCTGTTGACAAAAAAGTAAGATTTTGCTGATTGCCTCAAGTTTACAGCTGATTGGTCCATGACAGTGAACTTTCTGAGGAGGCCTTTAGCCTTCAGCTCATAATGTCTTCAACACCACAGTCATGCTCACACTATTGTACCTTTGCCCATGCAAATCACTATGACTGAAAATGCTGCAATTATTTGCTATATCTGAGATAAAACAGTTCAATTTTAACGTTGACATTGTATGTTCAGAAGGCATTTTGTTCTTAAAAGTCATCTAGATGACACATGTGGCAAATCCAATCCATGTTGTTGTATTTGTAGTATGTTACTGATTACATTTTAGTAAGCAAGTAGTAATTTGGACTGAAATGCATTTTTGAAATAATGCAGTTCCCAACCCTCCAAGCCATGTATAAAATGCATTTATACACCCATAGATTATGCATACAGACATTTGTATATGCGTTATGTAATTATGGCCTCAGAGAAGTGGGAGCAAGATGAAAAATCAAAATGGAATATTAAACAGTTAAGACAATTAATTAATGCAGTAATTTAAGCAATGGTAAGCTATAAATGGGGGAAAAAAAGAAAAAGTAAAAAGATCCCAGTCACACTTCACAGTTCACAGTTGAAAATGCCACAAGCTAGAACTGCGCTGGAACACGAGCTTTCAGATTTCATTGATTCAGCCACTAAAATGACAAAAGGAGGGACCGTCTTTTCCCTGATCTTCTCCATCTTTCCTCTCCTTTTTTTCTGAAGCAGCAGGAACAGAAAGAACTGTGTGAAACTGAACGACGTAATGGTTTGTTGCATTAGGAAGAATGCATGTCAAAACATCCTGCTTCTTTGTGCTTCTTAGCTCCTTTATGTTGTCTTAATCAGAGTCATCAGCATGCCAGTGTAATTGCTGCTATCAGAGGCAGTGAAACAGCATGCTGCTAGAGCCGAAATAGAGTCTGAATAGACTGTGACTTCTCAATATAGCAGGTTCTTATCACATAATCAAGTGAAAATCACTCTCTCACTCCCCTTTCCCTTGTTCTCGCCAGCTTTCTGCCCTGTGTTGCTGCCATGGTAACAGGCAGCGGGAGGCAGAGTGATGCTGTGGGTACCACTGATGGGGAGATTTGGGGGGTTCTCTCCATCACGGACTGAGTGTCTTCACACCTCCGTACTACTAACACATACACACAGTCAGTCAGTGGCATTAAAGGCTAGTGGTAGAGACACTTGATATCTAGTGGCATGTCTTTTCTCCACATATTTAGACTGAACAGTGCTTTCAGTGTATTATTCTGAAATATTAGTCAAGCGAATAAGGCTCATTATATTACCATATTGATAATGTAACAGATTTTTTTTCATAAAAGAATTACATAAAAGAAAATATGTTGCATATGTGGCCTTAAGTACCTACATTTAAATTAATCATTTGGTAATATGCACTTTTTGTGTACATGCATGTTTTTACATTGTACTTATATTTTAAAGAATACCTACATGTAATTACATCTGTAATTAATTTCTGCAATTACATTTATAATTACACTGTTGACCCATCTCTTACACCTTAACCCACCATAAAAACCTTCCCATACCACATCTTACCCGTATCCCACCTCAATAGCAGCAAAAGTGTTTTGCAATACAATATGAACACACATACGTACATTGTACTTATTTTTTTGATGTAAGTATATAGTAGTTAAGGGCACTTAATTTAAAATATTTTAAATTTTATCATATGTGCAAATTCTACTTTCATATTATCGTTAATTTAGCTTTTGTTTATGGTGAAATTAAATTGTATAAAGTCCCAAAAAATATTACTGACTGTACTGCATTAACATACAGGTTTATGTCTAAAGAAAATATTATGATTATGGTCTATATAATAAGTAATCTTTTTACTTTGTGTCAATGTTGAAAAACTAAATATTTTTGATTAATATTAAATCAAAATTTAAGGTTTGAACCAAACCTTAAATATAATTTGAGACGATAATAATTAATTTTATACTGTAATTAGTAATATTTTTACTGTTTTAATGTTTTAGTATTTGAAAAAATAAATATTTTGGTGCATATTAAATATTTTTTATTAATATTAATTTACAGTGTAAGGTTTGAACCAAACCATAAATATAATTTGAGAACATAAATCAACAAATAAAGTTTTTTTTTTTTAAGGTAGACCTTTTTTTTTTCTCAGTGTAGTAGGGACTAAAATAGCCCCTAAATGTGTTTTTGGATTAACAGGAAACTGATGAGAGACAGAGAACAGGTGTGCCAGACAGGAGGAAAATGAAAAAGACAGAGAGAGAAAGTACGAGGGGAAAGAATGAGGAGTAGGTGGGGGTTGGGGAATACATAATCTAAAGCTATTGGATGGCATTAAAGAACTCGTAATGCAAGAATCCCTCTATTGGCTCTAGTACAGATTAAAGGTTGTGGGTTTTGCGTGTGGAAGCTATTATATAATCCATCCTCTGATGAAAGTTTTACCACATTGGCAGTTTTTTATTCACGAAAATCTCAGTGTTGTGTGTGCCTGTGTACATGTGCAATTCCCTGCACATTTTGTTCCTTTCTCCCAGCATTCCATGGACTCTTTTGATCAATCTTGCTGCCTACGCTTAACCACACAAAGACAACACACTCCTACAAAGTGCACAGTGCTTGCAATGAGTTGCAAAAGCATAAAACAAGGAATTGCACGCCTTATCAAAGTCACCAAAGAAATCAGTTTAATCTTGGGTGGGTTTGGATTTCATGTCCATGTGATGAAATGTTAGAGAAACCTGCAATGGAGCATCGCTGGCACATGTGATGTCCATTTGAAACCTGTTTTTCCTTAACAGCCATCATTTTAAAGCAGTGTGTCATTTTGTTTTCAATGTTAAAAAATCACTGTTTAATGTATGTAAAAAAGTAGATAAGTATAAATAAGAGTATAAGTAGTAGGCCTAGCTTGACTTTCTAGAGTGTCAGGACAGTCGACCTAGTGGGATGCTTTAAAGGGGAGGAATTGAAAGATGCTACTTGTCTGACAAGATTGCTGTATTTGTAACAGAGGTCAGATGGTATTGTATGAACTGTACAGGTAAACCTCACTCCCCTGGCCTATATTACCGGTTCAAGCCCCACTTTCATTAATCTTGGAAATACAAATGAAGATATTTTTAATGAAACCAGAGAGATGTCTGTCCCTTTCTGTCCCCCAAAACATCATATAAAGAAATGGTCTCTTCAGACAGCTTGGATTAAAACAATCAGTGAAGTCATATTGATTACTTTTACAATTGTCTTTATACATTTTTTGAAGCATGAAAGTTTTAGTGGACAGAACTTATAATAGAGTGGTGTACGTTTTTGCCTCCTGTCCAGCCACAGACTCGGGCTGGGCCCAGAAAAACGAAAACACTGCAGATTAAAGCTGCCTCTTTGACCTCACAGCTGGAACAAGAACGCAGTGAATAAATCCATCAAAAGTGAGGGCTCCAATCACATTATTCACTTACCTGATGTGACACCTACTACACAGCTAGAAAGCACCTAGAAAACCATTTAAATGGAAAAACACCCGTTGAGATTCAACTTTACAGCACTCACAACATTTACAACAAAAGTTAATTCTACAGAGGGAGTATTATACATTTTAATTTCTGTAGACATATCAGAATTGGAAAACAATTGGAATCGGTCAACTCTATTTTGGCACTTTTAGTGTTTACATGTACTGTTAGTCTTTTGATACTTCAATAGAGACATTCACAAACTCCACATGCAGATGTAAGTAATAATGAATTGAATTATAAAGACCCCCCAATTGCTTGCAAATGATAAAATGCATTTGCAACTTCATCCAGTGCTTTCTAATGCATAATGTATAATTAGAGAGTGAGCTCCAAACGATTCAATGCATGAGATGTGGTTTTGAGTCAAGATCAAGACTCCAGCTTTGCCTGATATACAGTGTCATTGATATACTGTATCACTTTATTGAATCGATAAGCAGATGTAGTCTACAAATGGTTGATTATGGTTTTTACCTTATGGTTCATTACTGGTCATGTACTCTAACACTTTTGCATAAACAAGCGATTGGAGTATTTCTGACTGTGTTTGTGTCTGCTGAGGTCTGGGATGTCTGGCATGCTCCAGTGATGCTGACTCTGATTTAAAAATGTATGAGATTGGAAAAGCGACTACATATCTGGATGAGGACACAAAGAAATATCTGGTAAAAGGTTTTCTGAAGAACACAATGTTTCAAATAATCAGTTCAATACAATAAGGTTCCAGTTGTTAACTTTATGTAACATTACCTAACTTGCATTGAACATATGTATTTTGATTAACTAGCATTAACAAATATTAATAAACACTGTAATAAATGCATGACTCATTGTTAGTTAATGTCAGTTTATGCATCATCTAACATTAATTAATCATAAAGTGCTGCTGCCATAATTGCAAAGATATATTTTATTTAAAATGTTGTTAAGGGTCTGCTTTGTGCCTTATTTTTTTATTTTTTTTTAAACACATCTATGTGGTTCGCAATAAGAACAACCTTAGATTTTTTTTAAATGCCTTACAAGCTTGAATGGTCAGTTCAAGATTTAGCAAGATAAGCATTTTTTATTCAGAACACTGAATATATGTTGAGATTCGCAAACCACAGTAGTGTTTAAACTGTATTTGCTCACTAAACTGTATTAGTCTGTATTTGCTCAGAGTGAGAGCTTATGTTGGTGTTTATGGTGTCAAGATGTCAAATTGTCAAGATGTCCAATTTTCCTCCTCTGTCAAAACTGACAGCTATTCTCTTATCTTATTTGTGGGTCAGGTTGATGCTAAAGTCATTGCTATGGTCACAAAATTACATATACTGGATATTGTCTATGCTCTCTGAATAATACATCTGATTTCATTACTTGCATAAAGACAGAGTGGATAGTCCGTCCAACAGATTTGAAAACCATTTCAAAATTGGGTACAGTGTGAACCTAACCTTTCAAGCCTATGAAATTTGGTTGAAGTGGATGGGGATTGACTTTAAGAAAATGCACCCATATCCACCCTCCACTTTGCACAAAACAATCCAAATGTGCATAATTACAGAACCCAGAAGAAAATATGCAAATACTCCATATACAAAAGCTGTCTACAGAGCCAATCATCTTAAATGTAGAGCGTAAGTCCATGCACAAATTCAATCTGTTTTACTCCTGCCTTCCCTTACAAACATATGTAATCTCTCTCTTTGTCCATCTTTCTCTCTCTCTTACTCTCTCTCTCTCGCTCAATAAAACACTGGTACAGAAATAGCCCTAACGACAGTGACAACTGAGGTGTAAAATCTAAACTGTTGCTATGGGAAATAGAAGAGAACAGGTTTGACTGTCATCATATGCTACCAAATTAATGAGCAGTATAGAGACTAGCATCGACACTGGTTATTCTACCAATAATACAGGTTACCATGTTAACAGAGTTTAACGGCGCAGAAGAGAGAGCTTGAGCTTGAGAGAGCAGAATTGTTTCAAAATTAGAGCTCTTAATTAAATGTGCAAAGTTGGTCTTGAAAGTGAAAAACGCACATTTGAATAGCAAATGCGAACATCTGCAATGCTAATTAGCTGGTAGTCTAAATAAGGGACAGGTTACGTCAATGGAAGAAACTGAGGAAATGTTTTTTGGGGCCTTTTTATATTGCACTTCAAATCACATTCCCTCTTTTTCTCTCCACCAGGATTCTACTGACGGTTGTGGTGATATTCCGTATCCTGATTGTGGCCATCGTAGGTGAAACCGTCTATGAAGACGAGCAGACCATGTTTATCTGCAACACCCTCCAACCTGGGTGCAACCAGGCCTGCTACGACAAGGCCTTCCCCATCTCCCACATCCGATACTGGGTGTTTCAGATCATCCTTGTTTGCACGCCCAGCCTGTGTTTCATCACCTATTCAGTGCATCAAGCGGCCAAACAACGTGACCGTCGCTACTCCTTCCTCTACCCAATGATGGAGAGGGACTACAGTCGTGAGGGTACCCGCAAACTACGCAACATTAATGGCATTTTGGTGCAGCACTCTGACAGTGGTGGTGGAAAAGATGAACCTGATTGCTTAGAAGTAAAGGAGATCCCAAATGCTCCAAGAGGCCTCCTGCATAGCAAGAGCTCCAAGGTACGACGACAAGAGGGCATCTCTCGTTTTTACATAATCCAAGTCGTGTTCCGCAACGCACTGGAGATAGGCTTCTTGGCGGGACAGTATTTTCTGTATGGCTTTAGTGTCCCCGGCATCTTTGAGTGTGACCGCTACCCCTGCCTGAAGGAGGTGGAGTGCTACGTATCACGGCCCACTGAGAAGACGGTCTTCCTAGTGTTCATGTTTGCAGTGAGTGGGCTCTGCGTTGTGCTCAACCTTGCCGAGCTCAACCACCTCGGCTGGAAGAAAATAAAGGTTGCCATTCGAGGTGTGCAAGCCCGCAGGAAGTCCATCTGTGAGATCCGCAAAAAGGACATGGCCCACCTGTCACATCCGCCAAACCTGGGCAGGACCCAGTCCAGCGAGTCTGCTTATGTCTGATCTCCATTCACCTAAATATGGAATCACAAGGAGTGGAGCAGAGTGGAATGCGGTTATGGTACTTGTGCAAATGTTTATAATGGCAAAGAGGGAGGGGCTCCACATAGCCACACCTCTTTCCCACAAGCCACTCCCTCCCTCTTTATGCCATATAACAATGTTTGAGGAAGTTTGCACAATGTTAGTCTTCTGGAACAGCATGTGAAGACAGGGCATAAAAGGCCATTTTTGTGTTTCGAACACAAGGATCAATGGAAGGGTGAAGAGCGTAAGGTACGATAAAGGGAGGTGATGGAGGTCTAACACAGAATGTAATGGAAATGAAATGTTTTCCCACTTTTCTCACTTTCACATCTTGAGGAAAGAGGAAAAAGAAGGATAGTTAGCAGGAGAGCGTAGCATGACAATAACCTCCCACTTTCCTCAACTGTTGTCGCTGAGATGGTGCCAGAAGAAGAATACTGTTTAGGTTTGCTCTCCTGGCAGTGCATCGGCCTAAAATAAACAACGGGCGGGATATAAACATTGTTACAGCAGTGGCACCTTCACTTTGACGTTTGATTGAACAAACATTAGCATCTTCTTTTGTAATCTCTCTCTAGTTGTCGTAAAAGACTAGGAGAGGATTATTACCTCCTCGCAAAGTGTGCCCTTCCAAAAAGACACCCACTGTTACGTGTTTCAGTCAAGTATTCATCCTTCTTGTGGTGCATGAATGTGTGTTTATATGTATGTATGTGACCAAAGTTGAAACAATTTAGAAATCGCAGATTCCTTTTTGTTCATTTTAAGTTTATACTTTTTTTCTGCAATGGTTGGTGCCATCAACTTAAATGACTGTTTAATTCAGAATATGATATAACATATTTAAAAGTTTATTGCAAAGTTAGATTATTTATCTTTATTGGGAAAGAGAGCCAACCCTGCTGAAAAGAATTTCCATGCTGGGCCAAGGCTGGTTTATGCTGGTTATTGCTGGTTTAACTGGTGGAGAAGCATAGCCATGCTGTGCAACAGCAAAAAAAAAAAAAAAAAACACCTAAGTAACCAGCATGGTCTTTTCTGGTGAACATGATTAACAAAGGAAGTCTTGTGTGTTATGATAGATGCTTGATGGGGACACCCGTAAAAAGAATTGAAGAAATGTTTTCATGTATCCAAATGTTTCTATCAGATGAATTTATTATCAAAACATTAGCATAAAGGTATCTTTCAAAGGCATGTTTACAAAGCTTTATCTGTCAAATGACTTTTGAAATGAAAAATTGATGTTCAGTGTGTGTTATTAGGAAAAAGGATCAATTTATAGTGTTTTTATTAGCTTTTTTCTTCTCGTCACGTGTTTTATCGGCATGCCTTTACTATTAAGAAAAGAAGAAGCTTAGAAAAAAATATATGTATGCATTGCACTTTGTGGGGATGGGAAGAGTGGATAAAAGGAGAAACTCACTCTGGGAAGGACATTAGTGGTGGGAAAGTGAGCCTTTTGAATTTGTCCATCCAAAATAAGATTGATGACAAGTACGTAGGTATGTGCGTGTATGTAGCTGTGATCCACTGTGTGCCTTTGTTTACACAGTGTGGGTTAAAGCAGAGTGTAGCATCTCTAACGAACACACACACAAAAAAAACATTTGAGTTGTCATTCAGCCAATTTTAGCACTAGGCCCACTAAAGAACGTACTTGTGCCTACACCGCCCTGACTCAACTCTGCACGTGCACATAAAACAACCCTGTGTAGACAGAACACAGTGCAACTAACACGGACCAGCCCGCTGACATACCGCAGACACAGAAAACACTGTCAGACAAGATACAGAGAGAAAGAGAGAAAACGGCAGAGGCCCTTTAATAGCAACACAATTGTCCTGACTTTGGCAGTTCTTGCAGAAAAAAAAGTATTTCACAGGAAAGTGTGTGTTTATGTTTAGCTTGACATGAAGTGCAGTTTAGCCACAGTTCTGATTCAGGCCAGAAGTCCTTGTGAGGCTGGATATTGTTGTTTACATCTAAATTGAATGAGAGGTATAAAATCAGCCACATTTATGAGGCATCCAAAGCATGTCACATTTGTTTTACTGCAAATGTAAACAGCTCGTAAATGATCCGTAAAAACTTAGAAGCAATTGTGGACTTTTCTGTACTTCATCCAAGATGAGAACATGATTACATTTAGACCCTGGGTACAAAATTAACACTCATCAAGCGGTAAATGTGATTGGCAAGTACATAAACGAAGCTACTTGCCAGTTTATTAGGAACTGCAACAGTACTGCAATAATATGACCCTCAACAAAGTGATGCAATTCAAAGACATACAAACTACTACTGCTGTTATTTTTTATTTAAATGCAAATACAATTCCATGGCCACTAATAAATATTTAGGGCTGGTACACGTTCTAAATTCACCTGCCATTTGCCAGCATGGTGAAAAGTTAATTTTGAACCCTGTGTATACACTCTAAAAAGCAATTTATTAAACAGTATTTTTGTAGCATAGAACTAAATCTATCACAAATTGAATGACGTTTGCATAAAACAACACAAAATACCAACGAAATAAAAAAAGGTATGGGTTCTCTTAACCAAATTTGGATCTCAGGTAAATTCATCTTAAAACTCTAATTTTAAAAGAGTCAACTAAACCTAAAATTAAGTTTTAAAGAGGTTTTAGATATTTTTTTACTGGAAAACAAGACTCACTTTTAATTTAATCAGAACAAATAAATAGTAATGGCTGAAAGTAAGGCTCAACAATCTTTCTTAACACAAAGGTTTGATTGTATCCTCTGCAGATCTAATAGTCGGGACCAGTTTAACATGTAAATTATAAGGGACTATAGTCATTATTGTGTGGGGTAGAAATGAAATGCACCCTACACTTGGGACCAAGCATATCTGTTTCTTACACTGTACCTTCTCCTGTGTTAGAGAAGTCCAGTTCTTTTATTCTGATCTACGAAAATAGTAACTTTGCCAAAATCATAACCTCTGTAACTATGCAGCATTAAAGGGCATCTTTTACAAGCATGTTATTTTCAAGTGCAGTTCAGAGATTATGAAGATTGCTTCCCCAAGTGAGAACTTCCTCATGTGCTTAATCCACTCTTCTCCTCAGTCTATTTTTATAAAACCTATATCAGCGTTTGAATACTAGACAAAAAAGAACAATGTCAGATTTTGTTTCTTCTTTTTATTTATTCCAGCTTGTGAATTATGTTTATGTGTGTTCCTCTTTTTTACAGTGCTGTAATATGAGGGACACAGCAGGGGGTATTTAAAGACCAGAACTAGGATTTGAAGTAAAAATGTGGTTTTACTAGCCAACGTTCTGTTATATGCAACTTAACTAATTGGCTTTCAGTGAATGGGTTGTTCAATTACTGTAAAGCATGTGTAACTGATATGGAAAGCATGTTTTTGTTCTTTTATTTCACTCTTTTTTTATGAAACAGGAAAGCAGGGACAAGTAAATGGAATGGTTAGATTAAAAAACTGGGTAAAATAGTAAATATTTCAGGCCTTAATGGGCCAAAACTAAATTATAAGACTATAGCAGGTATTTTAAACTACGCAGACTGCAATCTTGTTACAAACATATGCAACACTTGATTTTCAGCACAAACTTTTGACATGAGGGTCAAAAAGTATTTTTATGATTACACACATCCTGTAGTCACTGCCAGACAATTTTGTAGAAAATAACTGTTTCACAAAAAGTGTTTTTTGAGACATAGTTGATGTGTAAGCAAGCAACCTGCGTGTTTAATTGACAGTATGACGTTAATACTGCCACTGATCATCATCTTAAATGTGAGATGAAGACTTTAACTGCTGATATTTCAAAAAGTCATAATGGTAATTAAACACACAGAAAACATAGTGGGCCAGTGCACATGAAAGAAATAAAAGATGTGTCAGGTGACAGATTTTTAAAAAATATTTTTTTTCCAAATGACATGTTCTAAGTGTTTCTACAATTATTATTCAATGTACAGTATCTTTGCAAAAGCTAGTTGAAAGTTTGCCCATGTTTTATAGAGTTGAAAAACAAAAAAAACTACTGATAAATTGTAAATTATTTGATAACATGTTTTCGGGATGTATACCGTGAAAATAATCAGAATAATGCTCAAACATCAATCTAACGAGTCTCTCCTGGCAGTGCCAAAAGATTTTTACAGCAATCATGCTACACAGATTTACATATGAATACAACAGAGTCAAGTTCATTCCCCGTTAGCTCAGGAAAAACAATCGTTCTAATCTCACGTTAATCCTTTTTGAATGATCATCACATGTCCCAGAATGCTCTCTGAGCATCTGCCAGAAATCACGGCACCCACAGTCACCAACGCCCGTGTCCCAACCACACTTTTCCATTGCCAGCTCAGGTTTTCCTCTAGAGCTCTGGCTCATGATCAATCCCTTACTTCAGCAAGGACAGTTAAATGAGATGATGCCGTTTTAGCCTGTTGTCCTTTGCTTAATAACCACTGTTGTAGTTCCAAACTGCTCAAAAGAAGACATCTTAAGTTTTAATTCACAAATAGGGTTCGCTTTCCCTTTCTCTTTATAAAACGGCATTATAAAACTGGGGTCTGGGGTGGAACTTTAACCAATTACAACTCCACGTGTGCTGCCAGGGGTGTTTGACACCCGCCGCACAAGCCGTACTAATCTCTCAGGAATAAGAGTCTCCGCTCCTAATCACTCCCAGCTGCTTACACGGCCGTATAAACACTGGATTAGAACTTGGCAAAGGCAAAAGGGCAGACGAGTCATTCATCCCTCGTACCTGCACCATCACAGGACAAATCGCATCAACACACGCCACTATAACTCAGGATCTGTGCAAAGGCACCAATCCTAAAAAACAATGTTTATACACAGAGAAAGTAGCATGATAAATCAGGGCCCGTTCTGCTAACCAGGGAAACATTATCACAGGAGAACTGCAGGAACTTTACCGTTTATCACAATTAGCCATATGAAACATAGTAAAGTGAAGCAACAGTTCTTCAGCTATTACAAGATTCTGAAAAGCACATTTAGCAGGTAGACCTGCATTATTACGATCACACCCTATGCGATGTGGGAAAGGGTAACGGCGCTACCTGTAGCTGAGTGTCCTTCAGAGATTATACATATTTATGAGGGCAACGTGCAACCCTTTAATCCACCATGACATCAACTGTCTGATTACTTTATCTAATTAAAATGGGTTAGATTGTGTGCACAGAATAGGATTTGTTAAATTATCTTCTTTTAAATCAGATTTTCTTTTTCATTTTCTTTTTATTTTGTCTTACTTTGTGTGTGGAAATGATAGGCAAAGGTCAACGCACAATTTTGTTCAATGTGATGTTCCTGAAATATCAAACAGGTGCTGCTAAAATGCATAAGTAATAGCTATACAGATTTTACTGACAGCTGTACATCAATTGTCAAATCCACAAATGCCACCGTATCTCTTAGCCCTGTTTTGATCTCTTTCATAGTTTTTTGCAAAATTGAATCCAAATGAACGATTCTTACTTGTTTCTATAATTTCTGTAAGGAAATCTGTTGTTTGGGACACAGATTTCTATTTTGTAACTGACCTTATTTGAAGGTTTTCTTTCTATATGTTTCTGACTTGTGGATTGTGAACAATTACTTAATTAAACACCTTGAATGAACTCAATGATTTGTCTGTTTCCTTGTGTGCATCAGTTCAGATTTTTGCATGGATATTTGATGCAGACTGAATCTTGACATGTTCATATCTGAGCACTGGTTCGATCAGGCTGGAAAATCATCTTAAATGATGACAAAACCAGTTTAGATTGGTCTATCTATAGGGAATGGATTGTTTTACCCAGTGTTTGTGTTTACTATTTCTTTGCTCGTTAGACTATTGTAGCATTAGCTCAAATCACTCTTCTATCTTCTATGCAGAGTGTTATTGGTGTGGCATAGTTTCTGCCTATAGAGAGTTTACCAAATCTATGAGATTCCATGATGGTTAAGATTATGTCCCCAGTTGCCTTCTAGTTTTATCCAAAATTTACTTTAAGTTTCAGGCATCAAGCATGTTAGTCCATAGAGTCCAGCTGCCAGGCTTTGAGAAAAACTAATCTATGAACTAAAGAATTCTTCAGTTTACCAGATAAACTGATTAAGCTACTGCAGAACATGTTTGGTTGTTTGAGCAGCAGAGTGTTATTTGATATTCTTTGCAATGAGAGTATAACAGTTAGAGAGAGAGGTAAGAGTAAAAATGTGGCATGTGATGCAAACTATCTTCCAGAATGGCATTAAGTGAGGGTAAAGAGAAAAAAAAATGAACAGAGCAATTTTTTTGATTCGCTGGAGCCCATCCAGACTGATCACAGTATTTTGGGGAACTAAAAAGATAAAAGAAAAATACTTGTGTAAACAGTTCATTAAATTATTTGTATGTAACTTAATTCCAGTTGGCTAAATTTAGTCTGTTCCTCATTTCCATTCAAGAAATGCATGCAATGTACTTTATATGTGTCACGGTTGTGGCAACGGAGAAAACGCAGGACTCTCAACGTAAAGGTAGAATATGACTTTTAATAAAACAAAACGTAGGGTACACAAAGACCAGCAACAAAGTAGAATGGATAAACACTAAGGGAAAACTCAGGACTTATAAACACATGGGAAGTAATCAAGGAGAACTAAAACAGGTCCTAGGAATAATCAAATCAACTCAACTAGAACAGGAAAATAACCATATAAGGAAACTCAGGAAGGACAGGGGCAAAACAAAGAACAGAGAGTCCAAAACCCTGACAATATGATACCATACTGTATATTCAGGAAAGCTGAAATCAGGAAATAAATACATGTAAATGTGACCATTGGCTCCAAAAAAATCTGAGAAAAAAGGATATTATGTAGAATAAGATCACTAATCAAATAAACAAATTTGTTACAAAAAAACTCCTTTGAACAAAAGGTCAAATTTTACAGAAGATGCTCTTTAGAACATCCTCAAATCATGCTGGGATAACATGGATCATCAGGTTTAGCACAAATTTGTGAAGTCCAAGCCAGCTCGAGTGCTGCTGTCATTAAAGGACAAAGAGTACAAACTAAACACTCACACATTTTCAAAGTTATGTCCATGCTCGTTATAAGATATATACTGAAAAAAAAAAAAAATCAAAAATGCAAAACAGAAGAATTTTCACTAGTAGTTTCATACTTGGATCCAGCTGTATGTTGTTTACAAGTAATCAGCCGTGTGCTAAACTGCATAAACTAATCACATATGAGTAATTGTAACTACTATAATAGCTGGAAAAGTTGTAGTTTCCAATGGCTTAATGGCTGCATTAATGAGTTCACACAGTTCCTACAGTAGATCAACAGAAGAGCACAACGGCTTTAATAGCAGCGGTCATAGCAGGAATGGTAATTATAACAGAAAGGCTAATGAACTCTTATGAATTAAAGATTAAAACTGATAGGCATCTCTATTAGTTGAATCAGCTTTCCTGCAAGAACATTTTCTTCCACATTCGGTGGTTAATTTGAAGCATCAAGCATCATTGTACATATGTGACATAAGATAGTCAGTGTCCTTTTTATTTTATTATACATGTCTGTGTGTTTCATGTCAACCCCCTTCTACTGCCCACAGTCACGTGGTTGCGAGCTGGGATTGAGGGCCTGTTGCCACGGCGATAAGCCAGGCAGTAATATCGCTAAGCGCTACATGGATTATTGTGCGGACAGATGGGTGAGAGAGAGCATCACTTCCTAAGAGACAAGCAGAGATCACGGCAAACTCCGCCGACACACACCGTCATAATCGTTAGCATCACCACCTGCAGCCGCATACATCATCTGATCTCCCACAGTGAAAGTAAATGTCACTATAATCACCTTTGATTAGTATCGTTATTAATGACCATAATTATACATTTGAAACACTGAGAAACCACTTGGAAATTCAGATGATCATTTCAAAAGCCAGCATGAGCACTGATGTGCTATGTAAAGCATGCTCCTCTCGTAGCATGGCACAGCTATCAATAAATTGTGTATGTGGAGCAGTGAAATTATTATGAGTTCAGTAATGACATGTACATGCACTCTGCTTTCAGATACTAATGACTTCTATTTGACAAACCCATGAGCAAGAGAAATGGCTTCAGTCAGCAGAACAGCTCTCTGCTGGGGTCGAGGTGGCAGGCTCTGCCTGACTGCTCATATTTTCAGGACTAATAGATGGATAGATTATAGATGAAGAGAAAAGAGGTTTACACTCTACTGAAGACTGAAGAGAAGAGAGAGACTAAAAAAAAGTGTAAAGTGTTTTTTTTTCCATGTTAAAATGCTTTCTCCTATATGCAGAGAATATGTAAAGCCTGACATAAAAATTAATAGTTTGAAAAATCTTTTTTTTTATTATTATTAAACAGTTTGTTAAACCTTATATTGAAAAATATTAAAAATATTTGCATATGTGTTGTTTGTTAAGTATTATATGTGACCCTGGAGCACAAAACCAGTCTTAAGTCGCTGGGGTATATTTGTAGCAATAGCCAACAATACACTGTGTGGGTCAAAATTATTGATTTTTCTTTTATGCCAAAAATCATTAGGACATTAAGTGAAGATCATGTTCCATGAAGATATTTTTGTTAAATTTAAATTTCCTACCGTAAATATATCAAAACTTAATTTTGGATTTGTAAGATGCATTGCTAAGAACTTAATTTGGACAACTTTAAAGGCAATTTTATCAATATTTAGATTTTTTTGCACCCTCAGATTCCAGATTTTCAAATAGTTGTATCTCAGCCAAATATTGTCCTATCATAACAAACCATACATCAATGGAAAGCTTATTTATTCATGCTTTCAGATGATGTATAAATCTCAATTTCGAAAAATGTACCCTTATGATTGGTTTGTGGTCCAGGGTCACATATTTGATACATCAGGCTTTTATGGCTCATATCATATGATAGTGAAAACATAGAGCTCATATTCCAGAAAAGAAAAAAAAAAATATTCAGAGGCCCAAACTGAGTGAAAATATGAAATTTGTTGCAGTTGCTGATAATTATATGGCCAAAAAGTAAGATGAAATTCAGATAGCTTGAAATGTAAATCAATAATATCTTAATAACAGCAGATTACTTCCATCAAATGCACATAAATATCAGCTGTCAATCTATATCACTCTATATCTAGTTTTATGATCAAAGCTCTGTAGTTTTTATTGTGGGGTAAAGCATATAATGCAACGCAATGCAATGATGATTGAGAGATGTACAAATAAGTGTTCTTCAAAAAGCAGTTTCACTTTATTTTTATGGTCTCTTTAACACATTATGTTGACTATTATAAGTAATGTTGCACCTGCATATCTACTAACTCTAAGAGTGTTAGTACAGTATTAGTAGACTGGTAGGGTTAGGGGTAAAATAAGTTGACATGTACTTGCAAAGTTACTTATAGAATGTCTGTTGGGAGACAATCACAATAAAGAGTTAGCAGATATTAATCCGACAGCCTACTAATACTCTATTGAGAGTTTGTTGACATGTAAGTGCAAGGTTACTTATTGTCAACAGAATGCTCAAAAGGGACCATCAAAATAAAATGTTACCCAAAAACCTGATGTATCATATTTGATACTCACATGCATGGATAATCAAGTAAACCTTAGTTGCTTCAGTCCAGGAAGTGTTTATCTTGAAATATTGGTAAAAAATAAATAAAAATGTATTCCTAGTTTACTTCATAAAAATAGTTTATAAAATGTTAACTTTAAAATAAAAGGCTTTACGTTTGGGGTGGGATTCTGTTTGTTTTGCCAGCGGAAGACAGAAGGAGTGTTCTGGAAACCTGTTTGAAAACAGTAATTATTATGGGCACTAGCAGCACAGAAATTGCATACATCACCTATGGGGGAATATTTCATGTTCAGTAAAGTTTTTGGACAGCATCATGTGACGTGTAATTAAGTTGATGTTTTATGAGCACGTTTCATGGTTAATCATAAGTCTGAGTTGACAGTGAAGGCTTATATTATGTCTGTTACATGTACATTTTCTGTTCACTCTGGATTTGATCTTGAGTTTATGGCTGTTCATTGGGTTCTATATCATATTCATAAGTGCTATATCATTTTCAGCATCATTTAGTTGTGTATGTTTGTTTCTGGAAAACAATGAAATTGCCTCTTTGTGGATAACTTTAGCACCGTGATGGCGTGAGAGAACAAAGGGAGTGAAAAACAAACGTACACAGGATAAATAGAGAAAGGATCAACAAAGAGACCAAGCTACATGAAAACAAACTTAAAAATAGGTGGAAGGCATAAATAATACAGAGATGGAACAATAAGAAGCTGAGAGATTTAGAAAGACAGACACTGAGAGAGAAGTGGATTTAGACCGAAAGAACTGCAGTTTGAAAGAGATTAAAACAACACAGCTGCAGCTGGAAAATGGATTTTATTGGCTTTCTTCCAAAACCAGTGAGCTGCCTCATCGCCTACTGCCATAGACAGCTGTCTATCATAACTAAAATGGAATCTCATAAGTGACTGATTTGGAATACCTTGTAGGCAGCAACTGTACTTTTTTAATGTACATTTCTTTCTTGGTGTACATTTAATCTGCTTTGTCTACCATTTTGGATCATTTGATCTTGCAATGCATGCTGATATTGCTTTTTTTTATGAAGGAAACATTTGATGCTGCCTTAAAATTTTGCCAAAACAATGTCCCTTTTAACATTTTGGAACAGCCTTCATGTTGAGAGTGAGACTATGATGTCTTTACATGCTTCATAAGTGAGATGAGTGATAATAGCTGCAGTGAACTACCACACATGCCAATCAAAAGCAGTGTAGCATGCCACTCGTGCCTCACACACACACACATGCACACTTCCCCCAGTCTGGCAGCTTGGCAGCAACACTATCACACGACACTGCGCTGTGGCCATGTTTGGCCTGCAACCCTGCCCACACATGCAGAGCGGAACCACAGTGTGCAGTGGGCAGGCCAAGACCCGGGTCACTCCACGTCACCATCTCCAAAGCCCTGAGCCCTCAATATAGTCACAGTGACAGCCGTAGCACAGAGGACACACAGGCTCTCCTGACAAGACTATCCCTCCCAGTCTAACACACACACACACACGGTTATGTAATCCTGCCACATGCAGCCTGCACTTTTTAAGCCGGTCTTGACTCCTGGCTTGGTTCAGTATTCTGTGTTCTTCTGACAGTATTTACATACATTGTCTAATAATGACTAGTTTATCCCGGAAAGACTGAGAATTATGCAGACAACAGAATAATATTCTACATAAAGTAACATTATGCTACATAATATGCTACATAAAGTAGTATACTATTAATATAAACACATGCTAAGAATGTGGTATGATTAAAAACTATATTAATATTGTTGTAATGTAATTCGGCTGGGTTCATTCTGGTGGGTTTGATCTGCTCCTCTCCCCACTCAGTCCCTGCATTGCTTCCTGGATAGATGAACAGCAGAACAACAGAAAAATACTGCTGCCAACACCAAAAAACTGTGGAGAATGAATGAATCAATCAATCAATCAAATCAATCAATATCTAAATATCTTCCTCTTATGTGGCCGTGCTACAAACTTTAGTAAATCAAAAAACATTGCATTTAACAAATTTAAACTATAATACATTTTCATTTAATTGTAAATAACAATATATTCAGTTTGCACTTAAGTCAGTTTTTTAAGTATATCATTTCCATTTCCTCTTTTTATTAAAGTGTAGGCCTACTTGTTCACAAGGGAATACACTGATTCATTTTAATTGGGAGCATTTTCAATGTAGTATTAATCATTCATTTTGCTTTTTTCAGTTAATTGCTTTAGTAGCATTTTCATATAATATTTTACCAGGTAAACCAAATAAATTTGTCCAATTTACTGAAATTCTATTTAAAGCACTTACCAGCTTAAGTCATTAAAATTTTTAGCAGACATAAGTTTCAGTGTACAGGTTCCTGAAATGAACCCAATTTAACATTAAACACAATATACTGTATATCTTGCCATTAAAAATAGTTTAAAATAAGTTTTTATGTAAGAGAAGATGTATGACCTTGACTGTATTTAACTCAGACAGTCATGACCATATGTTGACCATCAGCTGTTATCCTTCCCCATTGAAGTCATTCTCTCAGGAAGACCAACAACAGTTGAGACAAGGACAACATGTCCTGTGTGAATAGCCTAGGAGCTTTTCTGTTCACCTGTCACATCATTCATACTTACTTGAAAATCTAACCAATGAGCAATGACACCAATTTCTTTTTTGTTTAAATAGATATTTCAAAAGAGAACAGTGGTATAAAGTCAAAAACACTGCTATTTACCTAAGCATCTGGATTTAGCTTATTATAAAAAATCATTAAAAATCCCTTTTTGACACTGAAAAAGGAAACCATAGTCAGGTACCAGAACACCACCTAGAAACTACCAAGAAAGTCAGAGCAACCACCCTAGAAACCATTGGACCACAAAACCAGTCATAAGGGTCTTTTTTATTATTATTATTAAGATTTATACTTTCCTTTGATGTATGGTTTGTCAGGATAGGACAATATTTAGCTGAGATACAACTATTTGAAAAACTGGAATCTGAGGGTGCAAAAAAAATTGTTTTGGAGAAAATCGCCTTTAAAGTTGTCCAAATGAAGTTCTTTACTTTATTACTAATCAAAAATTAAGTTTTGATATATTTTTGGTAGGACATTTACAAAATATCTTCATGGAACATGATATTTACTTAATATCCTAATGATTTTTGGAATAAAAGAAAAATGTATAATTTTGACCCAAACAATGTATTTTTGGCTATTTCTACAAATATACCTGAGCTACTTATGACTGGTTTTGTGCTCCAGGGTCACATATCAGTGGGCTGGCAACCACCATCAACCACCTAGAACTGTAGCAGTGAGATTTGCACAGAAAAAAAGCTCTACTCACACTCACATTTACTAAATGTAAATCTAGTTTAACCATAACTTGATGTTGTAAACCAACATGTGCTCTTCATACTGTATTCAAAATGAAAATCGAGTTCAAGCTTATTTAGATTTCACTACTCAACACAGAAATAGTGGGACAAAAACCATGTAATTTAACATCACCTATATTGGACAGAAAGAGTAATTACGTAGTTAAATAAACATGACTTTTGTGTGGACACACATTCATCCATAAAGCCAAACTTATAATCACAGATGGTTTCAACTTCAACTGTTGTTATGATTATCATCTTATTGCTCCGTTGAAAAATTCCAGAGTTATCTATGTACAGATTTATTGTTGAACTAATGTAGTGACAAACTCAACATTTGCCTTTAGAGAAAGTGCATGAAAACTTTCCATGACGACAGACATCAGACTCTGACATTCATTGCTGTTCATTTAAAGTTTGCAGCTATGTATCCTGACCGCCCTCATAATCAGGCCACAAGAGAGACTTTTTTCATTCACAGTGTTTACAGTAGACTCATCATATGGACACATGGAAGGTAAGGAGTGCAGTTTTTTAAAGAATATTTTCTCCTATCCAGTTTAAGTAAACTATTTATAGGTTGACCTCCTGAAGAGCATAAACACAGTGGCCCTGGTTCTTTCCAAACATTGCTCTGTTTGTTTGAGCACTCTGACATGTCAACTTCTGGCACGTTAAAACATTTCTAACTTGACTACATCGTTCAATAGTGTGACATTAGTTTAGTTGTTTTTATAATAGTACAGCATTTCTAGGAACATTCTACTTTTTGTTTCAACAGTTAGTGATGAAGTGCGATACACCACATTAAAACAGTTTAACCACCAAATGTATTCACCAGAAAACTCATAGTGCAACAGATTATGTGGTTATTTGGATATTTGTACTAAAGGAAATGGAGATTTACAAATTTTGCACAAGGCTGGCAACACAGTAACCAGAAACTGAATGTTATTATAATTCAAAGTATTGTCAAGGTACTGAATTGTATTGTATTGAAATATGAAGCATGTGTGCATATTTATTTATTGCATATTTAATGCATATTATTATTTGGATAATCCTGGGTTGGAAATAGTTTGGGACAAACATCTGCAGTTCTACTGTAAAAAATAATAATTGTAAATTAGAATAAATCACTGGCATATCACACAGCGATCTAAAATTTTGCATGCATATTCAAATGTAAGCATAAATTAATAATGACCCTGAATAATCATATGTAGATTTTATATACAAACCCGATTCCAAAAAAGTTGGGACACTGTACAAATTGTGAATAAAAACAGAAAGCAATGATGTGGAAGTTTCAAATTTCAATATTTTATTCAGAATACAACATAGATGACATATCAAATGTTTAAACTGAGAAAAATGTATCATTTTAAGGGAAAAATAAGTTGATTTTAAATTTCATGGCATCAACACATCTCAAAAAAGTTGGGACAAGGCCATGTTTACCACTGTGTGGCATCCCCTCTTCTTTTTATAACAGTCTGCAAACGTCTGGGGACTGAGGAGACAAGTTGCTCAAGTTTAGGAATAGGAATGTTGTCCCATTCTTGTCTAATACAGGCTTCTAGTTGCTCAACTGTCTTAGGTCTTCTTTGTCGCATCTTCCTCTATATGATGCGCCAAATGTTTTCTATGGGTGAAAGATCTGGACTGCAGGCTGGCCATTTCAGTACCCGGATCCTTCTTCTACGCAGCCATGATGTTGTAATTGATGCAGTATGTGGTCTGGCATTGTCATGTTGGAAAATGCAAGGTCTTCCCTGAAAGAGACGACGTCTGGATGGGAGCATATGTTGTTCTAGAACTTGGATATACCTTTCAGCATTGATGGTGCCTTTCCAGATGTGTAAGCTGCCCATGCCACACGCACTCATGCAACCCCATACCATCAGAGATGCAGGCTTCTGAACTAAGCGCTGATAACAACTTGGGTTGTCCTTGTCCTCTTTAGTCCAGAAGACATGGCGTCCCAGTTTTCCAAAAAAACCTTCAAATTTTAATTTGTCTGACCACAGAACAGTTTTCCACTTTGCCACAGTCCATTTTAAATGAGCCTTGGCCCAGAGAAAACGCCTGCACTTCTGGATCATGTTTAGATATGGCTTCTTTTTTGACCTATAGAGTTTTAGCCGGCAACGGCGAATGGCATGGTGGATTGTGTTCACCGACAATGTTTTCTGGAAGTATTACTGAGCCCATGTTGTGATTTCCATTACAGTAGCATTCCTGTAAGTGATGCAGTGCCGTCTAAGGGCCCGAAGATCACGGGCATCCAGTATGGTTTTCCGGCCTTGACCCTTACGCACAGAGATTGTTCCAGATTCTCTGAATCTTTGGATGATATTATGCACTGTAGATGATGATAACTTCAAACTCTTTGCAATTTTTCTCAGAGAAACTCCTTTCTGATATTGCTCCACTATTTTTCAACGCAGCATTGGGGGAATTGGTGATCCTCTTCCCATCTTGACTTCTGAGAGACACTGCCACTCCGAGAGGCTCTTTTTATACCCAATCATGTTGCCAATTGACCTAATAAGTTGCAAATTGGTCCTCCAGCTGTTCCTTATATGTACATTTAACTTTTCCGGCCTCTTATTGCTACCTGTCCCAACTTTTTTGGAATGTGTAGCTCTCATGAAATCCAAAATGAGCCAATATTTGGCATGACATTTCAAAATGTCTCACTTTCAACATTTGATATGTTATCTATATTCTATTGTGAATAAAATATAAGTTTATGAGATTTGTAAATTATTGCATTCCTTTTTTATTCACAATTTGTACAGTGTCCCAACTTTTTTGGAATCGGGTTTGTAAATACTGCATTGTTGGATGGACTTCAAGCCAAAAGCATTTATTGGAAATACATTTTTAATTAAAGGTATTATGCCTAAATTTACTGCAGGCATAGTTGTTTGCTCTCTGACAGCACTATAAAAATCAAATTGCATATGATGAAAAAATAAGATAATAACCATACTATGTCATGATTTTTTTATATATATATTTAGTCTGCATGTACAGTAACATTAGGTGTAGACATTTTTGTAGCTGTTTATTGGTTTGTTAGTTTTTTACATGTTTGTTTTGAGAAAGTTTGCACTGTTTAGTGTAATAATATTCACTCATCAATTTAGTGAGCTCAGGGAGTGGACAATTAAATTAAAACCTGAATGATTTGTGGCAGTTTTCTTACTTGACTCATTATGTGAGTTGTGAGTGGTTCACAAAACTGAACATATGGGGTAACAAGTGTACAGTTTTTCATCTGTCATGTAGCTTTCTGCCCCACTGTCATAATAACACAGTCTCTCTGTTGTTCCAGCAGAAATAACCACAGTCCACATGTACTGTAGAGCCGCTCTTGTCATGTTGTGCTGTCTGATCCTTGAATGATCAGCTATATTACAAATATAACACATGTATAGCAGAGCTTCATATCACATTTCACTGATCTGGCATAACATTTAAACCACTTGCAGGTGAAGTGAATAATATTGATTATATCCTAGTATGCAGTGGTTAGTACCTACCAAATGTGGTGCAAGAAAGGGCATCTGGTGAACTGGTGTCAGGGTCATGAGTGCCCAAGGCTCACCTATGCACATGGGGCGCAAAGGCTAGCCCATCTGGCCCAACTATGGGAAGAAGGCAGGTGGGCAGAGGGAGTTTTATGCTCTGGTCAATGTTGTGCTGGGAAACCTTGGGTCGTCCTGGCAATAATCTTACTCTGACATGTACCACCTACCTAAAGACCACATATACCCTTTCATTGCATTTGTGTTCCTTGATGGCAGTGGCCTTTTACAGCAGGGTAATGCATTCTGCAACACTGCAAAAATTTGTTTTAAGGAACATGACGAGTTCAGGGTGTTGCCTTGGCCTCCAAATTTCCCAGATCTCAATACGATTGAGCATCTATGGGATATGCTGGACCAACAAATCATGGAGGCCCCACCTCACAACTTGCCAGACTTCCCTGTTGAAAAAAACAACAGAATATGCTGGTTAGGTATGTTTTGAAGCATGGCTGCTGGTTTGAGCTTGTTTAAGCTGGTCCTTAGCTGGTCATGTGCTGTTTAAGCTGGTCCTAAGCAACTAGCTCCAGCACATGGCCAGCACTTGACCAGCTAAAACCAGCTCATGACCAGCAGCCATGCTTAAAAACATACCTAACCAGCATATGCTGTTTTTTTCAACAGGGTTAAAGGATCAGCTGCTAATTTCATGGTGCCAGAAACCACAGCACACCTTCAGGGGTCTGGAGTCCATGCCTCAATGCATCAGAGCTGTTTTGGAAGCACAAGGGGACCTACACGATATTAGGCAGGAGGTTTTCTTGTTGTGGCTGATAGGGCATTTGTTTTTAATTTTGATCCTGGTTCCGCACTGCTCTGGACATTTTGTATGTCTCCCTTATCAGACACACTGTCTGATAAGGGAGACATACAAAGGGAGAAAACTGAAAATGCTGGGATAAGGGAGAAATCTGAAAATGTTGACTTTGGAGGATACATTTCAAGGTAAAAAGGTACCAAGTCTTGTCCGATTCCAATGATAGCTTCGCTTCCTGTCTTCTGAGACGCCTTCAACTGATCGATTTTTGAAAGCAGCATAGATGTATTCTTTTCGGTCTTTGATATCCCACAATCCTGTGCATTGAATTCTGTGACAGTTGAGCTAAAAAAATAAAAATGGTGTCTGAAAGTTGAGGTTGGTGGTTAATTTGTGTGTAAATGTAGGTTTTTGGCCAACTTTTTCCACTTTTGATGTCATTTCCAGCAGAAAGTATTGTAGTAATTAAATATTTACTTAGTTATCACCAAGGCTCTCTCTATTTTGCTGTAGATCATTAAGCTATCATGCTGCCTATCATACTGAAGTACCTTTAGTGAACAAAACCTGCCTGAAAAATCATTGTCTGATAAGGCATCAAGTCAGCTGCCTGAGCTTTCAGACGCAGCCACTCAGTTCAGTTCATGGAGTTCTCTTTTAATGAGTTGATTATCTGAATCAATCTGAACTTAACAGAGGCATACAAAATGTGCAGAGCTGTGGGGTGTCAGGAACTGAATTGAAAAGCACTGATAAAGGGTAAGTTGTCACAATCTAAACCTGCTGTCTTAACCTGCCGCTTCCACAAAATATGTTTAAAAAAAAAAAAAAAAAAAAAATCAACCCACTAAAACTACAATTTTAGAACACTGTTACCAGGCACTGCACGACAACTTTGAAATGAATTACTGATTCAAGTGTTCAACTGCTTAATTTAAGAAATTATAAACAAAAAAAATTAAGAAACTAGAAAAAAATCAAGAGGTACGTAATTAAGAAAAATGTGATTAATCAATTGTATAAAATTATAACATTTTAAACAAATAAACTTTTAGAAGTTCTAATAAATAAGACATTTTTGTTTATATTTTTTCTTGTTGCTTTAAAGAAATCGAAGACCCACTTTATGTTCTCAATCTTACTGTTTATATGTTGTAGCCTACATATATTTGAAAAGACCTGCATGTAATACATTTGTAATTATTTTCTCTAATTACATCTATAATTACACTGTTGACTCTACTATACCCTTAAAGCCACCTTTTCACCTAACCATAAAACAAAACCTGTCCCTAACCTTAACTGTATCCCAACACAACATGAGTACATTTATGTTAGGACATTCAATTTAAAATTAAACATTTATATAATGTTACATAAAGTATGATTACTTCCATTTCAAATAAAAGCTGTTCTTCACCACTTGCATAAGTTTTATTATGCGTTAGCAACTGGGTGGCTACATTTATATTCATTTAGCTAATGCTTTTCACCAAAAATACTTTAAAATGAAAGTCGTATTAAATGAATAGATTACCAAAAAATGAAAAATTGCTGAAAATGTACTCACCCTCAGGCCAGCATTCCTTGAGTTTTGCAGAAGAAACTGGCTAAAGCAAGGTTTAAAAACACGGGGACCGAATACTGTTTATATCACACTTATTCAGTTATGTTCATTCTTAGTTTCTTTTTCATGGAGTTTTAGTTTGTTTTCATTTGTCACATGCTTTCCTTTGATTGTATTTTACAAAACAATACAATGTTTAATTCTATAGCACAATTTAAAACATGTGCATACACACACCTTTTACAAAACAATTACAAATTATTTTTTTAACTTTTTAAAAAAAATCTATATTTAATCTAACAAATCATAAAAAAATATTAAATGTGAAGTGCCGGTAGCCTATAAAATTCTTCTTTTACTAATTTGTAGGACTTGTTTTGTTTGGCTTAAACAGGCCAGTACGAGACATTTAACTATTATTCTTCCCTTTCATTACAAATATGCCAATAAATCGTCTACATTATAAAATATGATCCGACATCAGTTAGCCTACACAGTAATAAGTAGTCACTGGTTAATGGATTCGCTGAGATCGCCCCCTAACGGCGAATCATTAACATTTCGAAACAAATACGACATACGAAGTCATGTACTCGGTTACTGAAATTAGATAAATGCTCCGAACCATTGATCTAAACAGTACATATCTACTGTATATAACACCGATTTTTATCGAGTGCTCTTATTTGATACCATAACGCATCCCAAAAACCAGTGTAGGCTACAACCGATGTTCGCTCTTAGAGCTCTGGTTTGTCCCTTCACAGCCGCCATAGAAGAAAAAACAAACATGGCAGCCTCCTTGTTGGTGAGTTTAACTATTCCCCTGCTTACGTAAATATAGTTTATTGATGAAATAGTAGCAGGTGTCTTGTTTCCTGCACAGTAAACGCCAGAGTTTTACATGACAATTGGTTCATTATATAGTCGAGCATTAAAGTTACTTGAGTATAGCTCTTCTCTAGCAAAAGAGTAACAGTATGCACCATGTTTTTAGCCAAGGTAATGTCATGGGTGTTTGGACCTGGTACCATGGTATTATGAAGTACTTTAGAATATCATGAAAATACGCCGTTCGTTGCACTCGGAATGTTAATTCCTGAACTTTAATCGAATTTAAAGTGAGATAGCAAAAAGAATTCAGAAATAAAAAGTGAATTTAATAAGGTAAAATTAAAATGGAGTGATTTAAAAACAGAAGCAAAAAAATGTTCCAAGTCTCATATTTAGTAGAATTTTAAATTGTCATTATTAAATAGCCATAAACGTATGAAGTAAAACATGGTATTTTATGTTATTAATATGCATTGTTTGAAATGTCACCCATAGAAATGAATAAAATGTATATCCTAGCTCATGAATTGAAAGGGAGCTAATTGTTAAAAAAAAAACTTATAAATATCATGGAACATGAATATGGCAGTCATTCCTTACCATTGTACAGGGGCCAAAATAATGTGAACACCTGTGAAATGGTCAATTTAATATTCAAATCAAATCACTTTTATTGTCACATCATCACAGCACATGTGCCTTGGTGAGTGAAATTCTTGAGAGCGTGCTCCATACAGTGAAGAACAATTAACATATAGACAGTACCATTACATACTTACAGACTTATACAGATGAAAATGTGCAATATACACATACATATACTCAGTACACACAGTGTACTGTTAGACATACTTACAGATATCAATACCCATTATACACCGTATGTACACATTCTACATTATGTACACATATATACACACAGTAATATGCAAAGGTGCAGTAGATTGTACATAGGCTGGATACGCAAATGTCATGGATGTGCATTGGATGGTATCCAGTGGTAGCAGATAGATTGTTGTGTTTGTGCAGTGTGTACGTGTAGTCCAGTTTGAACTGTGGAGTTAAAGTGCAGTGCGTGGCATATCGTAAAGTGGGAGTGTGCTGTAGGGTGTATTAGTTCTGACTGTTCATTAGCCTGATAGTCTGAGGGAAAAAGCTATCCCTCAGTCGGCTAGTGCGGGATCGGATGCTGCGGAGACGTCTTCCTGAGGGCAGCAGAGAGAACAGTCTGTGGGACGGGTGGCTGGAGTCATTGGTGATCCTCCGGGCTTTCCTTATACACCGCCAGGTGTAGATGTCCTGGAGGGAGGGAAGCTCACCTCCAACAATGTGGCGGGCAGTTCGCACAACCCTTCGCAGAGCTTTGCGGTTGCCAGCGGTGCTGTTTCCAAACCAGGCGGTGATGCAGCTGGTCAGGATGCTCTCCTCAGTGCAGGTGTAGAAGGATCTGAGGATGCTGGGGCTCATTCCAAACTTCCTCAGCCGTCTCAGGAAGAAGAGGCGTTGATGTGTCTTCTTCAGCACTGCATCTGTGTGAGCGGACCATGTGAGATCCTCAGTGATGTGAACGCCGAGGAACTTAAAGCTGTTTACCCGCTCCACAGGTGTCTTGTAGATGGTGATGGGTGTGTGTTCTCTGCTGTCTCCTGAAATCCACCACCAGCTCCTTGGTCTTGTCCATGTTAAGTGAGAGGTGGTTCTCCTGACACCATTTAGTCAGGGTACTCACCTCCGCTCTGTAGGCCGTCTCATCGTTGTCAGTGACCAGGCCTATCATCGTTGTGTCGTCAGCGAATTTGACGATGACGTTGGAGCTGTGTTTGGCTGCACAGTCATGTGTGTACAGGGAGTACAGGAGTGGGCTGAGGATGCTATTAAAGTGTTTTACCACCATTTGCCTTTAATACAGTTTCCAACCTTCTTAGAATAGATTCATATAACTTTTGAGTGGTCTCCAGTTGATTGTCATCTATCAGAACATCTGACAGTTGCTTCAAAGGTGTATGTAGGAGGGAATCGGCCTCACTCTTTCTTCAAAACTTTCGGTTTTCGCCCATTATTCTTTTTTGCTTGATGATGTCTTGCTATGCTTTGAGAACACAGTCTGTTGTTTTTAAAACACCAAACAATTGGGCTGTTAATGTTACAGATGCTCCTGCTAAATGTGCTTCCATGATTTGCCCTTTCTGTTTCACCCATGGCCTGAACACAACTTATAATAGACCTATATACAACCTAGAGAGTATAGACAATGAAAAGATAAATAAATATAAATGCATTGTGTTTTTCGCTGTAGTCTATACAAATGATATTTACCCCTCATTATTTTCACATTATTTTGTCCAGCCCCTGTATGTATTACTGTACCATGTTAATACCATCTGTGTGCCATCATACAACCTTCTGTATTCACACTACAGTTTCACGTATTATATTATATTTCTAAATTTCATCTAGAATATTGTTGTTGATAGCTGGATATGCATTTTCACTTGTATGACATTAAGGGACCAGAACTTTTTAGTAGCAGCATGTTGTAAATGATCTTTATGGCTTTATGTTTTCCAACTGTCTCTTTCGAAAGTCTCAAGCCATGAAAAGATGTTCGGCTCACACCTGTGCTGCTGTTGCTGTCAGGAGGGCTTTGAGTTCAGGTGCTGCCACTCCGTCTGTCTTCACCAGGTTCTTATTAAAACTCAATCACTACTTCTATGATGTGGAGAACATTTTGGATTGGAACGACTGGTTGAGGTCACAAGCGGTCATACGCAAAAATAGGTAAGTGTCAGTGCATGTGTTGATTTGTTTTGTCATATTGCTGTATAGAATGTTGCACTGTAAAAATATACTATAATATAGTAAGACTATAAGTGGCTCTGCTAACTGACAACGAATGCGTTGAGATTGCCTGTCACAAGAAACTGTTTTTGTGTCTGGATGTTGTGGTGTCCTGTGCTCTGTATAGTGTCTCTATAATTAAATAATGTCATTTTTATTTATTTGCTAATTTATTTTTTACTGAAATGTTGATGTTAAGTTTTTTATATATATATAGGTTATTTGGTTATGCACAGAAGAATTTTGGGAATAATGTAGCAGCAGCCTATTATATTCTGACGCTCAGAGGGAGTTTCAGGTAAAAATCATCTTTTTAAAACATCATACATTAATTAATTGAATGCACCTTTTATGCTGAGCCTGTTTTTAAATTCTGAATTAAACTGAATTGAGGTCAGAAGTGTCAGTGGTACATGTCCTGTTGTCATAATGAAGAAAAAAATAATACAATTCTACAAAAGAAAAAAGCAGGAAATAATATATTAGAGAGAACCCATGCAGTCAATACATTCTTAAAATAATAATGGTATTAAAATTCATGGTATTTTTATGTTCCATGAACCCCCACTTTTATATGTCATTGACCCTTAAATGTTTATGGACTCATTCAGCTTCTTACTACCTACTGGATTGCCTAAAGGGTTTATGTAGACATTGTTAAATTGCCTCCATCACATAATGCGTGTGTCTCTATAGATTTGCTGGCCAGTCCAAATGGTTTCGTCCAGACTCTAGAGGAAGATTCAGCTATGACTTCATGAGCACACCTGATGCACAAATTGAGGAAGTGGATCTGAGTGGCACCCCAATAAACCATAATGGACTTGAAAACCTTGGTAATCTACTGTTGTTGTATTTAAATATACATTTGTTGCATGAAGTATCATGCGTCTCCAGATGACTAGGCCTTAGACCGGTCAAGTCCTTATTTGTATTTGCAGCCAAGCCAAATTATGTTCTTGTCCCCATCTTGTCTGTCGCAACTCATTTTGTGAGTTCCAAATCAAACCCATGCAAAATCATGTTTTTTTTCTGTGCCCCTTCTGTAGATTCTGTTTTCTAAAAATTCTGATAAATGTTCTGAGATATTATGATATCCTTGGCCACTCCTGGAGCATTGCTTATTTGCTTTGAAAGCATCTCATAATTTCATTGCAGTTTTGATGAACAGTATAGACATAGACTCAAATATGCCACACATATCCTAAAAAGTGAAGTCAGACATTCCGAGCAGCCCATGGTGGCTTTATATATGGCAAAACCCCCTCTTTCTCCATGTAAACGAATGGGATGTGAGCCAAAAATGACACCAAGTAATTTTTTTCTTAAGATTCTTTTGTTTTTCATTTTAGGTATTCTTATCTTCCTTATTGCTGATGTATGTTCAATTTTCTAGCAAGTTTGTTTAATTTGATGCTATAAAAATTGTGTGGCATCATGGTTGCATGTGGGAGAATGGGCAGGACCTTGATACCGAAGTGTAACCTTATGATCAATAATGCTCAGACTCTGGGTCCAATTATATCATTAGTGCAAGATTACAGAGGCTATTTCGAGGACATTTTGGCTTCATTTTTCTACGTTGTCATCTTTTTTTAAAATCTATCCATAGACCAAAGAACAGCATTCCCTGAATCTAACAGGAAACAAAGCCTATGATAAATAATTGATTTCACAGCTGCCACTAAAACATGTTATTGAGGTGTAATTTGTTCCATGGCTCACACAAAAAAATTGTCTCTTCTCAGTGAAACAGAATAAACTTCAGACTCTCTCTCTGCGAGGATGTCCTGAAGTGGATGACTGGTTCCTTGCACATCTACATGTCTTTGGAGAAAGTCTGGTGGAGTTAGACCTGTCCCACTGCTCTCGTGTCACCGTAGGAGGCCTCGCTGCATTACAGCACCTCAGGTCATTTTCTGCATTACAGAACCTCAGGTTTTTACTTGTGTCTTATATATGCTTTATCTGGACAAACTCGATTTTTGTTTTCAGGGCGACAAATAACCAAAACATACATTGTCTGTTTTTGAAAATCTCCTATTCTGTGTTATTTTTGTCCCTCCACCTTAAACCCTCAGAAAGCTAGAGCGGCTGGACATTTCCGGACTTCCACGGCTGCAGAATCCAGGCCTGGTACGGATTCTAATGGAGGAAATGCTGCCGCACTGCCAGGTCACTGGAGCTGAATACGAGCAGGGCCTGATCCAGCCAGACAGCCCAGAGCAAACAGAGGACCATCACGAAGCTTCCACACACATTGGACTTAGACATCTGTAAACTATGGGGCTGCTGACAGTGGAGATTCTATATTATTGTTCATTACAATGCCCAAACATGTTATTTTAATAAAGTGCTGTGCTCATGTATAGGCTATGTTTCTGTTTTTACTATGTAAAATACATTGCATTTGATCATTGTTTTGAGACAGACACAATAAATATTCATGTTTAATATGCAAGTTGAGAACGTGTACTTAAATTTGATTTATTAAATATTAAACTATACCAGGGTTTCTCAACTCTGGCTCTCGAGGTCCACTTTCCTGCAGCGTCCAACCCTAATCAAACACACCTGAACAGGCTAATCAAGGTCTTCAAGATTACTAGAAAGGCGAGTTTGATCAAGGTTGGAGCTAAACTCTGCAGGAAAGTGGACCTCGAGGGCCAGAGTTGAGAACCCCTGAACTACTATGCTACCATTAAAAAAAAAGAAGAAGCAGGTGACAGGTGTCGAATCTGATTAGTCAGATCGAGTAAATCCTGTAATCCTTTTTATGGAGGTGTGAGGATATTAGATCTAAGTGTTAGAAAGACTGAGGCACATACACAGGAAAGGTGGATGAAGAAACCTAACTTACGGTAATGTTTTTCCATTATGCAAATATGTAAACAATTTATTTTCGATCAGAAAAGAAAAATATATATTAGTCTTAAAACCTGACGTTACTTTTTCTTAAACTGTTGCACTAACATTGCCTTGAAAGACGTTTTGTACAAAGTTTCCACCCGGAAGATTTGAGCTACAAAGTGCAGAGAAATATTATGTAGAAATAGAATTGTGTCTAATGGTAATTTTCAGGAAAATCCGAACTGGGCGGGCATTAGAGGCTCGGAAGGTGTCTCTAATTGGTCAGGTATGATAAATAAACTTCCTGGGTTTTTTACGTATAGTTAATTTTTGCTATTTTAACAGTGTCATTCAGGTGTAAAATATTTAAGACTGCCACAGCACTGACCGATACTTGTACTTACATGCGATACTTGTTACTTTTCTCATCGCTGTCAGCAAGGACCATTCACAGTCGTTTGTAATAGCTGGGCAACATGTTTTTTTAAAAACAATTTTATAGACATTGCAACAGGGGATTTTTATTTGCATACCAGGTACCAGTCCTTTACATGGATAAATTTAAATGAATATACCATTAAGCCTATAAGTTTCTCCTGTAAAATAAAAATCGTCCTTTGATTTGAATGCGACTCAACGGAGAACTCGGCTCTCTGAGCCTCCATTGCGCCCCCTCGAGGATGTTCCACAGGAACTTTAACATTAGCCACCCAATGAAATATTAGCGACACACACAAGCAATTGTCCCTTTAATAAAACACTGTTGTTGTCATCTTAACTTTGTGTTTTGGGATTTTTAGTACTGTTTGAAAGCGGATAGATGTCTGAAGGTAGTATAATGCTTGTGCATTTGTTTATGTGGGTGTTATTATCAGACACAGTTAGCCTTTAGCAAAAGAGAAAGCTAAGTGTGTATTGGAAGTTCTACCACTGTTTATGTGACTGATATGAGCTATTATGACATTCACATCAGTGTGATATGTGTTATTTTGTCCTGTAGAGGTTTCTAAAAGGGCAGAAGAGGAGGCTGACACACCAGATCTCGAGGTAAATAAAAATACAATTGTGAGTACATTTTATAACCGAAATGCACATAGATACAAACATTACACGTAAGATATGTGCATAACATCAGACACACATGACACGTCACACAACACGTCCATTAGACTTATTATAGAGATGTACTATAGTAATACCATGTATTTTGAGACTTGCACAAAGCTAATACCATGCTTTGTTTAGATTTCTTGCACTTGGACCATGGAAGTGACATTGTATTCTATGTATTTATCAAAATACCATGCTTTAACCATTTGACTTTACAGTAATATTACGTTGTTATTATTATTATTTATTATTTAAAATCTAAAATAGCAATAGAATAATACAATTGCATATTAATAAAATTATTTAATAATTATTTAAAAAATATATAATTTTAAAAAGGCCAAATTTTAGATATATTAGCTTGTTCTAGTGATTTTCACTACGATTTTTTTTTTTTTAGTATTTTTTTTTCCCTGCAAGACAAATGTATGCATAGGAAATGAATGTTACATGAGATATAAATGCAACATATGTAAATGTAGTAAACATCCACCATGTTCAGCACACAGTAAGCCACCACTTTATATGTATATGCCAAAACGAAAAGTATTATTTTGTTACACTTTTCTGCAGGGTCAGTCTGACGACAGCAGCGACGAGGGCGACGCTTCAGGAGACACTGAGAGTATGTTTCAAATAGTCGGTCTTAAAGTACATTCAAATACATCATGTGATCTAAGCTGAAGTTGTGCTCTTTTTCAGTGGATTTCCTGCGCAGTCTCTTCTCACGAACTCTTGGCCTGAGTCCTGGAGATAAAGTCTTGGATGAGCTGACCCTGGATGGGGTCACCCGCTATATCCTGAGTGGCAAATGTGAGTTAAGTCTCCGATGAGTCCAGTCTTTAAAAGTGAAGTGTGTTCAGTGTTAAAATATTTTATTATATTCAATTCAATATGAACAGTCAGCTGCAAAAAAAGCCATTTGTAGGTTGGCTTCCTGTGTAAACGCTGTGATGCTGGTAACATATTGCACCTTTGTTTATGCAGTTATTTTTAAGTCAACTAGTGAGATGCCTTTCAGTAAGTTGGATGTGTCTGACTGTCTCAACAGGCAAGAACATTATCTGTATGGTTGGAGCTGGAATATCTACATGTAAGTAAATCACTTACCATAAAATGCTTTTTTATTAAACTAAGCACATTGCTTTTTAAATAGATCATATCTTATTTTTCCTTTTATATTTAAAGACTTCTTATATTTTTATATGTCCTGACTATTATTATTATTATATAGCACTTCTCGTGTTTCTTGCCATCTTATGATAAATCGCAGTTTTCCTCCGCTATAAGTCACTTTGGATAAAAGCATCTGCCAAATGAATAAATGTAAATATTATTATGGCTTTAATGTGTAATTATTGTTTCATATGTTACTCTATTAATTAACCTGTAGTCTCTTCCTCATTTAGCTGCTGGCATCCCAGATTTCCGCTCTCCTGGCACTGGTCTATATGCCAATTTGCAGAAGTTCAATCTGCCTTACCCAGAGGCCATCTTTCAGATCGACTATTTTAAGGTCTGTTTGTCATTCTGAAGAAAAGCTACTGTCTCATTATTTGTCATCTAAGAAGACAACAGACAAATTTGTCATTCTCTCTTTCCAGAAACATCCTGAGCCCTTTTTTGCTCTAGCCCGAGAACTCTACCCAGGACAGTTTAAGGTAATTTATCAATCTTTTTCTGACATACATGGGTCACCTATGAAATTCTGTTTGAAATGAAATCAAACCAAAAATTAGAAATCAACAGCTAATGCATATTTCATTTGCCAGCATAGAATATACGTAACTAACAAGAGAGTTACGTAAAATGCATATTTACAGAAATGCTGGCAAACCCTCCACTGTGTTATGCCACATTCCATTATTATTTATTTCACGCATATTACATGCTCTTCTTTGTCTTGTCATGAGTTTGATAAGGCACCACATACAAATAATGACGCATGTAATACTGTGTTTGTCTGTTACATGCTCTTTGGTTTTTCAGCCCACGGTGTGTCACTATTTCATGAGGATGCTGAAGGACAAAGGTCTACTGACTCGATGTTACTCTCAGGTAAGAGACTGTTTTTATGTGTCATTTTATGCTATTATTGAAAAATAATAATTATTGTATGTATTTTATAATATATAATTATTTCATATAATATAATTCAATTATTATTGTTATTTTTTTAAGAATATCGATACTTTAGAGAGAGTTGCAGGTCTGGAAGGAGAGGACCTGATTGAAGCTCATGGTACATTTCACACCTCTCACTGTGTGAGCTTCCTGTGTCGTAAGGAGTACTCCATGGACTGGATGAAAAGTACAGTATTGAACGCTGAAATTTCTCTGTGCTTTCTGTTTTAAATGAGATGTGGGAAGATAGTTAACTATTCACATTTTGTGTTTTTGACTCGCAGATAAAATTTTCTCTGAAGATATTCCTAAGTGTGATTCCTGTGGGAGCCTGGTAAAACCTGGTAAGAGAAATTATTTCTAAGAATAACATATTTGAATTAGTAATATTGTTACTGTATGCTGAATAATACTGTATGCTGAATAATTTTTGGCTTCAAGGTCTAGGTCATCCAAAAATTATGTAATTTCAAAACTGTATGATTTTCTTTCTTCCTTGAAACACAAAAGATATATTGCAGAATCTCAAGAGTTGCTCTTTAACATAAATGTAAAATATACAATAATTGAAGTCCATACCGGCTGTATGAGATCATTCAAAGTCTTCTGAAACATATATGCTGACAATCAATGTAAAATTAATTCCATCATTAAATTGATTTCATTGGTGACTAGCCTGTACTTCATTATTAAATTAAATCATTTATGTAATTAAATCATTATGATGATTTTAGCCTTTTTGTGGATGTATTTCTTCTTCTTTTTTAGATATTGTGTTTTTTGGGGAGAATCTGCCTGCCCGATTCTTCACTACAATGAAAATGGTGAGGATTCAGCTCATCTGTTAAGGTCAAACTTCCTTTTCAGTCGGCCCACGTTCTCAGTGGTACTATCATTCTATCATTCTACCGCAGGACTTCCCTCGATGTGACCTTCTCATCATAATGGGCACATCCCTGCAGGTTCAACCATTTGCATCACTAGTCAGTAGGTAAGATATTCTAAAGATGTCTTTACGTATCCTTTGGGCCCCACAAAATCTTAAGATGATTTCACATTTTCTGTGCTCATTCTGGAGGAAATGCTGTGGAATTGATTTAAATAAGGTATAAGATTTTTTTAAGGTAAAAGAGCTGGATATTTTGTACTATTTAAACTATATTTAACATATATTGCAATGATTCTGCACAAAATATGTAGGCCTGTGATTATGAATATTTTTTTATGTGTCTGACTCAGTGTCTCATCTGCAGAGTGTCAAACAGCTGTCCTAGACTGCTCATCAATATGGAGAAAACCGGACAGGTCTGTAGCTGAATAAATGTTTAATCATTATAAACATTTTAATAAAACAAATTAATTTTAAGGTTACATTTTTGCATTGTTTCTTTCCCAAACAGTCAGAATTTGGCATGGGGTTATTTGGTTTTGGAGGAGGAATGGATTTTGACTCAGACAAAGCCTACAGGTGAGGCCTCCAAGTATTGTATTGTTAAACAGTTTGGTTTCTTTTGGCCTATTCACAGGCATTATGAATTGCTGACCAAAAAAGAACACCAAAACTATTCAAACTCATCCTGACATGATACTGATTTTACGTAGGTATAATATATGGGTCATTCTCTCAAAATTGTGCCATTTGTGTCACCATGACTTACTATTTACTGTATATAACAGGATGCTGAACTTAGTTACATTATTTTATGAATGTAGCTCTGTTAACACGAATAAATTATTCAATAATTTGATCTGAAATATATAAAATATTGTGTGAAAGGCCCTCAAGTGTACAAAAACCTATCATTAAAATAATTGTCAGTCAATTTAATGCATCATAAGTGAATAAAATGTTCAAAAAACAATGTCTTCCAAACTTTAAACATGGTGTGAATATGCGTACAGGTGTTAGTGGGGTTTGAGAAGATTGTATTGATTTGTATTAATTGTTCACAGAGATGTGGCTCACCTGAGCACCTGTGATGACGGCTGCATGGCTCTCGCCGAACTGCTGGGCTGGAAAGTAAATACAGGCATATTCACACACAGATCTGACATTTTATTTGGTAACACTTTATTTTAAGGTGTCCTTGTTACACGTTACATGTACTTACTATTCTAATAACAATTAATTATGCATAATTACATGCAAGTAACCCTAGGTCACACCCTAATCCTAACCCTAACCATATAGTAAGTACATGTAGTTAATTAATATTACTCGGTATTTAAATATATAATTACACTGTAACAAGGACACCTTCAAATAAAGTGTAATATTTTATTTAAATCGGTAATGTATATTTTTTCCTTTCTTGAACTGTGTTTGTTGCATGAGCTGTCACCACTCTTGTTTCAGGCAGAGCTGGAAGAGATGGTGAAGCGTGAACATGCTTTAATTGACCGCAAAGATGTCAAAAAGAAAGACAAGGAAGCCAATCAGAGCTCCAGAAGCACTGGGGCAGAGGCTGGAAAGAGTGACAAGACAGAATAACCAATCACAGCATGAAGAGGCTGTCTATGTAATTCACTCCACGCCTCGAAGCCAAGTCTGGCCTTCTCGAGTCTACTGTCGATCACAGCTTACTGTTTCTCTGAGCTACTGTGTCTCTCATCTGCCTGTAATAGCAATATAGATAAGTACAGAAATAATACAGAAACCTCACAGAGCTCAGACAGACAGCAAACACTCTCGCAGGAACATGGTGTTATGCTTGGGCGGCTATGATTAAAAAAAAGTTTGTGAAACACAACTATGAATAACAGTGCTTTAAATGTAATGTTTTAAAGTTGATAACTTATTACACTTACACTTTATGCTTTATCATATGGGTCTCATTTTATCCTGCATTAAACAAAAGTGTCTGAAACCCAGATTCTTATTACTGTAATGCACCTGCAAGTTTTGCTTTTGAGTTTTTGTAATTCTCATAATTGTGATTTTTCTTTTAAATTAAGTTAAATAAATTTAAATTAAATTACAGAAATGTACATGACATGCAAGAAAAAATAAATAAATTGTGCGCACGATCTAGTAAATCGAGGGAACAAATTAATATATCATGCGCACGATTTATTTATGTTTTCTTGTATGTCATGTGCAGGGCTCCGTAGAAATGTACAAAAGGATGCACAACAAATGCTACCATGCTATAAATACTTTATTATTGCACTACAGTAATGAAAATTGCATTTTGTGCATTATGATAAAGAGAATTTACAAGACAATTCTGCTTAATTCTCATCCGGTTTCATGAGATTAACCATAATACTAATGATAGTTTACAATCTTTTTTCTGACTTTGTCAATAAGATTTTTTTCTTTGTGCAATCATTTGTAGATTTTAGTATGTTACATTTTTAAAAGGGTTAATGAATGTTTCTTTTAATGAATTATTAATGATCTCTGCATTATACTAACTATTATAATACATTTTTGAAATTTATTCATTCTCCGTTGCTTATTTTTGGTTTGGAATGATATCTACACCTATGGCTCAATTGTGTAAGAGGAAGTTGGCCTAACAGTGTTTTACAACATTACAAAATATGATATCTGATTGAGCCCAATGCAACCTTATGTGAAGAAACCAGAATGAAAGATGAAACCTTCAAGAGTTTTTGTACTGTGTATGCATGTGGTGTGGTTTGGTCAAAAGGCATTAAAATAGTTATTTAAAAATAAAAAAGGATAGTTTGGTCCTGGATGCTGATTAGTCAATATAGCATTCCAGCCATGCTAAAATATATCTGTATATAGTACATGACAGCTATGACATAAAACAACTGTTCCCCTAGTGGCTGTGTATATGACTGCATAACACACAGGTCAACTAGTAACCTGTTCATATGTCAGGTCCTTAACTTTTCAGTATGAAGTATGACACTATATTAATTTGCTTACCTGATGCTTTGAAAAAAAATTGTCCTTAATATTTTTGTGTAGTTTGTATATTCATTTTTATTGCTTTATTTTTAGTAACACTTTTTATTAGCTTTTCTCACTAGAATTTCGTGTTAGCCTGCTATATTTACAGTGTGATGAAACTATCTGGTTAAAACAACCTTTGTGATCATTAGTACCAGATTATAGACAGCATTGAAATGTTACAGTTCTCAAACATTTATTGAAACCTTTAGAGATGGCTATGGGTTTGACCTTAATTAGAGTCGGTATGGATTTTATTTTAAGAGGAAATTCAATGAGGAACAACGGGTAACTGTCTTCCCTTGAACTCAACTATTAGCAGAACTTATGTTCTCATAAAAAGAAAAGGGGGGTTATTTTGTAACTGCTGGCTTGACTAAAATGGAACCGACCTGAACTGAGCTTCGTGATACTGTTACATATGAAAGTGACACTCGTTTAGCTATAATCTTTCTGCTGTATGTGGCATCCTACTTCTATCACTGTGTCAAGTTTTCACTGTGAGGTTTACCACAACCATGAATATGGGTGGAGCTTATGTTGTGAGACACACAAAAAGCATCATCAAGAGTACTGTCACTTTTAAACTCAAACTGGACTTTAATGTGACTGAAATTGATGCCTTGAACATTTCATACATCACAGGAGCAAAAGTGAATCTCACTGTTGGCGACGTGAAGAAGTACAGGACAGATTCGTAATGAGGAGCGTCAATAACCCCGCACGTGAAGCTGCAGTGTGTGGAGGTGTTTGGAGCAGCTTTCAGAGATGCTCAGTCTTTTCTTCATGTAGGAGGACATTTTGAAGACACCACATGTGAGTTCAGCTCTGACTTCTGTTTGCATCATTACAAGTGAGTTACTTGTTCTTGAGACATGGGCCAAAATAGGCTTTAGAAGTAAAAAAAAAAAAAAGTTAACTGTATGTAACCATAGCCTATCAAGGCATTATGGTGTTCAGAGGTGTTTACAGTAGGTTTTACATGCTTCTTCCATTTTCTACAGAAATGTCAGAACTGTTAGATGTAAAAAAAATTATAAATATTTACATTAAACATGGAGTATAATAAACTGAGAAGATGGGCTCTCTCAAACAGTCAGTTCCTATTCATGACAACTGAACTAACAGTTCAAGGTGATTACAAAATAATATTTTTTTGCATATGACATTCAAAAGATAATCCAATACAGAACCGCGAGACCAGAGATGAACTGAAACTAACAGATAAAGGCCTACCTGTGAGAGAAAATAAAAAATCATGATGTTTCATGTTCATTTGATGTTTTGTCCCAGAAAATGTAATTTAAATTCAGACAACTTACTGTATATATCACAGAATGACATAATTGTGGCTATGTTGAACTTAGATTAATATGTATTTTAATGTACTTTAAGTTTTAAGTTGTGTTGTAACGATGGGCAATTTTAGTACTTTGACATTAATGTAATAATTGTCAGAATTCTGAAAATCAAATTAGCATTTCTAATTTTTAAAGTGGAGATGTTGCTATTTTAATACCAACAGAAAGTAAAATTCTGAGACAAATTATTAAAGAATCAGAGAACCTTTTTTATTCATTGGTACTATTTATATATCATGAAATATTAGCTTGTTCATACTGTATGCTAATTTAACCACTCATACATGATTCATTCACAGTATTATTATTCTAAAGTGATAAATAGCAATAATGAGTAACAATGTGTGCCCAAATGTTTGATCATTTGTTTAATGTTCAACAAGTTGGAAAGGATTTTGTTTTATTATTATTATTATTATTATTATTTTATTTTTTTGGGTCACAGCATGCTGGCCATCTACTTTTAAAGCTGCTCATCACAAATTAAACTCCTCCCTCATATTAAAAAAATCTGACTTTAGATTTCACCACTGATAAAACACTTTAGCTGTTGACAAAGAACTGTGACAAAGAAAGAGTGAACGTAAAATACAAATAAAAGGATGTGGGGTTGGAGAGAAACCATATTTCTTCATTTCCTTTGTTTCTCTATTTCTAAATTTCAACAGGGTTACAGACACATAGCTAAAATGGAGGAGCTTATAACAGAACAGATTTCCTGAACAGGTCCATCGCTATTCTGTTGGACCAATGATGATGAAAGAATCAAAAGATGAATTCACAACCAGTGAGAACAGGTGAGAGAGAACAAGGATACAATCTTCAGTAAATGTAATCACCATTTTATTCCATGTGCATTTTTAAAAGTATTTTCTTCAATAACATGATTAAACACTTTTTTAATCAATAGAGAAAATGCTGCTAGCACGGTACCCAATGGGGTCTCCAAAGATGAGACAAAACTCCTGAGTCTGCTGAAAGGTTTACAGTTGTGTCAGGATGCGTGGGCTCCCAAAAGCCCCTGGGACAATCATGGAGCTCACGCCGCTCTGTGGGGCAGACCTGCTGGGGTGGGTGCCTTCCTTTTTATCAGTGCTTACTAATTAAGTCATCCAGTAAACCCTGATATTGTCAGTAATAAAAATATAAAGTAGCTGTAGTTAAATATGACTTGAAATATAACTCATAATTCAATCATTTAACTTTTTTGATTTCAAATTCCATCAAATCTAGTCTTACTGAGGCCGGGGGATAGACATAGGTAGTTGTAGTGCATAACCCATGCCTACTGTGGATACAAAAATAGGACCTTAAGAATTATTACATTTTAATTTATATTATTTTGTAAAACTATATTGTGGAAAGTCACTATTCCCTTTGGCTTTCCCTGTTTAATATAAGCCATTTCTTTGTCTATGTGCATAGTGGAAGCATAGTTTTAGTGCACTATTAGGGAGAAGTTTATTCAGCGATTGATTTACGGTAGAGGTTGTCATAATTTCCTGTTTATACCTGTGCTGTAAAACAATTATCTTTTCATTTGAAAGCTAACTTATATATAAAGCTAACGCGTTGATAAACCTGTAATAATGATATAGGCTATTTTAGAGCTGTTGGAGTGGACTTTGAGGGAAACTGGACACTTACAGTGCATTCAGAAGTATTCAGACCTCCTTCACATTTTTCAATTTTGTTATGTTGCAGCCTGATACTACAATTGTTTAAATACTTTTTTTCTCTTATTAAGCTACACTCTGTACCTCATAATGAAGAAGTGAAAACAGAATTTTAGAAATGTTTGTAAATGTATTAAAAAGAAAAAACTGAAATATCACATTTACATAAGTATTCAGAGTCTTTGCAACAACACTTGCAATATAGCTCAGGTGCCTCCCATTTCTCTTGATCATTGCTGAGATGTTTCTACACCTTGATTGGAGTCCACCTGTTGTAAATTAAATTGATTGGACATGATTTGAAAAGGCACACACCTCTCTATAAAAGGCCTCACAGCTGACAATGCATATCAAAGCGAAAACCAAGCCATGAGGTCAAAGGAACTGCCTGCAGACCTCAGAGACAGGATTCTATCGAGGCACAGATCTGGGGGAAGGCTACAAAAAATTCTGCTGCACTGAAGGTTTCCAAGAGCACATTGGCTTCCATAATTCTCAAATGGAAGAAGTTTGGCACAACCAGGACTCTTCCCAGAGCTGGTCGCCCAGCCAAAGTGAGCAATTGATGGAGAAGGGCCTTGTCTAGACTGGTGACCAAGAACCTAATGGTCACTCTAGTGGAGCTCCATGATCATATATGCAGATGGGAGAAACCTACAGAAGGACAAACATCACTGCAACACTCCACCGATCTGGGCTTTATGGCAGTGTGGCCAAACTCAATCCTCTCGTCAGTGAAGACACATGAAAACACACTTGGAATTTGTAAAACAGCACCTAAAGGACCCACAGACTCTGAGAAACAAGATTATCTGGTCTGATGAACCTCAATTCTAAGCATCATGTTTGAAGGAAACTAGCTCTGCTCACCACCTGCAGAGTACATTCCCAAAAGTAAAGTGTGCTGGTAGCAGCCTCATGCGGTGGGGGTGTTTTTCAGCAGCAGGGTACTCTATGCAGCAGCAGTTCCTATGGAGACTGGTCAGGGTTGAGAGAAAGCTGAATGGAGCAAAGTACAGAGATATTCTCGATGAAAACCTGTTCCACAGGACCTCAGACTGGGCAGAAGTTTCACCTTCCAACATGACAACGAAGCACACAGCCAAGGTAACACAGGAGTGGCTTAGGGACATCTCTGTGAATCCCCTAGAGTGGCCCAGCCAGGGCCCTGACTTGAACCCTACCAAACGTCTCTGGAGAGACCTGAAAATGGCTGTCCACCGACGGTCCCCGTCCAACCTGACCGAGCTTGAGAGGATTTGCAAAGAAGAAATCCCCCAATCCAGGTGTGCAAAGCTTGTTGCGTCATACCCAAAAAGATTCAAGGCTGTAATTGCTGCCAAAGGTGCTTTAACCAAGTACTGAGTCAAGGGTCTGAATACTTATGTAAATGTGATATGTTTTTTTTTTTTCTTTTTAATAAATTTACAGACATTTCTAAAATTGTTTTCACTTTGTCATTGAGGTACGGAGTGTAGATTAATAAGAAAAAAAATGAATTTAAACATTTGTAGTATCAGGCTGCAACATAACAAAAGTGAAGGGTGTCTGAATGCACTGTATGTCATTCGCCCTTGCATGTAGTTGCGTACACAGGAAATAACACTGTGGAATGGTCTGAAACCTGAAAGTTTGTTACATGAACAAAAATATGTCACTTACCTGCTCAGATGACGTGTTTTTAGATATCCATCTTTTCCTTCCTTTTGTTGTTTATGCCATTTGTTCATCAAGGTCCATTGTCCATTAACATATTACAGCCATTTGTACCTTTTAATGTGGAGGCTTCAGTGCCATCCGCTTCCAGTTCTTTTAGCCTCTTACAATTATAAAAAAAAAAAAAAAAAACTTATGTTGCATATATTACAAATTGGTATTTCTTATATTGTTTTAATTTATTATAGTTTTCATAAACAGTGGTCTGTGGGGCAAATAGTTTTACCATTTACTGCACTTTCTTCTAGTTAATTACCTTCAGCGGCTAATGAATCGGAAGTCACCGAAAATAGCTTACTTTAGCATATACAGGTGCATCTCAATAAATTAGAATGTCGTGAAAAAGTTAATTTTTTCTTGTAACTTATTTCAAAAAGTGAAACTTTCATATATTTTAGATTCATTACATGTAAAGTAAAACATTAAAAAAATTGTTTTAATTTTGAGGATTAGAGTTTACAGCTCATGAAAGTCAAAAATCAGTATCTCAAAATATTTGAATATTTACATTAGAATTTCAATTAATGACCATCCCTACAGTATAAATTCCGGGTATCTCTTGTTCTTTGAAACCACAATAATGGGGAAGACTGCTGACTCGGCAATGGTCCAGAAGACGAACATTGACGCCCTCCATAAAGAGGGTAAGTCACAGAGGGTCATTACTGAAAGGTGTGGCTGTTTACAGAGTGCTGTATCAAAGCATATTAAATGCAAAGTTGACTGGAAGGAAGAATTTGGGTAGGAAAAGGTGCACAAGCAACAGGGATGACTGCAAGCTTGAGAATACAGTCAAGCAAAGCCGATTCAAACACTTGTGAGAGCTTCACAAGGAGTGGACTGAAGCTGTAGTCAGTGCATCAAGAGTCACCACGCTCAGACGTCTTCAGGAAAAGGGCTACCAAGCCACTTCTGAACCAGAGACAACGTCAGAAGCATGTTACCTGGGCTGTGGAGAAAAAGAACTGGACTGTTGCTCAGTGGTCCAAAGTCCTCTTTTCAGATGAAAGTACATTTTGCATTTCATTTGGAAATCAAGGTCTCTTAACATCATCTGACTTACTTCATAATCACTAACAATCAGTTAGATATTCACACTCATTATTCTCTACCTCATACTGACAGTGTCATTGCACACAACACTTTCTGTGTCTTGATATCTTATCTTATTTTTTCTATAATTTTTTTTGTGATTGCTGCTTCATGTCAACCATGTTCAACCTGTTTGCACATTCCTCTCTCGTACAGTCATGCTTATCTTAATATTTAATTCTACAGCATACTGTCATGCACATTCTTTTATACTTTATATTTTATATTTTGTTCTTTATATCTTATTTTTTAATCATTTTATTTTATGCATACTTCCCTTGTGTTGTATTCTACAATATTTGCACTGTCCATGGAGCGGACCTGACTCACATTTCACTGCTGGTTATACAATCTCTGTATAGTCGTGTATGTGACAAATAAAACTTGAAACTTGAAACTTGAGTCTGGAGGAAGAGTGGAGAGGCACAGAATCCATGTTGCTTGAAGTCCAGTGTGAAGTTTCCACAGTCAGTGATGATTTGGGCTGCCATATCATCTGCTGGTGTTGGTCCACTGTGTTTTCTGAAGTCCACAGTCAACGCAGCCATCTACCAGGAAATTTTAGAGCACTTCATGCTTCCTTCTGCTGACAAGCTTTATGGAGATGCTGATTTAATTTTCCAGCAGGACTTGGCACCTGCCCACACTGCCAAAGGTACCAAAAGCTGGTTCAATGACCATGGTGTTACTGTGCTTAATTGGCCAGCAAACTCGCCTGACCTGAACCCCATAGAGAATCTATGGGGTATTGTCAAGAGGAAGATGAGAGACACCAGACCCAACAATGCAGATGACCTGAAGGCCACTGTCAAAGAAACCTGGGCTTCCATACCACCTCAGCAGTGCCACAAACTGATCACCTCCACGCCACGCCAAATTGAGGCAGTAATTAAAGCAAAAGGAGCCCCTACCAAGTATTGAGTACATATACAGTAAATGAACATACTTTCCAGAAGGCCAACAATTCACTAAAAATGTTTTTTTTTATTGGTCTTATGAAGTATTCTAATTTGTTGAGATAGTGAATTGGTGGGCTTGTGTTAAATGTGAGCCTAAATCATCACAAATAAAAGAACCAAAGACTTAAACTACTTCAGTCTGTGTGCATTGAATTTATTTAATACACGAGTTTCACAATTTGAGTTGAATTACTGAAATAAATGAACTTTTCCACGACATTCTAATTTATTGAGATGCACCTGTAAGAGGTCCTATATTTGTACACGGGTGCCTCAAACCACATTCTTCCGTGCAGAGGATCATTGCCAAGCCATGTTCTTTCGGAAGGCGCATGCAATTTTATTATCGTATTTTTTTTTTTTGAAGAAAGTTACAGTTACATATTAACTGAAGTTACATGGTTTAGCTTTACGCCAATTAAATTAATGTTATGTATGTTTAATATGTTATTGAAATTACTGAAGGAATTGTTCACCTGAAATAAAAAAATTCTGAATATTTACTAACCCTCAGGCCATCCAAGATGTAGATAAAAACATATGTTAATGTTATACAGTCCATCACTTACCATGCTGTGAAGTAAAAAGCTGCATGTTAATAAGAAACCAATCGTCCTAAGGCGTTTTAACGTTAAACCATTGCTACTGACCAAAATACGACTCCATACTCCATAATATGCTTCCTACAGTCCATCCCATGTTGTCTTCTCACATCAAAATCTGCTGTACCAACATTGTTTTTTGCTTGTAAATGGTGCTTGATCAGTGCATATTTCTCTCTTGATTCAGACGAGATTACCTTTTCCACTGTAGAAAGCAATATTACGAATAGAGGACTGGAAGCAATGGTCTGAAGTTCAAATGTCTTGAACTTGCAGCTGAATATGCAGCTTTTCATGTCACACGACGTGAATTGATGGACTGGAGTCATGTCAATTACTTGGATTATTGTAATATCAATACACATTCAGACAGCACTATTCACTGCAGGGGATCAGATGTTGAGCAAATTATGTAATGCTAAATTTCTCCAAATCTGTTCTGATAAAGAACTAAACTCTGAGTAAATTTTCAGCAAATGTTTATTTTTGGTTGAACGTTTCCTTAATGGTTGGCAGTGTAGTGTAGTACAGGCTAACTAGCGCCATTAAGTGAAGTTTAGTTTTTGTTTTCTACTGAATAAAAACTACCGTTATGTTGCATATATTTGCAGAAGTAGAGTTAGATAAGCTTGCAAAAAGGATGACTGCAAGAGCACTTAAAGAGAGGCAAAGTGGTGGTGTAAGATAAGATAAAGACCTATTCCAGAGTTTGTGGAAGTGATTATTTATGTGTTATCTAGTTTTATAGAATTTTACTTTGGTGTGTGTTTTTGCTGGTATAACGCTCATTTGTGTCTTTAAAACTAATGATGAAAAATTAAAGATTACATAATATAAAAATAAATAAAGAAAATATTATTTTTAAATTTTGGCTTTATTGTTTAACTTTTTACAGAAGTGTTGACATATGTTGAAAGTCTGTGTGTGTGTAACTTTTTTTCCCTCCACATTTCAAAACCATGAAATATACTTTCATATTTACACTCTATATAACTAGTGAGTGATGTCAATTATCAAAGGTCTCATTTCACTTCCTTTGTGGTCATTGTAAAGGAGCAAAATCCTCAAACAAAGTTCTTGAAACGTTATTTTTATATTTTGAATTTGAATCAAAGGTAGCTTCTGTGTATATGTTAGAAGCATATCATGATAAGTTTTAATAAACTAAATAAATGCTAATAACTAAAGTAGTTTTCACTGTCATCTATATTTAGATTCTTTTTTTGGCACCTAACTTTTGTGTGCACTGACTTCCTCTTGTAAGAGTGTTTACCCACAAAGTGAGCATTTCCTTGAATTCAGTGGTTGTTGTTTCGCTTATTCAAATGAGTGCTCATCTAATTAGTTTATAAAAATATGACTGATACATTATTCTCCATGATATTTTGATCCTCATTGCTCTTCGCATAACAGCGAAATGACAGTTAAATAACTGTTCCCTTACACAGAGTTTCCTGGTGGTCCAAGACGCTTTGTCTGAAGACCAGCTTCTGTGTGTGTCTGTGGGGGAGAGAGGGGAGCCGGTCAAAGAATTCCCTATCTTACCCACTGGAACAGGTACCAAAAAGCATTTTCATCTTTGATTGCTGCTCAGATATGCTATACCCAAGTTTGCGATCACAAGTCAGAATTTAACATGAACTCGAGCATTTGTCAAGATCAACATGTTCTCATGACATTGTCAACTCCCCCAAGATCAAATTATCTGAGCTATGCTGTCCACATTTTATAGCTGCATACTATTACTGTCCAGTTGTTGTTGTTTTTTGTCCTTTTTTAAGTTTATTTAGATTTTTATGAGACGTGTGTAAGTTTCTTGACATATGAAAGAGCAACCTCAGAGCTTTTTTTTTTTTGCAAGGAAATGAATGAACATAGGCATAGTCAGTCATAATGCAATTCTAAAGCATGCAAGTTTTCTACATTTCCTGTTACAAACTGACATGGGAAGTACAGTATGGGAATAGTCCGTGCAATGTAGGCTACATGAGACGTTTGTGCAAAGTTCAGTGAACTCTTCTGCACAGTAGTTTGTTCTCTATTTGTGCATGCTGATAAAATTCACATCCTGAACCCTACAGTCTTCCTATTTCCTCATTACATTTGTGTACTTTTGAAGTTCATGACTAGCCTGACCAGTTTCTCTCTATTACTCGTAGTGCTAGTCTGACTTAGGGAGTTCTCTTGTCTTTTTGTTTTTCTTTCATAGCTCTTCACTTGACGGCATCACACCTGGCTTTCCCTGATCTCTTTCAACTGCTGCACTTCTACACTGTGAGCAGGTGGGGATGAGTTATTTTTATCTAGCAGCTATTGATAAGGATGCACGTCTGTTTAGCTTGGTAACAGGATGTTATCACAGGAAACTCTGTGCACCCCTGTGTTAGATAGTAAATTATATTAAATCTTCTATGCACTGTGGAAAAAAAAACTGATAACCTGCAATGATTCCACGCATAAAAATGTGTTTTGTTGGTATAAATTCATGTATATAGGTTGGTTCAGTCATGTTAAATAACATTTGTGACTTGAATTAAACCAGTAATTTTAGATGTTACATATTTTTGGTTACCATGTCAGACAAACAATCTCAGATAATTAATAATCTGTTTGTTTCCATTGCACTAAGCTTGTAATTTGGCATAAGATTAAACTTTTAAGGGGCAGCCTGTAATTGTTACATTAAAGAAATATTTGAACCTTATTAAACCTGATTAAAAGTTTGTTTGTTTGTATAAAGGTTGTATTAAGGTTGGATCAGTGGTGTTAAATAATATTTATGTTTTTGCTTTATTAAAAATAGTTACTTTTGAAGTTACTTTGAACTTACAATATAAATAATACTAAATCATACAAATAATGTGTTTTTGTATTATCTGACATTTGCTACACTTAATTTTCTCTCAGGGATGTTTTGCCTGTCTGTTTATTGGTTCCCTCATGGGTTTACACCCTTAAAAGTCTACCAGATCATCTTGTTCCTCTGCTTGGTCCAAGTTAGTACTTGCCCTGTCATTCACTATCCTCTGTACTACACTATAATTCTGCTCTTATGCAATCGGACTCTCTGAATTCCAGTGATTTGAGTGTTTGACCCTTAGAGACCTGGCTGTGCCCCTCTTCAGATCCGCTGATTAGCAGTATGACTCCAGAAACACAAGACATAGCAGAAACACCAGAAACAGTCATGTGCACTATACAGGTGATACAGACCCTCTGAGTCAGTGACCTTCACTTTACTTCTCTGATGTTTTCAGTTTTATAATATTTGTTCAGTATTAAATAAGTGGTATATGTTACAGCATCATTTAGAACTAATTGTGCTTAGTAATTCTAATTTCAGAGTTTTTAATTGGGGTATGACATAAAGCAGAATACTGTACCTATAAAGATACTGGTTCTTGCTCATGTTTTGTTTTAAGTATTGAACTTGTTTTAGAGAAACTTACTAATCATTTGAGAAAAATAATTGGTATCACTTTATCTTAGACTGTTCTTGTTTCACGTTACATCTACTTTCTATAGTAGAAACTATACCTTAAAGTAAGTACATGTTATCAATTAATATTATTTGGTCCTTATTTGTGTTATTACACTGCAACAAGGATGCCTAAAAATAAAGTGTAACCAAATATTTACATATCTTAGACTGTCTGGTTCACATGAATTTTAATGTGTATCATCTAGACACTAGCTATGTTTCCATCCAAAGTTACAAATTAAACTTATGCGCAAAATTGGAATATTGCATAAAACATTTGCCAATAAAGCACCGTTTCCATCCAGTGAGTTGAAGAGAACAAAATCCCCACTTCCTGATTAACTTGCGCTAAATATCACAAAGAAAAATGTATTTGCTGCAGTAGGCGAAGGCACTGTATATAATAATTCTAGTATACAATAAATTATGAGCTTCAGAGCACGCAGACAAAACATGGTCATGTTATCTTATTTTCAGAGTCTGCTGTTTGGGAAAGCACCCGGGAGTTAATTATAACGAAGCACTTTGGCGAGACTTTGCTCAAGCATTTTAGAATGACAAAGCTAGATGCTGTGCAATGAGATCAGTTCATGGTCCAGTTATGCTGTCCCATCACAAAGTCATATGCCTTTTTTGATGCACATTAAGGAAGTTTATTTGCATGTTTTCTTACCGGATAAGAAATTTATCCTACTTAGTTGAGTGCAACTTGAAGTTTTTATGCACATTTTTAGAATTTATGCCCATCTTGCCGTTTCCATCCAGCGTTTTTTTACGCGATATCCCAAAATGCACATGAAAATAGGTGGATGGAAACATAGCTACTGACAATAAGTTATCAAAAGGATTGTAATCCGCCAAATCAGTTGGTAGGCAAAAAACTTTGTTTGGATGTGGTCTACAATGACTTTGGACTTTTGAGTGCAATGTCCAAACATTAATTTATGGTGCTTTAATATAAGAAAATCCCCAAACATGTGTAGCAGTGAACAAGGACATTGAAATGTACCACCGTAACTAATGTAATTAGGAATTACATGGAATCTATGCATTTTCATCTTTGCGACTATATTCTGTGTGGGAGGCAAGACCTTGAAATGTTTTCTGTTTGTTGGTAGGTTACAGCTGCCAGTGGTGCCATGTGCTTCATCAATCCCTTGTACCTTCAAGAGCACGGTGATGATTGGCTTACTCATTCTTCAGCCAGCACAGTCAGTCTTCCAATGAACTTGAGGCGAGAGAAGCGGTTAAGTACCACGAGAGCATGGGCAGGGAGAGGACTCAAACAGAGGTCATCTACACTATCCGACGACAACTCTAGCAGCTTTGACCATGACAGAGGTAATGGCTGTCTTTTATTTCTGTCAGCTATCTTTTACTTCTATACTTTGTTTTATTTTCAGTTTTTCTCATCTTCTCATGTGCCTTTGTCATTTTTATTAGTTTATATTTTTTAGTTTAAATATTTCTATTTAGCTTTAATTTATTTCAATTTTTGTTTTGGTAATTTTAGTATTTCAACTTAAACTCATTTTATTAATTTTTTTTTCCAAGGCACATTTCTAATTATCATTTAAGTTTTTTTTTATTTATTGTGAGACGCTACAGACAACAACACTGTTTTTGAATCTGTTTTTGAAAAATCTCAAGCATCTGTCACTGTAGAAATTAATGGCTTTTTGGCTTTTCATTAAGTATTTTTTCAGACTAGTGGGAAAAAAACATCCTAAATGCACTTTAAAGTGTTTCTTTTATAGCACTTTATCTATTTGCACCTGTTTTCTTAGAATGCTATTTTTCTCCTGCACTGACCCAAAAATCTCCACTTTAGTAGCACTTACATGTTGGTAGTATTTTCGGATTTATGGAGTGAAAAAAGAATCCCCCATCTGTAGAAACCTTTAACTCTAAGTATATTATGGAAGTTTACTTTTTTAACCTGGGATTTTAAAGTGCTCTATTTTCGCGCACTCATTTTGTACTTAATATACTAAAAATGATTATTTAGTACTTCTTAAGATAAACTTAAGATCATCTAAGTGTACTCAACTGTGATATTTTGGGACACCATGAATATGAACTAAAATGCGATTTTAACATACTATCTCTGTTTTTATAAAATGTATTTAGTTACCACTTGTAGTCATGGTGTCCCAAAATAGCACAGTTGAGTACACTTAGTTGATCTTAAGTTTATCTTAATATACTAAAAATTATTCTTTAGTACTTAAGTACATAATTAGTGCACGAAAATAGAGCACTTTAAGTACATGGAAGTGTATGGAGTGTACTTTTTTTAACCTGGGATGTCAACAAAATAAAACAAGAATTTTTAACCTGGCTTCATCGAATGTTCAAATTATTTTGCAATTTAATGCATATTTAATTATATATGTATAAATATATGTTCTTAATGTAATGAATCAACTAGAGATGTATGGTAATATCTATTAGTTCTTTTTTTACCTTAAGTTTTTCATTAAATATTTATATTTTAAATCATTTTAGTTAAGAATAAGAACATTGATTTCAAGTAGCCAACATGTAATATTTATGTACTGCATCAGGATCTGTTGATAAAAAGGCAGATCTCAGTTAGTGTTATGTAGGTTAATGTCTTTGTTTCTTCTCAAAGGATCATTTGAGAAGAATCCAGACTCTCCAGCTACCCCAGGTGGAGTTGTGCTTCGAAGGGCGAGTGGCACCAGCAAGGAAGACCCCATAAAAAGAGCAAGTGTTGACTCCATTCAAAGCCCTCTCCCTCAGTCACCACACCGTGTGTCCTGGATAGAAGACAAGATATGGCTGAACTCGTCACTTCCTTCCTCTCTGCTTCAACCGCCCGGCTTAGAGCTGGACTCACTGTCAGTCAGCAGTATAGAGGAGGAGTCTGAACCAGCTTTAAGCCCCTCCCCATCCCTGCCTTCGCCCCGCTTCCATCTGGCAGATAAGATGAAGAACCGCCTCTCTGCCGTGGGTCAGGCTCTAGGTGGACTTGTGTCGCCACAGCGTAGACTGAGTAAACGTGTTCAGGAGATGGCAGAACGGAGGGGTGGGGCTTTTGCAGAGGCTGTCAGGGGATTTGTTGAGCAAACTCTTGCAAGCAGGGTCAGTCCTGGAGTGACCTGCACTGAGATGCTGCAGGAAGTGCGTTCGTCTCTCACTGCTCTGAGGGAAACCCTATATGATTGTCCAGAGATCCAAAGCATCACAGACAGCGTTGGAGACACTCCGGATTTTGAGCTGGGTATGACCTGGAGATGTGTTGGGGATAACATTATAGGAGCGTTATAAAATAACAGCTTATCAGTTTATCTGTATTATTTTATCAACAAATACAATTAAATTACAACTGAATCTTTGATCTCCATAGGTAGGCCTACACAGTGAACTTTCGCTGGTAACACTTAGTAAAAGTGGTAACACTTTAGTATAGGGACCAATTTTCACTATTAACTAGTTGCTTATTAGCATGCCTATTTATAACATATTGGCTGTTTATTAGTACATATAAAGCAAATATTCTGCATGACAATATTCTACGTCCCTAATCCTACCCAATACCTAAACTTAACAACTGCCTTATTAACTATTAATAAGCAGCAAATTAAAAGTTTATTAAGGCAAAAGTCATAGTTAATGGTTTGTTCATGGTGAGAATTGGACCTTAAAATAAAGTGAGTTTTGCTAGTATATAAGTTTTTTGAAGGAGAGTACAGGGAAATTTAATGGAAAATAATAGAGCATACAGTTTAATAAAGAAGTAAGTGAACACATTGAATTCAGCTATTCAAGTTTCATGTTGCTGAGTTACAGAATGTTCTGCATCAGAACACAATTCATAATGCATTACACGTTTCACAGCTGCATCTGTTTTTTATATTTGCATATGTCTGGAATTACAAAAAAAAAAAAGCTGCAAACTGAACCATTCTTGAGAAGAAAGTGTGTCCTTAAAGAACAAATTAAAGCTAATGCTATGTGGTTAACAATAGAAAACATGTTTGGTCATAAGTTCATAGCACAAAACTTTCTAGCAAGAATTCCATACAGTAACAATTCTTTTATTTGCCTCTACTAAAACCAAATTTATTCTCATCTGTTTTTCTCTCTGCCCTTAGATGCTATGCTGGAGCTTGCCTTGCATAAAGTAGCTCTGAAGCCAGTTTACTCTCACCTTTACGTATGTCTAAAGACAGCACGCAGGGATGATGACACTCTGCAGCGTTTAGAGGCCAACAAGAGCACCCTGGAGAACCGCAGCCTAGAGGAGCTGGAGGGCGCAGCAGGGGCCGGGGTACCTGATTCCAGCATGATGGAAAAGATCCAGCAACGCTGGACCACAATGCATGAGGCCTATTCACCCAGTAAAAAAGTTGACACCCTGCTCAAAGTCTGCAAGAATATCTACCATAGTATGAATGCTGATGCCAAGCCTGGTGAGTGAAGTAGTACTGTAGAGACATAATGCAGATTCTCATGGTTGATGTAAGTCTGTTAGAAATTCCACTTTCCACTTCCTTTGAACGTTGACCTTGTATGTTCTCTGTTTATATACTCCCATTTCTATACAGTGATGGCCAAAATGATTAGAACACTAGTATTTTCACCAGCTAAAAAATGGTTTTAAGTCAGTTATTTCTATCTTTTGCTGTAGTGTGTCAGTAGGAAATATCAGTTTACATTTTCAAACATTCATTTTGCCATTAATTGTAAAAATCCAGTGAGATTTTTGCCTGACAACAGCCAGTGCTCCACACAGAGATCTGATCATCATCATCAGTCTGTCTGGAATGACATGAAGAAACTGAGACAGACTACATCCAGAAGAACTGTGACAACGTCTCCAAAATGCTTCAAGAAACCTCCCTGCAAAGCTACAGTACTGCTAAAAGTTTTAGTCACTTGTGTAAAAATGCTGTAAAATGAGAATGCTGTCAAAAATAATGTCATAAATATAGTTTCTTTATCAATTAACTTCTATTAACTAAATTAAATCAACATCATTTGGTGTGACCATCCTTTGTGTTTAAAGCAGCTTTTGCCCTCGGTGCACTTGAGCAGAGTTTCTCAGGGAGCTTTGCAGGGAGGTTTCTTGAAGCATCTTGGAGACGTTGCCACAGTTCTTCTGAATTTAGTCTGTCTCAGTTTGTTCTGTTTCTTCATGTCATTCCAGACAGACTGATGATGATCAGATCAGATCAGATCTCTGTGTGGAGCACTGGCTGTTTCCTACTGACACACTACAGCAAAAGATAGAAATAACTGACTTAAAACCATTTCTTAGCTGGTGAAAATACTAGTGTTCTAATAATTTTGGCCATCACTGTATATACAGAGATTTGTCCTGTACAGAATAACCAGCAGTTCCGAACATATACCCATGGAGCCATTTTTAATCACTTAAAACATCTAGAAACATACATATACACCTTAATGACAGAGGTTTTATGTTAGGTACGGTCTTCGGGGCAGATGACTTCCTGCCATGCCTGACATGGGTGTTGCTGCGTAGTGATGTAACTACACTTCAGGTTGACACTGACTACATGATGGAGCTGCTAGACCCCTTGCAACTACAAGGAGAGGGTAGGGGGTACACACACATTCAAACCCATAAACATGAAGTATTTGCTGTACTAGTTTATATGCAGTGACATCTGTAAGTAATGCATTGGTAAGGCAAACACTGTGATGCTTTCAACGCAATACTCAGTCCAACATGTCAGCTTCTGGCTCAATGATTGTTTGTCTGGACCAAGCCCAAGATAGTACATGTAGAGATCTATCTAATGGTTTCACATTCATCTCAATGGCAGGACCCCTTCTGTGTGCACAGTCTCAAGCCCTCTATTTGGAACGACCCTGAAGAGTGTCATAAATTATAAAATAAAACATTTTTATTTTTCTGTTTGGACTGGAGCAACCATCATTCAGACAAAATCACAAAATCTTATTGTGTAAAACTTTTTTAAATTTGCACCAAAATACTGAATGCGCCTTTAAGAAAGAAAGTCATAGGGATTTGAAAAGCATTAGGCTAAATGCTTAAAGAATTTTATATTAACATATAAACATATATTTTTTTAGATCTATTTGTTGCTTGAAGAAATGAATTTGTGTTAGAATAATAAAATGAATGACTGTCAATGGAATTTTCCACCAGAAGGGTGTAGTTTAGTAGTTTTTAAAAAATATTCACATACAAGCGTGTGTAACGTGCATACTGTCTTTCGGTCTTTCTCTCAGGTGGGTACTACCTTACGTCTCTCTACGCTGCTCTTTTTTACATTAGCAGCTTCCGGCCTCGTCTAGCGAAACGGCAACTTAGCGCAGAAGCACACAGATCTCTCAGCCAATGGCACCGCAGACGCACACTGCACTGCAACCAATCACGCCGCAGCAGAAATCGAAGGACCATCCGGAGACACGGGCCGGCAGATGGAAGCCGTGAAACATCAGATGAACAGAACTCTTTGAATGCCAGCACAGAGTCCAGCAGTCTGACTGACGTCATGCCAGCCTCCTCTAACGTGCAAGAAACACTCCAGGGTTTGGATGAAGAGTTAGAGGTGGTAAAGGAAGAAGAGGAGGGACAACAAATACAGTCACCAGAGACATTGCACCTCACCAGTTCTAAAACAGAAGATAAAGTGGGAGGTGATGGAGTAAGCTGGAAAGAAGATAACTAAAATGAGGAATGAGGAAATGGTTAACTTTGAACTTAATAGAGATGCTTGTGAAGGCAAAGCCTATTACTCAAATTTCACCTCAAATCATGCAACTTAATAAGAATTCATGCTGTTATTTCTGATTTTCACTTGTTAGATAATAAAATGAGTGGGGGAAAAAAACACCCTGGCAATCATCCACAAAACCCTAACATCATGTTTGTGGCTGTTGCATTGGCATTTTCTTCAGAAGTATCTAAATTAAAAATATAGTTTTTTATCATATCATTTTCAAAAACATACTGTACTTTGCTTGACATGGGCCAGTATGCAGCCACTGTAGCAACCACTGTAACAGTGTTATGCAAAATTAAATTGAGAATGCCTTTTGAGTGAATATGGATTGAATTTAAACTGCTGTAAGTAGTTTCTAATAATACGTTTTATTTTTCACCATGAATTACTCATGCACTTGTTATCACACATTTTCTATATACAGTATATTGCTTTATATTTAATAAATTAACTTTCAATTGAATGACCATGTTGAAAGATTTGTTTATTTTGTCTATCTTGTTGGACTAATGAAATTTCTCTGTTGTGTGACTGTCTTGAATCGGTTTGAATGCAGTCATTTCCTCTTCCTGTCATCCAATCTGCTTATAAAGGCCTACTATGAATTCGCTGCCGTTCATCGTGACCACTAGGGGGAAGTATTGTACATGTTTTTCTTTGAGTTATCATAGTGTTCTAATATTGCTTTGCAAACGGTAGGTATTTAATATTTGTCAATTACATTCAGTTTTTTTTCTGACGACAGTATATCTTATCTATTATTTGAACAGACAACATGTAGTTCACCCTTAGACAGGATCATCATAAATATATCATACAATTACATTTGAAAGTGCAAAAACTGTAATAATTCACATTCTTTCTTTACACTTACAGAAGCATTCTTTCTTTATCACTTGGCAGTACATTGGTAATGGTGCACATAAACACACTCACACAGAGACACATAATTGTTAATACATTCTTAAAAATGCTTGTTTATATAGAATAATCCATATATAAACAGCCAACAAAAGCCTATAGAGGAACAAGATTACAATCCCTGTTATGTATTCAGACATCTAAATTTAAATACTACAGTCTATTAAGGCTGTATTTCAGCCACAACAACATCCAAAACTCTTAAGTCATCATTTAGAAATAAATAATTATGCATTTTTCACTCATGCACTGGATCATGTGTAGATGTAGTGAAATAATGCATCCAGCACAGGGCATAAATGAGATATATGACCTTCTCTTGTGTGTTGCTGAATGGTAAAGCCTGAGCTATTTAAAGACTAAAGACAGCAACAAAGAGGAGCTGGCTTTCACAAACACACATTCTGAATTTGTGATGCTTTGATTGACAGCTTTGTAAGGAGTGTGAGCTATAACGAAGGTGCAGTTAATGGAGATAAACAGAGAAGTGCCGGTGGCAAAATGCACCCCAACACTTTCAAACCAATTATTCTCTACATTAAACCAACGGATGGATCATTAACAACCTGCCTGGATTTTTCCTTTCTGTCTCACACACACTTTCACACTTCTCTTCATTCACAGACCCAAAAATGCATGTATCATTTGCAGCAGCTTGTTCACAACAATTTTGCTGATATTGTGCTGTGAACAGTGACGTATAATTATAAAGTGGAGCTGCTTTATTGTGCTCCATCTAAATAGCGTGGTCTTATATGACAATAGTGATCATTCATTACCAATATATTATACAGTTTAAGATATGATTTTGTTAATCAGCATTGTTGTCTTGATTTCCCATATAATTTTGGAACATCCCTAAAATTCATAATTGACATTAAGACATCAGGCTTTGTTAATTTTGTCAAAGAAGTCTTACCCCATTGACAAATATATTTTGATAGCAAAAATTTGTAAGGTTTACACTCAAAACAAAAATAGTGTCAATGGGATACAAAGAAAAAAAAAATCTACCAAATGAGTGTTTATTTTATAAAATTTGTTTTTTAACATTTCACAGAACAATATTTTTATATATTCAGAATTATACTATAACAGAAAATGTGACAAGCTATTTTAAGATTTTGGAATTGATACAATTTCAGGTTAATTTTCAGATTAATTAATGCACTGGTGAAACCAGTGAGTACATCCAATGATCAAGTCATTTTTTATTGGTGAAATAATAATAATAAAAAAAGATTCGAGCTTGTATTTCCAATCTGCTTTTTCCATGATTTAAATCAGAACAGATTCTAGCCTTGCAAATGAATATCAGAATTAAAAACATGAAGAAAGCTAATGTTTCTTATCAAGCATAAATTGAGCAAAATCAATGTCTTTCCTATTAATGGATAAAATGTTAGTTGCAGTTATAAAAAGGAAAAGGAGAAAAGCTAATTGATGGTCAAGAAAAATTAGGAGAAAAAATTAAAGTGGAGGGACTTGGGTGACCTTAAGGGGTCAGAGAGATAGGCCTCTTCCTGTTAACCCTTCAGTGAACTCTGACCCCTGCTGCAGGCTGAATCTATCACACAAGGCTGGTTGGCATGTATGGGGGTGAACATGGATCCAGAACAGCACTGATGCATGAAAAATACTTTGGCAGAGATTTGTGATGACAAGGAAAGTAAAAGCCAACCCACATGTGGAAACGTTTATTTAATTTATTTTGTCTGCATTTTATTTCAGCTTTTTGATACGTTTTAAACAAAGAGATACAATAGATAAAAATTGCCCCCAAAATGCCAAAAAAAATAAAATAAACCTTGGTGATTTTATTAAATTACTTGAAATGTTGCTTCTCTCAAATTCAAATGTTCTCTCTTTTTAGTCTCTAACTGATTCATTTAATTTTAAGTCACACAATTATTAATGACTAGATAAAAAAAAAATCACCAGGAAAATCTCACTTTTCCATTTGTGGGGTGGGTTTGTTGTGCTTTATAAATATTTCTGGATTGAGAAATGTGTCTAATTAAATATGGATTGGTCATTAGTTAAATTGACTTTAAATTCCTAAACTTTTGAAATGGCCAAAAGAAACATTGAGTCAGTGCAAAACTTAATATTTTGTATATCAACAGAAATATCAATATATCAACAGTCACATAATATGTTTTAATGCAGACAGGGGAATGACAAAAAAGAGCTCAGGTTTCCAAGATTGAAGTCAAACAAATCTCCAAAAAGTATCGTCAGATATTCTGATATTCGTTAATACATTGGTACCGTGTGATGAAATTGGGTGAAATATTGATGGTAATGTGAGTCAGGTCCTTTAGATCAAACCAAAATGTGCCTGTCGGGACCTCAGCAGGTAAACATTCATATAAACTTCAAATAACTGAAGAACATATTCACTTCTTTATCAAATCGAGATATTTAAAAAAAAACGTGGCACTCGGATTATTGTAACTTTAAAGTTTTGGAGTAGCCATAGTTCTGACACGGATAAATATTAAAAAATAACATAAAAATGTAATTAAATAATGTGTTAAACTAAAAGTGAGACTGACTTAGCAGAAGAACTGAAAGAAATGTATATGGCCCTCCGCTAGGAAGACGAGACTCTTGGCTCTTTGACTTTTTACAGGTGAATCTCAAAAAATCTCCCAGGAACATGTCTGTGATATCGGTTTCACCCCAAAATCAAAATAAGAGTGATATTTGTCTTCCAAGAAAAACAGGTTTTTACTGTATTACTGTAATATGGGAAACTAATGAGAATTACTATTAAGAATTTAAAAAAAAACACTCAACCAGATGCATTACAGCAATGAGATTTTTTTGGAAAATGCAATTCATAGAAATCAGATCACACTGCAAAATGATTCCTAATTCTCTTCTAATAATAGGTTTCTTGTGCAAAATGCCTTTTGATTTTGGGGTGAAACGTGACGTGGTTTCATGAGCTTCACCTTACATTTCATTAACCATGTTCTGCAGTTAGGTTGTAAGGATTTGGTGCAATTGTTCATCTCAGAAGACTATTTCAGGACTTTCTGACATGTTGGGTCCTGACTGAGGAGGTATACGCAGTGTTTTTCTGTTTGTGCTCCTCAAGAGGGTTTTCGGAGGCAAGGCAAGAAAGGCAATGAAGGCCTTAATGTCAGATTAAGGGAGATTTCAGCTCACCCCTAAGGCCATAGGAAGACGTGGGCATATCAATCAAACGCAGCAGTGTGCATAAAAACTAGTAGATAGATGTATTAAGTACAGTGCATTCAGAGCATTGTCATGAGGAGATCAGATAGCAATAAATGGTTAAGAAATGTAACAAGTCTGTCAGGCATTTGAGATGGGCATTGCATGGGAGCTGAGTGCATAAAATGGACATTTTGATACATTTATGATGCCAGGTCAGTGCATTTAAGACATTCTCAGAGTCATTATGTGTCGACCACGGTGATGCCCTGAAGGTTTGGTGAGAGTGATGGGCTGTGGTACTGCAAAGTCAATTTACAAAGTACCCTTCCATCCCATTTCCAGCGCACCCTCCCCTGCTCCGCTCTCAGTTAGTGGGCATGGATGTCAAGGCCTTGTCCTATGAGGGGTTCAGCGGGGTGGCTGTGGGGTGGTGGATGGAGCAGCATGGCAGTGTGGGGGCCAGGGTACGGGTGCAAGGATGGGCCAGCGTGGGAGTATCCCGGCTGGGGCAGAAGGGCCCCGGGGTAATCTGTGGGCAGGGACGGCATTCCCTGAAGTCCTGACAACGGAGAAAGAGAGAGAGTGTAAATGAAAGCCAGTATAACAGGTAAGGTATATCAGTCCACTCCAGAGCATTGTTTTGGTGGCGTAGCTTATGAAAGCTGTTCTCACCTGCTGTCCTAAGACCTAAATGAGACTGTGCATCTAACCCATATCCTCCTAGAGCCACCCCCTCCGGACTGTATGGAGCACTCTGGCCTGAGAAAAACACACACACACACACACACAGACATGTGTCATTCAGTGCACAGAGCCATGAATATTCATTTTACAAATCCAGAATAACTTTATTTCACCTGAGCGATTTGATTGGTCAATCATTGGCTGGACTATTCTGCGTCTGGCATTTATAAACCTGAGGGGAGACGGCAAGAGCAAACACAAGTTATTTTGATGAATTCAACAGTAGCTGCAGACCAAATGAGAATATTTGAATCCATTTTGCAGTAATTACAAATACAGAACACAAATGTAAATACAAGACACACACACACACATTTTAACTTTTAATTAAATTGCTCGTTATTTTAAGTAGGTGAATATGATGGCATGTAATGAGAGAGGTGAATTATTGGTAAAAGAGAGTGATTACTAACCAGTTATTGACCTGCAGTACAGTGAGACCCGTGTCTTGGGAGAGCTGTTTCTTCTGTTCTTCAGACGGGTACGGATGCTGAGAGAGGACAAAAAGGTAATACACAATCAAATAAGTCTAGGTTAGTGGTGTGACTATATTGTGAGAGCACAAAAATATTGTTATAGAAAGTGCTGGGGGTTACCTATTTACATAATCATACTGAATGTTTTTTTTTTTCAAGCAAATAATTTTTCAAATAAGTATGTTTTATCTTTTTCTAAAATAAAAAACTATATCAAATATATTTTTAAAGGAACAAGTTCCTTAACACTAGTTATTGTTGTGCATCTCTGAGGCAATCTGAAAATGCTCTTTAATTAATAATAGGCTATCTTTATTCACTCAAGTCAGTTTGTTACCCGCATTATTACCTACATTGTTTTTATTCTTGTTATTATTAGTAACTTCTGGATCTTCTGTCATTTGTAATTACAGAAGCGTCATTAGTTTGCAATTACCATATGCTCGTTGCTACTTCTGCTAAAGCTTTGCTCAATTCAGCTGTGCTCATCTATGCAATATTAATCATCAAAGAGTTCATACATTCATGGATATTAACTTGAGATGGTCAATAAAGATTACTATTTTCATAATACCTTTTCCAGACCTTTTATCACATCTTCTTTTTCTAAGCTTTCCTCTTGTCTTTGTTAACTTTCTTCAAGCTCAGTTTGCTGTTATGTGTTTTTCTGCCACCAGTTTCAGCTCCTAATGCTACTGTTTCTCTCAACCCTTATAAAAATGTACCATAGTAACAAAATACCACAGCTTCCACATTTATGCTGTTATTTTTACATGGAACACAAAAGAAAAATGTTGTTTTTAAGTATGTTTTTAACTGTGTTTTTTAAAGTCTGTTTTTAACTGTAAATGAGTTGGTTTTCTCTCTTACCGACAGGTGTTGGAAGAGCCAAGCTCTCATAATGTTTGTCGCAACTTTGGGAAAGATTCCTCTTTTCTTGTTGTTTCGTCTGTCTCTATCTGTTTCATCTTCTTCTCCCGTGCTGAGAGATGCCACACTTCCATCCAACCCATCACCTGACACAGAACAACACACAAGCATAATGAAATATCTTGTTGGATTGGATTGATAAAAACATATATTATTTTGCATTTTCAGTGTTGGGGAGTAACTAGTTACTAGTTACAAAATAAATGTTTTCTGAGTTACTGAGAGAGAAAAAGTGTAATTAAATTACAGTTACTTATGAAAATGTTAATGATTACAAAGGGGGTTACATCTGAATATTTTCTCACACATACACATTTGATTGGAAAAAAACTGTTAATCTTTGGGAAAGAAATCAAAGCATTGTTAGATGCCAGTGTTTCCTGTTTCCTATGCAAAGATTGGATTTCAAAAACAGTATCATAAATATTAAACTATATCTTATTATTTTAAATCTGTATTTAACTTCAGAATGATCTCAAAGTAAAAAGAGGTGTTAAAGTCTGATTTAGTGGTGGCTGTGCTTTACAATTAAATTATTATAATCTTAATTCAACTGGTGAAGGATTTTGAAAGTCTGACAGTGATCAGTGTTGAGTCCTACTGTAAGCTTAACACTGCCTGCTTTAAATGTTTTTAAAATGATTAACATTTGACAATATTTATTACAAATTTAGAAAGGTAATCAAAAAGTAATCAGTTACATTACTTTAATAAAGTAATTGAAATAGTTACACAACACTACTGGTTATATACTCTCTATATAATTGTGTATGTGACAAATAAAAATAATCTTAAATCTTAATCTTAAATCTTAATTTATTACATTTTGAATAGGGTAACTTGTAATCTGTAACCTATAATATTTCCAAAGTAACCTTCCTAACACTGTTTTTTTTTTTTTTTCCAAGATGATAACAAGATGCCAATTGTTGAATTAAACATGCAAAATTGAAACATTTATCACTGCATATAGTTTACACAATTCCCATAAGATTATTATAAAACAGTATGCAGCAAAAATGCTAGACTTCACTACAGCACTTCATTTAGAACATAGCCGGTGTGTGTAAAATGATCAGTACCGGCATCACTGCAGTTCTCTGCGCTGTGTGAGGTGAGGCCACAGGAGGCACTAGGGGTCCCCGAGGGGGTCGACACACAGTCATCCGGATCTCGCAACCAAGACTGATTCTAGATCAGGAGAGACAGGCACAGTTAGACACACACACACACACACACACACACACACACACACACACACACACACACACACACACACACACACACACAGACACAGACACAGACAGACAGACACACACACACACACACACACGCACACTCACACTCACACACACACACACACACACACACACACACACACACACACACATACACTTACACATACACATACACATACACATACACATACACACACACACACAGACACAGACAGACAGACAGACACACACGCACACACACACACACACACACACACACACAGACACAGACACAGACACACACACACACACACACACACACACACACACACAAACACACACACACACACACACACACACACACACACACACACACACAGACACAGACACAGACACACGCACACACACACACACACACACACACACACACACACACACAACACACACACACACACACACACACACACACACACACACACACACACACACACACACACACACACAGACACAGACACAGACAGATGTCCACTGACTTACTTCTAACAGATTGGTGCAAGAGCCAGTGAAATCTTCCATGTCAGATTTGGATCCACCCTCCCGGTCTTCCAGCACCAAATCAATGGGCATCTTGCCTTTAAGACAGGTGATGTACCGATGGCAGAAATTATCACAGAGGTCATGAACCTATGAGAGACAAGTGAAGATGTCAGGCTCATTGAAGCTAAAGCTAAAAATTCATAGCATGTTCATGCTGCTCATTTGAATACAATAAAAGCGAAGAGTATCGTGAGATGTCTATCTCTAAAAAGGAGCCTGGGACGCCTGGTTTTAAAACATGTGAGCGTGCTATTTGGTGTCACTGATAGCAAACCTATAGTTTAGTTTGACATGCCACGTTTGAATATGGGGAAGCATAAGGGCTGTTCTTAGGACGATTGCGAAAAAATGTAATAAAAATAATAAAAGTAAATAAAATGTAATAAAATAAAAAAAGAATAAATAAGGTAAGTAAATTATAACAGGATTTTCATTGAAGAAAATCACACACTAAATAAAAAAGTAAAAAATAAATAAAAAAGTAAATAAAAAATGAATAAATGAGGTAAGTAAATTACAACAGGATTTTCATTGAAGAAAATCACACACTAAATCACACTACCATGTTTTTTTAGGACATGCTCCATGATAATATAAGGGTCAGCTTTATAAACATGTTGTAAGAGAGAAAAAACATACCTTTTCTAGCTCTAATAGATGAAACCGTAGAACTTGAATGGCCTGGATCATCTGTGCAAAGAGATCATATGATTAGAACTGTCATGCTCTTTACAAAATTACACGGAACCACTTATTTAAAAGCTCATGTATATCTTACCAGATTGTCCAGTTCTGGATTTGATGAAAAGATAGGTTTCTCTGACCGAATCTAAAATAATTAACAGGAAAAAATCAACATATACTGAATTTGATGCTTGATGTTTCTGCAATCTGCAGGTATTTCTGTAGTAAAGCCCAGAAAACACCACTACAAGACATCAGCCTGTTGTCTCTGATATGTTAAACTAGTCTGAGACAAGATGTTGAAAATCCCAGTCTATTGTTCTAAAAGGCCTATAAACTGTCGGATTTTTCAGGGGTTTCAAACAAGGCTTTGTCATGCCAGAATTCAAAGTTTGTCTTGACAAACATTGCTTTTATTGTTAAAATATACAGTTATTTAAAGATGCTTGGGAGAGGGATTTAGGAAAGGATATCTCGGCCCCTACTTGGGAGGAGGGGTTGAGACGAATTCACTCTTGCTCTATTAATGTGAGACTACAACTTATACAATTTCTATCTCTCCTTTGTGTGATAGATGTAAAAGTGCTGATGGGACATACGGTCACATATTCTGGTCCTGTCCGGAGGTATCAGAATTTAGAAAAAGTATTTTTAGACTTTACTCTCGTGCTTTTGAAAATGAGATTAATGTTGATTGATGCCGATTTAGCGATATTTGGATGTTCAGACCAGGCTCTAACTTTGCCGCAAAATCAACAACTCTCCCTCATGTTTGGCATGGTGCTGGCCAAAAGAGTGATTTTGATGGAGTGGAAATCTACGTTGCCTCCAAGTTTTTTTAAATGGTTAGCTGAAATGGTTTCGGCCCTCAAGCTTGAAAGGCTACATTTTTCTAGAGCGGGCAGATTAAAGATGTTTGACAAAATTTGGGGGCCCTATGTGTCATTAGATTTTGTTTTTCCTCTGTATTTGTTTTTTCTTTTCCCTTTTTCATTCCCTTGGTCCGGCTGAGGCTCTTCTGATGGTGATGTGTGATTGCCTTCATGAATATTTGGTGCATGTTCGGGTTTGGGGGGAGGGGAGAAGAGTGGTATATTGTATTAGTATACATATATAGTATGTTATGGAGTGTTATGTTTTTGAAAAAGAAAAAAGTTTTACAAATAAAGTACTTAAAAAAAAGAGATATATATACAGTTATATGAATTTCTTAGAATTTTCTTTAATTTAATTCTACTTTCTTAAATTAATATTTGAATTATACGCCGGCATCCTGTTTTCTACCTCAATGCCAATTCAATTTAAAGAACTAAATTGGAATTTAAAAGTCATAAAGGTCGATACGCAGCATGACGGTCTTCAGTCTTGTGGCGTGTGCTTGGCTTTAATGTGATTGGCTTGGTTACTCACTTGTTTGGCAAAGACCACGATATCATCATTGAACGATTCAGAGGAGCAGACGTCACTGTGATTGGTCATGCCGGGGAGATGGGCGGAGTTTGACATCGAGTCTCGTGGTGAGCAGGTGGCAAGTTCACACTTCTCAAATACCAGAGCCAGGAGTGGAAACAGAGGATGACTGTAAATAAACACACACGCTCCAAGTAAGAAAACACAGCAGGGTTAGAAAATGCTACACAGCTAATCCTGCCTAAAATTGATCGTTTTTATGCTAAGAAAAATTAATGCCACCACAAATGTCATAACTACTCTGGATTTTCTGAAACGGTGAAGTGTGTAATTGTTGTGATGTTATATCCTTTCTCCTTTCTCAGCTTAATGTGTATAGAGGACTATAAGTAAACTACTTGTAGATTGCCATTCCCTCAAACTGCAAATAAAATGGCTCTGGCGTATTTCAAACATTGCTATTTTTGTTTGAGTAGCCTAAATCATCAACACTGGCTCGACCAATGAAGTGACTTTGGGGACAGAATAACAGTTCATCTGACCAATGGGAGTGTTCAGAAAATCTGAAAATTGAAATGACTTCCATTCCAATTCCATTTGGTGCCTCTAGCGGTGCAAAGATTACAAACTTCACCTTTATGACTGTGCAAGTCATTTTTTAAAAGTTTTTAATTGTGAAAGAACAGTTTTGTTTCGAGCTAAAAATATATATATATTTATGTGAGAAAGTCAAAGAATTTAAATAAATGTTTTTGTATATTACTGTCTTTTATTCTAACAAAAACTGCATATGATGCCAAAATTCTCCTAGTCAGAACTAACCAAGACCTGAAGGCAAGATATATTAACACAAGCAGTGCTCGTTCATGTTTCGTGGGAGGAAACAGATGGTTAAAGTAACCAGACTCTCACCCGTAGATCTGGTCCCGGTGGTGTTTCAGGGAGTCAGGCACAGTGTGGCCATAGTGAGGCAGAGGAAGTGACCTCATGGCGTCCCTGTAGTCTCCCACAGGCATGGCGTCAGAGCCTGGGTACTGCACCAACTCCTCATACTTTATACGAAGAGACATGATAAGACAAATTTATAAGATAAGACATTGCCTGCTTCAGCCTTATGTTAGTGAGATGTGCTGTGTGTGGGGGAAATGTATTATGATGTATAAGTATATACAGGATTGACAGTATGTGAGCTAGCGCTAGGCTGTTTGAAGTCGCAGTTAATTGTATCTCCTCCTTAATAAACACTGGATGCGGGGAGGCTTTGATGTGCGATTTTTCAGAGCGCCAAGCAACATTCACCCAGGGACATAAACTCCAAAGAAAAAAAAATCCAGCTGATTTATAATTAACAGCCTTACATACAAATACATAAAGTCATCCAGCCTTCATTTATACTAATTAGGTGCTTTTACAGTCAGCTTTCTGATTAATGCTGTAGTCAGATAAATGATCAGAAAAACAACACAGAAGAAAAAGACTTACACAATGCTTTCGGAATAATCAATAATAAGTAAAAACTCTTATTTCTCACTGCACAACTATAAATTTCATTTGAGCAATTTCCAGTGACTGCTCACCTATTATTGCGATGGAAGTTGTATTAATCATTACTAATAGCATTACTTAATGTAAGCCACCTCTGCAAAGTACATTCTAACAAAAAAAAAAAAACATATTTAAGCCTCTGTAAATAATCAGGATTTTCTGTAGCATATAAACTCCATATTTACATGCGTGATATACTTATTTCTCCATATGTGTTTTCACCATGGCATGAAACATTTCATTTGCCTCTGAAGTTGCAATATTCTCATATTCATGGTCTTTAAAATATTTCCAATTAATATTATGTTATGAAAAAAATTATATGTAACTCAAAATTTAAGACACCACAATTCATAAAATTGATTAACCAAAAAGACGTTCTGGGCTCAAATTAAGTATGCCTACTATAAAGATGGACAATGTAAGAATTTAAAAATATGTAAAACACAAACACGCAGAACATCCAAAGTCTTGAATGTGATAAATTATGTTAGTATTTTATCACTTTATAATAACTTCATTTAAGTGATTAACAGACATCATATAATGCTTAACAGAAAATAGCTCAAATACATATATAAAAATTTGTGACCAGTTAAAAGGAGTAGAGTTTCAATCAAACTAAATACAATTAAATATAAACAGAATATATGTAATTTTGTATGCTGCAGCGTTGCTTTTTCTAAAGAAAACAGAAATGAGTAATGTGTACTTCACAACCTTAAAGGTGCAAGCGTAATGTAGAAGATCATAGAAAATATAATATTTGTGGGACTTACCAATATAAATTTTTAGTGATGGCAATTTTTACTTCAAATCTAACAGGCTTTTACAAGCAATAATCCTGGATCATTTCACACATGAGGACAAATATTGCGGGAAGAGCTTATATTTGAGATTGAACAGACCGATGCCAAATTAACAGGATCATATACCATTTGTAAGTAGACAGAAAGCAACAAGAATTTCCATTTGGCCGCTCACTATAGCACAAAAGTTGACCTACTTACCGACTTCATCTGCCTTACTAGGGCCTGTATGCTATCTTCCTACACTACTCCATCTGATGTTGGCCTTTTATTGCTTTTCTGAATACATGTAATTGATTATAATAAGGATAAAACTGAGTAGCTGAGTGTATAAGCACCTTTGTGAACTCAGTTGTTTTTCAAGTAAATGTAAGCCTACATGAAAATATATAAATTAAAGTTTAATGATAGCCTACTTTATACTATTTGAATGCACATTACCTAATGAGCATCAATTAAGCATCACATAATGGAATAATGTTTATTACTGACTTGGACGTTGGATTGGAAGTTGTTATAAAGTGTCAGCCGAAAATCTAACAATTACAAAATAAGAATTATTTTTTGGATTGTAGACTATACTGCTTGTACATCTCAATAGTTATTATCTTTAGTTATGCTTACGTGTTATTCAATTTGTTTTTTTGGTATCCACATGATAGCATCCTTTGCATCAAAGTAGCAAAAAAATGGACCTGGAAAATAAAGGGAAAAACAGGACCTACCCTCTTCTCCATGCGATACGGAAGCCGAGCTCACACACTCACTGACGGATGACAACACACACCAGAGCGGCAGATAAGACACACTCTCTACAAGAACTAAAGCATAAAAAACATTGAAGAAAACTAAGCATGCATTGTAACACAGACGTTTACTGATACCATATTCAAATTCTGGTCTAAAAGCATTTGGGGCATCATAAAATAAATGCAAGCACGAGTAGTGGATAAGATTGATTTTCACTTTAAAAGTATCCACCAAAATAGCAGCTTAAGTGTTCTAGAGTGAATGAAAAATGCCTATAATAATATTATATTACACACATACTAAATGAATAACAAATTATTTATCCACGTAAATGTTATGGAAATTGGGTTATATTATGGATATGATGAGAAGGCGTAAAGATACCCCACCTTAATAAGACTGTAGCAGCAGAAGCGTGGACCGGGCCGAGTATCCAACATTAGCGGCGCGTTTGAGATGATGTCGCGTCCTTTCCGCTCTATCGACGTCCACGAAGCGACGCGTTGGGCTCAAATGCGTCTCTCCACAATGAGCGATGAAGCTTTAAAAAAGGGAGAGAGAGAGATGGAGACTGGGAGTTGTTTAGGGGGTCAAAACACAACGGGGTCTCTCACCCCCACCTCCTTATCACACACACTCGCGCATTACAAACACACACATACACACACAAACACACACACTCGCGCATTACAAACGCAGAGGCTTTCGTTTAATCTGAAGGACGTTCTCTTCTCTCTCTCTCTCTCTCTCTCTCTCTCTCTTACACACAGACCGTGCTTACCGAGTTTCATCATCGCTATTCCGGTGAAAAATCATTGTGTCTGATTATCGGTAGGCTATATGTGCAGCAGATCTGTTTTGAAGCATGCACTGTGTTGCACTGGTAAATTTACACACATGCGTTATTCTCCACTGCATGCGCGTCACATCATATTTTACACAATACCACCAAAAAGTATTTGTAGACTTATACCGCTTTTTAAAATGCATTATATTAAAAAATATACCAAAACAAATGGCTGCAAACACACGATAGACCTTTTCTCAGAACTAAATGGACTTCTCAGCCATATGGTGTCAGGGTTATTTTATAGTGGATCTATGAAGACAGTTACCATTGAGTTTTCCAGGTTAACATAGCATTTGATAACCAGAATGAATCAAAATCCTAAATTTAAAATAGTGTGTGAAATTAGTATTATACATGATCACCACCCTCCTGTGGGGACAGTAAACGTTGTAAGTGTCTGTGTAAGAATATAAAAGATTTACATGAATGAATAAATTAACAAATAAATAAATAGGCTAAATAAGGTTGAAAAACGTCTGGGCTATAATTTGATTTGCATTTAGCCCTAACTCACAACAAGAAATTACAAGCATCAGAATCAGCAGATTTTCTTGTTTAAATTAATACAATTGTTCAATTTGTTTGCTGTTTTAAAATATAATAGCCTATTTCACATCTTACTTTTTTGTGTTAAAACACTTAAAATGAAACAAAGTGAATTTGGGAAAGGGGTTAATGGTGGATGATATACGAAGAAAATCATTAAACAAAATAAATGTGTGTAAACACATCAGATAATCAGATAGTGTTAGTGTTACAACCAATCCCACCCAACTGTTACAACTCACCGGCAGTGGGATAGGATGTAACAAACTGCACTCTTTGCACTTAAGAGTGATTTAAACGTTTAAGAATAATTGAAGACAACTTCAAATTGTAGTAGATAAATGTGGGAAATATTAAAAAGTTAGAGATATACTGTACATGGTGCAAAAAATAAATGAATATATAATACAAAGTTACATTTACAAACTACAGCAAAAAGTGTTATATTTCCAGGTGTCCTCTATATAACTACAATTTAACACATACTACATTTCTTATAATGAAATATTTGATTGAAAGGTAAACTTGTGCTTTCTTCCTTTGAAATAAATGCAACTAGCATGACAACTAAAGCATTGGCATTCATTTGTGTTTCTTAAGTGTCAAAATAATTCCGGGGGACCACTATATGCTGCAGAAAGTTGACAAGAAATAGAGAAAAAATGCAATGAAGTAGCAATCAGCTGATAATGCTAACTGCCAGTTGCCAATTAAACTTACCATAATAAATAACAACCATTATCATGTAATTGTTTTAATTGCAGGGCAAATTACAGCAATATGTTTCTGTTATTTATGACTGTCTTATCTTTGAACCAGTAATAGGGGAGACTGTCTGTTGTATGGAGAAAATGAACTATACTTTCAGTTTCCACACTTCCACACTGGACCAATGGTAAATTACATAATGAAGGTAGGTTGTAACTAAAAGGTTGTTTTTCAAGACGGGGTATGTTTTTAGATTGGACTGGGGCAAGTTGTCACACGTGTTTTATATATAACTTTATACAATGCATTTATTACAATATGCCAAAAGCACTTTTTTTTTTTTTGATAATTGTTTTGCTGCTTAAAGTTGAAAAGCCATTAAATAGCCTATAAAACATTTTAAATACAGGGTGTGTGTGATACATGAATGACAACAATGGGCTTTAAATATGTACCGATAAGTGGCATAACAATCAGTTAGAGCAACCTGTAACAGGAAAACAGTTCCACGGCGGACCAAACGTGGTCTTGTGTTGTAAATCACCCTTAAATAACATAATAATTATTCCACACGTCCCCTGAACTCTTCTCCCGCTGAGCGAGCCCTCATCAGGCGGTCAGGACTTCCTCTCCAGCTCGCTGCGGCCGGACCGACGCGCTCTGTGGGCGGTGGGCAGCGTGACATAAGCGAGGCAGAGGATCAGGCGATCTTCGGCCTTTCAACACCATGGGAGGGCACTGGCCAACAGAGATGATCATAGCTAAATAAAAGCATTAACAGCACAACCACAGTGATTGTAAAGACGCTCAATGGAGCAACGCCCTTTGAATGCGGCCTTTAATCGGGTATTTCCACTTGTAATGCGTTGTGATTTCATACGCAGACAAAATGACTTATAACTAATGCAACGCCTGCTATACTATGACTTTTTAAATAATTCAGATAAATAATAATAAATATTTTGTCAGGGATACTCTCAAAATGTTCTGGTCTATTTTTAAATACTGTGTGAAATCATTTGTTATAAAATTCTAGGGCTAGATGAAAACATTTTATACAGTAGATATGTAATATGGTCGGTTGACTGTTGCCATGCTGTGTTTCACATTAATTGTGTGTTTTTGTGGGAGTGAAATTGAGGGCAGGTTGTTTTTAGAGAATAAGCTCATTAGTATTGTGGTGCGAGGCAGGTTAGTGTGATTTTTTGTTTAATGTGGCTGTTTGTCACTTCCTCTCAAATTGTGAATGTTTGTTTAGGGGCATTTGTCACAGTATGTGTGTTTGTGAGTGTGCATGCCATGTGAGAGACATTCGGTCATTAGTCAAGGCATCAGGAGCCGAAAAAGATGCCATAGAGAAGTGACAGTACTATTTTAGATGCAACAAAACTCTCTCACACTCTCATTTATGCACTGTGTAGGCTAATGATGATGTTTAATATTAATCCAGATCTTATGGTCCTACATTTACAGATTACAGTTTATGATGCTAACGAACTGACCTCACAAATTAACATCTCAACAACCTCACACAGTCTCTTAGGCCTGACCTTTGACATCTGGATCTATATCTGCTGCTGTGAGCGTTGTGTAGCCCTGAGGGAGTCGTTCTCTGGTGTCCGTTCACCCCAAATCCTCAGGTCAGGATCTCTCTGTCAACATTTTTGGTGCCTTTTTATGCTTTTTGTTGCTTCTTTATAGCTCTCATGGCACTGCTCATGTTACACAGTACATTTACATGCATTTTGAAAGTTTGATTTCAGTAATAGTTTGCCTTTTAAAATGTCCTGTAAACATTTTGTGAAGTCAGACTAGCAGACCTAGATAATGAGATTGTAGCATGTGTACATATTAATCAAATTACAGTTGGCTTTGGCATTGTGCGCATCCTCCGAAATACAGAGGTTATGTGTAGCATGTATTTAATCCTTCAAATAGTCCATTATGCATTGTGTCATGCACACAGCTAAAGATTTTTTAAGCCCTCTTAAAAAAAAAGCTTGATGTTAAATGGAAACATACTGACTGCATCCCTAGGATGAATCACTTATGGTGTAGCGTTCTCTTTTTAGAACTGGCTGATACAGAACAAGATATTTAAATAATTTACATTTAATAATGTTTGTATTACCCAGTGACAAAACGTTTGGTATATATTGTAACTGGCACATACTACAAAAGCCTGTAAACATAATATTTGAACATCGAAACGTTGTTTGGTTGTGTACATCTGCAGAAAAGTTAGCTTGTGTTGGTAGCTCAGGGATGACACAGTTGACATGACTGTTAACTGTAATGGCCAGTGTAACCCTGACATGCAGCAGGTTAGTGCAGTGCAGCATGGAACATCAAAGACAAGCCTAGCTACATATAGTGAGGCAACAACTAAAGAGGGAGGTAAAAAGAGAGAGGGAGAGAGTGCTTTTTTATGAGCATGCTCCTCTCCAGTTACTTTGTCGTCTGGCCCAGCACCCATAAATATTCTTTCACTTTTTCGATCTTTCACATCAGGCCTCTTATGCGTGCCATATATGAGTTCACCCTCTGCCTGAACTTTGTTTGAATTGTTTACCTCCTATAGATGTTTCTGAAGTACAATAAAACTGAATATTTTTCTAAATTACTTATAAACAGAATGAATCACTGTAAATGATTCATATTATTTATTGGTGTTTGGTAAGGCAAGCATCACTGTTGCTCATTCTGAAGATTTAGGCTTGCTGGCAAAAAAATAAAAATAAAAAAAATCACAAATATTTGGACAGAAGCATCTGCTAAATGACTAAATAAAATAAATAAAATATTTAAGGAGAAATCAGAATGTCACACTCTGATAAAGAGCCCAAAGACATTGAAGGGACCATAAAAACCCAAGGCTGGTTTCTTTTGACTTGGACCAGTATAAAAAAATAAAATAAAAAATAGGTAATCTAAAATTGCTAACAACTAAATTCTCCAGTTTTATTAAAGTCAAAAAATATTATTTAACATCACAGAATCAACCCATATACCTGAATTTATGCCAACAAGCCAATTTTAAATCAGTTAAATCATGTCGAAATGGCTCTTTAAGGTAATACACTCTTAAAAATAAAGGGTCCAGAAGGGGGTTTTCACAGCGATGCCATAGAAGAACCAGTTTTGGTTCCCCAAAGAACCTTTCAGTGAACAGTTCTTAAAAGAACCAGTGTGAAGAACATTTTAATAATCTAAAGAACCTTTTACCACTGTAAAGAACCTTTTGTGGAATTAAATGGTTCCATGGATGGTAAAGGTTCTTTGTGGAACCATTGATGCCAATAAAGAACTTTATTTTTAAGAGCGTAAATGCATTTGAGCACATTTTAGTGTAAACAACACTAGCAACACCCAATCATCCACCCAGAAACTGCACGCTAAAAACCACTCAGAACTCTTTAGCATCTGCATAGCAATTCATTGCATTTTTAAACAGAGATTAGAAGATTTGTTTACTTGTATATTTTGTTCAACGGCCAATATTTTCCCTTTTCTTTCTTCTTCTGTTTATTTGTGTAGTTCTTGTTTGTTCGTTATTTCACCACATTCGGGAACAAAGAAGCCATGGCAGGCTTTCCTTTCTTTCTCTAGAACCCTAAGTCTGTCTTTCTCTTCATCCTCAACTCTCACAATCTCTCCTTCTCTCTTTCTTTTTCTCTCTCTCTCTCCCTCCGATGGTCTTCTTACAGATGGAGATTAACTCCGAGCCTGAGCACCATCCGTTTCCCTGACTGTTTGTTATTAAAGAGATGGATGGTGGCTTGCAGTGCCAGCCCGACACAACCGCAATTACAGCAGGGCCCATGATAGATAGAGGGAGAGAGGGAGGAGATGGAGAGAAGGAGATAGAGAGAGAGGCATCTATCATGCCCCTTAATCTACCTGTCACTCCGGGGGGAGAGGCAGGAGAGCAGAGTGTAGGGAATGAGTGGAAGAGAGAAATAAAGAGGAAAGATTTTGGTCTGGCTTATCTTGCTAATAGTTCTGCTTTGCTTTGACTTCTCTTTAATTGCAGAAAACATGTCAAATACTTTTAATCACAATCTTAATATTATACATTCACATCACATACAATTATGAGTAGGAATCTGAAGGCTCAGTTTAGATATTGTGATTTCTTGATAAGGTCACTAAATGCAAATAATGACACACAACTAAGATAGCAACATAAACAGGCTTACCAACATTTAAAATGGAGAAAAAGCTCTCCATATACATACACACATTCAATATACATACAGTATATGTACTTTCCATACACACATTTATGTATTTGAACTGCAGAAAATTTCCACCCATTTGGATTGCACAGTTTTTAACATGAACAAATTAATAAACTTAATGTGATCCATATTTTTCAGTCATACTGATGTATGACTGAAAAATATGGATCACATTAAGTTTATTAATTTGTAATAAACAGTATGAAACAGTTAAGAAAACAAGCACAATTTCTGCACTACACAAAAAAAGAGAAAAAAAATCTCTCTTAATGGTTTATTATTAACTATTTGCATCTATTTTATTTGAATTTATTCAAATTGCTGAGGATCAGCATTCTTCATTGTGAAAACAATTACATTTAATCACTTAAAACATGTGATGTCGTGGCTAGCGGTGGAACAAGCAGTATTCAGTTAGTTCAAATCAATGACTCCTTACCTGCTTCATTAATTTGTGACTGACAAATATGCATCACATTAACTTTATTAGTTTGCTTATGTTAAAAATGTGTAATCCAAATGGATGGAATGCAAATGCAATTCAAATACTTAAATGTATTTTATTTTTGATTTTTTTTAATTTAGGTGTTAGAGTTTGTGCATTCAAACAAACTACAGTATGTTTTCACAAATTAATTTGACAGAATCGTGCAAAATTGGGAAAATGCCAGCATGGAAATGCTATGTCTTGTGTAGTGAATTACTGCCTGTCAAGAGCAATATGAAAAGGAAGAGACATTTATAAACCAAAATTGTCAATTTTTGTATTTTATATATAAAAAGGTTCAAAACTTTGTTGTGATGTAAACGTATGGATGTAAATGCAGATTTATGATTATCATCCTAAAGTATAGTCTACTTTGCAAGTAGAGTGTCCGCAAAGTGCCTTAAACACAACTCTTTCCATCATACAGAATGAAATCTCAGTCACACTTGCACATATTCAAGCTCAATGCTTTTAACGTAAAGTGAAAAGGAATAATTCACAATTAAGTTTTTGCCACTTTTGTTTACAGACATAAATGAAAGATGACGTAAGAATGAAGATAACAAAAAAGTCGAATTGGATCTGGAAACATCAAACTAGCATCACCTGCATAAACAATAAAGCTCAACATGTCTTAACACAGGTGCTAAACGCATGGCATCGTTTCAGTGGATATGATGGTATATCTTGATACAGTGACAACTTTTTCATGACTTCATGATATGCCCTCAGACAACCAGCTAAACACACACAGACACACCTGCAGTGAACCCAGAGCAGCGTGTAACGCATGTGCATAAGTTTGCTGTAATGCAATGCAGTTTTTCTTTTCCACTGTTACAAAAATGTTATGAAAAATCCAAGGTTCTCCCATTTCCTGCTCTCCCTCTCATCAGTCCCGAGGAGTGAAGGATGGGGTGGAGGGATTAATACTCTTCCGCTGGCCACCGAGATGATG